>JAUMJJ010000429.1:0-600000 GCA_033556795.1 Tapera naevia | reverse complement strand
CTAATCTGCACCAGAAAGTGATGCTTTTGTAGAAGACCTGTGAAGTGACTTTCCCACCTCATTTTAATTGCTTAAAAAAAAAAGAGAAAAGCACAGCACTTTTGATGATTTCTGGAGTTTTGGTATGTCTGTTCCTGACCTATTGGTTTATCACGGTTGAGTCTATACACAGGCTGTAGAAACCGATCTGTTTCTCGCTGCCCTGACAAAGGTGATCTGTGAAAGTAACTGACCTGTTGAAAGGCGATGACTTACTGACCCAACGCTTCCCATAGCACTGCTGACATTGTTCCGTGTGAGGGTTTTGCTTCCAAAACACATCTTCCCTGAGCGTGATTCATCCTAATGTCCCAATTAGAGAACCTCTCGGTCGTCTTGTGGAGGAACCCGCTACCTTTGAGCACTTTAAGGCTTTACACTGCTAACCAACTTGGCAGCTGGTTTTGATCAGGTCGTCCTGTGTCCAACGGAACCACATTTCCCCTTGTACTGATGCACTTACTATAATCGCATTGCCTTGGGAGCCGCCCTACACGGTGAGGCTGTCCTTGCTCTAGGAAGTTCTGTATTGCTGTTCACAATAAAAAGTACTATGGCGCTGGACTGCTGTTTCCATGTGTAGCTTCGGGGTGCCCAGGTACTGTGGAGAAATCTGTGGCACATGCTAAATACAGAGTGTCAGCGATCGGCAGATGTTAAACAGCCTCTCAATATCTTTGGATGTTAATGTGTGATCTGTATTTGACTTCCATTCTCCCCGTTTATTGCTGCCCTTTCTGGTCTTCTCTCCTGTTCCCCTCCCTGCTTTTAGAGCACACACTGGGTTTTGGTGTGGCTTACATTGTCTCCAGGTAACTTCATTTGTTCCTGATCCTCACCAGGGTTAGGAAGGAGCTGGAACACTCTTAGACTAGATGAAAGCAAAGATGCTGTCTTTGTTCTGGATGCATCTTTTTAATATCAAGGATTGCTCTTCTATTTATAAGGGTCTCTAAAATATGTTACTCTATTATAAACCTTACTTTGTGCAATATTGTTTGTGTAGGCTTTTATATACATGTTAGCACTTGAGTGTAGAGGTCACTATTTTAAACTGGTAGGAAAACCCTTGGAAGACAGTGCAGTGGGTAGTTAGAGCCTGTATTGCTCCTTATGTGTATGTATGTATTGTCTTTAGTACCAAAATGAGGACTAGGAAACATTTCAATTTAAAACTAATTAACAGATTGAAGTGGTAGTGACTCGTTTAGTAATCTGTGTAAATAAAGGTGTTAGAACAGAGAGCTTTTATGATACAAAGTAATGTGATTCCTGCAGGGGTGTGATTTAATCGTAGCGGAAATTCCAGATGACCTGGGATGGCTGTTCTTGGTGGGTTCTTTCCAGGAATTTCACAGCTTTAAGGGTTGTGCAAAGGAAGATTCCTCACAGGCAACAGTGGTTTTGATCACCCTTCGTGGTCAGAGATAACTCTTACCCGAGGGTGTTTGTTCTTTTGTATGGAGCCTGTCAGTCTTCCAAGTGCCTGTTTGCCTCCTGGTGCATGCTGCTTGGTGGTCATGTCCATCAGGTGGCTGGGCTGTGACAGCCGGTGCTGCAGGTACTGCCTGAGCCTGCAGACAGAATCTGAACGGCAGAATGGACTGAGAGCCCTGTGCTCTATCCTGCCTGGTTTATAGGGAAAGGAGTTAGGGGGAAGGGGGAGTGCATTTGGAAGTCCTCCATGAATTCTGACAGTGAATTTCCAAATGGATGAAGGGAAGGTGACCAGAACATCTCGATGCTTTCCTGGTGAGCTTGAGGGACTGAGGGAGAGCAGAGTGAATTCCATACAGATACAGTGCCTGAATAGGGCATTGCTTTGGTGCACTGTAACCCAGAGGAGTCCTGCTCTCCAGCTGCCCCCGGCTCTGGGTGCGCAGTGTGAGGGGAATTGCTGTTGTTCAGCTGCTGCAGTCGCCCTCGAAACAACTGAGCAGAACTAGAACAGTGCCCCGATGTGCAGGACATGCGGGATACGGAGGTTTGAGCTAGAGCTGCTCAGAAGTGAAGGAACAGGTTGAGGTCCCTCAGTGTTTGCTGGGCACAGCATTCACGGTGAGGTTTCTGGTCTCTCCCGTGTTGAAGCGCTGGCTGTTGGGGTTTCACAGCCGGGCAGGGTGGAGTGATCAGCACTGGCGTTTTCGGGTGGTTCCACCAGTCCTGCACAGCTGATGGCTGCGGGTGCGCCGGTCGGTGACGGTGGCTCCTCCGCTGCGGGGATGCCATCGGTGCCAGCTGGTGACCGGAGGGGGCGGCCCGTGTCCCTGCATCGGCTCCGGGATGCGGAGTTGGCCTGGGGGCGCGGAGTGGGCTGTGCGGGTGGGCTGGGGCGGAACCACCAGCCGCGATTCCCTGCCCTGCGGCCGAAACGCCTCTCTTGGTGCAGCCGTGATGCCTCCGTGTCGCGATTCCCGGCAGCTGTGCACCCCCCCCCCCCCGGTGTCTGTCCGTTTGTCCGTCCCCGGGCCGCTGCCGCTGTAACCGCGTTCTCCAATAAACGGCTCTGGCTCTGTCCCTGCGCCCGCCTGCTCATTGGGGGGCGCTCGGCGCGCGGCTACCGCGGCCTGCGGGGCGGGGCAGGCGACGCAATCGAGCGCCGGGCGCGCCGCGGTCGCCCGGGAAACAGCGGCCCGGAGCTTGCACCGGTACCGGGGCCTGTTCGAGTATCGGTACCGGGGTTCGGCCTAAATCGGGACCTGCACCGGGGCTGGGCCGGCATCGGTACCGGGGCCTGTGTGGATACTGGGGCCGGTACCGGGACTGGGCTTACAACGGGGGCCGGTCCTGGGCCTGAGCCTCTGCCGGTACCGGTGCTGGTACCGAGGCCTGTACGTTGCCAGTACCGGAGCTGGTGGCGGTGCGGGGCCGCCCCATGGCCTCCCGCGACAGGGACGCAATTTCCTGGTACCAGAAGAAGGTGCGTGGGGCGCGGGGCGGGCGGGCGCGGACCCGGCCGTACCCCCAGCCTCCTCTCCTTCCAGATCGGCGCCTATGACCAGCAGATATGGGAGAAGGCGATCGAGCAGACCCAGATGAAGGTAACGGCAGCGGCCAGCGCCTCGCGGCCCTCCCGCCGCCCCGGCACTCACCGCCCTCTCTTCTGGGCTTGTAGGGAGTGAGGGCCAAGCCCAGGAAGAAGGGGCACATCCAGCCTGACCTGATCGACGTGGATCTGATCCGAGGTGAGTGCCGCAGGGAGGCGCTGGGGTCCCCGCCTGATCCCGGCGAGGGTCCAGTCATTCCACCTCGGCCACAGCGCAGGGGCACTTTGAATCCCAGACCCTACCACCCGTGTTTGTTTGCTCTAGCAAAAAGGGAGCGTGAGGTGGTTCAAGCCGAGCCCTGTGGAGCGGCTGGTGAGAGCAAAGCCATTGTGGTTGGGAAGGGGCCATGCTGGGGTGAGATGAGGGGCTGCTCCGGATGCACCTGGATGAGCTGCAGAGGCTGGGTGAGCACCTGGAGCTCGTCGGCTGTCACCCTTCAGAGCTGCAGCTGCCTGGCAGGGCTTGGGCTTGGCCAAGGAGGAATTCACAAGTGAGGAAACCCTTGTAATTCACAATTAACGGCTTGCTTGTTTTTCCTTTAATCCCAAGGCTCTACGTTTGCCAAAGCCAAGCCTGAAATTCCCTGGACGTCGTTGACTCGGAAAGGGATTGTGAGAGTTGTGTTTTTCCCATTGTTCAGCCAGTGGTGGATACAGGTTACTTCCCAGCGTATTTTCATGTGGCTCCTGGTGCTCTACGTTATGCAGGGTAAGGGGTGGGGGTAGCCTGTGCCACAGCCCTTTTCCTGCAGGGAACGGGGCAGCGTTTTGTAGTCTGTGATCACAGAATCCCAGAGTGGTGGGGTCTGGAAGGGCCTTCTGTAGCTCACCAAGTCCAGCCCCCTGTTAAAGCAGGGCCACTTCTATCACAGTGTAAATTGAAAGCATAAAGATACCATCTGGAACCTGCTAGATGCGAATTTCGGGAATGTGGTGCTGGGATTTGCAGGAATTATAAACCAGGGTACAAATAAAGAGTTAGCGTGGAAGAACCAGGCCCTGCTCTGAATCTTTGCATTTGACACGGTGTCTCCTTCCAGTCCTGGCAGTTGTGCTATATTTCCTGGTGCCTGTTGGGAATGCAAGTGAGGTGGTGGGGCCTCTGTGCCTGATGCTGCTGATGGGAACTGTTCACTGTCAAATCGTGTCCACTCAGGCCAGCAGAGCTGCTGGGAGCAACGGGATGGGCAGGCGGAGGAGGTGAGCGGGCAACGGGCTCCTTTGCTGGTGGCCGGGTGTGTGGTGGAGTGCTTGTAGTGGAAGTTAGTGAGTGAATATCTTCTGGTTTTGTGTAAATATGTTATTTAACTGTAAACATGAAAATCATAGAATCATGGAAGAGTTTGTGTTGGAAGGGGCCTCAAAGCCCATCCAGTCTCACTCCTCTGCTATGGGCAGGGACATCTCCCACTGGATCAGGGTACTCAAAGTCGCATCCAGCCTGGCCTTGAACACCTCCAGGGATAAGGAAATGAGTATTTTTTGTCTTGCTTGTGATCTTCTCATAGCCTGCAGATTTTACCAGGCTGTGATGGGTCTGGTTTAGCATCAGCTCGGCCTTTTTCTAACATCATGTTTCAATATTTTTTCTTTTGGTGGCCAGAGGAGGGCGCCCTGTGCACGGAGGCAGCTTCAGGGTTCTGCAAACCTGTCCAGTGTCCCGCTCTGGCACGGACTTCAGGGAATCCTGACGGGGACTGAGAGCAGGGAAATGGTGATGGAGATGTCTGAGGGGATTCCCACTGGCAGTCTGAGCTTGTCGGAGATGTCGGGGTTCAGCTACTGGGTGTTTAACTGTTTGGGTCGGGCTCAGTTTAAACACTGATGTAATGTATCTGAACGCAGGGCGATGGAAGGGGATGGAGTTTTGCCTCTATGGGGTTGCTATATGTCTGGATTTTGGCCTGTGGCATCCTTTTCTCATGATATGGTGATGTCCTATGGGGCTCTGCCTAACTTCTGCTAATCCAAATAAGATCTGTTTTGTTTGGAAAAAAGCATTTAAGAGCAGCAGTTTCAAAAGCTGTTCACATCCAATTCAGAGCATTTAGGAAAGACCTAGAAGTGCCTTGCTGTGTGAATATAATTCTCCTCTCTATAAAACCCAGGAAGTTACGCAAGTCTGTGGGTGTGGATGGGAGCAGCTGGTCTTCTCCTGACAAGAGCAGCAAAGAAGAGCAGTCGGAGCCTGTGTCCATTCTTCACAGCTGGTTCAGTGTGCTGTTCCAGAGGAGGTGGGTGACCTGCCCTGGGATTGGTGTGTTTGGGATGGCACTGGCAACAGCCTGCTCCCTGGAAAACAGACAGAATGCACGCTGTCTCCAACATCCCCCAGCTCTGCCAGCAGTTCCTTCTGAACCAAGAACACCCTGAGGAGTTTTTCGTTGACATGAAAGCATTCCTCTCTATTTTCCCTCACAGGGTTACAAGAGTAAAGTCAGTAGCTGAGAAGGGGACTGAGACAGAAAACAGTATGGACTCCGTGAATAACGGTGTGAAGCATAGACATTCCAGGCTGGAGTACAGGCTGTTACACGCCAAAGAGAAAAGCAAACTTTCTGATGGGGAAAAGAGCCACCAGGTACTGCCGGAAAGAGCCGTTCAAAGTCACAGATTTCAGTGTGTTCTGTACGTGCCTGTTTGATCTGATACAAGATACTCCTTTCTATTAAACTTTGCTTGCATGTGGGAAACGTAAAACCCCTTTCTGCTCCTCGACTGAGCAGCAGCCCTGGCGCTGATATTTCACAGCTCCTTTTCCTCTGTAACAGTTGTCAGGTGTCAGACATGGACAGCCCTGGTCAGTTTTATCACAGTACTTGTTGCGTTGTAGAGGCCTCTGATCATAGGGTAATTCCCCTAAGGAAGACTGCAAATATATGTTTTGGTTTGGTGCGGTTCGGGCTGGCCCTTCCTCCACACCTCAGTCTCACCATGGCTGCTCTGTCTAGGACGACCGCACCAGCAGAGCTGGCATTTCCGACGAGCTTTCGAGTGAGGAGGATGCAGAAGCACTGGCACAAAGGATCCTGTTACGCCAGACTGTAGAAGGCGTTTCCAGTGACAATAGCTACGAAGAGAAGAAGAAGAGGCCTCTCTCTTCTCTGAACCAGGCTGTCTCACAGGTACTCATGTTGGATTTACATCATTTCCCCCAAGTCCCTTGCTGTGGATAACGAGCAGGTTTTCCTTTGCCTTTGGCAGGTCAAGCACGCCCTTAAGGGCACCAGGGACTCTGATAGCGTTGTGGAATCAGAACTAGAATCCACATTGTACAGTCAGGTACGGTTGTAAATTCAAGGGCCAGAGCTTTACCCAGCCTGGGCAGTGCTGGGGCATCACTCCCTATTAGAACAGACTATAATTAAACAGTGGTGCTTTGGGATCTGCAGGTGTCATCTGTGCCTGCCTTCCCCCTCCTTTGCAGCTTTGCAAACATTGCTCACAGTCGTAAGAATAACGAACCAAACCAAACAACCCACCAGTCACGCTGTTGGCAGCGTAGTATGGTCTGAACTGCCTCTGTCTTGACTTGCTACAATTGCTCTCGGAGCTTGGGAGGCAGCATTTTAGCTTTTAAGCTAATAAATTTTGATTTTCAAATGCAGAAATAAATCTGTGCTTTATACTCATTCGCTTCATTCATTTTCCCCCACCACCTGAAAATAACGTATAAAAATTTATAAATAAATACGAAATATGAATGAAATAATAAAATAGATAATGCAAAACCCAAAAAGCTTTTGCATTTGAATAAGTAAGTCCGTTTTTATTGTGTAAAGCTGCCACTAGAAGCTGGGAGCTGATGCTTTCCGTGGGGCTTCCCTGTAGCAATGCTGTCTGCAGAACTTGTCCCTGGGAAATGTCAGCTGTAGGAGTTTGCATCGGGCAGGGGTGCAGGGGCTCCAGCCGATTGGGGGGAGGTGGTTCCACAGATGGGGAGTGGGGCCCGGCTGTGTCAGTTTTGCTCATCTTTGAAGGACTCGCGGTCCTGCATCAGTACGGGATCCCGGAGCTGCAGCGCCACCCGGAGAGACTCGGAAAGCACTCGCCATGATTCCGAGACCGAGGATATGCTTTGGGATGATCTGCTCCACGGGCCAGAGTGCCGCTCCTCCTGCACCAGCGACAGCGAGGAAGTGGATGTCAGAGGTACCAGGCGGGATTTGAAGGAAGATGTTTTCCAGCAGGTTTGTTGATTTGTACCCAGTAGCTGAGAATGTGGGGGGAGATTTCTGCCCCCTACTCCGTTTTTGCCCCTTTTTCTGGTGCCCTTCTTCCCCCCTTACATCTGCCCAAATAACCCGAAAGACACAGCTGAACGCTGTTGGTGTAATGGGAAAGACCTAGTATTGGGTGAGCCGGTTCTGCCAACCCTGCTGATCACACAGAACTCTGCAGTGATACAAACAGCATCAGGGATCAACTCCCTCCTCCCCGCAGTGTTACCTGGGCCAAACCAAAGCATTTCACCTCAAAACCAGTTTGGAGTCCCTTTCTTAATTGAAAAGGCATTTTTGAATAGCGGGGCAGAAATGGATGAGATGCCTTCTGTGTTCTTTTCTGTCTTCTAGAACCATTTGTTCTGGCTGCAGAACACGAGTCCGGCATCAACAAAAGTGAGCGCACTGATCTGGGAGGGGAATGACTGCAAGAAGGTGGACATGTCTGTGCTAGAGATCAGCGGGATTATCATGAGCAGGGTAAGAGGACTGTCAGGCACTGCAGCCTCTCCCTCAGCTTTAAAAACAACCACCCAAACCCTGAAAATAGCTCTACACACATGAATGAAGTGCAGGATAACACCAGCCCCTCCCTAACTGCAAATACTCTGTCCTGGCTGTCCTTACTTCAAAACTGCGTAACCACAGCCTCAGGCGGTGCTGCCGGAGGCGTGTGAGGGTTGGCCACGGGTGGCTCTGTCCCTGCAGTTTGCCAGGTTGGTGGTTCTGTTATTTATTGACCGACTGCTGTTGGTTTTGGACTCACGTGGATGGAATTACTTTGGGCTGTATCCTCTGAAGAGAAATGAATGCATGATTGCATTAACACTGCCACAACAGCTTTGCCTTCTCCTCGATGCAAAACCCAGGTAATCATCCTGGTTTTGTTCCTGCTTGCCAGGTTAATGCCTACCAGCAAGGCGTGGGTTATCAAATGCTGGGAAACATCATCACCATTGGATTAGCATTCCTACCATTCCTCTACAGACTCTTCCGCATGGATAACCTGGAGCAGCTGTGCTCCATTTCTCTCAAGGAGCTTTTGCACATCTTTTGTGGAGCACCCACTAGCACCCTGGCCATTGTTTTGTCTGCCATCAACTTCCTGGAGAGGCTTTGCTTAACCTGGATGTTCTTCTTCATGATGTGCGTGGCTGAGAGAACCTACAAGCAGGTGCGTTTAGGTGCTCTGGGGCGGGTGTCCCACTGAAGCCACACTGCCCGTTGCTGAGGACACCAGCGAGATGAGCGCGTCAGGGCCAGCCGAAGGGCCGAGGCTGGAGAGATGTGCAAGGGGTTTGGGAAGGGAGTCTGGAAAGGCTCCAGTGCATCAGTCACAAACTGAAACCTGCCAGTACCCTTCCTGCCCTGAGGGAATAAGAACTGTAACTGGAAATGACGCTCTGTGTAGAGTGAACGCTGCAGTGTGGAGCTGTTTGTGAAGACCAAAGAGCTTCCTTCGTTGTCGTGTTCCAAAGCTGGAGGCTCAGTTGGCTGTATCCCATTTGCTCTCTGGCGACTGTGGGAGGCAGTGTTGTCTGAGTGGCTGTCAGTGTGGCGTGGGGTGGTGTCGGTCTCATTCATTGCTCCTGCCAGTGCGCTGGAGCTGAGCTCGTGTAGGAGCAGCTGTTCCACTGCTGCCTCGTGCACGCTGACGAGTGGTACCGAGCCAAGAGGCTGTGAGCATCCCCAGCCATGGGCTTGCCTTCTCTACCCTTACCCCAAGCAATCCCATGAGATCCGCTTTGGTTTAGACTAATTCAAGTCTAACTCTAGAAGCACTTGGCCAATGTCCTCAGCCACATGGTGTGAATTTTGGGGTTGTCCTGTGCAGGGATGAGAGTTGGACTCAGTGATCCTTGTTGGTCCCTTCCAGCTCAGATTCTTCTATAATTCTATATTTCTTATTTATGTTTGTGTGTCTTTGATTTGCAGAGGTTTCTGTTTGCCAAGCTGTTCAGTCACATCACATCTGCTCGGAAAGCCAGGAAATATGAAATCCCTCACTTCAGACTGAAGAAGGTAGAAAACATTAAGATCTGGTTGTCCCTCCGTTCCTATCTAAAGGTGGGTCTGATCCCAGGCTTGGTTATCACAGAGGGTGCTCTGCAGGCCCCTGGGCTGTTCCTCAGTGCTGCTGCCGCTCTGGCTGGCGCTGCATGACTGGGAGACAGCACGGTGGGGTGAGCCTGGGCCCCCCGAGCCGTGCAGCCAGGGCTCTGACCCGATTCTGTGTGTTTGTTTTGGCAGCGGCGAGGCCCCCAGCGATCCGTGGATGTCGTTGTATCGTCTGTCTTTTTACTGGCCCTTTCCATTGCTTTTATTTGCTGCGCGCAGGTAAGATTTAACTTTTCATTTTTAAAAAAGAAGTTCTGTTGTGGGATCAGGAATTCTGGTGGCCCAGTGGCCCCCCAGCTCTGCCAGCTGTTGAAGCCTCTGGAGGAGGGGGTGGTAATCCCTATTCTGCTGCCTTAGCCCAGTGAGGCCATGTTGGGAAAGGCAGCCTGGGCTCACTGAGGTCCCTTTGCTCATCAGTGAAGTAGGATGTCACTTGTCAGTGACACTGGTGCTTATTTTTCCAATACAGGTTCTTAAGGGTCACAAAACATTCCTGAATGCTGCTTACAACTGGGAGTTCCTCATCTGGGAGGCAGCACTGCTTCTCTTTTTGCTGCGGCTGGCATCTTTGGGCTCAGAAACCAACAAGAAATACAGCAATATTTCCATCTTGCTCACTGAGCAGGTAGCTCCATTCTGCTTTATTCTCCCTTTGGTTTTGGGGCTTGTTTGGATATTTATCATTGCTTTTCAAATCAGCTGCAAAAATACTAGAATCAGATTTTAAACTTTAGGAACTGGCTCCCATGCTGGACAGAAGGCACAGTGCACGAATTGGAGGGGTGAGCTGCTAAACATTTGGGCAGACTCGAATTCAGTATTATTTTTCTCTGGGTTAACTTCTGTTAGCCAGGTCAATTGGAAAAAACAATGATATCCCTGCGAAATTCCTGCCTGTGAATGCATCACCTCTTTAGGAGGGAGAGCAGAGTGCAAAAAAAATGGCTCTCATTTCCTGAGTTTGGACGGAGCTAGGGGTGGTGCTGGAACTTTAACGTCTGGTCAGTAATGTTTCTCTGGCACAGATTAACCTGTACCTGAAGATGGAGAAGAAGCCAAACAAGAAAGAGCAACTCTCCCTAGTCAACAATGTCTTAAAACTCTCCACAAAGCTCCTGAAGGTGAGCTCCTCCCCCTGAGAGCACCCAGCTGCTCAGTTTTAGCTTTGCTCTTCCTATTTCTCTCCTCTTGTGATGAGGTGAGCAAGTTTTCACAAAGGGAGCTCCTCTGTTTCTGTAGCCATGGCAAAGGATCAAGTGATTCAAAGCCCCTGTGGTTAATTAGTGCTGAAAACATTTGATTAGTAGCAGCTTGCTGCAATTTAGGGAAATGAGAGGAGAGGTGGGTATGAGCACCGTGTGTCTCCTTCCTGCTGGAATCTCATTTTACTTCAGCAGCTCTGATGTTGAAGCCTGGTGACAGCAGCAGTTTTGGGAGAAGAAAAGGCGCAGTCACACAAACAAGTCTGGACAATTCTCAGCCTGTCATACCAAACTCTTGTCCTGGTGTTGCTGCAACAGAACCTTCCAATTCTGCACGGTTGTTAAGAAACCCTCTGTGAGGCCTGAAATGGAGTGGGAATTTCTGTACCTCCAGTGAGGAGAGGATACAGGGGCAGCAAGGGCTGTCAGCACACCCCTGTAGAGATCAAAGTCAGAGAATTAATTCCTTCTGCTCTGGTCAAACACTCATGGAGTTTCTGCCCCTTCACTGCAGGAACTGGACACCCCGTTCCGGCTGTACGGACTGACCATGAACCCGCTCATCTACAACATAACACGTGTGGTGATCCTCTCGGCTGTCTCTGGTGTTATAAGTGATCTTCTGGGATTCAATATCAGGGTATGTGTCCCTCCCCCCAGGACGCGCAGGGTCGCTGTTTTACCCTCGCCAGGGCCCTTCTGCCCCAGCAGAAAGGTCATGGGTCTGGCAGCTCCGAACTGACCAGCTGGATGAATCCCTGTCTCCTTGAGCCAGGTTTGGGGGGGAATTCCAGCCCTGTTCAGGTCTGCAGAGCCCACTTACAGCCGTCAGTAAGCATCCCAGGTTCCTTCCCTTCTGACTGCAGTCATGGCCCTCCTGTGGCTCACACCTGTATTGATCTCGCTGAGCAGAGCGTTCAGCGCAGGCTGAGTGAGGGGACCCAGTCTTTCCTGCCAGGGAAAAGCACTCAGACCCTGGCTTTCGGAGTGGTGCTCACTCTGTGTCTCTTTTCAGTTATGGAAAATCAAGCCATGAACTGATTACCATTGGCACTTGGCCCTCCCCACTGGAAGGATGGTCCAGAGGGATAATGAAGCACTCGGGCAAAGAGCAGAGGTGCTCTGAAACTGCAGAGGTAACAGATCCTCACTGTGCATCTCGCAAGGCCCCCTCTGCTTTGCTGCTCTACACCGGCAGAGTGCGGTGGCCGCAGCAGCGCGGCCGTTCCACACACACACCCCATGGAATGAGGGGGACAAACCCTAGGCACCAAACACACAGGAACTGTGCTTAGCCTAGGCATCAAAACCAAAAAGCCAGAGGGAGACGGGGCATTGCTTGGGTGCCCTGCTTTTGCCAAATCAAGCCCTATGCATGAGCAGGGCGAAGCGCCAGTCCCCTGTGTCGGTTGCCCTGGAGCTGCACTGAGCCTGCCCGTTTGCACGTCCTGAGCGTGGCTCGGACTGGTGATGCTGAGAGGCATTTACTGAACCTGTTGGCGAGTGCTTCTTGTCTTGAAACCTCTTGAAACCTCTTGAAACCCAAGGCTTTGCCTCTTCCCCAGCCTACAGCAGGATGCAGCGACGCCAGCCTGTACGGGACAACCTCTGTTTCCATCCCTGTTGCCAGTCAGGCAGACGAACGGCTCTGTGCTGGCTGTCATATGCAGGCAGGTTTGGAAAATGAGTTACAGAACAACCTTGTGTCACAAATGACAATGAAGCTGAACACTTTGCTGTTTTCATTTCCTGTAATGTCCCGGTTATGCGTAGCCTGGGCTCTCTCCCCTTTTCTTGACTTTGCTCTGCGTGGCCAGAGGCGGCTGCAGCGCTGTACACTGCGGTCCCTTAGGCAAAACCCTGCTGGGAAATGAGCGTGGTGGGCACGACGCGGCAGAGATCCTCACCCAGGAGGGGGTGGGGATCAGAAAGGGCACAGGAGAGAAACAGAACACTCTTACCGGCACCTGCTGAACTCTCACTTCCTCACCCAACCCCGTGGTCTTCTATTTATTAGTAATAAAAAAGCAGAACCAGAGGGATGTTTCATAGCTTCATTCTGTCACTGAGAGGAGGGGGGCATAAGAATTTTTGGTAGTAAATAGTTTACAGCTATTTTCTGTACAAGGAAGAGGTGTAGGATGTAAAAGGCAATGACAATTTTATATATCAAAATGTACAAATAAACCTACAGAACAGATACTTCATCATTAACAGCGGCTTCTATGTGATGTGATGTTTTTTAAATACCTCTTAGGAACACTTGTTATGGGAACAGGGAGCCAAGGGAGCGTCCAGCAATGAATTCCATTTGTTTTCCAGCCGAGTGTGGGGTCTGTGGGTGAAACCCAGGTCAGGGAGGAGCTGTGTGAAGCGTCACAGCACTGAAGGTCGGCAGCGGATCTGTTTCATACAGTGCAGAACCAACAGACCATGAAGCAGTGTTTCTTTTTAATATCTATATAAAAAATATCTAGCGATTTACAGGTCTCTCTCTCTCTCAGAAGTGCAGAGAATGTATAAAGATGCTGTACAGTATACAAACATTTACACCCAGTACATCCAGACGTTGCTCCGCACGCCAAGGCCAGGCTGCTTGGGATCCGACAGTCAGTAAGATACAAGTTCCATGGAAGGAGAACTCACAGATGGGCGAGACACCAACTCAGCTCTCAGTAACACTGAAAAGACATCGATCGGCAGCCAAGAGGGGAGATCCTTTCAGCAGTGCTAATTCCTTGTGATATCCAGACTGGATTTGTGACAGCGCTCGGTGGGCAGAGCAGCGCCTTGCGCTGGGATTGTGGTCAACAGCTGCAGAGGCTGCTGCGAGCGGTTCAACGTGGTCACAGTCAAACCCAGCTTGGGCAGGGTCTCCGCATTGTGCTACACACGAATCCCAATGGATCATCGCACGGCTCAGATCTGCATTAAAGCCCATTTAATTTTCAGAGTTTTTTCTTTATCTAAAAGAGGTCCCCTGTGCTCCATCTGTAACAAATCCACTCAGAACTGCTCCCTGTGCTTCATTCGGCTTTAAAAACATCCCACGTTCACAGCCAAAATGAGAGATGCACTCATTCACATTCAGTTTGAATTTAAGGTGAGTAAAGCTTGACCTTTCCTGCCTCTTCCTCCTGCTGCAAGCTGGACCCAGGGGCTCCTTTTACCACTGTTTTTTTGCAGTCATTAAAAACCTGACATGTCAGGAAATCATCATTAAAACCATGGATAAACCAAACCCTTCCATGCATAGAGGCTACTGCTCTCACAGCTGCTGGGCTGGCCTTGCAGTCGGCTCTGGCAGTCGCACTCCTCCCTTGAATGGATATGTTACAGCCCCAGGGGTCGGCTCAGCACCCCATACCCTGTGCAGCATCCTGTTCAGCACAGAGCACACAGACAAAGTAAAATAGAGGACACTTCTAATGTGCAGAGGCAAGAACCGTGTGGCAGGAGCTGCTATGGCCACTGGTTCTGTCCTACAGCTCCGCTGTGATCTCCACAGACGGAAAAATCCAATTCCTAACCACTGTTAAATAATGAAAGGTGGGATGATCACACAGCACTGCAATGAGGTGAAACCAGGGCTGCCTTCAGCACTCGTGCTTCCAAGGAATGCCAGGGACGAGAGAGTGCCAGGAGGAAACCAAGGGAGTTCCATTACTTCACAGAACCCAGAATTCGCCGACTGATGTCCACAGCTGTTACTGGCATCCTTAGGAATTGGGAAGATAAAAGCAATTTTGCTGTGTTGATAAAAAGCGAAATTACCAAACATTGATGATGTCAAATAGAATTTTTATCCACACGATTTGGTATTGGGTATAAAACTGTAAGAAAAGCATCAACAAAACAGCATCGATGGTTCATCCGCTGTCTTGGAACCAGCAGAGCCACCTCACCAGCGAGAACGTGGGGTTTCCATCTGTAAACATGCAACATGCTCTGAGGAAATAACCCTGCCAAACCGAACCGTGCTGCTCCCGGGATCAGGATACATGTGAAGAGGACTGGACTGACCGGACACGGGAGATACCTTGGCACAAGGGCAAGACGCGAGTCGTGATCACATTGGCAAAACAGGCATTAAATAACTTTGTTCAGACTCTCACAACACGATCAGGGAAAGCCGTAGCAGCACAACGTGGGGAGCAGCGGGGACAGCAGCGTACAGAGGATTCCATTACAGCAATCCAAAAGGTCCTTCATGCAGCTTGGATAATTTAAGAATGAATCCGATACTTCCCACCCTCGAACCAGTGTCTGAACACCAACAGCCTCATGGGAAGCAACGGCGCCTTCCATGACTGCAATTAGAAACCTGATTCAAACAAATTCTAAGAAAGATGCCAGTCAAACCCGTTTTTCCGCCACACCAGGTGCCTGGGTGACTTTACAGGCACCTGGCACCCTCCATGGCCCGGGCGTTATCGGCATTTTCTTGACTGGAGATCTGCTCTCGGATTTGGAAATCCCATCCTCTTTGGTTCCATCAGGCAGCTCCATGCATTTCTCACTGTGGTCCCTGTTCAGTGTAACAGTCTCCTGTGTTTCTGGCCACCTTTGCTTCTCTGTGGAAAGCAGCGGAATATTGGAAAGACTGGAAGTTTTAAATCTGCTGGAACTGGGCTCTCCAGAGCTTGACTTCTTCAGTTTCTCACCTTCATGTTTGTTTCTCCTGGAGTCACCGAACAGAAGGGGGTTCCCATCAAATGCTCCTTGCTGTCGCTCCACATGCCACCCTTCTGTTTGCCCATAAGTTTTCTGCTTTGTGTCTTTCCCAGTGGCTCCTGTTTTGACATTTCCACCTCTCAACTGTTCCCCTGTCACCTTATCACCACCCGTTGTTCTGTCTGGGTATTCTTGTGACCTGCCAACCATCTCAACGCTCCCATGCTTTCCGAGATGCTTCTGGGGACTGGCAGGCCTGCCATGACTCCCGCTGGAAAACTCCCTTTTGTTGCTATTGTTCATCCCTGTTTCTGTGGTTTTACTCTCCCTCTGTCTGGAACTGTCAGGTTTACAGGAGCGATCGCCATAGGCTCTGTCGGGATCCCCTTTCCTGGGGCTGTGGAATCCTGTGAGAGGGGGTCCCTCGGCAGGCACCAGCTTGTCTGGGCTGGCAGATCTGTCCCTTGAGGTCCCTACTTCCAAACTCCCTTTTGTGATTTCAAACCCCTGACTGGAGGGACGTTCCCACTGGTTCTTTGTTCTCCAAGGAGAAGATTGAGGCTTCCCCTCACACTGGGTTTCAGTTAAAGTGCTTCTCTGCTCAGGCACAGTGTTCTTCACGTGTTCCAGTTTCTCAGACAGTAGAGCTCTCGGTAAAGCTTCTCCCGGCATCGGTAGGTAACAGACTTCGGATGGGGAAGCAGGATGTGAGGATGAACATAATGGTGACTGTTCTTCATATATGACAGTTGACGAAGATGGATTAGAACTATCCCAATCACCTGGAAGTGAAGAGCAAGAGATTTCACTGAATGACTAAAAAAACCCCAATCACTGATATTTCAGATCGTGCGCACGACTGAGCTGTCAGGGTTACACGGGATCTCCCATTTACAGAAGATTCCGTAGTGGCACACGCTCAGCGTCTTGCTCAGTCAGATCTCTGTATCGCATTGCTCTACAGCCCACGACAAGGATGTGATTTTGGAAAAGCTTGTGCTGGGAATGCGAGGCCGAGAGGGTCTGGTGTCAGCCCAGCATCAGAGCCCACACAACACAACTACAGCACGGAATGTAAGGAAACCGAACGAACCGAAGCGCTTATGCTAAAAGAGAACTGAGAACAGCGGAAAGCTGAGGTCATTCATAGCTTTGTGTTTAACAACAGGAAGAGGAGAAACACAAGACATGCAGATTTACCAAGTCTTTAAGGAAAAACCAAGAAAAGCACTGAAAGCCCTTAGTGCTGCTCAGGTTTCACGTAGGGACACAGGCTGGAAGGAGTCAAACCTGAAGGAGGAAGAGAAAAAGCCCAGAGCTACAATACCAAAATCAGAGTACAGCGAGCAAGATTCCCATCAGAAATGTGTGATCAACAGCCAGATGAGAGCAACGACCCCTTCCCCTCTCACTGCTGATCCAACCTGAGCTACTCAACCCACCCTTTGGCCCCAGGGCTGAAGCAGCCAGGCCCTGGAGGCTCCCTCAGGCTCTTTTAGGATCCTGTGTTCTCCCTCAGACTCAGGAGATTTCTGTGAGCAAAATGCCAGGAGCAGTTCCAGGTAACTGCTCGCAGCCCTCCTGGGGCCAGACAAACCCCGTTTATCCTTGCTGGAACCATACCAGGCTGCAACAGCCGTCAGCAGGCCCTCACGCCGCTCCCTCTTTTCTAGCTCCTAAGTGCTGGTGTTCAAGAGGACCTCGGCAGGAGCCAAGGACAAGGTAGTTTAGTGTGAGAGACAGAGGCAGAGACAGGATCCCGCAGGCTGCACAGAGCAGAACCCGTATGGGCTGTGTCCGTGCCACGCGCCAACACCAATCGCACTGCGCGGCGCACGCTGGAGCAGTGAAGATGTTCAGGGCCATCTTCCAGCTCTCCGGAGGAAAGACACAGAGAGAGCTCTGAGCAGGTTTTAATCTGAGGACTCCGGTCACTGCCTGGAAATGGCTGCACACACAAACTGTTGGGGAGTTCAGACCCACGAAGGCTGAGCTCACGTGTGGTCACTCACTGAGAGCTCTTTCTCAGAAAAGGTGACCCTGCAGTTCAAGGAGTTTCCCATCCAACCCCTGGTGTTGGCATCAAGGGTTACAAGACCAAAACATGTACTGGAGGGGCAAGAGTTCTGTGCTGAAACACAGCCACAGCCTTGTAGCCCTGGAGCCTTTCCTAGGTCACACTCACAACCATCACTTCTGTGATGCAAGTGGTTGATTTCCTGTCCTTCCTTTTTCCCCTATGAACCTGTGCTTTCCTGCTGCCGATCAGAATCTGCACCTTCAAACAAACCGAATCCATTCTGAGAACAGAGCTGTCTCCATCCCTGCTTTCTGCAGCCTTGGCTTTGAAAACCAAAGCTTTATGTAATTTAGGGAGCTAAAAACAGCAAAGTCAATCTGTACAAAAACAATATTCTTAACAGTAGGGGCACTTTGAATGGAGCACTGTGTCACAGAGAACTCTAATGTAAATTAAAAGGCAATCAGTGATAATTATCGTATCTGTACTGGACAACTTGATTAGCCTGGACAGAGCTGACACACATTACAATTACAAATACACAATAATCTCACACTGTGTCACACTCCTGGGTGCTTGTCATGTTAATTTTACCAAAAAGACGCCCTGATTTTTAAAACAACTACGAACACCTGTGCAGCTGCCAAAGAGGGAGCTGCCAGCTGTGTCATTGTGCCGGCTGCCCGGCCCCTCGGGGTGACGTACTGTGATCCGGGATGAGGCCAGTCCCCGGCCGCAGCAGCAGCAGCACTTTGTTCCCTCCAGCCTGGATCAGCTCGATGGCTCGCGTGTGAGTGATGCCTTGGGTGGGTTCTCCGTTGATTTCAACAATCTGGTCACCAACCTGATGGGAAAAGAGCGACCAGGTTAGAGCTTGTGAGTCTGACACCACAAACTGATTTTTGATTGAGAAAGGAAAATACAGAGAGGCCAGTGCTTCCGCCTTTCCTCTCGTGCTAAAGTCCACTCGGCAACAGCAGCACCATTGGTGCCTGCTGAGCGACGCAAGGCTCTGGCATCTCTGCTCGGCGCGCTCAACGGGAGATCTTGGATTACTGAAATGCATCTCCTCTTTATTTACAAGGGATGAGACTGATCCAGCCTTGTGCTCAGACCTGTTCTCATTCTTGATTGGCGTACGGCGGGAGCTCATGGATGAACCAGACCGAACCCAGCACCCAAAGCTTGGGCAAAGTCCCAGTAACCAGGCAAGTCCCATGGCTGCTTCCCTACACAGAACGCGGAGCCAAATGCCACCACGGCACAACAGGTTTTATGTCAGGGAAGGATTTCTTACTCCAGGCAGGAGAGAGATCCCACACAGAGTTACCGGCACTGAGGTGTCCAGAGGCACTGGGTGGTAACTGCGGCTTTGGAGGCTGCTCCAAAGGGGACGGAAAGGCTCCCCCAGACAGGGGCACCGATCCCCTCTGGCAGTGCATGGATCAGCCAAAGGGTGTCAGCACTGCTTAAAGAGCCCGGGCTGCGCTGGAGAAAACGGGGCTGCCAGAGCTGTCACCAGCGGGGCACTCATGGAGAGGACAGGGCACAGGCTGCTCCGCGCCGCGACGGCTCCGTCACGCTCAGTTGCTGCTGTCAGCGTGAGAAATCCCTGCTCACTGCTCTAAAGCACAGCCAGAAAATGACACCATTTCCAGCCGAGGAGGGAGAAAGGGGAAAGTGTAAAGGCTGTGAACAGCCTCGCGCCAGGTGAACGCAGCTGCTCTGCACCCCGAAATGCTCGGGGGCACGGGGCCCAGCGGGGTGCTGACAAGGGCTCCCGTGGCACAGCCCCCGCACCACCAGCTGTCACGTGCTGAACGAACGTGAATTAATACGTCAAGAGCCAACCCGTCCAACAACTCACGTGCACTCTCCCGTCCTTGACGGCTGGCCCATCCTCGGCCAGGCGCAGGATGAACAGGCCCATGTTGTATTCCTTTCCTCCACGAAGGCTGAATCCAAACCCACGAGGGCCCCTTTCCAGCTCCACAGGGAAACAGCCCGGGTTCTGTGCAAGAGAAGCCAGATAAAAAATGATGAGGACCCACAGGCAGGTTTAAACCTAAGTTTTTCTGGGAAAACACTTCCCATATTTCTGTGTTTTGAGAAAGGCACAATCACGATGTGAACCCAATTCATCCTGCTAGCTCTGGTGTAACCAGGCACGATGGCTCCGTTTGGCTCCATTCTAGGTCCAAACTCACAGAAAGGTTTTCCTTCTTGCTGTAGATGCACAGGAAATTTCTTCGAGAAGCCTCGCCGCCGTTACCTGTGCCTGGGTGTGGCGGTTGCCGATCGCCGCCGCAGCGCCAGCGTCAGGCTGTGCCAGGTGCTTGTGCTCGGGCCAGGAAACCTTGTAACTGCTCAAAACTTCTCTTCCAGCATCACCTTCTGCAGATGCCCTGCACAGAAGCAGAAGGACGCAGACGTTATCGTTAACGATCCCTCCGGTCAAGCTTTTCTTCCTTCTATCCCACCCGAGCTCCGTACCTGTCTGTGCTGGAGGGGGGGATCTGTGCCGAGCCCAGCGGCCGGTGCTGCGGAGCCGGGCTCTGCCTGGCGGAGTTCGTTCCTGAGGGAGGGCCACGGTGTTCTGAAAAATACAAACAAAACCAATGGTCAGAGAGAACTCCCCAACTGTGAAGCCAGCCCAAGGACGCCACTGCTGCTGCCGAGCTCACCACAGTCACACGGCGAAGGGGATTCTCCAAGGCCTAATGCCATAACCCTGGAACCCAAGTGCTGTTCATGGGCTCCACAGAATAAATTCCTAGGAATCTTATTCTTACCCATAGTGCTTTTCCTTAGAAAACACCATTTTAACTGAACAGAAAGGCTTTAGACCATCTGTGAGCTGACAGAGGCCAGAAGGGATCAGGGCTGGTCAGACTCAGGAAGCTGGTTCAGATATTCCATATAAACATTTTTGTAAGAGGTGAAAAATAAAATCCATTTAAGAACGCGTCCCTTTGAAAAGGTAAGAGGAGAATCTGCAGGGACAATGAGGGTTCAGAGGCAAAGACCCCAACGATGGAGGGAAACTGCCAATGAATTAGGGCACAGCTGGGAGCCGGCTTCAGGACAGCTGTAGGGAAGGTTCCAAACCAATCCCACAGCCGCACCGGGGGGACCGTCCCCCTGACTGGTTACCAGTGAGAATTCCAAAGTGTTTCACCTTCTCCCACAGGCTGAGCACAAATTAAAGTGTAATGATGTTTGAATAAAGCCTTTTCAAATGGCTCGGGATGGTTCTCCCCTCCCCACACACCCAGTCGTGCTGCACTTCACCAAAACACAGTGTTTTTATAAAAAGAACATTTTTCCTGTTACAAAATGTCCCTGTCACTTGAAAGCAACGAACCGTGGGCTCTGCAAAATGCTGCCCCTTAGGTAGAATCCGAAATGGCAAGTGGTGGCCTGAGATGAACTTCTGTGCTGAATTACAAACTAAGAAACTCCTCTTTCTCACAAGGGTTAAAAACATTCCCAAGCACCAAACCCCAGTTATCCCAGTGCTCTGCTGGGGCTTCCCATCGTGGCAGCTCTCAGTGGAGACCAAACCAACCCTGGTAAAACACACAAAGTGCTCCAGCACCTTCAGGGAGGCAAACAGAATGCGAGACAGAGCTTCCCAGGTACGTGAGCCCTCCCGAGCCCTTTGCGGGGCTGCTCTGTGCTGTCACTGTGAAACACCTTGAAGAGGCTTTTCTCTGGAGACACAACGTCAGATTTTGCTCCTCAGAGTTTTAATTCAGAAGCACAGGCAGAAGAACCACCATCTGTACGGTTCCCAGCCCCTCTGTTCCCAGTGAGCAGGAGACAAAAGCTGACAGGCTCCTGCTTCTGGGAAAAACACTAGAGAAGGTCTTCTGGCACGCGAAGCGGAGAGTGTTTATTCGTATGAAAAGCAGAGATCACACATCTGTGATCCTGAGAACCAGGAGGGAGAGGGAAAAGGTGCCAGGTGGTGTTTGTGATGCTGGTCTCTAAGGAGAGTGCTGGGGAGCAGCAAACTCCTCCAGCGTTGATGTTTCATGATGGGAACAGACTCTGGTAAAAGGGGAGTTTGAGTCTCTGGATTTGCTTCCCACATCCCCCTGGGTGTTCCCCCTGCCCCGGGAACCCTCCCTGCAGCCCATCAGGGAAAGAGCCTGAAGCTCTGACTCTGCCTTCCCATGGGAGCCCCTGCAGCTCTCCTCTCCAGCTCAATCAAGGAGAATGTTGAGACATCCCCGTTGTGGTGGAACAGGTTCTTCTCTCTCCTTCCTTGTCACAATATTCTGAAATTGGAGACTCATCCGTTGGCTTTGCTCGCAGTCTGGCTTTAGGTGTTCATTACTCAAAAGGTGAAGAAAGCCAACTTTTTGGCAAAATAATGACAGAAAGTTTAATTAAAACCATAATCCAGAAAAGTGCAGTGGTAAGCAGGGCTCAAACCCAGCTTTTCTCTTCAAATGATTGGATTTTACATCTTCACAGCAACCTTTTTGTGCAGGAACAATATCGCATTGGGTGCAGCTGTGATTAAATGCACGATCTCCGTGATGGGACATTGGGGTCACAGACCTCCTGGTCACTGCTTGGACAACACTGCAGCTGCGTGTGAGGAGCTTGCCCACAGCAGTTTCCCCAGGAGAGGATGTTTCTGTGTGGCTGGAGAACACAGCCCGGACAGGACACGCGTCCGTGGGAGCAGCAGCCCCCTCTCTCTCATGTGTGCGACCAAGAGAGTTTCTCCTGCCCTGCATCGCGTTGTTAGTTAATTGTATCTTGTTTTTCAGGGTAACCCCCATGGCAGCTGCCTCCTTCCACCCCACCTTCAGCTCTTCCAGAGCAAACGGATGAGCTTCCTCCTTTTTAATTTGATTTCCAAACATCCTGACCTGCTCCACTCTAAGTGAATTAACTCAGCAGTCACAAACACCACCTCTGGCAGTGTGGTTGGACCCGCCCGCCCTCCTTACCTTCCTCAGCCACGACGGTCAGAGTCACTGTGTTGCCCGCGTCCTTGATGAGCTGCACGATGCTGTCATGTGAGAGCTCCACGATGGACTGTCCGTTCACTGCTGAGATCCGGTCTCCCACCTTCAGCTTCCCGCACTGGTCAGCCGGGCTCCCGTCTATAACTCGCCCGATCTTGTGAGGAATCACTAGGAAAGCAAGAACAGGCACATGATTAATGTTCAGCTCAGCTCAGAGTCACACAGGGCAAGAACGGGCACAGCCACCCTGGAGAGTGCCCCCGCTCCGAGGGGCAGCACTAATCGCACGAGAAAACCCTGCAATGGAGACAAAGGCTTTGGCTGAATGGGAACGCCAACCCCTGACAGCACGGCCTCATCACACACAAGGTGCTGTGCCTAAAGAAAGGAAATGGGTCACATCCGCAGCTGGGTGAGTCAGGCTGGGTGTCCCAGGAGTGCTCTGGAGCCGTTGGATTTGCCGCTCACAATACATGGACTTGAGGCAGCCACAGACATCCCGTTTCACACAGTTGTTGGAAACCTGGATGCACAGGTTAACTCTTCCTTGCAACCAAAAATTAAGTCTTAAATATCCTTCAAAAGGAACTCAAACTTCTCAGGTCAGAGACTTGCTAACCTGGTGAGCACCAGGCAGCGGCACTCAGTGCCTCCAGAACACAACAAGGGGTGCCAGATCCACTCGGCAGCACCTTCCCTATTCCTGCTCTTCAAGATGAACTCGCACCTCTCCGCACTGACCTCCGCACGTTTCAGAAATGCTCCTCCTGTTTTTTCACATGAAAGCCAGTCTGCACCTGCAGAGCCTGGGCAAGTGTGATGGGTTTGCTGTAGCCATTGCTCTCCCAGGGACCGGAGAGGTGAGGAACACTACGTGCCTGTAGGGATTATCAGCTGGCTTTGCAGAACTACAACAGCAAATCTGGAACACTTTCATGGCATCGCCAGCCATCCAAGATTAAAAACCCATCAAGGATTGTTTTAATGAGCTGGCGTGCGCAGAACTTACTGCAAGTGAGCAGACACTGATGCCTTCTAGCACTTACCATGAGTTTAAATTTTAATTACACTTCCCTTAATAGACTTTTTTTAAGTATTATATAAATTCAAGAGCCAACTGTGAAGCATAAAGCACTGCAGGGTTGCAGACTTGATTGCCAATTACTTGTTTTAAAACATCCCGGCTTTACAAGATGACAGCTCCACATTAAACTGCAGCACAGAAAGGTTCCGCGCAGCCCAGCCTGTGGATACACTGGCGTCTTTTTCCCTGCGTGTTAGAAACAGCCCAGGTCACAGGGCTTATTTCTCCAGCACTAGGACTGGTTCCAGCTCCCTTCTATTTTCTGTTTTAATGTCAAATAATCAGGGACAATCCTTAGACAAAGAAGTTGTCTGTGGAACAGTTATAGCAAAACACCAATAAATCATAGAATAATTCTGTTTGTAATACTTTTTCTTATCGTCTGACTGGCCAGGCAGCACACCACCACCCCAACCACCCTGACACCATCACCCACACAGGGGGTGACCAGGGACCTGAGATTGCCTGGATCGCCGCCGCCACGCCGCCCCAGTATGCCGGGTGCTCCCAGAGTGCTGGCTGCAGCATTCCTGGAAAGGCACTGGCTGAGCCAAGACTGCATCACACTCTAAATATGGATCACATGAATCCAGCATGATGTTATTTAGACACAGTTTTTCCTGCATTCCTGCTGGTTTTTATTGTGCAGTAAAATGAATTGGAATAACAGAAGGAAGTGTCTGAGGCTCAATAAAAAGAGAGAGATGCATTCCAGCCCAGAACCAGCTGAGGAAGGTTCAGGAGGGTTATGTGCACTGAGGAGCTCAAGGAACCGATTTCAGGAGGGAGCCAGTTGTGTTCCGAGGGCTGACACAGATAACCCAAGAGGAACAAATCTCAGAGAGGGGATCCTGTTCACCACCTCATGCAAAAATGATTCCACAGCCTCTGCCTGGCCCTGCGAGGGAAGCAGGAGCCTCAGCACAAGGAACACAAATGGCCTCGATTGTGCTGAGTCCATCAGTGGAGCTGGACTCCAGGGCTTCCTGCCAGCATCTTCTCCTTCACTTCCGCTCACAATATTTCTGTTTATTATTACCTTTAGCCCTGGCTGTTTCACTGTTTGTCTCTACTACTGTGCCTGAATCCACGTTCATCCATCAGAACCGTGAAACCAGAGTGTGCGACTTCTCATTTTGGTGACCCCTCTCAACAAACGCCCCGTCTGCCTGACAGCAACAGCTTTGTGGCTTTCTTCCAAGTACAAGGCTCTGCTTTCTCAGATCTCCAAAACAAGAAACTCTACCTGATTAGATAATAGAAAGCCAAGGGTGGAACTACACTTCCACTAAAATGCCTGAGATATATCAATATATGTGTGATCCCTCCCCTTGCTGCCTACTTACGTCAGGGTTAGGTGAAAAAGAGCACAAATGCAACACAAGGCAGGCCAAGCTGCAGCTGGGTGTGCTGTGGAGTGAGGGGAAAAGGAGTGGATCTGCACCAAGCACTGTGCAGGTAACACCCGTACATCAAGCACAGCAGTGGCTCTGCTACCGCCACCGGGAGAGAAGCCAGGTAGTGCCAGCGCCGTTGGAGTGTGGCTCTTACCACCAGGAGGAGGTTTGTTCTTCGAGGTGAGGATGACGAAGCCAAATCCTTCATTCTCCTTCCGCTGCAGGTGCACATCGTACACCTCCGGGGGCTGCTGGTTGGCCACCTCTACCCGATTCGGTCGGGGAGAGCCATCTTGCGTCGAGACAGGCTGCGAGTCCTCCTCGTCCGCTTGCTTTTCCCCTTGCAGGTAACAGACAAACAAGAAATAAGAGAAGAGCAACCCTGCTGTTTTAGCAAGCAGCTACAGCAACCCCGTGCACCTCAGCATCGGTGCCAGCGTGAGGAAACACTGCCTGCCTGGGAAAGTAAGGGCGAGTTTAACAACAATACAGCTGGGATCAAACAGATCAGATGCGGGATGAAGCGCTCAAAGGCCCCCAGTTCCACCCTGACGCTCTCGGTTACGCAAGGAGAGGCTGCGGCGTGCTGGAGGCGCACAGCCGAGCAGACTTGGCAGGGCACACAGATTTGTCAAAGTGATCTGATGCCTTTTTATAGTATTGAAAAATAAAAACCACTGTGGCTTTTCTGCAAGTTACAAGTACAAGATCTACAGCAGGGATCCAGCTCCCAGCTGCACCCATTGCCATCTAAGGGAGGAAAAACTGTTTTCTTGGAACAATGGAAACGGTTTATAAAGAGGCAGTCTGGAGACTGAAGTCAGGGTTTCTTCAGGAAACCTACAAAATCCTGGTGCTGAAACAGTTCGAAAGCATCTTAAAGCAACTGAGAATTGATCTTAAGAATACCTGTTCCTTTTCCTTGTATATGCTTAGAGTTAATGGTTGAACTAGCAGCACTGGTTGCTGATGGGAACAGGGGGCTGTTCTCAGCTGTCCTGACCCCATCCCAGCTCTGTCATCACCTCACCAGCATCGAGTCAGGACAATCATCTGTGCGCTGCCCACCTGACCCTGACAATGCAGAGTCACAAGATGCTGCCCTCAGCCATCTCTGGCTTGAATGCACTTGTTGCTACTCATCAATGCCAAAAGACAAGTGCGCTGTACAGAAAACAGACTGTTACTACTCAACTTACATAGCATTAGTGGCTGTTCTAACTAATTATGTGCAAAAACATTTAATAAAACACCTCTGCCATCACAATTTTCAGAGCCTTATCTGTATGAGCAGAGTGAACGCCCGAGCACCAAAGCACCAGCTCAAATTCTGCTTTTCTCCATTTGCTCAGTTACAGTGCAGCCTCCCGAGCCTCAGCCTGCTCGGCTCTAGAGCAGCGACTGAAGAGTTTCAGTTCAGATCACAAAACCCACGTGTTCATTTAGCCAGGCCTGCAGCACCCTTCCCGGACAGACAGATGGACACGTACCTCCAAAGAAGATCTTCCTCCGGACAGTGAGCAGCACCTGCCCGTTCCGTGCAGCGCTGGTCATCAAGTCCAGCACTTGTTTGTGTGACTTCCCTTTAATGGGGACCCCATCGATGCACATCAGCTCGTCCGCAGCTCGGAGCCGGCCGTCCTTCTCGGCTGCTCCCAGTGGGATTATGGCTCCAATGTAGATCTGTGGACAGAGCAGAGGCAGGGGCTGAAGGGACATGAGCTCAGCAGGACACGGAGCGGCTGGAATCCAGGGGAATGCAGAGAGTTGGGAAGGTGTTTTTAAATGTTTTCTGACTGTCCAATACCAGCAGAAGCACCGCCCGTGATGTAACCGGGTACAACCTGGGGGCTCAAACACAAAGTCTCAGGGGATTTTGCATTCCTATTTCCATGAATTCTGGAAGTGTCACTGTTCTCCTGAGCAATCTGCCAGTGGGTTAAGAAGCCCAACACACTGCACACTTATTACACATAGGATTTCTCAGACATTACTGAAAGGAAAGCCTCTATCATTTATCCCACTTACTCTTTTTATCAAGACAAGGGCTGTGACTCAGGAAAAAGGAAAAGCTTTTGAAAGAACTTGAATTTATTGCTGAAAAGGAAAAAATTCCGTGTTTGAAGGTTTCCACTGCACAGTTCCAGGTGACCAGACACTGAACTCAAACCGCTGCATCCCCCTCATCAGTTTCGTGTGCCCCCACCTCAGAAAGTGCTACTAAATTGTTGGGGGTGATCATCTACTGTAGCTTTCAAGTCAGCCTGATGCTTGCCAGCAGCCATGGCTGTTATGGAAACAAAACACACAGATGCTACACAGGGCAACAGAAGAGAGGCTGTTTTGCTCCACTCTTCCTTTTCTTAAAATGTATGTTTGGAAAACAATAAAAGTGCTGGTGCTGGATCACAGCTGCGAATGGATTCCTTAATTGCGATCCAAAAGCAAGCCGTGAGTGCCTACCCCAAACACTCCTCCTGTGGGCTTGGCTGCTGAAGGAACTGCCCTGACACGGGGTACAAGGCTCTGCACTTCTTCCCAGAGGAAAGTATTTGCCTTTTTGGAAATGGAGGGAGTCACCTCAGAGAACAGAACAATGGGCTGCCCCGCGCCAGTGTTTGTCCCTCTGCCTCCAGCGCCGCCGTTCCCTGGCAATCACCTCACCAGCAGAGCCAGCCAAGAGAAGGAAAGGGGGTGATGGAGCAGGAGCTGCTCTAACAGCGATGCTGTGAGACAACACACAGGCAACTACAAACTGTTCCACTTACGGGCTGGTCCGGTCCATCCCCTCCGAGCACCCGGAAGCCAAAGCCAGACTCTTGTTTTCGCAGGAAAACATCCAAATCTCTTGTGTTTGGAGCTAAGAAAAAGAAACATTTCCAAACATGTAAGGAGCTATTGATTATTAAAAGATGATGCTTTTGTGGCACACTCTGACTCTCATTATTGACAGAACACGGTAGCCAGAACTACAGTGAATAATTCAAACAGCCACATCCTCAGTGACATTCTCTTTCCAAAACGGAAAAGTAGACATTCACAAACAGGCTGAGAAAGGAAAGGATGGATTGACAAATGCCAAAGGAGAAACCACAGCCACATTCGTACAGTGGGCCAGGATAAAATGTGGTCTGTAGCACAACTCAGAGCTCTCTATAGGCTCTGAAATGGCCAGGTCTGCTTCAGCATGTGTCAAAACTAGGTCACCCTTGAGACCATTTCTGATTTCTGTTTTATGGCCAATACGGTTGAAGCACATTGTTTCTTTGTTTTAAAAGGAGCTCCACAGTTTTCTAACTCCTGCATGAATTACACATTTCCTGAAATGTTTTATCTATGAGAGACAAACAAACTTGACAGGAAAGTCATGGGAGTTCTACCACAAAGAAAAAAAAATCCTCTGTAAAGGAAAGTCTCTGAGTTGAAGCTGATTTACTCACGTTTGTCCTCGTACATAGTCTTGGACTTCAGGTAGACTTCGGAAGGGTCTGGTTTAGGAGAGCCTGGTCGGACAGCGGTGGGTGGAAACGGCATTGGCTGTGGAATGGGATCACTGACAGCTTCCAGACTACCTGAACTGTCCTGCTTGTCCTTCTGGAACAGAACCCCCCCCCAAAAGACACATTACATCAAAAGCAGAGCTGAATCTGCATGCTTGAGGGCAAAGACAACGAACATCATGTAGGATAAAACATGGGAACAGGGGAATAATGTTACAGCTCAGCACAGGTTTTCCAGTGTACGCATCTGGCTAGGATACTGGGGCCTTCCTCACAGCCCATGGACTCCTCCTGGAGAATGGGATTAGATTGGGGTTTGAAGGGGCCGGTGCTCAGAGATGACAAAGCCAGCCAGCTCTGGTGGAGCACCCCGGGATGGAGCAGTGCGTACTGGACCGGTTAAGTTCGAAGAGACCTATTGGTCGGTAGGACCATGGGTGTGCACAGCTCTGCGGGCACTGCCTCCTGCCCACTGCCAAACCACATCCAAACAGGAGCACCAAGCTGTGCCCAATGCCTAGCTGTGGCTGCAGGCACCCTGGTGCCATTCCCAGTACTGAGCGGGAGCAGCACCCCAGGGCTGTGCGAGGTGTTTCGAATTCAGTGTCGGCAATGCTCTCACAGAGCACTCCAGACAGTATTCATGAAGGACACAGCCTTGACATCTCCCACCCTAATTTCCAATCAGTTGTGCACTGAAGTAACTCTAAATACTAAATCTGGGCTGAAACCCAACCTGGAAATCTGGGATGCAGTATCCTGTGTGTGTCTGTGTGTATTAAACTGCATGAGCAGAACAGGTTTAGAAATGCCCTTTTATGAAGGCTGGAAGAAAACCTCCCCCGAGGGGTTTAGCACTTTGACACTTCGTGTGTGTTTATAAACACAAGAACTTGCCCTTTTTAACTGAATTATTTTGCCACGCTGCTTAATGCCACTGAGCATCGGGTGCTCGGTGGGAAGCTGCTGTGCACATGTGCCAGGACACCAGGGCCCGAGCCCCCAGTATTTTTAGGGTGCCAATGCAGAGGGCACTGACACCGCGCATCCTCGTGCCGCAGGGACTCAGGCGCCCGCTCACCATGTCCAAACCCGACTGAGCACAGCCTGATCCACAGGCACCGAACGCGTGTGCTCACATTGTGCCACTGCGGGGATACAACCTCAGAACCAAGACCGAAACAGAAGCTACATCTGGGCAAAACGAAACGGTTTGTTCTGCACAGGAAGCATTTTTAAAGGCTCAGCTCTGCTCCCTGACTGGCCCAGCTGACAAAAGCAGCGCCTCTGACAGAGGATGCACTTCTCTCAGCACTGTCTGCTCAGAGGGTGCTTTATTAAGCACAGGACTCCTTTCTGAGCTAATGCATCTATTGAAGACACCCAACAGAGTGAACTTCCAACAATAATGAGCACCAAACTAGGAACGTGCAGCTACACGGAGCCTTCACGAGAATGAGGGCTCAAAGATAAGCAAGTATTAGAAGAAGGGAGCACCCGCCAGTCTGTTAATTCTACGCGAGGACTGAGAAGCATCAAAGCATCACATACCTCCTTTAGAAACCCCGCTTCACTTTACCAGGGGTGATCAGCAATAAAAAATCAGTAGGCACTGCATTTTGTGTCCCTTGTACTGGGTCCTCTGACAGCAGTTACTTCAGACAGTGAATCTGTGCCTGCTGTGTAGACATGGTTTTGCTAAACCACCTTGCAGACCCCCCCAGGGACCACAATCCAGAGAAGAGATTCCAAAAGTAGTCAGAGCGTGCACACAGCCAGTGATTTCAGTACAGCGCAAAGAAAGGAAGCAGTGATAGAGCTTCAGTAGCAACGTCGTAATTAACATCATGACAAACCCTCAACACTGCACCTATCATCGCACAAGGCCTCTGCTGCATTCTGGACCCTTCAGCAGCAACAGAGGTGTCCATCAGCTCTAGAAAACAACTCCAAAATATCAAAAGAACCTCTTGCACTAAGCAGCCCAGTTACACGTCTGGTTTGTTACCAAAATCCCTGAATATTCCCCACCAGAATCATTGCAATGCATCGTTTGTACTCACCCCTTTGGAGGTTTTAGTAGGCGAGGGCGGACCTAAGGGAAACACAAGGTGGAGAGCAACATCAGTACCAGGTCACCAAGAGTTAACGCGGCGCTATAACAATATGACACTGTGTTAGGTCACCTCGACTACTCAGCCTGTAAATTAAACCTGGAACATAACGGCTCAGAGACATAAAGAGCTGCTACTTAACTGTTAAGACTGGACACGACTTGGAAATCACACTAAATGGGACTTTCAAAAGCACCTAACCATAAAGGACAGCTGTGAACTCCCACACGTACCTCCTCGTAAGATAAGGAGCGGCACCTCTGCTCCCACGGGGAACTGCTTCAGCACCTCCACCACCTGCAGGTGTGTCAAGCTCTGCACGTTCTGATGGCAAATCTCCTTGATTACGTCCCCCTTCTGCAGGCCCTGGCACCACTGGCTGTCTAAGATCATCTTCACCTTCTGTCCCGTAGGACTGTCAGCGATGGCAAACCCAAAGCCTTTTGGCCCTTTGACCAGAGGAATGGTGACCAGCTCTGGCTGAGAGCCCCCTGAAGAGGCAAGAGAGACCCTCTGCTCTGTTGTGTCCATGGAAGGCCCGTTCAGACGACCGTTGACCAGCATAGGGCCCATTTTTCCGTTCTGGTCCAACACAACTGCTCCGGCTATCAAGTCCTGGCCAGCGACACAAACATCTCCTTTGGTCCCGGGCGGCCCGTTGATGATGGGTGTAGCTGTCACAATGTCCACCACGGGGTCCTCGCTGTCATCGGGAAGAGGATAGCCCCGACACAAGGTCATGTTCACATACTGATTGACAGGAACTAGCTGGAACATCTGGACAACATCTGCATGCGTATGGCCAAGGACACAGCTTCCATTTATGTCTACAATGACATCCCCTGTTACAGAAGGAAGTTCAACAGCGTCAAAACCAGAAATTAAACTACCCCACCCACACCTTGTCCAGGACTGGAGGAAACCACTGGGCAGTCTTCAGAACCAATGTCGGGTGGCAGCTGGGCCACCACCTCTTGGCTGCCTGTTGCCAAAAACATAAGGGATTTCCTCTCTGTGCTTATTCTATTTCATCTCCAAACAGGGTGTGCTAAATATATAAAGTTTAATCTGCAGCAGATTTACAAAATGATACCGTACGGCCCCCAGAGACGAGGCAGCGCACGCACGCTGCTGCAAGCAGATGTCCCCTACTTTAATTCACACTGTACAGCACCCTAACTCAATCCAGAATAAATCGGATTTTTGGGGGGGTCCGGTGTTTATTTTAGGCCTGGCTGAACTTAAGCTGGGACTGCGCCCACACACGTTACTGTGCACTGCGGCCACACGTGGGTAAGGGTGCATTTTCAGAATGAAGCAGAACTGGGATTCAGATCCTGAAAACTTGTTCCATAATTTGTATTGGTTTGACTATGAAGCTTTGTGTGGGCAATACAAGACTCCCCGAAAGCAAAATCTGATCACCAAAGTGCCTGGGCAGCAGTAAAACTGTAACAGGATCAAATCAGGAAATGGTTTCATTTCATAAGTAAATAGAATTACTAAATAAACATCATCAAAAGCATGAACTCTTCTCACCCCATGGCAGGGGGTGGGAACTGGATGAGTTTTGAGGACCCTTCCAACCCAAACCATTCCATGATTCTATGGTGACTCCACCACTTCCCTGGGCAGCCTCTTCCAGAGCCCAAGAATCTTCATGGTGAGGTAATATTTCCTAATATCCAAACTAAACCTCCTGGAGCACAACTTGAGGCCATTTCCTCGTCCTATCACTTGTTCCTTGGGAGAAGAGACCAGTAGGAAATGGAAGTTGAGGAAAATAAGACTTTACCTGGTGCAATTCTCCCATCTTGGGCAGCAGGCCCATCTTTTAATACATTCTTCACCTGCAGAAACTCATCAGGCCTGTCTCCTCCGATGATTGTGAAGCCAAATCCCATGGTGCTTTTCTTCAGTGACGTCCGTATGAGTGCTCCCGTAAGCTGGGCTGGATCTCTAGTGAAGACAGACTTCTCTGGTCCTTTTGGATTACGAAACAGAGACATATGGGGGTAGGAAACCACGGTTAGTTTTTGTCAGGTTTCGGATAACAAGGGAGATGGAACTAAAGCTCCCACCTGCGACTCCCCATTTTGTGCTCAAACCCTTCAACACCAAGCTTGAAATAGAGCAAAAGCACAAAAATTCAAATTGTGGTTTTACTGCACCTTCCAGCTGGCACTCCAACACTCCAAGCATCCCAAAGCTGCTTAAACCAAGCAGCTTCAGAAGGAGCACAGGGTTATAAAGCGATCTTCGGCTCTCGGATCATTAACATCAAAATATCATTCAAAAAGCTGTGCAGATTTGGGAGGGGGGCCAGCAGAAAGAGAAGGCCTTGGGGAATTCCCAAACTGGCTACTGATGATGTGCACTCGCAGACAAAGGTTATCAGTGACAGGAACAAGATGTTCAGTGGTACCTGATTTTGAAGAGCCCCCATCCGTCTGTCCCAGCTGTTTCTTCCTTTTGGCTTCCAACACTGGGTTTTCAAACTGCGTTTTCTGGTTGATGTGACTATGGACACACAAAAGGCAGGTCAGGGCTTCGGCAGAAAGCGTCCTAATGTTCAGTCTGAATCTTCCCCTTCCAATCTAAAGCCATTCCCCCTCATCCTATCACACCTGGCTCTCTGGAGATAGCAACGAGACAGGAACTACTCTTGCTCTTTTATCATTACCAGGTGCCACTGTTCAACTGAGTGACCCCATCTTTGTCAAAGTCAAGGATAATGACAGCAGCTTGTGCCCAACACTGAGTTACTCCTGTTCTGCTGATTCCCCACCCCCAGTGGGTCAGCAAGGTTGCACCGTGGATCTTCCCACGGCGAAGCCAGTGCTTCAGAACTGGGCACCACGCACTCTAGAACTGCTTCTGCTGGACATGTTTAACACTTCCAGTGCATCACAACCCCTGCATCCTGCACATCCTGCACTCCAGTATTTTCTGTACAGTTTATAACTATTCAAATAATTAGCACTTACTCAACGTAATAAGTTCCGTATTGAGGGTCTTCTATTTTCTCCCACCCATAGGGAAGCTCTGCAATCAACAAGCACAAAACCCTCCATTAAAGCAGAAAACTCTCTGCAAATGTCAGAGTTCTGATGAAGGAATGAGGACAGATTACAGACTTATGGAAAGTACGAAGAAAATACAGCTCCTTTTTCCTTCCCTTCATTTTCTGGAGGCTGATCCTTCTGCTGACAGGATATCAGTCCATTCCAGGGAATGGGAAGCCCTGTAACTCTCACTCTTTGTGCCACCAGATGAGGAGACTTGTATCCAACAAAACCACACCACTTTAAACACACAATAAACTTAAAGACAAGATACAAACTAACCTATTTAGAGAGGAAGAACCTATAAAGGGGAAGAAAAATACATTATTTGAAATTAATCTAATTATAAATTATTCATGTGATTTGATAGCTGTTGGCCTTTTAAACTACACAACATGAGTACAGCCACACTGCTTCAGCCCCCAGAGACACCACAACAGAGAGCTAAAACAGGCCTCACATCCTGAGCTTGCAACACCATGAGGCAGCCCAGAATGGGCCAGTTCAGGTCTGGCCGCATCACATCCAGCCCCGACCGCCTGTCCTGCTGAGACAACGCCGCAGTGCTGCACCTGCAGCCACAGGGGCTCCTGGCAGTGGGGCTTGGACTGCTTGGACATCCCCGCCTTGGGGCTCTAAGATGATAAAATCACTTGTTTGATAAAGAGACTGACAATGTAAAAGCTCCTTTTTACAGCAGATTCAGAACCTGGAGAGGCAGTGCCAGCAGCAGATCATTACTGACTGAAGGTGCTAAGTGGTTAACACAGAGCTCCAATTATTCCACCTTTCCTGTTCTCGACCATGGAAATTTCAATATCAGGATAATGGGTACAACCAGGCAGCGAGACATTTGAACGATAAAAGTGCTGTGTAATCTTGTCAGAGGCTGCCCTGGGTTTGACGGTAACAGGAATTTTCCTAGCACATGACAGCATGTTCCCAATTATTAACACCAGCATCACTCCACGGGGTTTGACAGCAGACCCAGTGGGTCTACTCATTTAAGTGCTGTTCACTTGGATATCCTGCATCTCCCTGTGTAAAGCGCTCCTTTCATCCCGTGGTGAGCTGCACACATGTTTAATAAGCAGCAGTGCGCGGCCACGGCTCCAGCTGGCTCCATTATGAATACTTGATTGTCAGGCTGGGCAATTTCAGAAGAAGACAGGCTCGAGTCTGCCTCAGCCTCTGTCGTGTCAGCCCTTTGCCAAAGACAGAGCTGTGTGGAGCTCTCTTCCAGCCAACCAAACTGCGTGACACTGTAGGACAGGCCGGCACGAACTGCCTGTAGGACAGTCGTTAAAGTCGACCCTTAAGCCCTGAAGTGACAATGTGAGCAGTTGGAGGGAGTCAGACTGTTCCCTCTGCATTTAAATATTGTATTACCACATGCAATAGGTGTCATTAGCAATGGGTATTATGCTCTGTCTCCTGCATTATTGCTATATTCTAACACTTATGGACCTCTTTTCCTGACATGTTCAAAATTCCAGTGAGGTCCTCACTAACATGTGCAGCTTTCTCCATTGCAATAACAGTTACTGGAACAAAATATCTCATTCTTGGCTCAGGAATGCAGATAACCCCATGATTCAGCCAGATTATACTCCTCCAGAGAAAATGCACTATGGACTTCCCCTATCTTACATAAACTCCTCTTGCCACCAAATGAGGGATGCTTGGCACCACACTGTCTGCTCCAGAGACCTGGGTGTCAGGAAAAAGCTTCCACCACAGCAGTATTGGATCACACTTGGCTGTGATCAACTAGGCTTCAATCAGTCACAGGTGACAAACGAATTCCAAACATCTCACCTCCATCCTCACAGTCCTCGGGAGCCTTGGCTTTCTTACAGAGCCGCGGATCAAGCCACGTGGTTGTCTTGGTGTTATGGCTGTGGAGCAGGACACATCCCATTAGAAAACGAGAACTCCTTCAGATTTACAAACCTTCGTTTTAACTTTTTAATATTTACTGCCACGAGCAAGCTGTGGCCTTTAGATAATGTAAGCTTTATTTGTGCCTCACATCATAACACACTAAAAAAAGGCAGCAGTGATGCTCAGAGGTAGGAGGGCGCTGCAGACTCCCCAGGGCAGATGTGAAATGCAAGAGGAACAAATGCTCTCCCCTGCCCCCAAGAGCACATGTGGGAATATCAGCTGCTTCCACCAGAAAGGAAACCATATTTTTAGCCTCTTCTTATGCTTAACGCTCAGTAAGGGTTTTGTTTCCTTTAGAAATTAATAAATGAGGCTGTGTTACAACATGAGCTGCTTTCTTACCCTGGGCTTTAACCTGTGCTACCTGTACTTTTGAGCAGGCATTCACAGCCACAGAGCACATGCCGTGGAGAAAGTATAAACAAGCCCTCAGATTTCAGAGCAATCTGACATCGTGACGGTTTATATGATGTTTCACCTCACCCAGCAGCACCCACCCAGCTTTGCATTTTGTCAGATAGAGAAGTCATATTACAAACCCACTGACTTTGCACCACAGCAATCATACCAGGTGCAGCACAGGTGCCAATCCATAAGGAGTGAAACAGTAGGGATATAGTACATCTCATATAGAAGAGAAGCAGTCAGAGCAGAAGAGGAGAGGCGTTAGAGCAGCAGGCAGTGTCCCAGCCTGCACCCCTCTCCTCTGCAGGACACCCCCCGCGCGGCGTCGCTCTACTCACTCGATGAAGTAGATCATGCCCGTGTCCGTGTAGGCCATCTCCCAGTTCTTGGGCAGCGGTTCCAGGGTTTCATCCCGTGACAAGTAGTTTCTGAAGTCCATGGCACTGCTTGTCTGGGTGTAGCTGGGAACAGTTTTCATCCAGTCAGGAGAATCTGGATGTTTTTCTTTGTTTTCTGCAGTTGTTCAGGGAAAGCGTTACTGTTTGTCAGCTGTTTGTGTTGTTTCTCACAAAGAACCACCCTCTCAGTCTGGCTACGAGTGGATGTCAAACACATCTCTGTGTGATGTGCATTTTTCCACTTTTTTTTTTTTTTCCAGCTCTGAACTTTGCAAAGCTGACATGAAAACACTGAACTCTGCTCTTCCCCTGCCAAACAGAATTAACCTCGCATTATGTGTCTGAGTCCACGCTGAAAAAACAGCACTGGCAGAAATCCAAGTTGACTACACTTTGCTGACATTCCTACAGAAAACGGTGTTTGTGATGCTATCCAAAACCCCCAAATACTGCTAATATTCCTCAAAGCACCAGAATAAAATGTAGAGAAGATCCAAGCTGTCCATAACACAATCAACACCCTCCCACACTCCAGAACAAGATAAAGCTCCCCAAATTTCCAGTGGAAAGCCTTAAATGCAAGCCTCCTCCCACCGTTTGGTCCCGAAGTTACGCTCAGTACCCTCCATCCCAGGATGGTGCCCATGTCCTCCACCTCCCCCGCAGCCCGTGCTGCGGCGCTGCCAGCCCCGAAGGGTGCAAGGTGAGGGCTGGGCTGTCCTGAACACCCACACCGAGCACCATCCGCAAACACAGCGGGACGGCTTCTCTCTGCCATCAGTTCCCCCCTCGGGATGAGCAACCACGGCAGTGAAAGGGAAGAGGCATCCAACCAGCATTCAAAAGGTCCAGCCGGACTCCGCTCCAGTCTCAGGACACTCTGCTTTACTTCCCCCCCCAGGGTTCTGCAACACCCACCTCAACCAAAACCACCGAACATTCACAGCCTGAGCCAGTGCTGCAGCACCCACAGCTCCCGCACACGAGCTCAGCAACCTCCTCAACCACCCAGTAACACAGGCAGGGTTTGAACCGCACTCCGCAAGGGCTGTTATGGGAAGAGCGGATGATTTCCCCCTCCTCCTGCGATGGCCGGTGCCCAGCACTCCGTGTTCTCACCGAGCACTGCACTTATGATGCAATCGCACAGCTGGCTGGGACAACAGCTGGTTCTTCTTAAAACACCATTTCAAAACCAAATGAAAACACCCGTTTGTACAGAAAACTGCCTTCAAGCATTACCAAAACCAAGGGAGCGGTTCAGGCAAGTGTGAATGTTATCTGTATACATTCACACAAAACTCCAGGGAATTCCTCCCCTGGTCAACCAACCTGCTCCTCCGCTGCCATTAATGGCTTCCTTTTCCTCCTCTTCCTCCTCTTCAGGCAGAGAACTCTCAATCCGCTGCATTTTGCTGACAGATGTGGTTCTTTTCCTCTGTGATTCGGTATCAAAATCATTGTCAAACAGAACCTGATCCACTGGGTCAGGCTGGAAGGGGCTGGGCTCTGCTGGAGGCTTTGGAGTGCCGTAAAAATTACCTGGTGACAGAAGAGTAACACACATCACCGCACCGCTGGCAGCAGCAGCAAACACTTTATTGCCCACATAATGTGTTTTTGGTGAAAGACCTGATCTGTAACCTCACTTCCTAAAGAAGACACCAGCACTGTCAGAACCCAATCAGCAGTCACAGCCTGTTTATTCCTACATTGCCTTTTTGCCAGTGATGCTGCTGGGTATCAGAAAAGAAGAGATTTAATTGAATTCAAAATTTCTGTCCTGCCACAGGTTTTTAAAGAAAAAGATGGATTTGTTTCCTTGCCTGGAGTTCACGAATGTTCCATAACGAGATGGGTGGACCGGCGTGAGAGAAGCAGAACAGTAAAAATCAATTGTTCGTGCTCTCTGTGCTGGTTTACAGAGCGATCAGCAACAACAAGAACTGCACTCAAAACGCAAATTAATTTTGTGCAGAAAGTATCTATTTACCTAAAACCAGTTACAAATAACTTATTTTAGAACTACAGCCTACAGTTTTCTACCAACAATTCACGTGCTGAACAAGGCTGCTAACACAGCTTTATCCAAACATGATCTGTACTTGGGAAAAGGAACAATTCTGTACTTCAATATTTTAATCTAAAACCCAAAGGCCAGGAATCATCTGTTGTTTTCTGAATTCCGGCAACTGACCTCTCTCCTGACTGCTCATATGATTTTTATTAGGGAATTGAGCACACAGCAAGAGAGCTTCCCAGAACTCCTGCTGGGGTGACACTCGGGGGCTGGATATGGATTTGACCAAGGGAAAGAAACAAATAAGAAACCCTCTGCCAATGTCCGTGAGGGTGGGGCTCAGCAGGGACGGTCGGATGGAGGGGAGAGGTGCTGGTACTCTCTCAGCTTGCTTAGATTTGCACAGACAAAGCCTGGCTGTGATTTAGTTGACTCCAAGTACAACTATACAGCTGAAAATATCTCGCCAGGTCCTGTTTCGGGTTTTACAGTCTCACACACAAAAAGCAAGGCAAGACGTTTGCTGTGTGCTCTGCTCTCGGTGTCAGAGTAGGGGTCCAACAGCACAGAGCAGCAGGTGCCAGGTAAGGGGTACAAACCCAGCTGCAAGCAGGGCCAGGCCAGCTACTATCGCCTCCTCTCTCGTCAAACAAGGACGGGGTTCGACCTGTGCCCCCACCCCGGAGCACAGGGATGGGAGGAACCTCACAGTCACCTCTGAGAGCCATCAAACCCCACAAAGAAAAGCAAAGCAAAGCAAAAGCCCATGATGTGATGGGAGCTCCGCGACTCCTCTGGAGTGCTGACGGGTCACTGCCTTCATTACAATGCTCTTCCCCATCACACTGAACAAAACCAACATCACTACAGATTCCAACAATCTATTCAGGAGCTCTTCAATTTTTCATTGCAAAATGCTTTTTTTCCCCCTGCTGTATCAGAGCTTCCCTTGCCTCCTGTCCTCCCAGTGTGCACCTCTGGGAAGAACAGGGCTCTGCTCTCAAAGGCTTAAAAAAAAACCTATGAATTCCATTAAAACAAAACTCTACCAGGCACAAACATTTTCAGAAAAAAAAACACAACAGGGAAAATCACTAGGTTGCATCAAGACCATTTGGAAGGACAACTGGTGATTTACCACAGCTTCAACACAAGACACTACTCCTCTTCACAGGAACTCCAAAACCAGGTTTAATATTGCAGCTTTCTAGTGCAGCGACCACCAAAGGGCAGGGAAGCAGCACCCCCTGGTACAGGGAGCTGCACTGACACTTGACGTGAGACCTGGGTCCTCATTCCCATCCTGTTACACAACCTACCGTCATACGTTCCGCTTTCAAGCAGGGCTCCACTTTCTTCCAGTGCTTTAAACTGCTCAACAGGAATGAAATTATAGTCTACCCCGGGGACCTCCCCATCCCTGGGAGCCCTTGTAGTGCCTGAAAAGACAGAGAAAACACTCTTATAAGATACCCAGATGCTGCCTGTTTACCCAGCGCTGCCAGCCATAGAGTTCAGTACCAAATCAATACAGTGACGATGTCACCCCAGTGAGATGAGAGTGAGAATGCTGGTGAGCAAGTGAACAACCCTGTGTACAAACCCTGCCAATGAACTACACAGGAATGACAGCTCTGGTATTGAGGAAGGAGCAGAAAAAGAGCTGGGTGAGCTGGTAATTAGAGAATTCTTTCTTATGCTTAGTGAACCGAACACTTATCCAGTGGAAGCTGACAACAACTGGCTAGGCCCTCGGAGCCTGGGATTCCAGAAGCCGCTGGAGAGCTGTGGTGCTTTAACATAGCTCTGAGGGACTGCTTCTCCCCACAGTTCCCACCAGCACCAGCTCTGATTTGCAGTGAGAGCACCTTAACTATGCATATTCGATTTTTGGCCACAAAATTTGAGCACATACCCTTTTTTTTACCCTTACAATCCAGAGTGTAACTCATTACACACCCCAGCTACAGGTAAGCTTTGTCAGAGTAATCAGTAAATTGCCGTGCTACTGCGGAAGTTCTCAAAGTGCTCTGTCTATAAATGTGGGCCTCCCGTAGTTATAACGGCTTAATTAAAGCTCACCTGGAAAGGACTCCACTGACTCATTATGGCCTTTACCCTAACAGTGTTTGGAATGCATACGTCAGTTTTTTCAGGCAGTAGCATGAACAAGAGCTGCCAGTAAACAAACTGCCTGCCCCTGTTATTATCTTTTAAGAAAGTCGGGAACTCCCAGGCACACTTGGTGTGATAATGACACCAAACCGAGAGTGGAATTATTGTAGCAAAACCCTAAAAACTTGTAGGTTTTCAGTGCAATGAATATTTAGATACAACTGATAATGAGCCTTTTTAACCAATAAGCCTTCAAAGATAACAGATCACCGTATGATAATTAAGAAATGAAACAGCACTGGAGGGTGAGAAGCAACAAAAAGAAAGGGGTGGAACTGGATGGGCTTTAAGGTCCCTTCCAGCTCAAACCATTCTATGAACTTATGATGAGTGAAACACAGATATTCCTGAAACACCCCAAGCTGTGAACTGAAAGACGTTGCTGTTTTCCCAGTCCATACTGGCCATGCCTTTTCATGGCAACTTAAGAGATGAGTCTATCCTAGCAAAGAAATTCTGCTGCAAGGTGAAACTATAAACCAGGTCAGAAGAGAAGGCATTCAAAGCTCTCTAATTCTGTGGCAGTTAGAGGGAACAGATCAAATGAAGCTGATCTTTACATACTTACAAGGGATGGTTCTCAGGTAGAGGTTGTCTCTGATCACTTGCTGCAGTTTGTGGTCTATTGAGCCCTTCTGGAACTGAAGGCTCAGGTAGTGCCGCAGGTCTTTGTTGATGACTTTTCCTTAAAAAAAAAAAACAGACAGGAATAACTTGTAAAAATTTAGCAGGGTCTCCCGACAGGAGATTTCACTCCTATAAACACCGCAAAGAAGAAAGCAGCAGAAAAAGCTGGGTTGTTTTGAATGCAACAACCTGAACGTAAAAGCCACTCCGCTTCAGTAAATTATCCCAGCGACTTTAGGCACAGCTAAGCAACAACCACCCAATCTCAGAATCTCCAACAAGACAGGGACAATATTCTGGAATTGTTTAGAAATCAAGAAGAAGTGTGAAAATACAGAATCTGTTAACAAAATCAAGTTTCTACAGGCAGGAAATGGCTTCAGGATGCTGCACTAATGTTTTCTACTTCGTGTGCACCTGCTGACTGGGTGCCTGAGCTCAGTGTTTTGTCACATGGAAACCTGCGTTCTTGATATTATAGAAAGAAAATGTTTCCTTTTTAAAAGTGCTGCTGATAGAAGGGAGGCTTTCTACAATTACTCTTGCAATCCTTCTGTCAGGGACCATTAGCGGAGCTGTCACATCACCAGACACCCACGGCCCCTTCAGCACACAGAGAACTGAGCGCCGGAGCCACTGCCTGATCCTTCTGACAGGAGGGGACAGAACAGCCCTTTGTTCCCTGCTGTCTTCCCAGGAAGCACATTAAACAGGGTTCAGCAACCTCGGCAAATCCACACTCGGGGCTTTAGGGGAAGAGATGCTTGGCCTTTGTCTCCACAAGCCGGGCTGGGTCTAGGCAGTGGCGGGCGCATCGCAGTACAGAGAGCGTGGAATTCCATCAGTCTGTGAGCTGCTCCTGCCCAGCTGATTTTGGGGGGACAAAGTTTCTCAATCTCAATCCTTGAGCATCATGGAACTCTGGGTTATCCTTTTCTTACAGGGCTGGAATGGTTCCACCAAAAAAACACCCCACTGCCCGTAAACCCATGCATAAATAGTTTGGTTTTGTGTTTGATTGTCACCATTAAAGCATCTCAAGTTCTGGAGATAACTGAAGTGTGCTCTGAAAGGACATCCCCAAATGGTCCAAGAAATACAAAAAAGCACTGGTAAACAATGCATTGTGTATTCTGAACAGGACTGGGAGCCCAGAAGGATGAGCAGTGAAATGTGAACAGCAGGAGCCCGTAAGCAATCCTCCAGGATTTTATTTCTGGCAGTACAGAAACAGCAAAGTCAACCATAACAGAGGCCTCTCACTTGCAAACATCCACAGCCAGGCTCCTCATCCACCGTGAAAGAGAAAAGCATTGTTTAGTGCAGAAGGAAGAAGACAAACAACACTGGCAGAGCATGGATGGCATTGAGATGGAGCCTTTCCGTGCCATGTGGTCAGTACATGAAAATTGTACTTGTTACCCAACTAACAACCGCCTCTGTTGGCAAACACATGCACCGTCGCTGGCTGCATCCTGGAAGCCAAGAATAAGGATCTGGCACTATGAAATCAAGAGGTTTTAAACCGAGGAAAGCAGCAACTTCTACCCCAGACCCAAGCCATCACCCTCAGCACAAAACACCTCCGGCACATCCCACCCTAGCCTAGGGTCACACTGGGCACTCAGGTTATCCTGCTGTAGTGCCCTGTGTCTGCCTGCATGCCATTCCAGCCGCTGGCTCAGGCACACCATCCCATCCCTCGCTGCTAACGCAGCGTACGGCGCGACAGCAACGACACATTTCAGTCGCATCCCAGAGCAAAACCTCCTGGCAGCTGCTGTGTTACACAAGTGATTTAATCTGCTCGGGGCTTGGCACCGCTTCCCCAGCACAAGGGTGCGTGTTCACATGCCAAGACCTTTTCTTTTGGTGTTCTGATTAGAATGGAACTTATGCAAATCACAGAGAGGTCTATTTTTAGCCAGCTTTCCATAGGAAGCAAGGCATGCAATTACGCTCTGCATAATTTCTAGGCCCACTAACCTATTTCAGGCAGGAGTTTGGCAGAGTAGGAGCCTGACAAAGATCCCACAGCCACAAAGATGCTGTTTGCCTGCTCTCCTGGAACGGAACAACCCTCTCGGGTGACCGACATGGGCAGCAAAGAACGTTCCCTGTGAAGGCATCCCTCAGCCGCATCCAGCAGTGGTGCCTCAAGGCCCATTGCTGCTGGATACACAAAACAAAGTCACACAACTGCGAACTGGGTTCTCTGGTACCACACCCATCCCAAACAGCCCCACTTCACATTGCTAGGAAACATGACAGTTTTCCGACCAGTGTGGCTCACACCCATGTGCCGGCCCACGCTGACCCATCATCTTCGGGTATTCCGGGCTCCTCAGCCCTGTGCACTGCAGGAGCCCAGCCAGGACAGGGCACCGGACACCCAGGCAGTGAAGCCCTCCCTGCTCCAAGAAACAGAGTCATTATGCAGATTTTACGAAGGAATTGGAGCTTCTTGGCAAGCTTTTCAAGATGCTTGGGAAGCCCCAGCGCCCCAAGAGGCGGCTGTGGTGTTCCCAACAGCGAGCTCGTGCTTTGCCAGAGAGGCAGCTCTGCAGCGAACTCGAGCTGTGCCTCACCGCGCTCCCGAAGACTCCCAGGAACTCGAACACATCAGCAGGGAAGCGCTGGGTCAGCACGGCTCTGATGGAATGAACAGATGTGCCATGGCCACAGTGGTGTTGACTGGAGACATCGCAAAGTTCAACTGGAAAACATCACCTCCCTCCTCCCTGGCTCCGCGATGCGGACAGTCAGCAAAACCGTGGAACTCCAGATGCGCACGGGCTGTGACCAGCGTTAACACCTGACTCACAGAGCTCACATGGCAGTTGTGCATCCAGAGCAGCCTTATTCCATCTGCGACCACAGCGAAGGATCGGGACACATGGCAGGCACGCAGCACTCCAGTAGGAAATGCAGGAGGAGCCCCTGCAGACAGCCCAGGGCAGTGTCGATGGGAACACGGGCCACAGGGTTCATGCTCCTCAGGCTTTCCAACACGGTTCTTAGCAAAAACAAGCTTGTTACGGAAAGCTATCACCACTGACACCTCCCAATGCTGGCAGGGGCAGCACCACCACTTCCACCCTGCCCAGGTCACAGCAATACCATAACAAGGAAAGATGAAAACAGATTCTTTTCTAACACAACCAACAAACCACGCTCAGAATCAGCATTTTACCCTTAAGGAACCTGACCAGGGTTAAAGCTTTCCCCAGGATGCCTCTGAGGACATGCCAAGCACCCACCGCAGGCTGACGGCAAGGGTACCCCTGCCAGCACTGCCGCACAGGAGGCTGAAAGCAAGAAAAAACAATTCAAGACCTACCAACATCATTCAAAATACCTTAAAAACCTCCCTCTCAGAGGCTGAAGGGATTCTCACCTTCACTGTACAAAGATGTCAGTCAAGCAACCCTTCCAGCACTCGTCTAGCACCACATCCACATGTGCTAAGTACAAAAAGAGCCTGGAGACTCAGTCCCGCTGCCCGTGGAGCAGGGTCAGGCACCGGCACAGTGGGAGACACGAGCCAGCTCCTGCCGCGGTGCAGAGCGTTACCTGTCACACACCTGCAGATCTCACTGGTTGTACTCTGTCAACTATAGCTTTGTTGTAACTGAACCTTGCAGGGAAGCTCACGTTTGCGATTTAACAGCACGCTGTCATTGGAGTAATCACATAACACGTCAGGAAATGTTCCTCCCTTAAGTCAATCATCACGGAGTATTAAAAATGAAAGGAATTTATCCTTTCCCTTGCACAGCACATCCCATTATTTCATCACTATTCATTCGATAAGATTTATTTTCAGTTACAGCACTCAGGATTTTCAATAAAGATGAAATAGCACGCTCTCAGAGAAGAGCAAGTGTGAAGAGCCAGATGCCACCAAAGAGGAACCGTTCAGCATCTCAGGATCCAACAGCTCCTGCTGGTGCTCAGTACTGAGGCCCAAGCACGCTTTACCCTCCCACCCAGTTGTGGTTGGCCATGTTGCCAATTGATGGAGCGCAGTGGACACGCTGCAGAGAGCGGTAGGGCAGGCGGGGCACGAAGGAGCAGAGGCACCTCACCCAGATGGGCTCCTTCCTGTTCCTGGAGAGCAGGTCTGCATGACAGACGTGCAGTGGACGAGGGAAGTGCAGTTACGAACCCCCTGATTGCAGCAGCAATTCAGCCAATGAGATATTTTAGCAGACGAGCCTGCTCAGAAGTACGAGCTTAGTTAGACTTTAACTGATTACATCTCCTGTCCAATCGATTGTTCATCACTCATTTTTATGGTCATGCAGCAGAGAGTTTGCAACATAAAGGAGGAACCTCTGCGCTGATGCACAGCAATGCGGTAGCTTTATGGTGACAGGAGGATACAGACACTGAAGGCTTCCAATTTAGTAGAAGAATTTGCTTCCCTATTGTTCCCACTCTAAAATGTTGCATAAATAAAAGTGTTTGGACCCTGGAGGACTCAGGAAAAAAATGTGGGTAAATTAAAAGTGATTTAGTAAATCCAACAGCTGAACAATTCCTGTGGATTAAGCACACAAAATCACAACAATAGACACAACTCCATTCTATGAACAAAGCTTAACTATTAGAGTTCTACAAAAACTGCCTATTTATACCCCAAAGTAGCATTATTAAAACCCAGTTAGATGCTATTTTCTCTCTAGGGCAACACCAGTAGCAATGAAAATTAAAAAGATCGAGTTGCACAGAGTACATCCGCATCCACATTCCAGCACTGCTTTTTTTGCACCCATAAAGAGCACCCTTGGAACTGGAACCATTTGGACAGGTATGGTTGGGCTGGATGATCTTAAAGGAGTTTTCCAGCCAAAGGATTCCATGAAGCTGCTGGACCGAATAACAGGGATACGGATCAGCACCTGCCTGCAGCTTTGCCTGCACCTTGGCATTCCCAGAGACAGTGACCACATGCCTCTCGCGAGATGTGGCCCAGCTTTTTAGATTATGACTACTTTGAAGAACCTTAGCTAATTAGTATAATTACATTGTGCTGTTTTCCATATGCTGTACACCATGTACATGCTTTTGACATCTGACAAGAAACAGCATTTCACAAGGAATGACTGGGGGTTTCATGATGTAATTATTTTAAATTAGTGTACTTCCTTGGGCAGAAACTTAACTGCCTGCATCGCGCCCGTGCTCCGCATCAGGGTTCACCAAGGAATTTACTGCCAGGACTATAGAAAAAAACCTATTTTATGCTTGAAATGTAACAGAAACTCAATTATTTGGCAGCCCAGTGTATTCTTGAAGTACAGAAACCAAGGTAGAAGAAAAGCACTTGTCAGCAGCATTAAAAATTAACAGGACGTATATATATGTATGGCTTTAAGTTTTATTATTTGAATATGCTCTAAAAACGTGAAGTTCCTAAAGAAAGTTTAAAGCCTAATTACATTTTAAAAGGCCTGAATGACACAGTAAATTGCCAGAGCCAGCGTGCCGTGGACACACACACGCACTCGGAGCATCACTATGGAAGGAAGCAGCAGGACTCAGTACTTCCACCCCTAAATCCTACTGCCCTAGAGCGCTGCAGGACAGCCAGCTGCCAAAGCCTCCAGACCACCAGTGTGGAGTGGTGAAGGGATTGTTCCCCTGGAGCTGGTGAGGCTGCACCTCGGATCCTGGGTTCACTCCAAGAAGGACACTGAGTGGTTGGAGCACGTCCAAAAAAGGAGAAAGGAGCTGGGGAAGGGTCTGGAGCCCAGGGGTTCTGGGAGCACCTAAGGGACCTGGGGCTGTTTAGTCTGAAGAAGAGGAGGCTGAGGGGAGACCTCATTGCTCTCTGCAGCTCCAGAGGTCGTGGTGAGGTGGGTGCTGGTGTCTTCTCCCAAGTAACAAGCGATAGGACAAGAGGAACCGGCCTTAAGCTACACCAGGGGAGGTTAGATTGGATATTAGGAAAAATTTCTTCACTGACAGTGATAAACCCCTGACAGAGGCTGCCCAGGGCGGTCGTGGGGTCTCCATCCTTGGAGGGGTTCAACAAACATGTAGGCTTGGTGCTTTGGGACATGGTTTAGTCAGCACAGTGGGGCTGGGCTGATGGTTGGACTGGAGGAGCCTAATTAGAGGTCTTTTCTGACCTTAACAATTCTATGATTGCTTCCCTGGGCCAAAACCTGGACTCAACCAGCCAGGAACCAGCCGAACAGCATGAGGAACACACAGCTCGTCATTCCAACTGCAGAACAGCACCGGCGCAGTCAATAAAAACACTGGGAGGCAGGAACGGCTGCTAAACCCAGCATGGAAGAGGTGTCTGGGTAAGGAGCTTTATGCCTTGTGCAGATTGTGTGCACATGACAAACACAACTAAAATGGTAACAAAGGGGTGCAAAGGGAAGGACAACAGCATTCCCAGGCCAGCACACTCATTTATTCCTCTACCGAGAAAAGAACAGGCACTGCAGAAGAGATTTGCTCCAGAGGGCAGGCTGTGGTAAGCGCAGCTCGAAATGGTACAGCCAGCAGGTCACAATGATCTTTATCCTCCTCCCTTACAGGCACTCACCCACGGATACAACAGCAGCTCCGCTCCAGTGACGGAGTTAACCTTCAACTTCTAAAGTTAATGTTAAATGGCCACCACATCAGAGCTCCCCGGTGTCAGTGGGGAAAAACTCCACAGCACTAATGACCATTTCCCCCTGCTGACAGCCAGGGTTCTGATATCCCTGCTGGGGCTCTCCCATTCTCCAAATCACAACGTGCCCCATGCTCAGAGAACAGAAACAGTCGTGTTTCACCCAGAAAGGGTTAAGGGCTTTCAGCCGGTTCCACTGACCTTGGTGTGACTTACCCACAGCGCAGCCAGCTCGCAGCAACACAGATGGCTGCGCTGATGCTGCCAATGGTTTAAGATCAGAAAATGCTGCTTTTTTTTTTTTTTAAAAATTGCTATTATTTCCCTATGCTGAGTTTACTGTTCCACATATGCCTCTGCCTGCCAAGGAATTGTTAACTAATCACCCTGAGATTCATTTCGCTCACACACAGCTGGGTGTTCAGCCACGCAGCATCTGCTTCTTAGCGCTTCCTCCTCTTCTCTATCAGTGGTTCGGAAGAAAACAGCCTCAACAGAGCAGGTCCTTTGGTCTGCGAGGAAGGAAGCTGGGAAATGAGTTTATTAACTAACAGCTATTACTATCTAAACCTTCAGACTACTGAACCCACAGCTCTTACAGAGTGGAGAGTCCCTGGAACACGTAGAGGTTCCCATTTTCTCATCACAAGGTATTTATTAAAGATTGCTGCAGCTCTGGAGGAGAACAGTGGGAAAAACAAAACCCTTGAAGTCACACATTCTGCCAGACCCGGCCTCCCAACTGGTCCAAAGTCCAGCTCAGTGCCCTTCTTGTGGGGAAGGGCCCTGGCCACGCGGCAGCGCTTGAGTGCGTCAGAGCCGCTTCACACAAAAGCGGCCTCGTGGAATTCAGCAGCAGGAAGCTGCACTTGGTAGAGTGTTCCGGCAGCCACTTCTCCAGTGCTTCTCAACCACTTCTCCAGCGCGCCCCGAAGCCCAGCTTGATGCACGACTGCAGAGCCCAAGGGTCGGTGAGACCAAAGTCACTGAGTCCCCTTGGCCATCAGAGCCTGACAGGCAGTGCCCTCCAAAACTTGGAAAATATTTGTTTGCTGCCTGTTATCTATGCTTTTGGCTGCTAAATAATAAAAAAAAAAAAATAAAAAAAACCCACAGAACCATTTCCAAAGAAGAGAGTGTTTACAAGATGATCTCCTTGTAAGAAATGCTTCTGTAGTACAGTTCTCAGAACACCTGCATTTGAGAGATTGGCAGATTTGAAAAGGGCAAACAACCTCTTCATTAAATGATAAATCTGGTTCTCATAAGCAGAAGTTACTGAGCATTAAACAGAAGCATCACTGCCACCTGTGGGAACTTGTGAGCCCCAGGCACAGGTCAACTCTGCAGCAGCTCAAGCTCCAGCTGGCGGGCATTTGCAGTTGTTCTCCGATGGAGAGGTCATCCTGCTCCGGGAACACAGCAGCTGTATTGCCAGTTATTTTCTGCTTCAGAACAAACTCCTCCTGCTGCTTCAGAACCCACCATAAACTGCAGCCAATCGAAGCAGGGACAAAAAGCAACGATGGCAACCTCACAGCAACATAACTGCAATTCTCATTTTCACTTTGCGCTTTCCATCATAAACCTGAGTCGCCGTAAGCCGTGGACAACCACATGTGAGCCCGGAACGACCCAAGTTTATAAGGTCCCCAGGTCCGTGGCTGCAGGCCGATACCGCTCCTCTTGCGGCCCGCTCCGCAGCCACTTGTCCAGTGCCATAAACAGCCCTAGGGCCCATGGATCGGCAGTGAACACGAACCAAAGTCTAAAGGACAGGGTGGCTCAGAGCCACTCCTGGTAGATCTCCACAAGGACAGTGCGGGGGATCGTCAGTCAGACTCGGTGATCTACTTTCACCACTCACTTGCAGTTTAATTTCTGCCCCCAGAGTTCCAGCACAAGGTAGATGTTGTAAGCGAAATGGTAATGTTTGTATGGACTGTGAGACAGAGAGGGACACCCGGTTCCAGTAATGAGTTTCACCTTTGGAGCACTCAGCTCTCAGATCGCGGTGTGCTCGGCGCGGGAAGCTTGCCAGTCATCGCTTTTATGCAGCCACCTCCGAAGGCTGGGCTCATCCATATCTGCTTAAAGAGCTCACTGAATTCAGGGCTGACACAGAGACGGGATTTCATAAGAAAGCACTTCAAATAAAGAGACAGTTCTGAAGGCACAGCCAAATCTAATTTCTGCTCTCAATTCACAATCAATCAGGAGGCAGCCATAGATGTTCAGCCCAACAGGAAACCCACACTGACAGCACGGTAGTTTTTCCTGTATTTATGGCATCATTCCCTTTTCTCTCATCCCTCTCTGAGCACATTGGTTCTGCAGGCATTTCTGAAACGCTTTACTATCATCAGAGCACAGCAGCTCACAGAGCAGATATCTCTTTTATCCATGGCAGATACTTCTTATTGAAACACTTCCTTTCTCCTTGCTTCCAGGACACACACACCAGCCCGAGGGTGAGAGTTCTCAAAGGTTACCTCTTTCGTTTGAATAAGAGTATGTGACACACAATGTCACATACACAGCCAGCCTCAGTGATCCCTTCAAACAGAGAATCCAGGAAAGGTGATTTATGTATCAATATCTCAACCCAACAATATAATAAACCATCCCTAGGTGATGAGAAACCGCCACACACCTGTGACCATGAGAATTACATCGAGTGATTCTGACAGCAGGTCCCTGTCATAGCAATCCTTATCCTTTCCCAAAACCGCGACTGGATTGCAGTGAAGGACCCTTCTCCTATCACTCATCACACTGGATCAGAATCAGGCAGCCAGCACTGGATTGTCACCAAAAAAAAACATTTATACTCCAAACCTGACCCTTCCGTTCCCAGGGCAGCAAAGCAACACCCAGACACCTTACTGTTCAGATAAATAATGTGATGAAGCAGAGATCAGCTTGTTGTTATCTGCCAGTTCCAATTCTCACCAAGACACTGACACTGACAGGCTCTCCCAAAGGCACAGACAGAGCAATCAGGTGGGACCAATACTGGATGTCTGGCACCAAGCACATCAATACTTGATGGGGCAGGAAGGTCAATGTGCTGGGAAGGGCTGCTGCACCACCTGGTGCTGTGAAAAACCAACATCGAGGCTCAGAACACATCCTGAAGAGCAAAATTTCCGACCTACTCTGCTTCTGAATTGATGATGCAGCATTTGCTGGAGCACCGGGGTCCGGTCACGGCTACAGGCGTCACGTCACGGCTACAGGCGTCACTAGCACGTCCTGCATTTCAATCAGATGCAGCACCGACACTTCAAGAAATACAAAAAGAACCTCACACCTTGCATTTAGAACCTGCGCTTCCCGGTAACAAGCCCTAAATCTTCCCAGGTGACTGCAGGCAGCCTGGAGAAAGTGCCCAGCTTGCCTGCCCCAATTTCAAATTCTTTACATAAGATGCAAAGTTCTGTCAGAGAACTGGTTTTTTTTGAGAATCAGAGCTATTGTTTTCCTTTGCCATTTCCTTAATGGCCAACAGCTCCTCAGCCACACAAACCTGGAGGAGCAAGGGGCCTCGTAAGAATGTGGTTCAATTAGGAAAACCCAGATGAATTTGCCAGGAGGCAATAAATGTGAATTTCAGAACAACAAATGTGATGCCCCCCGGAGGAGACTCAACAGAGCAGAAATTGCTTTCAGTCCTGTTCCTCTTTGCTGCATTTCACCCGGAATGAGAAAACAGAGCCCACATAAAGAACTTCCTCAGGTAAAACCCTTTTACTGTTCTGTGCACGACACTTCACATTGCGGGTTGGAGCTTGATGGCCGAGGGAAGAGCAGCCTATTTTTACCAGACTTTTAACCCAGAGAAAAAACAGGGAGCAGTAGGGGGGTTTCAAACACTTCAGAGCTTTGTTGTGGCCAGTTTACACGCACTCATGCGTGAATACAGGTTAAGGAAGACACCAGGACCCTGTCCCCGGGCCCTCACTGCCCCAGCACCACCACAGCCTGAGAAAAATCCTGCCACTTCACATAGTGCTCAGCACCCCAATGCAAACACTCACCCATCCACACAGCAGCTCTCACGATCATTCCCTGTTCCCTCCCTCTGCAAAGGCCAGAGCTGATGCCCTCTGGCTCCTTAACGGGCACGCCTGTCTCACCATTTCTGTTACGGAATTTGTGCTAAAGTCAGGCCGTCGAGTGGCCAAAGTTTATTAAATTTACACAAACCACAGCACAGTAACAGTGCTCTGCAGGCTCCAGGGTTCCAGTTCTCAGTGTTTGGGATAAGGACCTGTCTGAATAGCACAAACGCTTCAAGTGCTTCTCTAAAAAGCAACAGACGGTCTTGATGGCAGACAGCTAACTGGGAAAATGGTATGAAATGAAGAATTGTACAAGTCACTTCTCGCTGCTTATGTCCAAAAAAATGCTAGGAACACAACCACAAATACCTGTGATTTGCAAATACCAATAAACTCTAAGTTCAAACCACAAACTAGATGTCCCAGGGCAGACCCTGACAGCAACAACGGAGTCCCCAGTACCTCTGGATGGTGAGACACAGAATGCCATTCCAGCTGTGTCTGAGGCATCCAGCTCCCTCTCTGATCCACCTTGTAAACACCTTGAAACTTGAGGCACTCTGAGACCAACTGGTCTGAGCAAGCCCCAGATCGGTGCCTGCGCTGGCAGGGAGCTTACAGGTGGATGGCATGGTGGATGGTAACCTCTGGTTACCTGTGCTCCAACAACGAGCACCCTGAGGCAGCAGATGTGCAGTCACCACACTGTCCTGCAAGTTATTTACTGAGGTGGAAACACTGATATGGAAAATGCACATTAACGAGGCTACTCAGCTCCCAAACCCCAGTGCTGGTGCAGTACTCCCAGCGCAGCGCACAGTCCCCAGCAGACACCACACCTCTCTCCCCTTGCGTTACTCAACGCCACAGAGACAGAGCAGCACAGCTTGAGAGATTTATGCTCCAAACCTCATTTTGAACCTGCACACTTTACACTGGAGTGAAAAAACACGTCCCTGGCTAAAGAAGAGCCACGTACCCTGCAATATTTTGCTTAACTGAGCAGAACCAAAAGACACGTAGGCAGCACAGCGTACGCAGCACTCAGTCCATTGCCATTATTTGCTATTTTGATGAACGCTAAGTGTCCTGCCCTAGTGAATTTGTTTAAGTACCAGCAGTGTCTCCTAATGGGCATTAATTAAACTTTTCCAGCATCTCTACCTTCACCAGAGAAAAGTAATTACTCACTGCAGTCCTACAGAGAGGGAAATAAAATCCACAGGATTAGTTTTTTTAGATTGAGTAAGTAGGGCAGACAGGAAAGCTGGCAATTCAGAGGCAAGTCACTGTAGTCCCCAATTCCACAACAGCAGCAACACTGCAGGCCTCGCATTGAGTAGAACTGTTTTCCTGCTGCCTGTAAGCAAGCAACAAACAGGGTTTAACAACAGTACACAGTTCTGTCAGGAAGATAACAGTCTGTCTTTTCCAGTATTCCTAAGAGGACACTGTGTAAGCCAGGTCACTTACCTCAGCTGTTCTGTACGGTTCAACCAGCAGCCCCATAGACATATTGGCGTTCCATACCTTATCCACCACTGAATGCATTTAAAAAACAACTTTATTCATCAATACAGCATATTAATGCTTCTCTAATGCACTGTTTAGAAGTGCCTGTGTGAGTGGCATGTGAAGATGTCAGGGATTGTCCTGGTTTTGGCTGGGAAAGAGTTGATTTTATGCTCAGGGGCTGCACTTCTCTGCAGCTGCAGCATTTCAGGTTCAGTGCAAGAGCAGCACTGGTAACTCCTCCTATTCACACCCACAGAACTATCCCGCACCACAGGAAATATTCCACCCAGGAACGGTACACACAAAATAACACGGGGAGCTTTCCAGGGACAGCTCTTTCCCTTGGGCCCTCTGATCTTGGTGCTCCTCAGTGTCCGGTTTCCGTGTGCTCCGAGTTCGATGTCCGTGCCCGTTGATCTCTGTGTCAGCCACAATCTCGGTGCCTCCTGGCACTGCTGCACTCACCGCATTCACCCCGTGCTGGGAGCCCACATTCGGGCTTCACTAACTGCAACAGGCTGAGTATAGGTTTGTATACTATTATTATTATTATTAATGGTTTTATTAAAGCTGTTTTTCTCTCAAGTCCCAGGTCTGTGTGTCCCTTTCCCACTCTCCCCGCCGGCTGGGGAAGGCAGAAGCGCTGCTGCCTATTGTTCAGCTGCTGGCTGAGGGCTCAACTACTTTTATTTATTCATCCAGAGCTGGCGTATACAATAGGGACCAACTCTCACATGAAATAAAACCACAGCAATTTTGTCTTCAAACTGATGCCATTAGCATTTTTTTGTCACATACCAAACAACGCATTAGAGGTCACGTTACAGGCGCTCTCTGCCGAGGAGACTCTGTCAACCATAAGCAGAGCCAAGGCAATAAATATTTCAAGCTGCTGCTCGGCAGTGGAGCCCCACATTCGCTCGTGTATCGGGGCTCCCGCTCAACAGCCCCACAGCACCGAGCCATTTGCACAAACATACCCGCCCTGCACCAAAGTCTTTACAGCTTAATCTCACCGCAAAGGAGATTAGCGAAATTACTGAGTGATAACGGTGTCAGCATCAGAGGTAAAAATACTTCCCTGGCACTTTGGGTCAGCTGCTTTCCGAGGAATTCTTTAGATCAACAAAGGACAAAACAAGCCATTAGACATCATTCCTGGGATTAATGCAGGGCTCTGCCTCTCTTACGTAATGGGATTCCGAAATTCCCCCCAAGTATGCGCATTAGGAGGAAATCATTTCTACAAACCTAAAACTTCAGGGCTTAGTTATTTCCTGATAGTTCTGTGGTTTTAGAGGAAATAAACTGGATGCTAATCCTCTTGCATTTAATGAGTAGGACCAGCAAACTCCGCTTCTGCCTGCTGTAAGAAGGTCACAGCACACCCAGCACGTAACCAAACCAGTGCTGCGCACCCTTTAGGGCTGTGGGGCCCTAAAGAGAGGTGAAGCGTTAGCTTTGTGGGTTTTGGGTTTTCTGGTTGATGTCTATTTGAGTGAAAACATGTCAAAATTATCTAGAAATCCCCCTGTGTCCTTAGCGTTTTCCACAGAAATCACCTAGTGCAGGAGGGCAATACTTAATGGGACGTTGACTTACACCAAGGTCACATTGTTTGTCAGTGGCTTTATGTTTTGGCTTTTAATGATGTTGGGAAAAGAAGAAACAACATACACTGAAACCTGCACCTCTGGAGGGTGACGATGGTCGGCTACCAGGTCTACAACCAGAATAACCCAGCCTTCATCCTTACTGCAGTTATACTTCCACCGGGACCCTCCAAAAAGCCTCACTAGGAAAATGAAGACTTCCACCCGGACAGTCACTCCTGTCTGAGTGTCGATTTAAGACTATGGTTGTCCCACCCAGCCTCGGGGAGTTTCACACTGGACCCCACTCCCCTGCTCCGTGCTGCTGTTTTTGGGATCCACGGTGCCTGCCCCAGACTCTATGCACATTGCTTCCTCCTAAAGACCAGCTACAGCAGCTGCTTCAAGGATCCAACACTCCTAGAGGTTTTCCTGACTGTAAGAGAGAAACCCCCCGCCATCTAAAATCAGATACCCTTCATTCCACTGTCTTTCAGCCACCTTTGTTAAACACCTCACATAAAATAACAGCACCAAATTGCGCATCAGTCACTTTGTCCATTCCTTTATAACTTTTCTACCAGGCTTCACCACCACAGGAATTTTATTTTCAGTGACTCACAAGAATAATTTCTTTATGCTTAACATCTAATTGGATACAGTTTTTTCTTAGGATATGAAGAACTAAAACTCGTTTAATCACCTGGATTCACCCAGCCGCTTGATTTCATGAGTTCAGACAGAGACCTCTGAAGATGCTCCAGGACCTGCTTAGCAGCGGAGCCAGTACCTCAGGCTCTATTTTAAATGTCTTTCTGGGAACCTTGCGCTCTGTCGCCAGAGGCTGCACAGAGCACACGAGAGCTGATGGACCCTGCTGAAGGGCAACAGATGAGTCCTGGCAGAACAGCTCCCACAGCATGCGCTGCATCCTCACCCGCATGCAAAACCAGTCCCTAATCAATGGGACACAATCTGCATCCCAAAACATAACATCCAGCATTGAATCACTCTCAAAACACAACTGTGAAACAATCCCAGTCCAAGGGGAATTAATTTCTCCCTAAATGTTTTATCCAAAAAAACCTCTGGCAAAGGCAGCCAGGGCACATCAGCAGAAACTCAGCACTCAATACATCCCTTTCTACTCTCTACATTTCAAGTGTGATGCACAGGCTGAGCCACCAAGTATCAGGGATTGTTTTTCAGAGCAATTTCTGGCCGATGACTGCACAGATCTCCCAAGCTGCATTTTTAAAACTCAAAATGGCCTTGGGTGCTCTCCACAGCTCAGAGAAACCGGCCAGCGCTGAGCGCCTCCAACTGCATTTGACTACCAGGAGATAAATGAAATGAACATACCAACCGTTTCCTTTTACTTCTAAGACCTGAGAGCTTTGTTCACATTTGCACCACAAAGAAGTGAAATCTCTAATGGCCACGCCTAAAATGTGGGGGGTTTAGTTGAGCAGGCAAGGAAGGGAGCTTGTTTTTTCTTTGAAATGATGACAAGGTCGAGTCTTCCATGCATCTTGCGCTGAATACTCCTGAAAGTGTTTCTATGCAAACCTGAAATGGTCTGCAGGCACCTCCCGAATGCTGCAGATCCGCAAGCCAGGAATCCAAGATGGAGCGAGCATCACTCCGAGTCAGGGGCCTGGCCAGTGCTGGAGAAGCATGGTTTCTTTAAAAACAAAAAATACCAATTCTGTATTTCCTATTGTCAATAAGCTCCATAACACTGCCCTGGAAGTGCCCAGGTTGTCTGTGACACCTGCAGCTACCTTCTCTGTCACAACCCTTGGCAGCCACCCTGCGCCGTGCTGGCAGCCCAGCTCGCTGTTGGGTGTCACACCTGAACGGCTGGGAGGCACGGCTGGGCTGAGAGACAACCCACACACCCTGCAAAGTAAACATTCCCAGCTGCACCGGGGCCGTGACTGCCCAACTCGTGCCCCGGCCGTGAGTGTCCAAGGCTGCAAGGAGCCCCCAGAGCCTCCGCTGGAACTGGGGGCTCTTCCCAAAGCACCTGCATCCTTGCACCCCATCTCAGGTGGCCACGCTCCTCAGCCCCCAACAGACATACGAGCATGTACATATATTTATAGCCCGACAAAGGCAGGATGGGAGGATTGTCATGCTCCCACTTCCTGAGGAGCCGAGGTGACATCCCAGGCACATGAGCACTCGGGGCTGTAGGAGTTTCTGGGTGACTTCCATAGTACCACCACAGCACATGAGTGCGGGGCCTCCAGAGGCTCCCACAGCTCCCACTCAGGAAAAGGTAAAGCTGTATCCAACATCCAGCATGTGAGGGAAGCACTGCCATGACTTCGGTCTGTTGGTGCACTGGGACAAAATTAGAAAAACCTGAAAAGCCTCCCCCTCGCTGTTATTAATTAGCAGATATGGAGTCAAGTTAAGCACCACACGGCAGAGCTCAAATCACTGCTGAACCTGAACCCGACCCCAGGGACTGCACCCGTCACCCCACATGCCAGGAGATGTGATTCCCACCATCGGGGCTGACCTGTTGTGGTTACAGCCTCTTTCTGTTCTTTGAGAGATCGAGCAACCAACTCCTAACCCTGCTCTTTTGCACCATTATTGCATATCCCCATGCCTCATCCTTGTTTCCTTTGTGCTGTGATTCCACCTTTCCTCATCTCGTTTTTCCAGGCTGACGATCTCTTCCTTTGCATCTCCCCCACCTCTGTCTCCAGGATGAGGAGAGCAGTCGCCCTCAAGGCACTCCCTGACATTATCCGCAGAAGTGGGCAGCATGCTGGATCCAACCAGCCCTTCCGTGTCAGCTCAGACACCTGCACCACGACATGAAGGCGGCGATGCTACCAGTTTCTTCCAAACACCTGGTGCCGGAGAGGGTCCTGTACATCCCCAGCACCAGAGGTGGTCTCAGCCTCACCAAACCAACCCCTTCTTCTACAAGCGCAATGCAACGACTGTCATAGATTCTGGGTCAGGTTCTCACATTGGGGCAACACTGGTCTGAGTTTACAAGAATGTTCTCTAGTTCCAAATAGAGTAGATGTAAGAGACAATTTTAGTAACAGATAATTCATACAGTCCCATTAACCTTGTTGATTGCCTTTGCCACCTTTTAGAAAGAAGGCTTCATTAGCATGCAGACGGGAACAACGCATTTGCAGCCACCAAGCCCAGAGCACTCCTGATGTTTTGATAGCACCCCAGATCCATATTCATAGGAACCAGCCGTTAGTCTGATTGTATTTATTACCAAAAGCCAGTAATGAAATGGCGCTGGAGTGGAACACAATAAGAATCAATATTCAAGTCCACCATGATCTGATAGCGTCACAATTCCAGCTTTACATCTTTTACACAGGCAATTGAAGAGAGGTGGCAACCCAGAGCTTAAAGGTATGAACTTTTTACTTGTATTTCGGGAAAATGATTTACAGTGGCTCAGGCTACACAAACTAGAGCGCTGCTCAGCCAGTGCAGCGCGACACGGGAGCAATAGCAAACACACCGGTGATTTCCAATTTGAAGAAGTCTCACTCAACTGACAGGAACCAACAATTCACGAGAAATTACAGGCTTGAGAGACACATTCTGAACAGGAGCTCTAAGCGTGCATCTTTGAAGGCAGCTATGAAAACACACTTTAAAAGCTCGTAGTCGGAGAAAGCCCAGCACTACGTCTAACACCCTGGGCGTGCTTTGCAAATTAAATTAATTCCCACACAGTATCATTACTTTAACGAGCTGCACTTGCATTGGCAAGAAAGGCACAGGGACATGAGCTTGAACAAGAGATCGCTCTGATTGCAGTTCCTGTTGAAAGCTTCACCTGAACTCACCACACGACATCGATCTGCACTGAGGGATGGGAAAGTGAACACAGAGCCCAGTGTCCCCAGACGTGCTGCACCGACAGCAGCGTTTCCCCCTTCTCTGTCAGTGCATCTGCAGCCTCCTGACAGCCCACCAATGCTTTTCCCGAGACAGTCCCCTTTCACCAGAAGCAAACGCTCTTGCTTTTAGAGCCAATGAGCTCGGACGCCAGCCCATTGTGTCCAACCACTGCTCTTCATTGGGAGCAGCTCCTGTTCCCACTGCAGGCCCAAAAGATGAATTTAAACATGGATTCAAATAACAATTTGCAGCTGAGAAAATGAATCACCTGGGAATCTGGTTTTGATGACACTGTAACAGATCAATACAAGCTGCAATCTTCCTGCTGCATTTTCCCTTCACCTTCTGCTCAGCAGAACTAAATAAGGAATTCACTTTCAAACACAAGGAGCTCATATTTTTTTTAATCCAGACCCAGTACTCCCAGGAATACTATCGCTTTGAAGAAGAAAATAATTCCCATTCAGGGAACAAGACATACATTAACTAACAGCCCACGAACGCAACAAGGTGTTTCTTAAAAAGAAGCATCATGAATTAAAAACAAGAACCAGGAGGATGCATTTAAAGACCTTAAAACAGCAACAATCAAAACTAGAGTATTTTTTTGAGCTGTCAATTCGAATACACAATCCTGGTTGTATTTTAAGTTTAAAATATCCTACAGCAGATGTTCCCGTAACAAAAGAGCACAGTGCACAGCAAGTTACACAAGCACAGCTTGTTTACTTCAGGAGTTGCCTAAAAAAGCAGTTTAGTTTTAAAATGTCTTTGTTTTATAAAACCAAAATGAAAAGTCTTTAAAAATACAAAGGAAATTGTATCTTTTGAGAGTGACAAAACCCAGCCATTTCCTACAACAAACCAGCATTTCATCAGAGCCAGCCAAGAACTCATGAGCAATACCCAGACAGAAATGACAAAGACGGGATCTGCTGTTGAAGTCACAACTTCTAATAAAAGTTCATGTTTATTTCATCCTTGGCTTCATCCACAGAGGAGAGGAAGCCTCTTGTCCCTGCAGAGTAGTGGCAAAATCACACTTTCAAGGATTTTAAACCAGTTCTATGCTGGCATCTAAACCTAAGGGTTTGGGGGTTGTTTCTTTTTTTTTAATAGAAAATATGCAGGGATCTCAAAGCTGCTTCCCTGAAGGAGAACATTTCCTTCTGGGAATAACTGGAATACAACGTCTTGATCATTCAGCCCCACTGGAAGCCTCCTTCCCCTACAGCAGGGCACGTGGGCACAGAGGCAGTGGGTTTGGGGACCCCGACTGCACACCACTGGCCTTACCCTGTGCCACTCTACCAGGGCTCTCCTGAGGGACATCGACTGATGGGATAGGGAACAGGAAAACACAACTGAAACCCACAGTGCTGAGCAGCACAGTAGCGAAAGCCACACGAGGTCTCGTTATCACTTGAACCTAACATGCCAGGAAAGAAAAGAATAATTACAGCGCATTTACGGTGAAATCATTAACACCGTGCTCACTGGAGTAAGATTTAAACAAAGGAGTACGTGAAAGGGAAAGGCAATATGTTCTATGCCAAGAATAACATATTTATATAAAGATAAGCAGAAGAAACAGGATTATAAATCGCAAGCACATCCTAAACCCCGTCCCTTGGTGAGTGCTTGGTAGCCCCTGCACCCACACATCCAAGACGCAAGGAAGAAGCTTTTTGTGCAAGGAGGCTCCCAAACTGTGACAGAACCCACCACGCTGCTGATGCTCCAGAGAAGCCACAGCCTCCATCAGAACCCCTTCCTCCTTCATTTTCACTTCCAAGGCTGCGCATTCCGTTTCCTGTCAGCTTTCACGAAACCGGGATAACTTACACTTTCCTTACAGCAACAAGTATGTGTTGGGCCATTCTTAGTGTGGTGAAAGGGATCAATTTTTCCTTCTTTTGCACAAAAAAATGGGTCTATTTCCCTTGCACTCCCAATCAGGGCGGGCAGGGTTCCATGCCAGCCCCCATCTCTGTGCACTCAGGACTGGAGACCCAGAGCTGCCGCCTGCACCCTGCAGCCAGCACAGCAACACATTAGTCTGTTTAATCACCCGGCTGGCCCTGCGCCAGCTCCCAGAGACATGCGGAATTAGGGTAATGCCTTTCCTCCGAGAGGCAAAATTATCCTAGTGTGTACTCAGATCTCTGTTTTAACACGGCACATTTAGAATTCATCTGATTTTGCGAAAACAGCCTCGGAGTGCGGCATGCGCTCCCTGCTGCCTTAATTGCCAAACATGCAAATGTTTACCCCCACACGGAGGTTTTGTGCCTACCTCGAGCACCAGGGAAAATGTAAATGAGTCGTACACACACTCAGCTTTGAGTGTTACGTCTCGAGTGCCGAATCCTGATCTGAGTCACTGTGTTTGCCATCACCGCTTCCATTCATCCTGCTCCAGAGGAGGGACCCCTGCGCACAGCTGACTCCTCGTTTCCATAACTCCTGTGGGGAAGGGAGGCATCACAGATCGATCACCACGTGGTCTGGCAGTCACTGGAGAAAATGCATCTGGTGGTTGTGAACTCGTGCTGGATGCTGATCAGGAGAGCGGTTTGGCACCGTCAGGCCTTGCCCGCTTCAACATCCTCAGATCCTGACAGCACCATGGGATTTAGTGACCAGTATTGACTCAGTTCAGTACTGAGCACTTGCAGCACCTCATCCTCAACCAGTCACCTCCTCCTCTCTACTAACACATCAGAATTCAAACAAAGCCACAGACCTGAGGTGGTCAGAGACGTCACCAGCTTTGGGCTGGGGCACACTGTATGCACCCCAAACGGTGTGAAGGGCTGAAGGAACCCATGAACACACTGGGAAGTCCTCCATGTGCTCCAGCTGGGAAAGAGACCAAAGCACGAACTGACCGCTTGCTGCAGGCTGGGCCCTCCAGGTTGGAGACAACAAACGGATGCCCCAGCCAAAACAGTGAGAGTCAGCTGTGAAACAAACTCATAGGAAACCAAGGCTTTATCGCTTCAGGAGCACTGAGGCTATGAAATAATTTAGTCCAAAGGAGACTACTAATAACTTTAAATTTTGTGGCTGCTTTTTTTTTTTTTCACTAAAGATCAGTTTTGGTGCAATGGAGGCAACACACACTCTTCTCAGCAATCAAGGGATAAAGTTATGTGCTCTGAAAGTATTTCTAAAGTGGAAGAACTTCAGGGATCTGTCCATTCCTTCCCAGATGTTTGTTACAGAGGCCACGAAACCAAACCGATTGCCACGGAGCAGCTGTACTCATCAAAGCCCCCTGATCTGGTAGGCAAACATGTTCCTTCCTACGGAGTAGCTGGTAACTCAGGCTGCAGAGAGAGGAACCTGCACACAATCAGTAATTGTTGCTCCTCTGCAGCCCAGTCCTGATGTATTTTGTCTACCATGGAAGAGAGACGGCGTTCAAAGTCACACTGGTGAGCGCTCTGGCATTGCAGGCTCATGTGCACGTACAGACGCTTTCCTGGCAAAACCCCAACGTCACATGCAACCAGCAGGCACCTTCAGAGGATGGACTCAAAGACAATGGATTTGACTAAAGCAAAATGATTCAGTTTTTCCTTAATAGAACCTGCAGCAGTGCCAGCTGCTTTCAGGGCTAACACACTAATCCAAGCAATGCGGGACAGGGAAGGCCCTCCAGCCACACGGCTTCCCATAAGCAGGCAACCAGCTTGGAACCAGCCCTTGCCAAGTGTGGCTGAAGTACAAACACACACTGGTTAGTCGGCCCGCGCTAGCGCCTGCATAGATACTCACATCTCACTGCCCAAACACCTTAATTCTCTGCGCCGCCGCTTTGCTCATCTGATCAGGATGATGAGTTATACAAAACCAGAGGTACGGTTACAGTCTCAAACTTCAGCTCCAGTGAAGGGTCATCCTTTATTTAGTAACTCGGACCCCAGTACCAGTCCAGGCAGAGAGCCTGAGATCAGCCTCCTGCAAGGCTTTGCTACGTCGGTCATTCCCACACCAGAGCCAAAGATTTCCCAGCCAGCCTGCAGGCACCTGAGCCTGCCCTCACCTGGGCACAGCTGCAGCACCAGTGACGCGCTGGCCATGTCCTCCCTCCTCAGCCAGCAAGGACAGAGCAAGGGAGGGAAGGGCAAATTTCTCCATCAACAAAAAGGTCCACTGTTTGTGATGCGCTGTTAGCAGATGGTGTGCAAATTAACATTCATCTCTTTCAAGGTTCGTATCAAACAAGGCTAAACAGCATCTTGAAATTTCCATTTGAAGTTTTCTGTGAGCTTGCGGGAAGTATCACAGGCAGATTTTACTGCTGTCAACTAAAGCTGTTACTGCCTTTAATGAAGGGCTACACAGCTACTCGAAATAAAGCAATCCAGCCACCGATGGGCTGTGCAAGGCCACTGGGACATCAGCACTGCTTCACCTCAGAGACGGAGCCCACTCTTAAACACCAAAGCTGTCCTGAAATGCAGGGGAAGGCCATCAGCATCAAGGCCTTCCACGCACCCTGAAACCCAGAGGCAAAGCGTCAACCTTCTCACTCTCACCATCAAGACTTGGATCCCCTCAGACTTCTGTCCCAACAGCCCTCAAAATCTGGAGAGCTACCGGGCACATGGAGCCTGGCTGGCGGGGGCACTCCATGCCTTTCAACATGATAATTCAATTAAGAGAGAGCAGAAAAACACGAAGCACAGGACATTAGAAACCAGTAATGCAACCCTGGGTCTGAGAATTCCCACATTCTGAGTGCACCACGGAGCTCCCAGCCCTCACCACCCACACAGCCCCACACATCTTCCCGACGACCCTCCCAAGGTCAGCATGCCCGCCTCGGATCTCAGTGGCGAGGATGGAAGCCAAGCTCAAAGCCACAGCTCTCACCGAGAGCACCTTGTCAGCCCCCTTCCTAATGGCATCCCTAACGGAATGCCGCTGCTGAGTGCTACCAGGGCACTCCTGCAGAAACACAACCCAGAAAAGCTCTCTGCTATAAACCACTGTATTTAAGGACACCGAGACAGAAAATGACTGCAAAATCATCCAATGGGGCACATAAACTCACAATATGTTCCAGCACGGGAAAGACTGCTGTGTCTGAAGCTTCAGCCTGACTTGTTCCAGAAGTTACATAAAATCAGCATAAAAATGTTAGTTCTCTTTTTACAATTCCGTGCAGCGTTCGGTTTCCACGCTCGGGATGACTATGCTAAACAGCACAGGTCCTTGCAAGACTCCGGCAGCAGCTTCTGCCGAGAAAACTGTTCCTGTGTTTTAACCAGTTACCAACCCATAGGAGGATTCCCCTCTTATCTCTCAGCAGCCACATAGCACTCACCCGGTGTGAGCCTCATCCAAAGCCTCCCCATATCTTGCTGAAAGCCTGTTTGAAAATCCACCACACCAAAATACTCGGATTTGATTAAACCAACTGTGGAACCTTCAAAAACCAACAGGTTTTCTTCTAAAAAGTAACACGATCTCCTTATTTGAGCTTATTTATTCATATGCCCCACAGTTTCATTCTTAACTACTGTTTTAACCTTTAAGCTTGCTGGGATCAGAAGCCAGTCCTGGTGATCTGTACCCTTTTCCCACTGGCGCTGTATTCCCCACCCCATGGGTGATTTAAGAAAGAGGCTGTTTAGCGCTCCATGCCTGAAACTCCTAACAAACATCCGTGGCTCTGGCAATTCCCCATTATCCATCTTATCAATTTTTCCTGAAATCTTTTCTGCTGGTTTTAACTTGACAGATCGAGATGCCTCCATTACGGAAAGTCCCAGTGCAGGAATATCCCCATTTCCCTCTGTAGTAAACACAAGAAATTCCTTTGATCTTCCTACTACAGTTCCATCTTCCATGAACCTTCTCTTTTTAAGAGAGATTTATTATTGTTTTCTATCCTAAGCCTCAATTTTGTTATCCTCTTATTTCACATTTAACTCACAGCCGTTTGTTCTTTTCTATTTTCTTCATTCAGACAGGATTTCCAGTTTTGGAAACACAGGCATTTCAAAGCCTGCAATGTTCTGTAGGTGCTTTCAAGGTATAGGGTTGGGATTTTAGTTTTCATATGTAGCAGGTGATGTCCATCAGCACCCACCACCCAGTCTCTGTAGAGAAGATGACTTTTCATTAGTGGCAAAATGAGGCAAATCTGGTTTCAAATGTGCTCTGCCATAAGTCAGGAGCAGCTCTGAGAGCAACACAAGGCAGGCGTTGCATAAAGGAGCCTCATGGACTCTGGTGATGGAATACCGGTATCAGCTGGGATTTGGGGAAAATGGTTTTCCCAAAGCTGGTTTCTCTGTAACGCATCCCTCACACCTGCATTGATGGCCAGGAGAGCAGCAAATCTGAAGCTTGCCAGGCTGTGAGTTATGGTCGGTACCACCGTCCAGCGCTACCTGACATCCCGCAGGCACAGCAGCAAAGAGGATTCTACCACAGTCAGCTGGCCTCATTAGTTAATTAACACACACATAAAATTAATCCAAATCTACAGAAAAAGAACAGTCCGAGTGTGTTCCTGGTGTCTGGCTTTGGCAAATCCGAGAGGGCACAGTGTGGCATCGCTGTGGCCCTGCTCCCAAATCCTTGGTCCTGGCCAATCCACCTGCGGCCCAGCCAGCCCACATGGCCCCGGTGACACCGGCCCTCCCGAGGGACAGCTCTGCCCAGCACCGGCATCGCTACCCACTCCACCTGGGACCGGTACCAGGACTGCTGCCTGCTCTGCCCATGACCAAACTGCTGCCACCCGGTACCGGGACCACTGCCCATTCCTCCTGGTACCAATACCGGGACCGCTCCACCTGGGAACCAAGACCAATCTTCCTGGTCACCAGGACCTGTTCCTCCCAGTTACCAGGACTGGGACCGGGGCCGCTGCCACCCAGTTACCGGGATCGAGGCTGCTCCCTGCTCCTCCTAGCACTGATACAGGACCCGGGACTCCTCCTCCAGTTACCGGGACTGCTGCCCGCTCCTCCCAACACCAATACCGGGACTGGGACCACTCCACCCGGTTACCGAGGCTCCTCCCTGCTCCTCCCGGTAGAGGTACCGGGACTGGAACCCTCCACCCAGTAGCTGCTCCTGGCACCGGCACCGCTCCTCTCAGTACCGGTACTGCTGTTCGCTCCTCCCGGTACCGGTGCCGTGCCCGCACCGAGAGGATCGCGGGGCCGGTGCCGCTTTCGCAGCTGGAGCCGCCGGGACGGACCCTCCCGCCGCGCAGGCCGGGGATCCCGGCGGAGCCCGCCGGCCCCGGTACGCACCCCCCGTACCCCTCCCGGTTTCCCCAGCCCCCCCCCCCGCTCACCTGGGCGCACGGTCTTGAGGCGCACGGTGTCCCCGCAGTGGCGCAGCACGGCCAACGTGTCGCGGTGCGTGAGCCCGCTCACCGGGGTGCCGTTCACCTCGAGCAGCACGTCCCCGGGCGCGGGGGCGCGGCCCGCCCGCAGCGCGGGGCCCGGCGGCAGCCGCGCCGCCAGGTACGGGAACTCGCCGCGCTCGGCGCCGCCGCGCAGCAGCTCCGGGCCGGGCCCCGCCGCGCCGCCCCACGACACCTCGCACTCCTGCACCTTGCTCAGCCAGTGCCGCCGCCGCCGCAGCGTCCGGGACATCCCGCACCGGCCGCGCCCGCCGCGGCTGCCGAGCGACTGCCGCCCGCCGCGCCGCGCCCGCCCCCGGCACCGAGCGGGACCGCCCCCCGCGCCGGGACCGCCCCCAACACGGACTGCCGCCCGCGGACGGAACGGGAACGCCCACCGGGACGGGACCGCCCCCCCGCACCGGACCCGCCCATGGCCCCGCTGCGGCGGAGCCCCGCCCACCGACAGACCCCGCCCACCGACACACCCCGCCCACCGACAGACCCCGCCCACCAGCGACGCCACGCCCACCGAGTGCGGCGTGCGGCGCGCTTCCCCGGCTGGCCCCGCCCACTGAGCAGGCCCCGCCCCCCGCCGCGCCGCGCGCACGCCAGGATACGCCCCGCCCCGGTCGGTACCGCTGGCCCCGCCCCTGTCGCGCGCGCCTCCGATGGCCACGCCCCCTCCGGTCGTGGGGGCGGGGCTTGTGCCGTGACGGGCGGCTCGTCCGGCCCCGCCGTGCTGGGCGCGGGGGCCTGGCGGGGGTCCTCCCCGGCTGCTCTGCTGGTTCGGCTCGTGCGCGCCCTGGGGCTCGGGGCACCCTCTCCCCGCCGCCCTTCCGAGTCCCATTGCTGCCCGCGGCCGGCTCAGGGCCGGCTCGAGCTCGTGTGGCCGAAGCACAGCTCGACACCTTGGCCACGGTTGAGACAGACCCGTGAAAATGTTTCTTTGGTTAGAAAGCACAAATCCAGCGCATTTGCTCCCCACTTGAGCTTTTTTTATTTAGAAGGGTGTGAGGGATCGCCGCGAGGCCGTTCGGCTGTGCCAGGGGCGCACTGCACGCCGTGGACGGAGCACAAAGGCTGCCAAGCGCAGCGAAGGTCACTCAGAATCGGTGCCGCCGCAGTAAAAAATTAAAATGAATCCTTGGAGAGCTGTGAAGTTCCCATTACAAATTCCTCTGGCCACCCTCTCAAGCTGTTTCTCCCTCGGCTGGAGAAGACCTCTCCCTGCACAGCTTTTCCGAGGTCTGTGGTGCCTGGGCAGTGTCTGGGAGGCCCCAGCCGTGCCCGGTGGGCTGTGTCTGCTCCAGGGCCCTGCGGAGGTGTGGCTCGGCCTTGTTTGCTAGTGAAGAGGTGCGACCGCATAACTGGAATGCTTCTCCCCTTGCCATAGGAGGAAATGAAGAACCTGGCAGCGGCAGAGGCCAGAGAATGTTTGCCAAGGTGTGAAACAATCGATTGCTGTTTCCGCTGCATCAGAGCGATCACATTCCAACAGGGAATGTTTTGCAATGGTAAAGAGCAGCAAGCGGTTAATTTCTGCATAGAACAGAAACCACTGAGAAACGTGCTCGTAACAAACACCAATAACTTCTGCTACCAGATATTTCCCGGTTGTTACAGGTCCCTCCACCTTCCAGGCCCATTAGCCTGTGACTTTTATAGCCGTTGTTACTGAACAAGCAAGAGTGTTTCCAGAGGAGTCAGATCTTCTGAGATGTTCTGAGAAAGACAGGATTGCTGGGGTAAAACAATGCAATCGAAGCTTGTTTGGGGACATTAACCAAGTGCTCCCCAGGTGGGATGCCTCCAGCATTAATGGAGTTGCAAGAAGCGAGGTTTAGCTCATTGTGCTTGGTGCCATTTGAGGTGTGCTGGGCTGCCTGCCAGCAGGCATAGAAAAAAAAATGCTGGAGAAAAATTTCCTTTCACACTTGCAGAATGGAAGCAAGAAGGCTGAGCGCTTTGTGGTGTTCATGATCTGGACATTAAAAGCTACAATGTCACGCTATTTAAACCCAGCCTTCAACATTTTGCATGGGAATTGTGACACACTGCACATGATCCGTAATGTAGGAGCCACTGCCGGTGGCCTGTGCCAAGCGTTCCAGAGAATACAGGCAATCGTGTGTAGAGAGCATGGTCATCTCGAGGAGGGTCTGAGTGCCCTTTGGCTTCAGGATTCGCAGGTTGGGTCTCTTCCACCTCTTGTCATGAACATGCCGCTCACTCGTTTTCCTGGCTGAGGCTTTCAAACCCCTGAACGAGATCCCCACTGTGTTTACACACCTGAAATGGGGGCAGCTTCAGAAACGCTGAGCTTGATGTGCTGCCTAATGACGCTAACGACAAAAGCAAGTCATGAAGCTGCTGTTCCTGAGGGACAGTCGTGCTGTCTGTAACAGCTTCAATATAAATTCGAAAGCCAAAAAGAGCTGCCTAATCTTTTGTAAATTTTATGAAGCTCCCCACCTCCACAACGCCAGTGAGCTGTGTGGGTTAGTTACACCTCACAGGAACGATGATCCTCCTCTGGAGATGCACATGTACCTCCAGTCTCATTGTATTCCAAGAGAGTAGACACTGCTGAATGTATTTACGTTGCCTGCATCACTCACTGACCTCCTGTCTCCTCCTCAGTGTGTTGTGCACAGGCACCACATGCCAACCCAGGAGATGTGTGGAGCCTGTCTCAGACAGTGACCGCAGCCTGCGGGGCTCCCTGGGGCCTCAGGTCCCTGGTGTCACCTCCAATGGGGTCGCTGCATCCTTCAGGGGTGAAGGTTGCTGGAGATCGTAGCAGCTCCCCCAGCCACTCTCCTGTTTTTTGGGGTAGCCCACCCCACATAGCCCATCTCACTTTCGAAACACAAACAAACTGCTTGGGAGCTGATGGACAATTTTAATTCTCCTTTATGCCACATGACGAGGAATATATTCCTCCTTCCTCCCTTGTGATTACTCCTTGCAGTTCACAGCTGTGGGAAGTGCCTGCACCACCTCGCCGTGATCAGAAGGAACGTGCTATGCGCCACCACCAGCCCCAGCTCATGGAAGTGTGGAGAGTTGTGTCTGCTGAGCCAATGCTGGAAATCTCGGTGAGCTAAAAAGGGGCCATTAGCGGTGCTCCAGCACCTCTGGTTCATCTCCCTTCATGCCATGGCAGCTGCCGTCCCTCTGCTATCAGCTCAGCATAGGTACAGGTGCCATGAAAACAGGGTGCTGAGCTCAGCCACATCAGAGCTAAGGAAATCAACTGCTTCAAGGCAGCATAACTTCTCGGTAGGCAGGGAAGGAAGGTTTGTTTATCACACTACCAAAGTTCAAAGGCAATCAAAACAGCAAAGACATGTCAGGCTGCTGTTTAATTAGAGCATGAAGACATACTTTCTCAGAGAGGATGGAAAGGGAATCGTTGCGTTACATTTGGACTCCTCTAAAGTCCTTCTCCCAGTGCCCAACTCTTGCAATGCAACTGTCAGTGCTACATGCAGTCCATCATCCCTGTGGTCAAAAGGGAGAGATCCAGATAGAGGCAAAATACTCACAAACACATATGCACGTAGTATAAGAACGAGACCACCCTCTGTCAGGATGAATCGAAAGCTGGGAACACCAGCACAGAGCAACGTGCAGACATTTGTACAGGTAGAAGTTCCTGGTGACTGGGCACACGGGAGCTCCAGCCGCCTCACAGCAGTACCCGAGCACAACGCTGCTACAACTTTCGGGAGGACCAGTGGCAACGGCTGACTGCACCGTGCTAACTGGGAACAAAAATAGTTGCCAAGGAGAAGCAGTAGGCGCAGCCTTCCTCCCCAACAGAAGTGCTCATTGCAAACACGGGGTAACAAATTATTCATTAGGCTATGTGCCTCTAAGGAAGCACAAACACATCACGGTTGGATAAAAGTGGTTCAAAGGCAGTTGCTGTTCCGTGGACAGACGTATCTATGACTGCCTCTTTGAAAACTGTGTGAACCTGTGATGCAGTTATCTGAAGGCAAACTTTTAAACACGTCATGAATTAACTTGTAAAGGAGCAAAAGCTGCCATGCAAGCAGATCCTACCAGGGAATTTCATCAAGCTCCAAAAAGCCTAGAGAATAAACCCAAGTCTTAGCAGAGATCTGTGTCAGCCTGGGCTGACTAAGCCCCGGTGTCTGGACTCCTCACCTGGGAATGGAAAAGGAGTCAGCCCTGGCAGGCTGTAGAGCCGTATCAATGAGTGCCTTGCTGATCAAAGCCGCCCCGTAAATCTGCCTGTGTTTAATAAAGGCATCGCCACAGCATGCAGACGAGAAGAAACACCAGCAAGAACAGCATCCATGCAGCACTGTGGCCTCCTCTCTGTCCCCCTTCCTCCCTTGAGCAATGCATATCTTAAATCTGGATCATCATACACGATGGGCATTGAGTATCTGGTAAATGATCCTGTATAATTTTCAAACAACAGGAGCGTTGGTCTGGGAATTTACTGTGTTTTGACCAAGACTTCACAGTTAATTAATTCAAGCCAGAGCCTCTGTGTGTCTGAACTTCCCAGCTGCACACTTAACAATATTTCATACCTGAAACATCACAAATTCCTTTAGACTGATGTTCATAAAATGAAAGACACCTTGATGGCAGGAGGCTGCAGATCCCTGCAATAGAGAACAGCAATGAAAATGGCACCAAATGGTTTGCTTGTTTGGTGTGAGCACCTGCCAACAGGTTCAAAGCTTGGACAACTGACGGATCTGCCCCTGACCTGTGCTGTACAGGCTTTGTTCAACAACAGTGATGTTTACATGTCCTCAAGCTGGCAGAAAAAAGAAAAGGAGAGGGAGAGAGAAGAACAAACAAGGCACTGGTGAAAAAGGGGAAATAATAATTTCCCTCAGCAGCTGTAACACAGGTTGGATGCAGCGCACAGTGATGTGCTCTCAAGCACTTCTCATCTGCTTCGCTCTTTCCTGTGCAGCTCACCCGTAAGAGTCAGAACTTCCAGAATAACAACAAAGTGACCACAGAGAGTGCTCCACATTTGCTGCAAGTGTGGCTGGTGCCTGCTGTAGCTTTCTGTATAAGAGTTAACGAGAAGAACTCAGAGGACTTGTCAAAGGGAATAAAGAAGCAGCCTATGCAAATACCCCTCAGCCGCTTGTTCTGGGATGCGCACGGAACGTCTGCAGTGCGATGCGATCAAGCTCTGCCGATGCCGGTGAATGCAGAGTGGGGATAAAGGCCCAATCAGACAGTGAAATAAGTCACGCAGTCATACAGAATTACAGCTAAGCATGAGTTTGAAGTCTACATATTGGATTTAGAGCCCTAAAAGTGGTAATGGAGTGTTTATGTCTAGATCCAGAGCTTAGTGCTTTGCAGAAAAATGAAGGCTGGAGAAAGCCAGCGGGACACTTAGACTTGGCTCGGGGAGGCAAGCAGGACTATGGGGTTTGGGCAGCAAGGACACGAGAGCAGCAGGGCTGAGGGAGGGTCACAGACTACTGATGCAGTTGTCTGGGTGTGCAGAGTCAGGGCATGTGCAGGACATGAATGCACATCCCAGCTCTTGGTGAGAACTGACATGATCTGTGCTCACCCTGTCATTTGGGGCTCTCCCTTCTGCATCACTGAGGGAAGACTTCCCCGCTTCTCTGTGCTGAGGCACTGGTACCATTTCACAAGCAGCCACAAGGCCCTTCCTCAGCTGCAGCCGAATTCTTCTCCTTCCCATGTGCCATTGCAGGAGATGAGCGGCTGCTGCTGAATCCATTAACCACAGTGGCTGTGCTGACAGCGGGACCCAGTCCTGCCTCGTGGGTGTCGCAGGCCGACTCTCCTCCTCGGACAAGACTTACAGGCAAAGAGCAGGCGGTTTGCAGTGTGCGCCCTCGGAGCCGAGAGCTTCCGAAGTCCACTGCACGCTGGGTTTACTGAGGCAAATCCTTGCTCCTTCCAGCACTTCCGTATGCTGTGTTGTGTAGGCAACTGCCAGCTCGGGGCTTGAACCTTCTGACTTGAGCCAGATGATTCAGGAATTGAGACAAAGGATTGGTTTCCTGTTCTTCCAGACTAGGTTTTTTGTTTTTCTGCTTGTGTACTGAACAGAGTACTTCGTGTCTATGAATCCATAACTATTCATAGGAATAGAATTCCCTGTGGCAAACATTTCCTCTTAAGAGCTTTCCTAAACCAAATCAAATTGAACTGCAATTTGAGTGACTGCTACGGTATTTGGACCATTGATCAGAAATGGCAGAAGCTTTTGGTTTGGTGGTGTTTCACCATGTTCATTGTTTCAGCCATTTCTCTCTGTCTGGATGTGTTTCTGATCATCATCGACTGAAATCCCTCGCTTGAACCTTCTCACCAGTGTCAGCCTGCTCCACCAGCAGCCGAGTTGCATCTGTAAGTGGTTCAGCTCTGGCAGTGGTTTTACATCTTTAATAGGATCTGAAATATCTGTAGCAGCCCTGTCAAGTTTTATAGCCCCCTTCACAGGGATTTGGGATAGCTGACAAGGCCCAAAAGACTATCCCAGTCTCTGCCTGATAAATGTAATCCCCAGCTCCTCTCTGATTCCTGCTCTTTTTCACCAATCACTTTCTCCCTCCTAACTGGATATTGGCTGCGTGAGCAGCTGGGGAATCAAGGGGAGCAGACCAAGCTCATGGAGTGGACAAGTGCTCCAAGTATGGACAAGCACTCTCTACAGCCAAACTTCCATGGAAAAGGCAGCAGGAAAATCCAGTTTCTTGGGAGCAGATGCCCACTCTTGCGAGTCTTTGACTTCAGGACCACTGAGAGCCCTGCAGTTGTTTGCAGACCCACCATCTGCTTTGGTCTGTCAGGGGCAAAACAGCTCTGTCAGAGCAGCAAAGGTGGGTTTGAACCAGTGCAGGAGTGTGAGGTGCTGTCCCGCCTGCTGCGCTTACACCAATCTACTGAAAGAGGAGTTGTCAGGGAGGGGAGCAGGGTCCAGCTACAACACCCTGACAGTTCTATTTCCTTCTAGAAAACAGGACGAAGGAGGAGCAATGGGGTGTTGGGTTGGGAAAACATGGCTCCTGCCCCTCCTGCCTGTGGAAGGAGAACCGGCTGCCAGCCTCTGTGTGCAGCGTGCGCTCAGCCCTCTCTGGGGGTTGCTCCCTCGTTTCGGATCAACACAACCAGCCTTTTGTTGTGCTGCTGTTGTAGACGTAGTTGGCTTTGTCTCTTACAACTGCACTAACATTTCAGAAAGCACTGTCTGAGTGCATAAACCTTGCCCAGCTGAAGAAGGATGGCTGCGTTCGTTATTCTTAGCAACACGATAATTCATATCTGGTTACATTCCTCTGTACAAAGCTGTACATTAATACATTTCTTGTCTTTCCATGATTACTGTTTAAGCAGCAGCAATGGCGTGCAAGGGCTTTTACAGACTTATTTAGAAATGACTGTCCCCATTCTTCCTTTTTTAATGTTAATAATATGGTTAGAGTCTCGGTAGATCTGTCATAAAAAATATTATCAAAGGAACCGAGATAAGTGCAGAATTATTTGCTGTTTGGAACCAGGCACATCACAGAAAGCAATAATAACAAAAAATAACTTTGATAAAAGTTTTAAAGAAAGCTTTCTTTACTGCTGCAGCAGTAATTACAGCTCAAATTGAAATAAGCTTCTTACTGAGGGTTTAAATTAATTCGCATTTTAGTACCAGAAATCAAGTAATGCACTCTGACAGAGCAGGGTTCACCTTGAGGGAGGGTAGTACCATGGGGTACTACCATGGGGTAGTACCATGGGGTACCAGAGGGAGGTACTGCCACCATGGATGAAGAACTTGGTGAAAAGGGTCAGGGAGAGATCTGGCCCCTCTGTTTTCCTCCTCAGAAGCCCAAGGTGGTAGAAAAGGGACCCTGGAGGCCGGCACAGCTCGAGCACAGAGTGCTGCCCCCTCTGCCAGGGCAGGGCTCGCTGCCACGCTGCGGGGCCCTGGGATCCAGCTCCCGTGTGGGGACTGCCCACAGGCCCAGGGGACCCTGACCCCAGCCCCCTCGGAGCGGGGCTGTGGGCAGCTGCCGCAGCTCGCCCAGGCCTCACCGTGCTCCAGGAATAAAGGTCTCCTTATTTGCCGTGGCTACCATGGTAATCTCGCTGTGAGAGGCCCTGGCTGAGCGTCTGCTGACTGAGAAATTAATTCTCATCTCTCCTCCACACAGTGCTCAGTCCCTGGATCGCGTTTCTCCATTTCCCATGGCTCTCAGCACGTTTAAGGGGCATCTCAGACCCAGCAGTCATTTACAAATGTCACCGTTCCTCCAGGACACCGGCCAGACACTCCTACATCATCTTTTTCTCCCTTCCTCTCTATGACCAGTCGTATCAGCCAGACAAAAAATACCCTCACCACGTTATCACATTCATATTTCTGGAAGTCCTGTGCTATTTTAATTCTATTTTACAGTTATTGCTCAAAACACAGGGAGGCAGAGTTTCTACTCTCCTTTTTTCCTGGCAGTGTTTACACAGCAGCACCTGTCACTGTAGACCAAACCTGATTAGTGCTTCTGGTTTCTGTTATCGAGTTAATAGCAAAGGACTCTTTTGGAGTAAATGGGATCTAATAGAAGCTTCATAGGTTTGCCATTATACTTTACCATTATCATTTAGAAGTCGTTTCTTTTGTAGTCATTAATGAATAATGACAGTGTAATAATCTTCAAAGCTCACCATTCCAGCACCAACCTCTCCTCTGACTTATAATTAAGATGTCAAAATTAATTTCCCATCTCAGAAAGCAGGGGCTCTTCTTTCTTTGCTGATGGATATGCTTTACAGATACCAATTCCCAGCTTCCACTGCTCGGCTCAGCCTCGCTGAGAAGGACGGTGTGGTGGAGTACGTGATTCTCCGTGTTTCAGTGTCAGCCCTCAGAACCAGTCCCACTGAAAAAGAAAAAAGAGAGTGACCTGTTGGTGGAGAACTCCCATGGGCTTGGGCACTGTCTCTTATCAACTCAAGGGTCAGGAACCATGGAATGATTTAGGTTGGAAAAGACCTTTAAGATCATCGAGTGCAACAGCGAGGGTCTTCTGCTGGTCTCCAGAGCATGACCAGGTGCCTTTCACTATTAAGGGAATGAAATAAGATGTAGGATGGGACTCAATCAAAGGTGCAAAGACAAGAGGTGCAGTGGCGAGACAGTGCAAATGCTGCAAGGCTGCAGAGCTCAGCTTAGAGGTGCTGCAAGGGCTGCGGAGCCGGACAGGAGGAGCAGTCCCCAGCAGTCAGAAGTGCCGAAACGCTGCCCTCACACTGGGCCAGCCTACGTGGCAGAGATGCAGGTATCCTAGAGGATGCCCTCATCCAATTAATCATTCATGTCCTCTTGTTTCCTCTCATGTATTTTTATTACTAACAGGTTTCTCAGCTGATAACACACCAGCAGATACATTATTCAGTCTGGCTCACTGTCTGCCACTGCTGGATGTCTCCACTGACATCCTCCAACGCTTACGAGCAGGGAACCCGGGATTCACTCTGCCGCCTCCCAGTGCCCCGGCAGAGCATGGCCAGCGCTGCGGGGACAGAGCAGGCTGCAGTGGGGGGCTCAGCGGGCAGAGGCAGCGGGAAGGGGCCAGAGCCAGTGCTCCCCGTCCTGGCTCAGCACAGGAGCTCCCTGTCAGCCCCAGCAGATGTAGGTGAGGCAGGAGGGGCTTCTTGGGGCTGAAGTACCACTCGTGCTTCTGCTGTCGCATTCCAGAGGCTCTACTGCCACGACAAATCCCTTTCTCTCTTTTCCCACATGCACTGTGAACACAGCAATTACCTTTCAGTCTCACAGGGGGGCTGTGAAGCTTAATTTGTGGGGTTTGGTGTTTGTGCTCTCAAAATGCAGTGTTTAATTCCTTCATTACTTCACAGTTAAGAACATTATTTATTTGAGTTAGGGAGGTCCCCCCAAAGCCTGCACGATGAGGGGTTCCCGGTGCCATACTGTGCCCGGGCAGCACGAGGAGCAGCCTCAGCACAGGGGGAATTAGGGTGGGCTCGGAGGTACAGGCAGCTCCTGCAGCACACCCAGCTGCAGCATCTGGCCCCATGGGGTTAATCCCCTCCTACCACAAGGTCAGAGCTCCCCAGAGCTTTCAGGGAGGGGAACACTGCCTTCATGTCCCAGTGCTGCTCCCCAAGATCCCCAGTGCTGGCAGCACACAGACATCACTGAGCGGGGCACAAGCTTGCTCCAACCACAGCAGGGAGCGATCCCTGTGCCATCACCCAACACCAGTGGGGCCAGGGCAGACCATCCCCAGCTGTGTCTGTGTCCGTGCGTGCCTGCAGGCCACAGGGTGGGCAGAGGCCACAGCAGCGTGGCTGCGGTACCTGCATGTGTTGTCATCCTCGGGGAAAAGGAGAGCTGAGTGCGATGATGCCCCCAGGATGGGCTGCCTGGAGGTGAAACTGGACCCTTGCTCATCACCAGGCAGCCTTCATGCTCAGCTGCTTAGAAAGACCTACCAAGACAAAAATTAAACAGGCCATTAAGCAGCACTCCGGTGGATTAACATTAGTCTGTCTCCCTTGCACTGCAGGATTTCAAAACTCCTTTGAAGTTTGCATATTAGAAAATCACTTTCCAAGCCCCATAACTTTGAGCTTTAGATGTTTCCTGGCAGTTCTGTGGTTGAAGAACAGCTGACTAATCCTTTAGGATTTAATGAGGTTAACTAACATGCACAGATTTGCAGGGGAGCTGTAGCTGGTATTTTGGTAGCAAACATGAAAAACAAAGACAATAAGTAATGTTCTGCAAAGAGCTGTTTGCAGAGCACAGCATCGTTTGGGTGACTTTTGCCCAAGCTGCTCTTTCCTTCATGGAGCATAGGCAGGGTTCTGGTGTCATTCAATCACAGAACCATAGAATTGTGGAATGGTTTGTGGTGGAAGGGATCTCAAAGACCATCCAGTTCCACCCCCCTGCCATGGGCAGGGACACTTCCCACTGGATTAGGGGGCTCCAAGCCCCATCCAACCTGGGCTTGAACACCTCCAGGGATGGAGCAGCCACAACTTCTCTGGGCAACCTGTGCCAGGGCCTCTCCACCCTCACAGTAAAACATTTCTTTCTAAGATCTCATCTCAATCTTCCCTCCTTCACCTTAAAACTATTTCCCCCTCATCCTATCCCTGCACTCCCTGATCAAGAGCCCCTCCCCAGCTTTTCAGTAGGCAACAGTTAATGAAGGGCAGCATTATCTGCATCTCTCACTGAAGTCAATAGGATCACACATTTCTGTCCTCCAGGTTAATTCCTGGTTCTGTAGCTCATTCTCCAGCTGCCCAGGAACCCCTCCCAGGTGCTGGAGGAACACCAGTAGTGTTTTGCTGGCAGCCAGTAGCCATCAGCATCCCAGGCAGGCAGCAGAACACACGTAGCACAGGGCTGGCACTGGACCCCACATCCTGCTTTTTGCCCTGCACAGCCCAAATGCAGCCTTGGCAAGGTCTGGCACAGAACACTCCTCTCAACCAAGCACTCGGGACAAGGACGAGCCCCCAGCGAGGAGCCTGAGCTGTCCCAGTGTGGCCACCCATGAACAGTTTGCTGTGCTGTTTATCCTTAAAATACCTTTGCTGCTCCGGATTTGTTCAGAGAGGAGCTGTGCCCGGATGGGGCTGGAGAGCTGCTGAGGAGCAGGGACCATCAGCGACTGCTCTGCATCCTTCTCAGCATGCAAAGTCGGCTGCAGAGGACCCGAGCTTCAGGCGCCCAGAGACTGAACCATGAACTCAATTTATAGAACACACCGAAGCTGCACAGAACAAGTTGACACATAAATTCATTAGGATGCAATTACAGCTATCAGAACTTAGGCTACTCAATTATTTTCAGCCAGAACATGTAATTAAGTGCAGGTTCATGTTGACTGCTGCCTGGTGCAATGAGTTGGGTTCAGAGGATTGGCCTGCACAGGGAAACAAAGTAGCAGGGTTTTTCGTGGAGCACAGCCTGGGAGCAGTGGGGTGATGGGATTCAACAGCCCTGCAGGCAGTGGGCCTTGTTCTGTGGGAGACGAGGTTGAGTGAGGTGAGATGAGATGAGCCTCTCATCCATCAGCTGGCATCCTGGATGATGGGGCAGAGTCTCTCCCCGAGAGAGGGCTTCTGACACCCCAAAACAAGCACAGCTCTTTGCTGCAGACAACATGACTCTCAAAAGCCATGGACAGCAGCTCGTGTGGAAAGCACGTGGAGCGTGCAGCGGCGCTGCGGGCACTGAGCTGCCAGGAATGACTCTGGGTAGGAGGAGGCATGAGAGGAACTTGCTGCTCAGCTCACTGCTCTTACAGACCGGCCACACCAGCAGAGGAAGTGGTACCATGTGCACGCTGGTGACCGTGAAAACCCCTAAAGGGCTTTCCTCACTTGAATACTTACTGGAACATCGTCAGCACCAGCAAACTGCTGCTCCATTTCCACTCCAACAGAGACATTTCAGCCTTAGCTGACAGCACAGATGCAAGGCTGGTTCCCTTCAGTGGGAGGAGGACCTGTGCAGCCCTGCTGCACTGCGTAACTGGTGCGCACTCAGTGCTCCACGGCAGGGCGGGGGCTGCAGTGCCCAGGGCTGTGCGAGTACCTGGGTGCAGAGGGCAGCTTTGAGAAACCCTCGCCAAGGAGCCCCCCAGCCCTGAAGCCACTATCGATACCTGCCTGTGCCCAGGGCCTCTTTCACCAGGACCAGAGGAGGAGAAGCAAGATGAAATCCACAGGTCCTGTTGGGATACAACAAAGCAAGTGCCTTACTCTTGCATCACCTTGGCTAGAGGCTGGGAATGAACAGCTCGGCCCATCCACTGAAGCAGCAGTGCTCGAGAAGCCCTCCCCAAGGGCAGCTCCTCTCCCTGCCCCTCTTTGGGCAGTGATCTGAGGACCCACCAATGCCCCCAGGACATTCCTCCTGCTCCCACTCTTGCATGCATGGTCTTACTTCAACCTCTCCCACACACCCAGCAGCTGTGGGAAGGCCAGGGAGCAGGGAAGAAGGAGGGTCCCTGTGCAGGTCCAGTAACAGACCCGTCTTGGATGTGCCCAGCACATCGCAACGGTGTCAGGGATTATTGCTTCTACACCATTGCTGCCTCATGATTAAGCACCATAAATATTTATGAGTGATTATAGCTGCTGTGGAAAGATCTGCCTGTTACAGCTCCTAAATCATAGTGCTTCCAGAAGAAAATACAACTGTGTGAAGCTGGGTGCCTGTTGCTCCTTTGTAACTCCCCTTCAGCTCACAGGAGCGTGGAGACAGTGGCTGGGGCTGCTCCATAGAAGCAGTTTCCTCACCACCTCTGCCTCTCATGAATTATTTATTTCACAGGAAGATTTCTTTTAATAATAAGAGTGGAAATCTCAAAAAATATACATAACACAAGGAACTTACAGAACAGTAGCTGTGCAGGAGGCTGTGCAGGGGCTCAACATGAAAAGAAAAAAGGAAAAGAAGCAAGTAAATCTTTCAGGATTTACTGGGTGGGTAGAGCAGGAGCGGAGTGTGGGTGTGAGCAGTGTAACAGGACCGGGGAGATGAGGCACAGCTCTCCAAGCTGCTGGAGTTCATTTGGTTGCATGTCCATCCCCAGCCCCAGGCAGAGCCTGGGGTGCTGGACTCTGCTCTCCCTGCTCCTGTCTCATCCCTGCAGGAGGAAGGCTTTTGCCAAGAGCCCAGTCTTCCCACATCTCATTTGCAACTGGACTTCTAACAGACTCCTCCTGCCTGCCAGATCATAAATTACAGGGCTTTGCACTGCAGCATTCAGCTTCTTGTGGAGAGCTTTAAGCAGAGCTGAGACAGCAGTGGATGCAAGCGCTCAGGGGAGAAGGCAGCGCTGCGGGGCACCGGGGCGAGGGGCGAGTGCGGCGCGGACGCGCCAGCAACCAGCGCCCAAGTAGCTACTCAAACACAAACCTATTTCCAGGTTAAAACTCTCATGTGCAGTGATGAAATAAAGGCACTCGGTGCATTGCAGAAAATGCCTTCTTACTCCAGATTTCATCATTTGCCTCTTGCTGGGAAAACCCTGGGAGCAGGCACAGGGCAGCACAGCAAGGGTTGAGCCCGCTCAGCAGCACCTGCCTTCCACGCCGGCATGGAGCCGCAGGGCAGCCGTACCCTTCCCAGGGAGAGCAGAGCCAGACATGCCCACAGCCTTCCCAGCCAGCGCCTGGGAACCAGGAGGCACCAAACCGGAGCAGGAGCCCCTGTGCCAACTTGCAGGGAGCCGGAGTGGGGCTGGCAGAGCAGCCCAGGGCTCATGGCAGCTCTGCACCACGTACCTGCAGGCGAGCGGAGCCGGTGCAGCTGAGCGATTTACACACCCCTAACTCATGCTCTCCCTGCTGCATAATTCATACATTCTCAGCAGAAGATGAAAACTTCACAACTGAAATGCGTGAGTGCTTATTAACGCGGAGACTGCTAGACAGACCTTGGATTTGGAAGGAGCTCCTGAGAAAGAGCCAAGCAATGTCCTCTGCAAGCAGATTTTTTTTGAAAGCTACTGCCTGGTAGGTAGGTGGCTCCAAGTGATTCTCTGGTGGCTGCTGAGCTGCTGCTTTGTCTTGGAGCTCCTGGAGAACTCAGAGCATCGTAGATGAAGAAATAAATGAACAGATCATTGCCTCGACGCGAGGCTGGGTGCTGGATGTGCCATGTTTGTCTGAGTCTCCTGCAGTAAAGCAAGCACCGAGAGGAGGAGATAAGAGCCCTCATTCCCACGAGGAGCACAGATAGGATGAAAAACAAATTTTAAGTCATGTTCCATGCAAGGCTGTTTACAATGCCTGCAACTATTTTTAAACCTGGGAAAGGAAGGGCTGCAAGCGGCAGAGTGCCCCGAGGCTGGGCGCGTCACGTTCGTGGTGCTGCCGGGGGCACTGGGACGTGGGTGATGCCACCCTCCCCTTCCCAGCACAGCCCAGCCACAGGCACCTGCTTGGCCAGCGGCTCCGTGCGCCCGATGCTCTGGTGGCACCAATGTGGACAACATCAAGGCCAAAACCCTTTCCAAAGGCACTGCTTGGGGAAAAAAAGGCAATTTCTGTGTCTAAAGAAGGAGCGTGGCAAAGCCTGATCAGTGATTTTGCATGGCCTCACACAGCAGGGGGAGGCGAGGGACTTGCTGGCCCTGGGTACTGGGGCTGAGTGCGGTGTGGGGAACACCATGAGATGCTCCAGCTCCTGCAGCAAGGGAAGATGAGGGCAGCAGAGGCAGCCAGTGCCAGCGTGCGTTAATGCAGATGCTGACAGCAGCTATTTTGAACAGCCTCTGACTCAGGCAAAGTGAGAAATCAGTTTCCAGAGCCAAAACTTCTCTCTCTAACATTTTGGAGAGATCTAAAGCCACTCAAGCTCGTGCTGTAGGAGGGCCCTTCAGTGCCTTGACTGAGCTGAACCTCTGTTAAGAGCCCTCCCATGACCCTTGCAAGGGCAGTCCCAGCCACCACAAGTGCAGCACTTGGCCACGGCACAGCTCAGCTCTCCACAGACTCGTCCTGACTCACCTGGGGATCTGCTCCATCATTCCTGGGAGGTCTGGTTGTGTGCTCAGCAAATGGAAAGGGATTAGAAAAGAATTGAGTATCATAAATACCCTAAATGAGTTGGCTCTATAAACACTTTCCTGGCACCACTCATGCACTGTCAATACCTATAACATTATTTAAATAATAAGTTAATAACTTTCACATGTAAATTAAAATACCTTGTTGAAATACGTGCTGATTTCAAGGCAAATGTCTTTGTTCTAATTATATTAATTTGGGGTTTTTAATGGCGAGACGCTGTAGAAATAAAAACACCAGTAAATGGCAGCTCATCAGGGCGATGGCTGCACCTGCCAGCGTGGCAACAGTGCTGCCAGGGGCATCGACGCCTGTCGGAGGCGAGGGGAGCGCTGGGAGGCTGAGGGACCCGTATGCACACGCCTGTCCTGTGAAGCGAAGGTGGCAGCTTGGACAACCTGGGTTCAGCATCCCTGTTCACGGAGCACCCACCCCATAGGTGCAAAACACGGGGGCTTCGCTGTGGAGGGGGCAGAGAGCTGCTCGGAGGGAGGGCAACGAGTGCCAGTGAGAGCCGGGCACTGCGGGTGCTGCTATCGCCATCAGCCGGTGCTCTCCCTGCTCCTCCCCAGCCTGGATTTCTGCAGCCGGCTGGGCCCCACTGCCAGCCCTTGCTCAACCAGGGAAACACCTCAGACCGGAGCAGAGCCAGCTCCCAACACCCCGAGCAGGAAAGGCTTCGTCCTGCGCCGCCGGTCAGTGCTGCAGCACCGTCACTTAATTCATTTCTCATTGTTCTCTCCTACCTGGCAGGAGCGCTGATGCGAGCGCTGCCTCCCTGGAGGAGGGTTTGCCACGGGCCAGCTTGGAGGGAATCTGCTGGTGGGTCTGACAGAGCAGAGGGCTCCAACCTTCCACCTCCCTGCCGCTGCCTCATGTGCACGGGGCTCCTCGCAGCAGTTTCGAGTTTGGTCTCTGGGCGTTGGGATGTTGGGCAGGGCCATTTCTGAGCAGAGGAGCAATACAGGCCTGTGCCTCGCAGCGGATGGGCAGGAGTTCCCCCTTCTGCAAAGACACAGAGACAGAGAATTAATTTCAGTTTGCTCTGGTTGAGTACTAGCAATTGCATTCAACTTTTTGGGCACCTGACTCTACTTCCATTGCCTGTGCCTGACAAGCTAATGAATTTCTGTTGATTACTTGTCTGTGCTGTGTCCGCTACCTTCATTTTATTCTCATTTTAGCTCCTTATCTTTCTTCACACTCTTTTAACTTCAGCCTCTGAATGGCTTCAGCCTTTCTCATGCAGCCGCACACCTCTCTCAAGCTCCTTATCTCTGAGAGCACAAAAAGTAATCACCCACTTTGTCCTCTTGCTGGGTGCCAGCAGCCCTCTCAGAGACAGGATTGAAGTCTTTGCAGAATAATACCTGGCTGATTAGCTGCTACAAGAGCCCCAGTAACGAGGCTGGAGCCGAGCGCTGATGCCTGCAGGCCTTCCTTGTGGGAAACCGTGCACGGGCAGCAAGCGAGCCAGGGATTGACCTGCAGAGCCATGGGTTTGGCTCCTGTGCTCATTTTTAGCCCCACGAGTGCATGCAGAGGTGCTGGGGCAGATGCTCAGCACTGCAGCAGGGCAGGATGGAGCCCAGCTCTCCCTGGCTGTCCTGGCAGAGCCTCCCCTGGGGCTGCTGTCAGCAGGAGGGCTCTGCAGCTCCGCCATACCCTGTGATGGTGCAGGCACAGCTTCTGCAAAGCACAAACCAGAAATAGCTCAGAACCAGGCTTTATTTACTTTCCGATTTATGCAGGCGTGACAGTTTCTGCTCTCCAGCTGTGCATTCACCTGCACAGCCTGGGAACATGAAGTTGTGCCCAAACAATTGAGATGCTAGAATTCCAGACTGGATTCCTGGTCCCATGGCTGCAGGTTAGGAGACTCCACTTTGTTTCCAGCTGGGTAACTGCTGTCCTGGCTCACCTGAGGTTTAGCCTTGAATTACTGAAGGTACTTAACATAGTTCAGAGAATCTCAGCACCACCTGCTTACACTCAGCAGAGTAGGGACGTTCTTTTTCCTGTCAAGGAGTTTGAGCAGTGCTTGAAATCAAACACACAAAAGGTTAAGGTTATTAAAAAAACAAACCCAACTACTCTGTGTCGAAACTAATGCAGAAACAGCACTCACAGCCTGGGGAGCCATGGGTTTTGTCCTCGAGATGAACATTGCAAACCTTTTCAGAGGTTCCCGCAGGTTATTTATCAACAGCACATCCTAGGAAGGAGCTTCACAGCACTTTTTCCCAAGGTCTTGAGCTGTGCCACTGGCAGCCAGAGCAGAGTGGGTGCTGGGGATCCTGAACACCCGTGGCTGGTGTCAGTTGTAAATTGGGCCATTGTCCTCAGCTCAGGACATCCCAACCTGGCCACGTCCTGATGACAGCAAGGAGGAGCTCTCTGGACCATCCTTTGCAGACAGATCACTGGCTGCGGTTCCCCTGTTTCCCACTGGGCAGCTGAGGATGGGAAGGACCGGCAGCATCCCAGGAGGTGCTGGGAGCCCCTGTGGCCATGAGCCCTGTTTGCCTTGGGGCCACGTACAGCTGCCTCATGGCCAGTTCTGGCTGCAGGGCTTCTCTCTGCTGTGCCCAGAAGGTGACTGATGGCCTGGAGCATCCAGACACCTCCAGCTCCTGTCAGGTGCTGCTTTTAGAATGCACGCTTGCTGCTCCCAGAGCCATGGCCTTCACACTCATTTCTTCTTAGATCATTTACTAAAAACAGGTGAGCATCCTGCCTGGTCCCCAGCTTGGTGTGGTGCTCATTTGTCTCGCTTGCCTTCAGCAACACCCCCTAAACACAGTCCCTCTCCTCTGCAGCCTTGTGATGTGTTTTGAAAAGAATCAGTGCGTCGTGTGAGCATATCAGCAGCTTCCAGGTTGTTTTCTTTTTTTTCTATGGGCATATGGATAGATGAAATCTTTGGAGACCCTGAAGAAGAAAACTGCCTCCCTTTGAATGCCTGAACTGATGGCCTGTCAAAGAATAGCCTCTGGAGGGAGAGGCAGGAGGAGTGACAGGAAGGACACAGCACCTTTCCTTACTGAGCAGTAGTCTTGAAACTTAATGAGTGAAGAACCCGCAGGAGGGAGGAGAGGGGACGAGCCGGTCATGCTGCTGGCGTTCAGAGGAGCGTGCGATTACGTAAAGCGAGCCAGGGAAGGTTAACAAATACCACTGCCTCCCCGGGGAGCTCTGTGCTTGCAGGAGCTGGCAGGAGCACAGAGCCGCTCCGCTAATTCTCGAGGTCATAAGCAAATTAAGACAGAAAAGCTGATCCACTTTCCATCTCCATTAGGCAGGGCCAGCTCACCTGCGTGGCAGCCACTGCTCCGGGAAAGTCAGGACAGGAAAGAGCCAAGCCCTGTCATCGAAACAAGCCCGTTTGCTCCTGGCTGAGCCAGGCTGGTCACACAGACATTGGGAGATCACAGGCCTGTGGGATCAGCACCTGGGTTCCTTAGGTGGGAACACCACACCAGGCACACAATTCCCAGTGCTCCAGGACTTCACCAGCACTGCTCCACCCCTTCGAGAAAGCTGTGTTCCCAATGCCTGGCTCTGGGCAGCAGTGGCCGGGCTGGCAAGCGCCCAGCAGGGAGAGCTCAGCTGGCTCCTGCTCGCCCCAAAAGCCAAACGCCGGGACAGGCTGCTGCAACCTGTGATGGGGAAAGGGATAGACTGGGAACCACTGGTTATGGGATGTTGGAAACTGTCACAAGGCAGGAGAGGGGGAAGGAGGGTGGGGGGAGGCAGAGGCTTCCCTGGGAGCAACCTGGGTCTCTCCCAGCGTGGGCGCACGGTGCTTTTAATAACCTACAACGTAAACTGCCTGGTGAGATTAAAGCAACCCACCCACGGGAAGGATTGCGCACAGGTCTGGAGCTTCCGTCTTGCATGGACACAGCGCTCCCGTGGGCAAGCATCCTGGACACGGCTCCTTGACCCTCACTGCCCCACTTTGACCCCTTGGTCACGGGAGGCGATGCTGGAGAAGCCTCATGCAAGTGCTTTGCTGCTTTGGGTGAGAAAACCCAGTCTCTTCCTCCCTTTGGCTCCACAAGTCACCTCGCGTTGCAGCTGCGACAGGACACAGCACAGGCGCAGCGAACCGCACGCAGCGGCAGGGCCAACTTCAAATAGAAACACTGCTTGTGACACCCCCAGAGTCATATTTGCAGTGAACAAAAACACCGACCTGCACGCTACACCGCATTTCAAATCCTGCCTTTAATCTCAGATTCCAGTAGCAACCTTCTCCCCATCTAATTACTTGTCTTACAATTGACATCACAATATTAAATTCCTAAGAACTAAAGCGCTTTGAAAATATAACCTACTTTAAAGCAGACAAGATTTATAGTGGAAGTATTTACTTTCCAGTCCTTGACACTATCAAAGTCGCTGATGCCTGATCAGCAGCCCCTGAAATGAGGACTCTGAACACACGCTCGGGCTGGTGTTTGCAGGCACCATCCGCAGGCTGAAGCCCCAGTGATGATGGCCAGCACGCCCAGAGCTGGGCACGGGCTGGGGGCTCTGGACCCCTGAGGCTTTGGCTGGGCTGGGCTGTGATTTCAGTGCTTGTGAGCAGCAGGGGAACCACAGAAAACACCTTTGCTGTTGCAGGGGAAGGAGGTCGATCAGACTGACCTTTGGAAGGGAGACCTGCAGTGAGGTTACAGCCCCGTTGTCCTGCAGCAAGGCGACAGCCAAGGTCGGGGTCACGGGTACAATACAGTTGGTCTGAAAGAAAAGAGCAATCAGCAATGCATTAGAGAAACGCAGGGGAATTGCCCAGCGCATATTGCCACACAGTGACCTGGCACAGAGGAGGACCCTGCTGTGCTGACACCCCCTCCCTGCAGTGATGTCCAACCACTCCTGCTGCTCTTGTGGTACCAGTGCAGCTCCACTGGCCACACAGCAGGTGACAGCTCTGACCCCTGTGTCCCATACAGTTGCTGCTCCTGATTGACTCTGAACTTGCCCGTGGACACCGGCGCATGAGTGGGCACAGCTGCTGGTACCCTCAACCCCACCAAGAGCCAAGGTCTGAGCTGCACTCTCCGACCGCTGCCCGAGGTGCAGAGGCTGCTGTGTGTGGCTTCATCACGGCAGGATGATTGCTACCCAGCTGCACCTCAAACGTAAAATGGGAACTCTTTGCACTGGTGCAAGCAGCACGTCTCAAGCTGGGCAGGCAGTGGTACTGCCTGGCTTTAATCATAAATTGCTGTGCTAACCTAAATGGAGAGGCATTAACTTTCACTCCTGAAACAAGGTGCAATTAGTTGGGCATAAAAGAACACTGAAGTGATGTTAATTACCTTCTAAAAGACAAATAGAATTGAGTCAGAGAAGCAGAAAATTACCTTTGTGGGAAATGGGCTTTGGAGTTTAAGCTGAACCAGCAGCAGTGGCTGGATGGGCACCACAAGGTCCAGAGCCGCTTTTCCTCCTCTTCATCCCCAGCTGAGCCACGACTGCCACACCGTCCAGACAGGACCCTGGCACCACCATGGGGGCTGCATCCCACCCACATCGCCCTTTAGGCACAGAATTCCCCCTGGCTCGTGCTGCTCTGGGACAAGGAGATGTGCAACCAAGGGCAGGTGATGCCCTTGCCATTCAGAGGCAGTGGAGAGGCTCATGGGGCACCCGCACTGCGACGCTCAGCACAGCCCTGCCCAGCACAGCCCAACTGGGCTTCCCCAGGACACAGCTAGGCTTATCCAGAGCAAAACCACCTGCATCCAACACCTCAAGGATCTTCAACTCCATCTGTTCCAGGCAGGCAGGACGCGGTACCGTGTAGCTCCTGGGACTGTTAATTGTAATCAACAATCTGTTCTGCTTGCTGGTAAGCAGCTCAGGGAAGCCGCCTGCCGGGGTCTGGTGCGAGGCAGTGCCTGCCTGGGATGGCTCTGGCACAGCTGCAAACCTCCTGAAAGAAGGGAGAGACCTGGCTCTCTCCAGGCCTGATCCCCCCAGAGCCTCTTGCTTTCCTTACTGCTCACTGAGTTCAGGCACCCAAAACCTCTCTGCTCCCATCAAAGCTACTCCTGGATTTATGCTTACGGGAAAAGCTCATGGAACATGTTGTGGGAATTAAGGATTTTAAGATGTGATTTGAAAAGCAATCCAGGAAGTAAACTGCTTCGCGGTGCCGCTGCCACTTGCTCTCCCTGTGCCCAGGCCCTGCTGTACCTACAGCTCCGGCTGTTCCAGCCCAGCTCTGAGCGCTATTTTCATTTAGAAGATGCATTATTTACCAGCCTGACACACAGCTAATTTAAAAACAAGATTTATCAGCAAAAAGGTACTGGTTGCTACGGTGGCTTCCAGCGAGCACAGCAGCGCGTTCACGGGGCTCGTGCTGACACCGCAGTTCCCTGCTCCATCCATCAGCACAGGGTGCTGCAGCAGAGCCCTGGCCCCTGCCCAGCTCCAAGCACTCCGCTCGCGGTGCCACTGGGACACGGCCCACCTTGGGCATGGGATGTCAACACCACGGGGACAATCTGCATGCCATCACAGCCAGTTCGGAGCCAACGAGGAGCCTGGGTTGCATCACCGGATCCTTTCGGGCAAAAAGTTCAGAGCCAGCGAGGAGCCTGCATAACTCAACCAAACCCTCTAGGGCAGCTGCATAACAGGGACGATGGAGCCAGAGGGGGCTGTGAGCTCTGCTAGCCTCCTGCACCACGGGCAGGTGGTCTCCATGTGCCTCTGAGAGAGGCGAGGGAATAGAAGAGCATTTGGCACACCATTGTCTACTCAGGGGAGGGATTAAACCTGCTGGGAAGACACAGGTGCTTCCTGCACCTCCTGCATCCCTGTCAGACCCCTGTCTGCTGCACCCCCTGCCCCACACTGACCCCCGGCTCTCCGAGCGGCCGCTTCCCACACCCCAGAGCTGGGTCTGTCCCCCTCCTCTGGCCATCCAGCCCCGAGAAGCACCTGTTTTTGTACGGCACTTTGCTGGCAGAAACAGCTCCACCAGCTGAGGAACCGCGACGGTGCCAAGGAATTTTCAGCAAGCCGTGGGAAGTGTCAGTTGCTTTGCAAAGGTGCGACTGTTCACAGAGCGAAGCGTAACCAGAGCTCTTTGGCAGATCAAACCCCACCCTGGACACAGGACATTAGCTCTTGGGGGACCGGTGCCCTCTCCCTTCATGTTCCATTCCCGCCAGTGCTTCCCACTTTGCTTCTCTGCCTCCTGCTCCCAGGACCAGTTTCCCATTGGGCCATTAACCAGTGTTAACCAGCATTAACCAGCATTGCTGGTTAACAGGCAGGGACAAACCTCAGTGTGGCCGGGACCCTCGGAATGCAGCAGCAGAGCCACAGGCACGTGGGCCAGGGACACCCACACCTGGCTCAGACACCGCCTCCAGCCCACCTGCGCGGTCGCTCACGGACACGTGCGCATGCCCGCGCGTGGCTCCGGCATCGCTGCTCTGCAGCCGGAAGCTGGAACAGCCTGTAAACATAGATAAATATTTAATGTGCACAGAGAGAATTTTTGCAATGGCCTAGATTTCTTTCCACAAACACCTCACTGGGACCCAAGGGGATTGCATGGGGCAGGAGCATGGACAGAGGCATGCACAACCTCCTGCTGCTCACAGCAGCCCCCAGCCCAAATAAGCCAGGGCAGCGCATTTTCCCTGTCTGGTATCCAGTTCTCTCAGAGCTCCTCTTTGAGCCAAGGTGGATGCACGCCTGTGGACACCATGCAGCTGATCTGGGAGGGAGCACAGAGACAGGAGGTGGATGCTCCCCTCCCCTCCAAGATGTGGAAAGAGCAGCCAGGAAGCTCTGGGCAGGATCAGCCCATTTCACATGGCTCCCTAGGAGAGATACCTGCCAAGAGCAACCTGGCCTTGGTGCCCACCAAGAGCATCCCCACCTTGGTGCCCGCCTCACCCTACAGCCCTCGGCTCTGCTCCGTTGGGACAGGGTCCCTCCTTGGGAGCTCCCACTGGCACCACAGCACGGTCAGGACCAAGGGTGCTGCTGTCCCGCTCCGGTGCACAGCGAGCCACATCCTCCAAAGGCAGCGCTGCCTTATCAATAATAAAAGGCGATTTCCCCAGGCAGAGTCAGGAGATTACTCAGCCTTTTGCGCTCCTCGTCTGCCACTGACAGGATGGGAAGAACTTTAATAAGATGCAATTTGACAGTAACACAAAACAACAACAGCATTAAGGGAAGGATAATGGCAAAGGCAGCTGTCAAAAACAACCTGGTCTCTAACCAGGGGAGAGAAATCAGAGCTGTCAGGCCTGGCAGAGGAGCGTGGGACAGCGGGAAGGGAGGGCAGGGCAAGGGGCAGCCAGGTCCCACAGGGGCACCCAGCCATGCAGGAGCATGGCTTTAAGTGGGACAGGAGGAACCGGGACCAGGGGGACAGGGAGGATGAGAGGATCTGTGGTGGCACCATCCTGGCGGTGACCCCAGCGCCAGGCTCCATGGCTGTGGAGCCTCAGGGAGGGGAAAGAACAACCCTGCACCTAGTGTAGGGCAAGAAAACAGAGCTGTGTGTCCATTATGGAAGCAGTGGCACATGAGGTGTGTGCCCATCGGTCTGCACCGTGCACGGCAGAGCCGGGCACCGCGGCCCCACTTGGGCACCACAGCCCCGCGCACGGCAGAGCCGGGCGCCGCCGCCCCACGCACCATGGCTGCTGCGGAGAAGGAACAATTACCTGGGCTGCAGAGGGGATGGAGACGGGCCAGAGGCATTTGCGTCAGCCCCCGTGAAAGTGAGCCAGAGGATATCTGATGGCATTGAAAGACAGGGAAAGGGAAATGAAAGGTATCCCGAGGTGCCAGCCTCTGTAAGGCTGTACCAGCTCAAAGAACCCAGCTCTGGGGCCCAGGTGCTCACAGTAGGGGTTCAGGTGCAGGGCATGTCCTGCTGCCTGTCTGAGGTCCCCAGCCTCTCCCTACCTGCGAGATAGTGCAGGCACTGTGCCAGAAACCACACACAAACTCATCCCCATTGGAGCCAGGCCCTGTGGAGCCCTTGCTGCTCTCCAGGACGGATGCAGCCTCCTTGTTCATAGGCTGGGAGCTCCTGCACAGGCTCAGCATGGCTCTGGGCAGCCAAACTGGCTGGGATGAGGCTGCCTTTGGGGACCAGCAGGAAGAAAAACCTCTCCATAAAACCACTGGCAGAGCCCCAGCTCCACAGGGAACCAGAGCTCTGCAGCAGAGGCTGCTTCCTGTGGGTAACGACAGTGCAGGGAGGGAGAACCATGGGTGGAAAAGTAACATTGCACTTACGAGGAGATGGAGAGCCCCTCACTGCCAGGAGCACCGTCCTGCAGATGAACGGGGAGGCCAGGGCTCTAGTTGGCAGAGCTCATCACATCCCACAGCAGCAGAGCATCCACTGAAAACCTCTTCTGTGCCAGATCTGGATGTGTTGGAGCATCCAAGGGTAGAGAGGGTCTGGATCCCCATGTGCGACCCAGAGCCCTGGGCCTGCTGCCAGACCAGAAGCCAGTCCATAAAACCAGCATGGGGTTTGGTAATGCGGGTGCCTGGCAAGACAAACAAACAGTACTTAATGAAACCTTTATTTTAAAAATACGGTTTTTAATTTAAATGCAAATCGGGCGTAGGTCACTGGCACTGACACACGGCTTAATTAGCAGGGATGAGGCTTGCGAAGCAGAGGCAGCGAGTGGCTGGCCCTGTCCAGGGCATGTTTTAAGTTAATTAAAATTTTCCAAACGGGATCGGTGCTGCTCTGCGGAACAGCTCCTCGCTCTGCTCAGCCAACCCTTCCGGAGCCGAGCTTGCTGCCAGGGCCGCACGCAGCAGGCTCTTAGCTATTAATCGAGCTGGGCACATTTATTTCTGCATCCTGAAATCCCCTTTGGCGAGTCACAAATCAGAGCCTGGCAGTCGATCGATGCGCCCGCAACATCCAGCATCAGGAGACACAGAATCAGCGATAAATCCAGGCTGGAGTGGGGGGGATTTTTCTAAATGCTCGGATGAATCACATAGATCAGAGACATTAAACCTAATGTGGAATTGAACCTTCCCAGCGATGAGCGGAGTCGTTATCCTGTGTTACACACAGGTTATGCGCAAGAGGATCTCATTTAGAGAAAATCTGCCTCTGCCAAGAGAGATGAGCTGGAATTGAGAGCCGTGATCCATGCCTTCCAAAACTTGCGTCACAGCTCTGTGGACGCAGCTTTAACCCTTCCCTCAGCCCAGCTCTGCCCTGTGCCCACACGGAAGCCCAGCTTCGCATGGAGTGGCCACTTGTGCGCACCTGGCGGAAGAGGTTCCAGAGGGGCCCGAGCAGTGAGGGAGGGCAGTAGGAGCTGCAGGTGATGGAACCTGCAGATGGTGGGAGCAGTGGGAGCTGCAGGAGGTGGAAGCTGCAGGTGGTGGGAGCGGTGGGAACCGTGGGCAGTGGGAGCTGCACCAGTGGCCACAGCACGGCTCACATGCACCAAGCAGGAGCATCTCCAGAATCCCGCTCCGGGACACAGTCTGGTCCCAAGGAGCTGGAATGCTCTCCCACCCCTGCTCCGCTGGGAAGAGGCTGCGGTGCGCAGGACCACAGGACACAGCAGCTGCCAGGATGAGCCCCGATGTGAAACATTCCTGGCAGAAAGCGGCAGCGGAGCAGGAGTGACCCAATGGCAGCAGCAGCTGCCCCGAGTGCAGCAGCCATCGGCGCGTGCCGATAAATGCTCACAGTTTAATGAGTGAGCGTCCCTCCAGAGAGTAAATCGATAGCATTGCATCGGGGAAAAATGAGATAAACAGCAGCCTTCATAGCGCTCCATTTCCCTGCAAATGGGAGTCCCGACCCTGCCTGCTCTGCAGGCACAGGGGGAAAAGGCCCTGGGTTAAAGGAGGATACCAGGTTGCCCCATTCTCTGCTGGGCTGTGTTTCACCCCATTTCCCATCCAACCTGCTCAGTGCAGTGAGAGCAAGCAGAGCCACCAACAGCTGAGTTAGACAGGGAAGAGAAACCTGGCAGGAGGTGGGAGTCAGAGCTGACCCCACCTCAGTCCTGGGGGGCTGTTCCCCTCCTCCCTCTGCACTCGCAGCCTGGAGGGTCCCAGCTCCCTGCTCTGCTAAAGTGCATTGGAAGCCTCAGCCACTTCTGCTCATCTGATGGTGGGATCGTAGGTGAATGGTCAAAAGCCATAAAAATTAGGATTTAGTTTATTCCCTACACTCTTGCCTGCTTTGGAAAGCCCAGTTTCATCCTGAAGGAGGATCCTGTGCCTCTTCTGTCTCCCTACCTGTGCAGAACTGCAGCCCAGAGCACAGACAGAGATCCTGGCATGGACAAAAGCTGCAGCTGCGTTGGCCCTGCCAGAGCTCCATGGAGGCTGAGGCTCCCATGGACCAAAGGGTTTCCTTCCCTTTCCATCTCAGCTGTTTGCTTTTCCCCTTGCTCAGCACAAAACCCAAAGGGCTTGAAATGAGGAGAGGAAGCGACCATTCTAAACAGGGATGGAGTGGTAACTCCTGGAGAGGCAGTGATCACCAGGGCTGGGCTCAGCTCCAGCTCTCTGCCCACCTCCCCAGGATGTGCACCCCTCCTGCCCGTGCTGCCTCAGCCAAGCTGCTCACCCAGTCCTGCACCCACTGCTCCGCAGTGCAAGGCTCCTGATGGCAGCGACCAGCACTCTCGAACCTGGAAACACTTCCAAAGGGCCACGAACTCCTGCAGGAGAGGGAGAGGAGAGCAGAGTGTGGCAGGAGGGAGGGAAGGCAGTTCAATGAAGTATACAGTGTTTCAAACCGCTGAAGGATTAAAGCAAGGAAGGTATAGGATCTTCCAGGAAAACTCAGCCATTAGCAAAGCCCAAGGGAAAATACAATTGTTTTCTGCTTCTCCCTCTCTTTGATGACCCAGTTTTTCACTTTCACCCGCACTGGGCTCAGCATTAATTTTTAAATATGCCTGGGTAACTGAGAGCATCAAACATTGAGGATGTTCTCTCCAGGAGCTGCTGACGTGAGCCAGGGCTGAGCTGTGCAGCAGAAACCAGGCAGAGCAGAACTCACCAAGAAGGTGAGAGCTGGTTTGTCCTGAGCATCTTCTTGGAAAGATCACAGGACGGCATGAGACTCACAGCAGTGCTCCTGGATAAATCCCAGCTTCCAGGGGTGCCCCCATCTGCGAGGCCACCCCTGCAACTGCAGTGCCCTGGAAACACAAGAGCATGCAAAAAGCTGGGAGCTGGAATACAGCAGACACTGTGAATGCTTCAGCTCTGGTCCCTCAGGAAACCCCACGCAGTTTATAAATGTGAGGGAGTCTCCTGAGGTGGCTGGACGTGTCGGGCAGCACTGCTGTCCCTGCCTGCCAGCTGCAGCCCGTGACCAGGAATCCACAGGGAGGAATCCCTGGTTGCCAGCCTGGAGCTGATGAATGCAGAAGCCAAGAGCCTGTGCTCAGAGAAAGGGCAGCCCTGGAATTTCTGCTATGGAGACAACGGAAGGAATGATTCTTGCTGGCAGCTTGGCTTTGCTTTTTGGATGGTTCAGAGTGGGCCTGATGGACACGACACGCTCTGCGTGCGGGAGCAGACACAGGGCACCAGGAATCCAGCAGCGCTGCCAAATGGATCACACGGTGCCACGGGAAAGCAGGCAGGGACCCAAGCCAAGGCCCCGGCCTCACCACGGAGTCTGCTCCCACAGCTGCCAGGCAGGCAGCAGCCACACCTGGGGATGCTCTGCCAACCTGGCCCATGGGCAGCCCCAGGAGGAGAGGGAAGCCCCACGCTGGAGGCTCTCTCGACCCCACGAGCTGAGCCAGGCTGTGGCACTGCCAGCTCTCCTGGACCGCGCGCTCTGCTGGTGCAAACTCCACTGCCAGCCAGCACCAGGATGGAGCAGAGACAGGAGCTCAGTTTAAGCTGGGAAAGCTGCAAAATGCTGAGCTGTGAGCAGATAGAACAGTGAATCACAGCAAACAGAGCACAGAGAGCAGAGTGATCAATTATCAGAGCACGAACCAACACAAGAACAGTGATGGAGACAGCGAGTTATCCAAAGGAATAAACCACTTACTCTGGCTTTCGGGAGGGATGGCATCTCTCCTCAACAGGAACACGGGAATGCTCTCATCAACTTGTTCATGCTGAGTCTGCTGTCAGAAGGAAGATCCCCCTGGCTCTTCAAAGGATCCAAACAGCTGGAGGGCAGTGCTGGGAGCACAGCAATCCGCCAGCCTCCAGGCCTGGAGTCAACAGCACTGCGGGAGAAGCGCCTGCATGTTTCCAGAAGAGGGCACAGGGCACTGCCTACAGGAAAACTGGAATAAGGATATCGGAATCAGAGAGGGCTGAGGGTGGCAGTGACCTCACCTTGTCCAAGCCCCTGGAGCCAGATGCCCCGGAACACATCCAGACAGCAGAGTTCACTGGGCTTTATCCATGTGAAAATTAGATATTGCAGGAGGAAAATGAACTCTTGAATCTGCAAACAGACACAGCTACACCAGGTGCCCGATGTGGGCAGCGCTTTATTGAGTGAGGGTGTGTTACAACAGACAAACATTACACACACTGTACAAAATGTACATCTTATGTGGAAAAAAATATAAATAGACACTAGGGAAGAGCAAGAGGGACCAGGAGCAGCTTTGCTTACAAATCCCATTCCTGTACTGACACTGCTTTAGCATCGGCTGAAGGAGCTGTTGGTGGTCACTGGGAACAAAATGGGCACCTGCCCTATTCCCGATCCAGGAGGAACTGGGAAAGCAGAGAGGGATGGTGTTTACTGCAAGTCTATCTGGGAAGCTTTTCCACAGCGCCGAGCACACCAAGGTGCTCCCCAGCTCACAGCTCTTCACAACCAGCAATGGACTCCAGAGATGTCACTGCTCACATGACGATGCAAACGTCCTGATTCCCAATGACACCTTTCACAGGCCGCTATCTCATGGAACGAGTGCAGCTGGAGCTCCTGAAGGGCTTCAAGAGCCAGCATACGAGTTTGTTCTGGAGCACACAGCGTGGATCGTAAATCCTTGGTCTTGACCTACCCAGCAGGAATTCAGTCACACCAGGAGCCGTGCCCACCTGAGGTCTGGATGTCAAGAGCCACACTGACAGAGCACTGTTAGCTCAGGTCCACCAGAGGGATGGAAGGAAGGGTAACAAGCCTTTGCCAAATGCTAATGGGAGACGGAGCAGCCCCACGGGTGCTGTTTTGCTGCCAGTGGGAAACCGTGGCTCTATACACGCCAAGGAGCACTCGGCCACAGCAACCCCTGTGAAGATCTGGGGGAAGCAGCAGGCAGTCCAAAATGATCAGGCTTTGATGCTGTGTCCATGCCTGGACCTCCCTCATTTGGATTTGAACCAACAGCACTGGATCCCTGCAACAGAGAACTTTGGGTTGCACACAAGCACCAGGTCTTAAACAGGCTGGAAAGGAAAAGCCTGGAAGAAGGAAAACCAGAAAGGAATGAACTCCAGATTCTTCTTTCAGCATGTGCGTTATTAAAACATTTCAGACATCAGAGCCCAAGGAGTGTTTAACACACCTGCTTTGCCTCCACTTCATCCAAAGGTCAAGGACAATCAGATCCTCTTCCCACCATGATTGTTTTGAGAACCCTTGATAATATCTGCTCATTTGCATAGATCTGACTATTGTTCACATCCAAAAAGCTGAGGGAAAATCATCTTCATTCCCAGTGCTTCCTCACTCATTTACAAATAATCCCCAGTCTCAGAAGTTCTGGCTGTGGCTGGGACTCCACACATCTGCGTCTGACACAGTGGTCACAGGTCCTGCTGCCCAGGAACGGACTGACAGGAAGACTCCTCTCTCTCTTGGGCTGGTCTAAGGAGGTTTCTCAGGGTTATAAGAACACACGATGCAGCTGCTTTCACTTCAGCACACATGGAATAACGCAGTGACCACTCGGAGGAAAGCCCCTTGCTCTTCAAGGTGAGCATCACGTCAAGGCGCTCCAGCACTGAGCAGGACCCACCACCGAGGAGTCTCTAACGCCTGTTACATAGGGGTGCATCTTCCCAAGAGAAAGAGCTTTCCAGGAAGTCTTTATAACATTCTTCCTCCTTGTTTTGTGAAGGCAAATGAAGTTTGTGTTCCCTCTGTCTCAGCAAGGGCTGGATTTCCGAGACAGAGCGGTTCCCTGTATACTGCCTCATCTCTCACCTGCCAAACGTATGCATTCTGGTCACGCTGAGGCCCAGGGAACTGAGAGAGAGATCAGCAGGAGAACCACTTTGCCTGCTGTTTTACAACAAAAGAGAGGAAACAAAATCCACAGTGTAGTTCACATATTTATCAGATGCTCTCCCAAGTTATCTGACTGTTTTCAACACAATATCCTTAAAGGCTCCTTTAACTGTCAGCCAGGAAAGACATACGGAGATCTCTCAGCAGCGTACACAACGTGAAGGCTTTTTTCAGGGATGAAAGCTTAGATAAACTTGTGAAGTGAACCACGTGGAACTCCCACCTCAGAGCTATTTCACCAGAGGACCAGAAGGAAACACTCTGCCTGCTGTTCTGCTTGCTTGCTGTTTACAGAGTTGCTGGAAGTTGGGTGCTGCAGCCTGGAATGCAGCTTGGCTCTGCTGGACAGAGCGGGTTTGTAACGGAGACTTAAGGATGTAAATGGGCCAGACTTGGAGTTCTGCTGATATCACAAAAGGGATCAGCCAGGCTTAACGTGCAGAGCTGTGTGTAACAACGAAATCCATCACTGTCGCAGCTTTACCACATACCTATTGTGAATTCACTGCTTTCCAAAACAAAGATAGCTCTGTCCCCTCAGAAACCAGCTTCCAGCCTCATCAAAACCCAACCCCATTCTGCTCGACAGGCAGCTGTCAAGGCTAACGGTACGGTACAGATTTTGGCATAATAACCATATTTACAGCACAGCCCACAAATTTATATGCTCCGTGTATACAAAATATTTATAAATGCAGGTCTATTTACAACTGGAGTCCGTTATTGACAGGAGAGAACGAACCATAAAGTCAGACTGGTAACAGGTGCCTGCCAACAGTCAAAGGAACAAAAAGCTGGCCAAGAGTTCTATGCTGACAGTTGTTAGGGAATTCCATGAGGCCCTGAACACAAAAAGAAAATGCAGCGTGAAACGGTTACGCATTCTTGAGAGGTTATCAAAGAGTGCAGCAACACAAAGGCTGCCTCAGCATCACAAAATCCATGTGTTCTGCTGCACACTGCCATTTTCCCACGGAGAAATCCAAGGAAAAGGGGTCTGTGCTGCACCCTCCTAGGGACTCGGACTCTGTAATTGCAGACACACGCACAGAAGCATCTTTGGTGTTGGAGTTAGTCCTGAGGTAGTAAATACAGAGAGTCCGGCGAAGTGGATTTGCGTTCAAGACTTCATTTTAGTGTCTTACGTGGTTTCACCGCAGTCATGAACGTTCCGTGTCCTGTTAAAATCAAAGTTGTGTTCACACAACCGATGGCAAGGCCTGGGGGAGGCAGCTTGGTCCCGGTCGCCGTTGATAACGCCCTCATTGTGAGGAGGTCGCAGGGTCTCCCGGGCTGATGGCTGATGCAGAAAGGCTGTGGGAGGGAGCGCCAGGTCTTTGCTCACTCCCCACAGAGGCAGCTGGAAAGGCTCTGAGGAAGAAAAATCAGAAGTTGAAGAGAAGTAGGTCACGATAAACATGACAAATTTAGATTTGAGTTGCACAACTCAGCAATAGTCTTTTTTTCTCCATTTTCTCTATTTTGAGAGCATATTTCACTGGATGCTCTCCTGTTTCAGCAATGTCACGGTAACCAGAAACACCACACACAGCTTCAGGGTTTCATAAAGGCTGCCTGGAAGGAAGTCAACATAAAAACAATTGATTTGCAGGAGGGGGAAAAAGAATGAATCTTTAGGAGTTCTTTGAGACTCAGGCCAGCTGCAACAAAGGGTTACTTGAATTTTCTATGGAATTCCAAGTTTGAATTTCAAGCTGTAACCCTTGGCGAACAGATGTCCTTAAAGTACATGCAAAGAATCCCATTCCACAAGCTTTAAGAGAGGAAGGGCATACTAAGAAAAACTATCTTTTTAATATCACCCTCTTGAACCCCTGGGTGTGGGATGCAAACTGAGGGCTAGTGCTGAGAGCAGCCAGCTCATACACAGATGAGCTGCTCTACAAACTATGGTCAGAGCCAGCACTGCCAGGGAATACAAAGCAACAAAAGGGAAAAGGGGGCACTCACCATTAATCTGCTGGGAGGGGATTTTCTTTTCACTTATTTTGTCATGGTTGGCAAGGAAGACAGACATGTCTCTGTCTGCTAAGAGGTTATCGAGGGTATTGGTTTCATGCTGGGTTCGTGTGGAATGGGATTCCTTTGGCATCTGCACCATGAGATTTGGGAGTGTTTGATCCATGGGGTCCTCCTCTGTGATGTAGGCATAGGGACAGTACTCTCGTGTCCTGGAGTAGATGTTGGCGTTGTCATAGCAGTCTGAGCAGATCACAAGCGGCGCTGTGCCACCTGAGAAACACAACAGAAGACCAAAATACCATAAGGGTGTTTGACTTCCATGGACTCAGCACAGTTTGAATGGCCTTTATACAATGAACGGGGCAACAGAGCACTCATCTGGCCTGTTTACTGAAGAGTTTGCATGAGAGACACTCCAGGTTCACTGCCCTCTGTGTTCTCAAGAGCACTGCCCTCAGGCCAACCAGGGGACGTGAGTGAGAGCCACCTCAGGTTTGTTTGCCTGTATAGAGGGCAAAAACGGTTCCACACAGGTCTGCCCAGCTTTAGAAACAGGTTGAAACAGCGCTGGATTCAAACTGTGATGCTTATCTACACTGGGCTCCTGATCTCATACAGACTTGTACTCTGCATGCCCACGCAACCTGGACCAGAGGGCCAAGTGGTCACCTAGAAGAGCTGCTTCCAAGCACCCTCCTGACAGAGCCTCTAGCGCAGCAGGACAACAGACTGGAGGGGATGGGACAGATGGGAAAGCTTATCTTGAAGGATCACTTTTGGAAGCCGGCCTGTGCAAGGACTGGATGGCTCCGCAGCGTTTGGATAGCAAAAACAGCATCTCTACAGTTTCAGTGACACAAACATCCTGAAAAGTGCCCAAACCAGGTAGGGCAATAGTGCAGGCCCTTCAGCTGTGACTGCGGGAAGCGAAACGCAAAGATACGTCTGGCAGAGGCGGGAACATTATGCTAAGGACAAAGATACAGCCAGGCATCTCCCAAGCGACCTTTGTTTCCACCTCTATTACCTGCACTCTTGAGATGCCAAAGGAAAGAAACTGCATAAAAATCTACCTTGACATTTAACCACAGAATTCTCTAATGACATCCCCGCTTCACTGAGCAGATCCCAAGCCCTGAAGCAATGCACCTCCGGAGGGAGCTGCATCACTCTGGCTCCCAAAGGACAGCAGTCACGGCATCAGCATGCGAAGGCACTCACAGCAGATGAGAGCAAAGACACGGCCAGAACAAGGATTAAATGCTGTGCATGGAGTGCAGAAGCCTTGATAGCAGAATATAAATGAACACCAGAAGAAAACCAGGAAGTGTCTCAAACTCAGAAGGATCAATGGGAATTTTAACATCAACCTCAATTCTTCACTAGGAAAAGCCACCTTTGATGTTAACATGCAACACTGTGCAAGGCTGCTGCCAGCTGTGAGGGCTCGACTGGGCACCGGCGTCCTGCAGGAACAAGTAATACACGCGAGGTCTTCACTTACCTTCTGTGCCTTTGTGCAGGTAGCTCCCAGCTGGAGGCATGAGCTGCTGATGGCTCCCTGCCTCCGAGTTACTGTAGCCTTCCTGAGGCTCTGACAGCGTTCCCTGGGAGGACAGGTAGCTGGGAATGTCTGCAGGTAGGTTCATCTCCTCTGCAAGGCAGAACAAGCACAGGCGACATTAACACCTATGCGTGACGATCTCAAGGCAGTACCAACTCTATCATCCACATCAACAAAAACAACACCCAGAATTTCAGCTCACAGTTAACTTTTTGCTACCTCCGAGACTAAAATCATATTGCAGGTTCCAAATTAACAGGGCCAGAACGGGAATTTACACACGTTACTCCAGGTCCTGACAACATTCATAAGTTAATGCAGAGTAAATCTGGTGTATAAGGAATACAATTAACATCTTCGGTTTTACAAAACCCGCTAAAATGAAGGACTTTGAGCAAATCCCTTAAGAGATTTTAGCAGCAAGCATTCAGTTCTTCAATCTTACCATCTGTAAGGAACCCAGACATCTGACCAGTCCTAACAAGTGTTTGGGATTGCAAATAGGATTGAAGGTCTGCTTTGGTGCTCTACCTGTGTTAGTGATGCTGTAGTCTTCGCTCTTCCTTCTCATGTGGTAGATGACGATGACCCACACCAGGGACGTCCCCACAACGCAGCACACCACGACAATGATCACAATGCCTACTGTGGTCCAGCCGTCGTCCTCATGGACGATGCTGCTCTGGGAAGAATCGCAGTTGGGGGAAGCCAGGACGTTCAGGTAGATATGGCCGCGCTCGGTGCCCAGCGTGTTGGACATGATGCACGTGTACTTCCCAGCGTCCTCCAGGCCAGCATCCACAATGATGAGGAGCTGGTTGGCTGCAGCAAAGAAGTGCCGTTCCGTGACGGCCAGAGGGCCGTCATCTTTGGTCCAGTTGAGGCGCGGGGCGGGGCTGCCTCCGGCGATGCACTGCAGGACAGCGGTTTCACCGCGGGTCACCGTTCGGTCCTCCAGGGGCCTGACAAAGGAAGGCGTTTCTGTGACAGTAGAGGAAGAGAAATAAATTGTAAGGTCATTGTGCAACACCAGCGGATCCCAAACCCACACAAAGCAGTTGTTTCAGAGGTGATGTCCTTATATTTAAAGTCTGGGGGAGAGAAGATGGGGCAATCATTAAAAAAAAAACACTTGTTTTTTTCCTTATTGCAGAACACCACCCACAGTCAGAGGAAAAGGAAACTCTGGGCTTTGTATTCGAACCTCATTCTTTAGGACTTAAGCTTGCTACTCACAGACAAGCTCCACGGCACTGCCCCAGCAGAGGGATCCAAACCCAAGCACAGCACTCACCTAACACCGTCAGCGTGGCGTTTGCTGACAGCCCCCCTGCAGTGTTCTGTGCCATGCAGCTGTAGATGCCCATGTCTTCTATCTTTACGTTTGCAATGAAGAATACATCATCCTCAGGCATGACATGCATCCTCCTCTCTCTTGCAGCAGGGAAGTCTGTGCCACCGTCCTTCTGCCAGGAGATCTGCGGGGTAGGGTGGCCCTCGGCAGCGCACTCCAGCCGCGCCATCGCCCCGGTGCGGATAGTGAGGTCCATGGGGGTTTTCAGGAAAGAAGGCAGCTCTGGATCAAAGGAGATAGAGTATTTTCAGTAGGAGGGAACAAGCAGCAAAAGCCTCACAGCACAGAGAAGACAGACAACAACCAAATCCAAACAACCCTGAGGCTCTCCCTGAGAGGGGGGCAGATCCTTCTGAACTGCTCAGACTTCCAGCAGTCCTTCCCAAGAGCCTGGCCTCCAAATTTAAAAACAGTATCTACAGCATTCACTTAGAATGGTCGGAAGGACAACATTTCTCACAGGGAAAAGACAGGCTCTGTAAGCCCTTTGTCACTTTTCTTCCCTGGTAATAGGGAAGGTGAATACCACCTCATCAGCCCAAGTCTGCGTTACCTGTTCTCGACAAGCAAAAGAGAGGTACCTCTGCTCTCGGACACAATGGGCATCAGTGCCCCACTGACTAGTGTTGATGTTGTCTCCTTATCTCCCTCCCTCAAGCCAAATTGAACAGAGCCATTATTGCTAAAATCAAAGGACTTTTCAGATTTGTTTCCAGTCCCACCAGTTATTTCCAGTTGATTATTCCCAAGCTTTACAGACACAAGGGAAAGGTGCTTAGTTTTGAAGAGACAGCAGAGGGAGCTTTTAGTTTAAGGACCTCTACCTCCATTAAACTGGACAAACAACTAATTGTGCTATAATGAAAGCATGGGAGAAACCTGCCCATTTTGAAAAGTGAATAGAAGGTTTTTCATCCACACACAAATAGATCACTTCTTCCCTGTTGTATAAAAAGATGCTGGATACTTCTAAATACCAGTGAGACAGCCTTGTGAGACTATTTTGGGCCAGGTCCAGTGAAGGAGACTTGTAGCTATGTAAATAAAGTTTTAGGTTAAAAGTGTTTCTCCTTTGCTCCTGTGATTGCTTACCATTGACAGTCAGCTTGGCTTTGTTGGAGTAGTTGGAGCCAAAGTAATTGGTGACGATGCACTGATACTTCCCTTCATCAGTGAAATTCACATTGGAAAGGTGCAGGGTGGTGGTGTACTCGACCACCTCACCACTCTGCTGCTGGTACCGAGCAAAATTCTCCACCTCAGCGTCGTAGAGCACCTCGCTGTCCTTGCGCCAGGCAGTGGACATGGGCGAATCGCTGCTGCTCACAGCAGTGCAAGTCAGAGTCACGTTCATGCCCCGCAGGGCAGTCGTGGTCTCAGGATGCACTCGGATCTGCGGCTTGGGGAAGTGATCTGAAAAGGAAAGCACTGAGATGAGTTACTTTCCTCTTCCACTTGCAGTTCATATTGTATGAAAACTCATGCAAAAGGCAATGCAAGCAGACAGCGAGCGCTGGGAACAGATGTCCTGCTCGAGGTGCACACATTCAGCTGTTCTCAGTTGGAAACCAAGCTGTGAAAGCATTCAGACCACACGTAGACACACGGAATAACCACGGAGAAGTCAGTGCAGATGCGTGGTCCGGAGCAGCACCCTGTATGTGTCCAGCTCTCTAGGACTTGCTCAATTTAGATCACACAAAAGCTGGGCTCAGCTGAAGAACCAGGCTGTTTTATGAAGGACACAAACTTATTCAGATTGTTTAAATACCTTAACAACACTTCAAGTCCAATAAAAATATAAAGCAGAGCATGCTGGCAGTTCACTCTACCTCATCCCACTCAATGAGTTGCTTCAATACCTATGAATTCAGCAAAGATTCCCATAGGTACACACGGCGTTCGACGTCAGGCACCGCTGACCAGGTGGTGATACCAGAATGGAGGAGCGAGTGCTGTGCCCAAGTGATTATTGTACCCTTTACCACCAAAAGAACTGCGTACACACGAGTAACACCTATCAGATTGCTCTATTTCCAAGCCTGCCACAGACTTCACACATGGCTCTGGGCAGAGTTTCTCAATCTTCCATCTCACAGTTTAGTTACAAAAATAAACCGGCTTATGTTTGAAACTGTGGTGGCAGAGAGTAACTGCTCTGGTCTTGCCGGTATGGACAAGAGCCAAGGAGGAAGTGTTCAACCACCCTTCCAAAGCTGATGGCATTTTCAAGCAGAGAGGATGGAAGCATAAGTAAGTTTAATAGTGACCTAAGTGAAAATCAACACAATGTCAAAGAATTGCTCCCTCAGGTCAGCATCAGTGCTCAAACACAGCAAAGAGGAACAGAGGGAAATCCCAAACACCAAAGCAGACAGCGATGCACACACGCCCGCACATCACAGCCAACATCCTCCACCTGCAGCAGCAGCACGGCCTCATTTCAGACATGTGCACAGAGCTCTGTTATCGTGGTTTTATAATCAAAAGTCACTAGAAATACAAACCACAGACAAAGTCATCAGGGTCCACACTGAGCAGGCTTTGTCCCGCTAACCACTCTGGGTGAGCGCAGCTGACGTTCACGGCCTGCTGCAAACCGCTCTCCGTCAGCCACTCGGGCAGCCACCTCAGCTGGCAGTCACACAGCAAGCTGCTGGTGTTCAGAACTCTGCAGAAACAAGGCAAAACAAACGCGTGAATCAGGTTTAGCATTTCACACTCCTACACGTGATTTCACACAGCAAAACCACCTCAAGCACACAGGCTCAGAACGTCAAGATTTGCAGCCTTCTTTTATGCCTGTAGGAATGCATTATACACCACCAGCTATATATGTCATAAACAACACAAAAGCCTCCCCTTTAGGTCAACGTTAAAACCTTACCTTTCCTCTTCCTTCTGAAGAAAATAGCCTTGGATTTTCACCTTCTAAAAATAAAATTAAGCCTGTCTTTACAGTTATCCCATTCCTCTTTAACAGGAACACAACACTGCAGAGCAGCTCTATGGCTCAAACCAAACACACCCACTGTTATGAAATGAGTGCAAGCCCCAACATACAAGGCAGGACTTGTAATGAATCTTTAAATAGTTCTCATGAACTTACAGCTCCTTCAGGTGCGCCTGGGCAAATGCATTCTCTTGGATGGACATTACTGCATTGTTACTCAAATCCCTGCAAGTTAAGCAAAGAGAACAGTAACAGGTGATTTCACCTGCTACCTTTGGTTAAATTCTTGAAAACTGGAGAGAGAACACAAGACTGAAGCTGTCAAATAATGAGCAGTTCTACAGAGTGAAGTACTTACAGGTGTTCAAGTCCTTCAAGACCAGAGAACGCTTTCTTGGTGATTGACTTGATCTGGTTTCCTTGGAGGATTCTGAAAGGCAAATCCCCCAAACTCAGAAACCAGTCTGAACGTCAAAATGAGTTCAAAAATAAGACCCAAATGAAGTTCCCTGTGACGTTAAATTTTTTCCAATCCTAGCAGAGCTAAAAGATCAAACACTGGTTTAGAGCTTAAAGTCTCAACTAATTTTCCCAAGGACAGGGTTTCTTTTCCATCCTTGACTTAGAGATCTGTGCTAGAGCTGTGTCAGAGGGCAATTTAAGCCAGTGGAATGGAACAGTGATAAACAGAGCCTGGGAGTGGAGCAATGACTTCCCAATCCCAATCTGCCACACGCACAGCAATTCCTAAGAAACCAAGCTGTTGTGACAAGCAATGTCTTTAGCTCCACAGGATGGGGCTTCCCACAAAGCACATGGCACGCGATAACAAGTGCGCAGTCCAAGTACTGAAAAGCTGTTAATCCAACAGTGTTTCGTATTTGTTCAACAATACTTTGGGTTTTGGGTTTGTTTTTTTGATAAGTGATGACTTTTACCCCAACTAAAGCAGCACAAAGAGTGACAATCACCACACAGCAGGGCTGGGCTGTCCAATAATGAATGCAGTCAAATACTTGTGCTTAGTGGCTTCAAACTGGTGCTGCAAGGAGCAACACAGATCCATTGCTCCCGAGCATGGAACCCAAGCTGCTATCAGGAGGCCACAGCACACAAGTGCAAACACACTGGGCACAGCTGCCAACCAGAATGGCCTTCTGCCCATACCATCAGCTCACAATTCCTGACTATTTCACTCCCTCTCTACTCTGCGTCTGGGAAGCATCGTCATGCCAACAGTCTGCAATACATACAGTTTATCCAGCCTGCCGAGTCCCACAAACGCTTCATTTGCATCTTCTATAGCCCACGAGATCTCGTTGTTCCTCAAGTCCCTGCAGGAGAAGAGATTTCTTACAAAGAAACCTTGTCACACCCCCATGACCCCTGCTCGTGAGGAGCTGGGGAAGCGAAGCTGCTGCCGTACGGGCCCACTATCGCGTTCTGGCACAGCACCAACTGGGAGGTCTCACGCCTTTTATAAAACTCAGCTTGCCAGAAGGTGCATATTCCATTTCTGAGGCACAAGGGAAAATAGCCTTGTTCAAGACCAGCGTTGCAGACAGAACTGCAGACAAATTTCTGCAGAGCAGCTTCTTGATGTGGTGCTTAGGGAAAGGCCCGTTCCGACCAGCGCTCGCCATGTGATGGAGCACTTCCCAGGAGCTGGGAGAGGCTCCTGAAGCAAGCTGGTTCATGTAAGTGAATTAACTAATACACCAGCAGCATTAACCTTCCCGAGTAACAGGCTTATAACTGCATTAGCATATGAAGAGATTACACACAGGTTCCAGCGTGCGGCTGCCAGGAGGCTCGCAGAGTGAAGCTGATACTCTGCTCGCAAATCTCGTTAGCAGCTAATGGGATTTCTGCGTGACCTCTGCGCAGCGCTGCAGCCCCGCACGTACAAGAGCCGTTTGAAGAGCAATACGGTTTGGAGAGCTCTGAATGCTTCTGAGAGAGAAGGGGAAATAAATTCAGTTCCATTTTTAGTCCAAATGGTGTCGACTGAGCATGGGGTTTCTGTCAGAGCCACAGCTTTCGTTTTGATATCCCCATGCACAGAAGTCCCCGCAGACAGGAAATTAAAAGAAATACACCAAAGAAACACGGTCTGTGCTGCATTTCACCAGCTGTTACACACATCAGCTCGAGGGAACTTCCAAACCAGGCAGCACAGATAGAAAGCAAACTACAGATACAGACAACTGTACACATCATCCCAGGTAAACACTTCCTTCTGCTGATGCCCACGGTGGATAAATGAAGGTCTTTCCCTTGGGGGAGACTGCAAACAGGAAGCAAGTAGGATCAACCTCCAGAACACGATCAGAGGTAGCACATTGCTTTCTTATCTTTCTTACTTTGAAATACGGAAGGCTTGTTCACAATTAATTGTATGTGAACTTTAAAGGTTACAACAAAAAGAACCCCATGACTCTTGCATCATGAGGCCTTAGCAAACATGGCCCTGGTACTCACTCACATTAAGAAATTTCCCTTTTGGAAACTATTCCAGCTAAGGTACTGGGCACGGATGTGATCTAGTGAGAAAAATGACCATGTGAATAACATGTCAAATTTGTTTCCAAGTTGCTAAGTCTTCTGATTCAGAACTTGTTTGTAGAGTGCTCTCCAGGTTTGCTTCAGAACTTCAGCCTGTGAACACTGGAGGGGCACCCAGGCCAAGCCACTCGCAGTGTTATGGAGTAAATAATGCAATAGGATGTATAACTGCAGTGCCATTCTCAGATATAACTTTAATCCCACCTTGCTCTTATTACTTTGTAGTTAATATACAGTTTTTAGAGAATATTCTTGTCAATCAAAGCTACCTTACAGAATAGTGGCAAGCATAGAACATACAGAGAAATATTTACGTTACCCTTTGCATGGACACAACCAGTGTGCAAGCAACAATGGGACTAATTCGGCAGCCACCCAGCATCTCCTGTTGTTTGAAGTGGTTTTACACGCCAATACTCAGACCACTTAGCAAAAGCAGTGAGCAACCCAAAAGAAAAGCCCCTCATTGTGTGAGCCAGGGCCTGGCCCCTCACGCTTGGCTGGGCTTGAATGCTCGGAGCTCGTTAATCACCGCTGCCCTCCGTCCTGCACATTCCAACCCCGGAGCAACAGGCCTCACTGCTGCTGATGCTCCTGAGGAGCCCAGCAAAACCTACTAATTAATCTGCTCTTGTTCTTTTTCATGCTGCTCTAAACCTAAGAAATTAGGTTTAATTATTTCATTAAAAGGTTGCACGAAGGTTAACAGAATATGACTGCTTACATAAATCTCTCGGGTGAGTTTGCTTATTTAAGCGCTTATTTAATGAACTGACAGAGGGGTTACAAACTTTCACTCCTTTCTCAACTGCCCTTGTTTGGGGTGATGGCAGCTGCTCAGATCTACCTGGGACACATTTTTTTTTATTATTATTAAGAGCCAGGATTGGGGCTTTTCTTGTCAGAAGTAGCAAACAGCTGCAGCTGACAAGTGCAGAGTCTGGCCTCCGACAGCCAGAACCCTGCACTCCTCCCACACCCTCTGCCTGTGACCTCAGCACACGAGCAGGGTGGGCTAAACTGAACCTTCTGCACCCAAACAGATTTTCTGTGCAGTTTCTGAGGCTCCAATCCTCTGGGATAAAGAGAGGGCCAGGCTGACTGTTCGTTCCACAACTGGCATTTACGCAGGCTGACTGTCTGCACCTCCTCAGAACTCCTATGACATGGAACTGGGCACTCCAGGTCACCCAGCCACTTTTTATTCCCACTAAAATGAAGTGGTTGGTTTGTTTTAGCTGGGCTGGAGCGGTGTTATCTCGGCAGACCCAGAGATGAGCAGCCCTGCCTATGGACAGGACAACACATAGCAAGGCCAAAACACCACTCTCGGTCTTTACTTCCAAAAGCTTCACTGCATTAAACTGAGGTTTTAACCGTAAGTTTTCTATACTTACAAGGTTCGGAGGTTTGTCAGACCCCTAAAGACACCATCAGCAACGTGACTAATGCGATTGTCACCCAGGTTTAGCTTCTCCAACAGACCAAGTCCCACAAAGGCAGACTCCTTGAGGCGAGTGAGCTGGTTGTACGACAAGTCTCTAGAAACAAGAAACAAAGGCAAGTAGAGGGGATTAGTTTGAAGATACTATCAAATTTGATTAACTATTGTGTTCAATTTCTCTAAAGAACACTTATGAGCAAAACACACAGCATTACCATGGGCCTAACAAGGAAAGCAAGTACTTCCTTTGGTGATTCGTTCTTGCTGTGCACGTTCTACCCAACCTGTTATTCCACCAATTACCAAACCCCCAACGAAAAGCAGCCCCGGACTCACAGCTCAGAAAGTCTTTGGCAGAACTCCCACGCATCCGGGCTGATCCTGCTAATGGCATTCTGGCTAATGTAGAGTTGTTGCAACGTCCGCAGACCATAGAGCCAGCCCTTGTTTACTTCTGTTAAGTTATTGTGTTCCAGTTCTCTACAGAATTAGAAGGGAAAAAGTTAGGCAAATAGATAATCAATGAAATACACATTTACAGAATCTCACCTTGTGGAACTCAAAGTGATTTACCAACATTAAACCTTAGGCAATCTGAAATGGACCATTTCATTCATTCCACTGACAACAAAAGAGCAACTAAAGCATGTGATGAACAGAGTGACTCAACAACAGCTGCAGTGGCAAAACTGCAATCCCTGTTCTCAAAGATTGTCTTTTTTAAAATCTTTAGGTGACACGGCATGGCACAGCCCTGTACAGCCTCCATCCAACAGTCACACCACAAAGGACCATCCCGCGTCACATAGAGCACCATGGACACCAGCAAAAAGAACCCACAGAGTTCAGGCAGTCTGGGTCACCCAGTGGGGAGAAGTTGGGGAATAAAGCCAGTATCTTTCCAGCTCAGAAGTAGCCAGACACAACATCAACATAATGGGAAAATGCAGACCTGTAAATTCATTTCCTGTGAACAGGATCCATGGATGGGATCCATCAACATCTCAGCACAGCCTTGACACAAGGGAAGCCATTCAGGACACAACACCCCACCACTACAGTACCTAGAAGAAACTCCACGATCAGGCGTACTCACAGTTCTTCTATACTACCCAGGCCAAAGAACGCCCCGTCCATCAGTCTGCTGATTCCGTTGCGCTGCATTTTTAAGGATTTTAAGGATTCCAGTCCTTGGAATGTAAGGCTTTCCACTATTTTAATCCGGTTCCTTTTCAGTTCCCTTTTATAAAGATGACATTCAAATATTAAGACACCTTTCGATGAGCACCACTTTGTGAAAGTCAAGAACACAAACCAAGATCAGTGACACAGCTGGAAATGCTGCGCTTTTACACTTTGGAGATCGCCACTTACAGGAACTGCACGTGAGGCAGTTTGAAGATCTTCGGTGGAATCACACTAATCCTGTTCCTGTTCAGCTTCACCACCATCAGTGAGCTAGATAAGTTATCAAGGCAGCCTGCTTCCAGAGTTGTTATCCTGTTGTTGCTCAGGTTCCTAGGAGAGGAAGAGGAGCCTTTCAGAAAATGGAGAACTTCATGAACACAGCTGCACAAGCACTTCTGAGCGACCGCTTTCGTTAGAACTCAAGTTCTTTGTGAAGCCACATCAGAAATCTGCATTCTGGTACACCAAACTGAATCATTTTTCCCCAAAGGAATCAGTGCAAGGAGCTGATTTTTGCCATGTGCCCACGCTTCAGTCAGACATGGCCAAGACAACGTCAACAGCGATTTACTCAAAGCAGGCAGAAATCATTCCATGTCCCTGCCAGCTGAAGCACCTGCCCTTTGACAACAGCAGTTACTGTTTATTCAAGAAAATGCCACACAGATTGGTATGAAAAATGTTTTACTTTGAGGGCATTTCTAGCTATGTTGAGCACTGCAGCCCGTGCAAAGCCGCCTGCTTTTAGACAGTAACTTGGAATAGGTGATGGCTTCACCACTGCTGCGTAGAGCCAGGAATCCTGGACCTAACGGATCGCTCACACTTACAGGTACTTCAGCTGCATCCGAGGAAAAGAAGAAGCTTTAATTTCCGAGATGAGATTAGAACTAAGGTCTAGATTTTCCAATGAATGGTAAACTTGGAGTTGCTCAGCATTTATTTCTGGAATGGTGTTGTGTACCCTGGAAGGGAGAAGATTTAGATCAGGCATTAGGAAGAAATTCTTCATGAAGAGGCACAGGTTGCCCAGGGAAGTGGTGGTTGACCCATCCCTGGAGGTGTTCAAGGCCAGGCTGGATGGGGTTTTGAGCACCCTGATCCAGTGGGAGGTGTCCCTGGCCACACCAGAGGGTTGGAACTAGATGAGGTCCACTCCAACTTAAAACATCTGTGATTCTATTCTATGATTCTAAAACTACACTGAATACCCAAGAGCCGTTTGCACCTTAAAATACAAATAGATTCAATTTTTGGGGTCTGTGGCTGGGCTGTTCCTTGTGGGAACTGTCATTCTGAGACTGAATCCTTCCCCTTCAAAGCTGCCTGCCTGGGTTGACTGCATTTTATTGGTAATCTAGGGTGACTCGATTGTCTGACTGATTTGTATTTCTTTAAAGTATGCTTACACATACCCTGAAGCACTTTAGAGTCCTCCCGGTTCAAGACAAAAGCAGCAGTGTTTTCCTACAACCTGACAGCAGAACTCTGATACAATTCTCCCTCTTGTTACACAGCGAGGGAAAAGGCAGCCAAGCTGGTACTTACAGTGAGAGGAGAGTGATATTGGAAGTGGTTTCTCCAAAATATGGAATTTCACTTAGCTCATTGTAATTCATTTTCCTTAAGGAAAAAGATAAAAAAATATTACTGGACCCTCAAGGAGAAAACCCCTCTGTACCCAGCAGAAATAACCAGTATCACAGAGCATTTTAACACTTATGATATGTTAAGAACACTCAGTTGAGAAAAAAAAAATCCCTAAAAGCTTAAATACTGACAATTTAAACAATTTAATAGCAAAGCATGCTGGGTTTTACCATTCCATTTTACCATGGATGCTGTTACTTCTCTTTAATTTGGAATCAGCTACAGTCAAACCAAACGCCTCATTATTTCTTTAAAATATTGGTCTTGCAACCTTCTATAAAAAGGTTTTCTGCTCAAAAATCTCCAGTTTTATGTATAAAACACAAATTGTGTCCATTTTTAATAAACTAGGACTGAATATTTCCACAAGCCAGACCAGATACCTAGACATGCAGTGAAACGTGATCATTAGAATTAAGTACAAAACCTTTAGATTATCCTCATAAAAAACAACTTACACTTCCTGTAGGGTATGAACTGACAGACTGAAGCTCCAGTTGGAAGACAACAAATGGTTATGACTTAAATCCCTGGAGAACAGAGAGAAAAGTTATTCCAGCTCCTGGAATAGAAAACCCCAACAGGTATGCTTTATGCAACCTAACAGTTGCAAACCAGATTTCATACTTGCAATTCCTCCTCCACCAGAGGAAGGAGAGGCTCTTTCCTCACAGGAGGAATTCTTCACTGCCAGTTGGTTTTGCTTATGTGAAACAAAGGCAGAGGTTGGGTTGCTGCAATGGGCAAGAGCGTTGCTACATCTGGTTTTAACGCCCACACTGCACAGGGATGCCATTCCCATCACTTTAACCTTAAAGCAGCATTTCCTTTGGCCTTGGTGCAGAAGATCGTTATAAGAAAAGCAAAATCACCTCCACTGCCAAAAGCCAACTCTGGGCACAGGCTGTCTCCGCTTTGTGACATGAGTTACCACAACCACCACCAAACCAAGCCAGGTTTATGATGGAAGCCTGGTTGCAGCAGCACCAGTGAACACAGACACCACTCCTAACAGTGCAACCAGCTCATCTTCTGATGCCCTTCTGGCACAAATCCAGAAGGGACACAAATCCCCAGAGATCATGCTGACAGCCCAAGCCGCTGTGTGTCAGAACAGGCCTGGCACCGCCACTGTGCTCACGAGAAACAAACGATGCCCTCATCGCAGCCAGGAAACTGTTGGTGGGTGCCTTCCAGAACAAAGCTACCCTGTATCCGATAAAAAGGGCATTAACATGTAACTGATGGCAGTTACATTTTACATTTTAGTTTCAAAACCATGGGTTGGGGCAGTCGCTTCTGCAATAGCTGCGGGCCCGAGGGCCACCTGAGATATTAACACCCCGCAGGCACTGCTGATGCTTCTCTTTTTGAAACACAGCGACTGATGTCTCAACCCAAAGTGAAATTCATGGCCTGATGGCCTGTGCCTGGAAAACTATTCAATTGCAGAAAGTCTCTGCCAACAGGCAGGACCAGATACACCCACCCTGCTCTGGAAAAGCCCAAACCGAAGAACCCATTTAAGCGTTTGCACCTCTGCCACCCCGGCTGGCTTCAGCTGAAGGGGACAAACACTACGGTGACGACCAGGTCAGGGTAAAGCCATTGGAACGCTATTTAGGTGCGAGCCCCAGCACAGCACCCCGGGAGGCCGCTCCTGCACCCGGACTCCTACTGTGCCTCGGGGAGCTGCTCCCGCACCCCAGGAGCTCCAGCCTCGCACCCCGAGAAGTCTCTCCTGCTCCCCAAGCCCCGGCCCTGCACCCCGGGGAGTCCCTCCTAGCATCCCTAGCCCCGAGCCCGCACGCCGGGAAGCTCCGGCCCCGCACCCCCTGCACCTCAAGGAACCCTTCCCGCACCCTAAGCCCAGCTTCACATCCCAGGGAGCTCCAAACCCCGCACCCCGAGCATCTCCCGCACCCCAGGGAGCCCCTCCCGCATCCTAGGGACCCGCTCCGCAGCCCCGGCTCGTTCGGCCCCGCCCCCCCCGCAGGTTCTCCCCGCACTCACAGCCCGGTGGTGCCGGCCGGCAGCGCCGGGAGGCGGCGCGGGCCCGGGCCGCGGGGCAGGCGGTGGCGGCTGCAGTCGAGCAGGCCGCGGCGGCAGGCGCAGGGCGCGGCGCAGGGCCCGGCCGCCCGCGCCCACAGCAGCAGCACCCACAGCAGCGGGAGCGCCCGCCGCCGCGTCCCGTGGGCCGCCCGCGATCCCGGCCCCGCGCCCCACATCCCGGCGCCGCCGCGCCCGCCCCGCCCGGCCCAGCGCGCAAGCGCGGGGCGGGGCTAAAGGGAGGCGGGGCTGGGAAGGGCCCAGCCAATCGCGAGCGCGGCTAGGCGGGACGGAAACAACCGGAGCGGGGAGGAGCGGCGAGGGGCGGGTCCATGAGGGGGCGGGATCAAGCGGGACAGAACCAATCGCGAGCAGGACGGGACGGTGCGGGGCCAATCCGAGGCGGTGCCAAGAGGCGATGGGCGGGACCAGACAGTGAAGGGCGGAGCCCACCGGGAGTGAGGGCAGGCGGCCATGAGCAGGGCTGAACAGGACGGAGCCAATCAGGAGCGGGGCCGTGGGGCGCGGGGCCAATCGGGGGTTGGACAAGCGAGGTGCCAAATAGGCCAATATTTGGTCTCAAGCAGAGAGGGGCGGGGCCACATGGGGCGGGGCCAAGAGGCGAGGGCCAAGTGGTGATTGGCAGGTTAACACGTGGGGGCGTGGCCACATGGGAGGGGCGTGGCCAGCCTCGTACGCGCCGTATTTCCGCCTCAGTGCCCTGGGGCCGCTCTCCGCCCCCCGCGATCTGCGCTCCGTGTGGGGGCGCGGGGCTCACAGAGGCGCCGCGAAGCCCCGCTGTGCCCCTACACGCCCGGGGGTTCCACCAGTGTTTGTGCCCCTCCACGCAGAATCACGGGACGGCTTGGATTGGAGGGGACCTCAAAGCCCATCCAGTCCCACCCCCTGCCAAGGGCAGGGACACCTCCCACTGGATCAGGGGCTCCAAGCCCCATCCAACCTGGCCTTGAACACCTCCAGGGATGGGGCAGCCACCACTGCTCTGGGCAACCTGGGCCAGGGCCTCCCCACCCTCACAGCAAAACATTTCTGCCTGAAATCTCACCTCAATCTTCCCCTCTTTCAGCTAAAACTGTTCCCCCTTGTCCTATCCCTGCATTCCATGATCAAAAGCCCCTTTCAATACTGATCTAAACTCTCCCTGTACCCTTCTCCAGGCTGGACAACCCAACTCTCAGAGCAGCTCGGGAACATCCTCTGCTGCAGAAATCTGGGATCAGAAGCCAGTGGAAGGCAATTCCCATGGAGGAACGAGGCTGCTGGCACATCAGCATCTGTGCAAAGAGGCCAGGGCTCTTCTGGGGCAGGGGCACCCCAGCGGTGCTGCCAGCTGGGTTAAACCGGTGCTGGAGTCATGGTGGCCACGGGCAGCACCCACCTGCAGGAGCTCAATTAGGAGCAGCTGCTCAGACAAAGTCCAAGGCCAACACAGGTCGCTCCAACAATGGTTCCCACTGCAATTTGCATTTTTAAGAGTATCGCCATGGCAGCATCAATTTGCATATTAATAGAAGCCGGTCCTAATTGTTGAGCGGCTCCAAATATCTGGGAGTAGAAAGGAACCTGCTGTGTTTTACCCTGCTGGGGCTCTGCCTCCCAAGCCAAGTTCCTTAAATTTCTCCCTGCTGCTCCCTCTGCCAGCCCCAGTCCAGTGTGGCTCCTGTGAGATCTGTGCAGTTGCCCACAGCATCGATTTAGGAGCCAAGGCCAGGACTCCCATCCTGCCTGCACTCTCTTTGTGCCAGACCATTTAGTTCAACCCCCTGCAGTAGCAGGGACATCTTTAACGACATCAGTTTGCTCAGAGCCCCATGCAGCCTGATCTGGAATATTTCCAGGGATGGGGCCTCCATCACCTCCCTGGGCAACCTGTGCCACTTCCTCACCAACCTCAGTAAAAAAAAAGTCTTCCTTATATCCAGCCTAAACCTCCCCTCTTTCAGCTTAAAACTGTTCCTCCTCATCCTGTCCCTGCACTCCCTGATCAAGAGCCCCTCCCCAGCTTTCTTGGAGTCCCTTTGATTACTGGGAGGCTGCTCTTAAGGTGTCCCTGGAGCCTTCTCTTCTCCAGGCTGGATAATCCAAACACTCTCAGCCTGTCCCACCAGAGCTGTTTCCAGCCTGGCCAGCAGTGCCAGGGTGGTTTAGGATGGGGAGGCACTCGGTCCCTGTCCTGACCCTGGCTGGGATGGATATGAGCCCAGGTCCTGGGTTGCTCCCCTCCTCTCCGAGCACCCCTCCGCTGAGGATGCTCCCCGGGGAGACGCTCCGCAGGATGCAGCGTGGCTGTCTCCTTCCCCGCGCCGGCCCTTCGCCACTGGGTGGCACACGAGCCCCGGCCGAGGAGCCCGGGCGTGCTGCGTGCTGAGCGAACCCCGGCTGCTCCGGCCTGAGAGGGTGCAGGGGATGCTGAGGATTCTGAGGAGTGCCTGGAGGTGTCAGGGTGGGACAGGGGGATGCTGAGGAGTGCCAGAGAGTGCTGGGGATGCTGAGAGCTGCATGGGGGTGCTGAGAGGTGCCAGAGGGTACTGGGGTTACTGAGGGGTGCCTGGAGGTATCGGCGTCTGCTGGGGGTGGTGAGGGGTGTCTGGAGGTGTCAGAGAGTTCTGGTCATGCTAAGGGGTGCCTAGAAATGCTGGGGATGCTGAAGGGTGCTTGGAGGTGCTGAGCTCCCAGCCCAGCAGCGTCACTCCCTCTTCTCAACCCTCGGAGCATCGGCACTCGGTCAGAGCGGGGCTCTGACCTTGGCTGGGCGATATCTTCCTACCTCTGGCTGGGCACCCTGTTGCTTCTCAGGAACACTCGTTGTTCCTGATTTGCACTCCCTCTAGATTAGAGAGTGCTCCCCTCCCTGCTCTTCAAAGGCTGGAAAAACAGGGAGGTCTTTAAACCTGCCAGCCTTGACAAGCAGGGCCTGATATGAGCTCTTTATTTAATGCTCAGGGCGGAGGGTGTCAGCCTGGTCGATAACCCACAGGAAAAGCCTCTTTCTCCCTCGACTCCCAGACCAGCTCCTTCTCCCACATCTGCCCTGTCCTGCTCTCAGCGGCATTCTCCCAGCTTTGGGTGTTCAGGATGCTCCTTGCCAACACAGAGGTACCTCTGCATCCCTTCCTGCACTGGGATGGCTCCTACCAGCACCCAGATGCTGTGGGGTGCCCAATGCCACAGGATGCCCAATACTGCGCTGCTGGGATGGGGAGCATGTTGTGGCTCCCCTGTGCAGTCCAGCTGCCTCAGCTTCACCCTGGTGCCACCACCTCGTTGGCCATGCTGTGGATCCCTAGGTAGTCCGGTCATGCCTGGGATAGTTATCGGGCAGCAGGAGGAAGGGGCAGGCTGTCACCCTGCTGCCCTTGGCCCCGTTGTTCTTCCTTGCCATTGTGTCAACGAGAGCTGGGAGAGGAAACAGGGGCTAAGAGGATGCCAAGACCCCCACTGCTAAAGGGAAGATAAGGAGGGAGGTGGTATTTACTGACTTTCCAGGGGTGGCGGATGCTGCAGGGTCCCCTGTGGCGCAATGAGAGGGCATTGTGTCCCCAGACAACCTGCCATGGTGCCACGCGGGTGCTGGGGGATGCATGGGATACTCAGACAAGGGTTTATTTAGGCCAGGCTTTGCAAAGGGGGCAAGAGATTTGCCTGAGAAGCCTTGGAGAGATCTGGCACTGTGGGAGAGGATCTAGCATGCTCTTCCTCCTGATGGCATGGGACTGCTCAAGAAGAGAGCCTGGTCCAAGTGCTGGGACCTACCTGGGCTCTGGCTGGGGGCTTGATGGGGTGGACCCTCTCCTGCAGCCCATTCCCAGGGTGACTGCACCATCCTAGCCCCAAGAGGCAGGATGCAAGTGGGAAACCCTGCCGATGTCCTCCATATCCAGGACACCGTGCTTGGCTGGTAAAAGGGGTGAGCACTGGGGGGGCTGGTGGCACTGCTGTCTCTCCCATGCACCACTGGGATGCACCAGGCTGCTGTGCATCCACACCAGAAGCTGGGCATGGGCCTTCCCACAGCCACCCTGCTGCAAGCGGCCCTTCAAAGGGGTGGCAAAGTCCAAAGAGCAGCAGCCGTGGGCCTGGCCAGGGCTCATAGGTCTTGCTCAGAGCACACACAGAGGCACCTCTGCACGTTCTCCTCGAGCCCAAATTTGCTGGGTTTTGTGGCTTCAGGAACATAGCCCCGCAGCTGCTGACGTGCGATGGCCGAGGAGCTGCCCTGTGCATGTGCCTCCCCAAGCACAGCGCCTGCACATCTTCTGAAACACCCCTTGTTCAACTGGGAGCTGGAGCCAAGCCCCAGCGCTGCCAGCCATCAGTGGTCCTGCAGCGTGCACGTTGGAGCTGGGCACTGGCACCTCGGCCAGCTCTGCCGCAGCACAGCCCAGAGACGTGGAGCTGCGGGTTTGCAGTCGTGTCTGCTTGTGGTGCCACATATGGCATTGCCATAAAATAACAGCAAAAGCTCCAAACACCCCCACAGCACTCAGGCTGCCCCAAATCCCCACCCTGCCGGTCACCAAGCCCTTCCCAGGGACAGTGAGGCGATCTCCAGGCTGTTTTTCCTGGGAAATCACTTGAACACAATAGCATCTTCAGGTGGAGCTGGGCTTGGCTCTGCAGACATGTGGCCAACACCTACAGCCCTTCCTCTCCCTCCCCTCCGGGTTGTTTGTTTCCTTCAACATTTATGGGTCAGCTGGAGTCAAGTGAGATAATTGAGTGGGAGCACGGCCCTGGGCGCTTCCCAGGCCAGTACCGATGGGACCTGCACAGGGGGATGGGGACAGGAATGGGCTGGGAATGGGGATGGGCTGGCCTGGGGAAGCTCCTGCAGCCGAGTTGGGTGACCCTGCATTGCAAAGGTCCTGCAGGCTCAGAGGCTGTGGAATCGAGTCAGCTCCCAATAGTGGGTCCATGAGCAATAAATGAGAAATGGTTTAATATTTATCCCAGCATGGAGACCAAATACTGTGACAAATCAAACAATGAAACAGAGCTGTTATTTTATAACATTTGAGCCATATTCAAATGAAATAGAAATGTATCTTTTAAAATATGTGACTTTATGCAAATTTGCATTTTCGTTGTCAGACCAGATCAAAGGATTTCCCGGGGAAGTTTATTTCAGGGATGTTTTGGGCCATACACCTGTGATGTTGCTGTATGTAGGGCACTCGGATACGTCAGACTAGTCACAGCTATTCGTCACCCAGCTTTACTTCCACTGATAGGATAGGAACCACCCTGCAGAGCTGCTCTCCAGTGTGGAAAAGCACCAGAATCAGGCAAGATGATCGATGATGTCCCAGCATCTCCAGCAGAAAATAGTGCCCCACTCACTCCTGCCAGGGTGCCCAGTTTGGGGGGAGGCGTCATGCTGAGGGCTCTGCAAAGCTACTTTCGGGTCCCTTGTTGCTGACAGGTCCTGCTCAAGGGACACAGGACCCATCACCTTCGGGAACCACAGCCGTGCAGCACCGGGCCTTCACCAGCCACCCCACAGTGCCAGGAAGTCCTGCCCAGCAGCTCTGGGCACTGTGGCGGTAGGAGCTCCCGGAGCCAGCGCGGGATCCAAAGAATGCTCCAACAGCAGAGCTGGGGCAAAGTCTGGCTGGACGCAGGGAGGTGTGAAAGACAAAGTGCCATCACGTGTGTCCGGGACACGTGACAGCCGGCGCAGGACCAGTGCCCATGCTGCCACGGCTGCATCCTGGCAACATATACAGGCAGGAGTGGGACAGGGGTGTCTCCCACCATGCATGTCTCCTGAAGCAGGAGCAGGGAGAAGAATCCCTGTCCGTGGCTATCTGGTACCTGGGACAGAGCGCGCTGCAGCCGTGACACCTGTGCCTCGCAGCGGTGCTGCACCGTGTGTCCCCAGACCATCCCGGTCCCCTGGGATGACCGTGTGGGATGAGCGGGTGCGTGTGAGGGAGCCTGCAGGCCCAGTCAGGGCATCGCCGTTCATGAGGCTTTGTCCGCAACATCACTAATAATATCAAGGTGTTCTGCCAAGTTCCTTCCAGCAAACCTATGACTTCATTAAAAGTGACAGGGGACCTGATTTATTATACTAACGAGCCGGCGATAAATAAACATGACCTGAGAGAATCCCAATCCCACAATCCCATTCTTGTTCGGCTCCTTGGGGAAGATGAAAGGTTTCCTGCAATTTCCCAGTGCTACCCAGAATTTCCCCTACTTTATCTGCCAAAGCTTTCTCCTGCTGTCGAGCCTGGCATTTGATTGAATTGACAGAAGCAGCTTATTAATTGTACTAATGAGGGGCTCAGCAATATGGAGCAGTGGAGAGAGTCCAGTGTGGCTAATAAAATGCTCAAAGCTGAGCAGAGCATAAGGTCACCGTGTTGCCAGGCTACTGGCTAAGCTGCCTGGAAAACGAATACGCGAACCAGTAGGTGACTCTGGGAAAAATATTGCTCTGTAACTCACATAATTAATCAGACAGTGATGCTTTATTTTCCTAGGAAGAATATACAGTAGGGAGGGTGTGAGCGCAGAGGCATCACAGCCTTCCCTGCTCCCGGGAGCAGCCAGGGCCGAACAGTGATGGAGCTTGCTGTGGCTGCACTGGGTAAGACAGAGCTGGGGTCACCAGTGGCTGCAGGAGTTGTGCCATGGATGAGATGATGGGGATGAGCACAGCAGCCTGTGCTGGGAGCAGCCGTGGGCTCTTCCCCACCTTGTCCCTTCCCAGCAGCGCTGTTGGAGCAGGAGCAACGCATTTGCTCACTGCACCCAGACTTGCAGGAGCCCAGAGCAGGGCTCCAGGAGGAGTGAGGAAGGTGTCCACACAGCAACAGGTTCCGTGTAGCCTGAAGGGAGGTTTTGGGTATCTGGTAACAAAGACAGAACCGTCCGGTGTTTGACCTGTGCGAACTTCCCAAATACCACCCCAGGGAGAGATAAACAAGACTGATTAGAGCTAACAGGGGCTGTAAATTTGGCAAGGGGATGTCCTCGAGATCTCTGATCTCCTGAGACAGTCATTCCCACTGGGAGTTTACCACACAACCCCCGAGGGCTTACAGCAATAAACAGAAATATTTTTGCTCCAGTAGGAAGGAAAAAGGAAAAAAAAAAGGACAAATACTGATCTTAATCTCTTTCTTTGCAACTAGTTTTGGAGCCCCCATTCAAGTTCTCCAAAGGGCACCTCACCAGGGGAGATCATTCTCATACCAAGACCGTTATCTAAGTGCAGCCCTGGATTGTGAGCCCTTTCCAGTGATATTTCTGCCCAAGTTTTCTGTCTGAAAAAATGTCATCAGCTTCTCAAGCTGCTCTGGGGCTTGGAGCCCTGGCTCTGGGGTTTCCTGCATTCCCCTCTGCCCAGTATCCAGGCTGTGTGGGAGGCTGCCCAGCCTGCGAGCTGCCAGCTCTGTTCTGGGAGTGCTGGTGGGGTCCCTTCACCAGGAATCATCTCCAGGGATCTGGGTCACCCCTGCAGGAGAGCTGCAGGAGAGCTGCAGGCCACGGCAACTTTGCAGCCAGTGAGGCAGAGTCACCCACATGGGTTTGGTTTGCCTTTTTGAGAGATCCCGTGACATGGCCGCGGTGCTGGCAAGCAGCAGCTGCTGAGCCACAGGAATAAAGCTCAGGCAACACAGTGGAAAGGTCTCCTTATAAAATCCACCACGTTAATGGCAGTGGAATGAAGTAATGTGACAGAAACGGCTTTGCCTGTGGATGGGATCATGGAGGCTTTTTCCATCTAAACAGAGAGGCCAGTGGGGCACCAGGGCCCCTTGTCCCAACTGCTGGGAGCATCCCAGTCCATGCAGGGCTGGATCCTGGCTCCTTAGGGTGGTCGCTGGACACTCCAGTCTGGGATGAGCCGTTTGCAGTTCCCTGTGGCAGCTGGGTGTTGGGGCAGGTGAGAGGGGTGATGCCCCACATCGCTGGGTCCTGGTGGCTCGTGCCACAGCAGCTGGGCACAGACAGTGACTGTAAAGTGGTGGGGAGCGAGCTGGGGCGGAAGGGCAGGAGGAGGTAGGGAGGAAGGGCAGCCGAGCCATGTCTCACCCCTGGGGCTGCCGAACAATGGCAGGGAAGGCGGTGGGGAGCTGGGAAGCACAGGGATGACAACAGGACACGCTCCAGTTGCCTGCACCCTGCTTCTGCCAGAGCCCAGCAGGCTCTGTCCTGCTGGCATCTGCTTCCCAGCCAGGGTCCTGTCCCTAGTCCCATGGCTCCCTGCCATCCTCTCTCCTGGCCACTCTCCTCCCCTGCTCTCCGAGGCAGCCAGATAGCCCTTCCCTACCAAAGCTTTTGTTGTACTTCTCTGGAGGGAAATTAATCTGAAGCTCAGGTTTCCAAGGTGGAAAAGCCATTTCTTCCCCTGCAAATTGCCCTTGTCTTGCTCTGTTTCCTGATGGCCGCTGGCTCTGCTTGCACAGGCTGGGAGGCCAGGGTAGGTTGTGGGCACTGTTGTGGCTGCGCACAGGCTCCCTGGGCCACCCTGGTGAGCTCTGCCTGTGCCTGTGTGGCTGCACGGCCAGGTGCAGGGGCTGGGAACATTTCCAGGGGGGCTGCCTGCATCCCAGGGCTTCACAAGTGCAAACCAGCCAAGGACAAAGCCGGAGCTGCAGAGCTGGTCCCTGTGCCAGAGGGCGGCCAGGCACCCTGGGGTCCGAGCGCAGGACCAGGAACGTGCCTCTGTGGGGTTCAGCACCCAGCTGAGCCGACCCTTTGCCACACAGACCTTGTCCTCTGCACAACCTCCAGCAGGACACCAGGGTTTTCCAGGTAGAAGCGGGTGCTCCAAATCCCCTGCTCACCCTGGGGCTCTGTGCCTGGGCTCGCAGGCCTCTGACAACTCATGGATCCTGCGTGGCATTAGGGGTCTGCAGAGGTGCGGACCCTGCTGCACACAGGCAGGTCCATGAACCCTGCCCTGTGCATGGGAGTTTCAGCTGCATTCCCTCTGCAGCTGAGGTGAAATTCAAAGCTTCTTGGTGAGAGGGCTCTGCGAGCACCACCACATCCCACTGCCCAGCTGCCAGGGGTCTCACAGGCAGGACAGACCTGCCCTTGCCCTCACTCCCCCAGCACCGAGGATGTTGAGGGTTCCCTGCCAAGCTCCCTCTGCCCAACTCCTCTTGCCAACTTCAAATTCACTTGGGAAAAAAAAAATACTTAGACTAACAAATAACAAACCTGGCAGCTGGCCAGCGATTCAAAGGCTCCAAAAACGAAGAAATTTGCAGCTGGCCATGCTCCCTGCCTGGTTTGGCAGCAGCGCTGGTGTCTGAACATCTGCCAGGGCCAGGAGCAACTGCGGCACCCTCAGTGGAGTGCGCTGAACGGGCCGCGGGGCGCCCTGCGTGCCCTGGCACCGCTGCCGTGGCCGGGCAGGACTGCTGTACCCACGCCTCGGGCTTTATTCTCACAGAAAGGGATACGCTGCCTGCAGGGACAAGGAAAATGCCCTGGGAAACTGTTTGCAAACAACTGCGCTGCTGTGGGTGGTGGGGTGCGCACTGGGGCTCTCCATGGCCAGGGTCAGCAGCGCAGTGATGCTCCCCTCTCCTGCATCCTCATCCTCAAGCATCGCCGCCAGCTGAGCCGCGGCGCGGCCGGGTCGGGCGGGAGAGGGAGGTCAGCGAGGTGCTGGGGAGTGCGCAGCCAGGCGAGAAAACACAGCAGAGCCTGGAGGCGGTGCTGGGGTCCCACAGCGTAACGCAAACTTTGCTAATCCTGAATGACACGGAGGCAGAGGGGTGCAGGGAGTGGAGGAGCTGAGCTGGAGGGCCAGGGCACAGGGCTGCGCACCCCAGCATCCCTGCACCGCGAAGAGGTGTCGTGTGGAAGGGTAATTGGATCCCGGGATTTGCTGAATGATACCGTGGATTATTTCACAGCCGTCATGTCAGAGGGTAATCTCGTTACAGCAACACACTGCCATGTGCACATGCAGCCCCGGTGTGCCCATGGCTGGCGACAGGCGAGGACCTACCCAGAGCCACCCTTTACCCTTGGTCTGAAAATGGGGTCAGTCACCCAAGGGACTGGGGTATCCAAGGTATATCAGAGGCTGGGACCTGGTGTCCAGGCTTTGTGGTGAGATACAGAGCTCCTGGCCTTGAGTGGCCTTGTCAGGAAGTAGAATCATGAAATTGCTTGGTTGGAAAACACCTTTGATATTATCGAGTCCAACCATACCTGTCCACTACTAAACCATGGTGCTGCCGTACCTGCCCTGGTGGCACTGGGACTGAGGTCTCACTTCCGGGGTGACCCCTGCAAGAGGAGGCAGCCTGGCAGGCAGCATCGCCCGGCTGGCACACAGCACTTGCTGCCCACCATGTGCTCCTGGCGCTGGGCTCCCTCAGTGCAGGATGGTTTTGGCAGAGCCAGACCCACAGAGACACAGTGCCTGTCCTGGGACAGCTGAGCCGCAGATATCCCAGGGGAGCAGAATCTGGGTGTCCCAGGAGGCAGAGGGGGCTGGGATGCTGCGTGGGAGCTGGGATGCTCTGTAGAAGCTGGAAGCAGGGTCTGTGGCAACTGCTGGCCCCGTGATAAAACACTGCTGGGAGCCCAGGCCACGCGCCTCCCCCTCTCCTCCTGTAGCACAGCCAGACGCTATTCCGAGGCGCAGCGGAGGCGAATCCCAACCCTGAAACAGAGTAAACACAGCTCAGCCCCCGAGCTGTGCAAGAATAGCAGATGAGCCAGGGCAGAAAAACAGCCACGGCCACAGCTTCCGGCAGTGGCCCCGCAGCCCCAGGGAGCTGGAGCTGATGGAGACTTGAGGTGGAGGCCCCCGTGCTCTGGAGTGCTGCTGGGAGCGGAGGGCAGCCTGTGCAAACCCCCAGTCCACTGGGACCACTGCCGCATCTCCCAGCTCGGGGCTGCTGGAGCTGGGTAGGAAATGTCAGCATTCTCCTCTTCCTCCCTCGTCCCTGTGGTTTGGGATGGGGAAGTGGAAACTGCGAGCAGAGCTGCCCAACCTGAGAGCTGTTGCTGGTTGAGCTGCGCTGGGCACACAGTTTGGGTTTTACCAGGGATTAATGATCTTTGATGCTTGTGCCCCAGTGAACTTCCACCCAGAAAATGGGTGTTTGTACCCAGCAGCAAGAGGTTTAATCAAAAACAAGCTTTTAGAGCATTTTTTTTTGGTTGTTTGTGCCCAGCTGTAATGCTGAAATCTGAAACATTGCAGGTGCAGCCACTCTCCCACAGCAGCTTTCCAGTGGGTTAACTTTGGACTGGGATGATAACGAATTATCTCCTAAACACACATGTGAAGGGAGCTTAATGCCAGCGTGTTTGACTTGTCTTTAGCTGCTCCTGCTCTCATTTTCTCTGACTTTTTGTATCCCTCCATGTATTTTGTTCTTTTAAGCCTGTGAAGCAGGGAAAGGGTAGCAGTGCCTTTATCCTAAGATAGAGTGTGACCTCCTGCTTCAAAACAAGACTGGGCTTTATTTATCCCTGGAGCTGAGCTTGGGGCGCAACAGAAATGTTTGTTGTCCCACAGAAGACTAACTTATCTATTATTAGAGCAGGGATGATAATTGAGAACCAGCAGCTTATTAGGCACATTTAACCCCGTTCTCTGTTTGTGGATGAGCTGGGCTTTGTTTAGGTGGCGGCTGTGGTTGTTGTTGACTGCTCTTTGGAGAAGCCAGAGCCTGGCCCGGCCCTGTGCCTGTGCGCGTAGGTGGTTGAAGAGACCTTTCACAGGCACCTGCCCGGGTGACGAGGCCGTCCTGGCTTGCATGTAAGACTCATTAAAGTGCTTTATGCAACTTCTCCTGCCTGCACAGCTCAGCCACCAGAGTTTGTGTAAACCAAGTACAAAAAGCAGACAAAGAAAGCAGAACTGAATTTGCCAGTGAGAGCTGGTTTTGACAGATGCTTTGCAGTATTTACCCAAACCTCATCCCTGGTAGCAGGGACCTCGAAGGCAGGACTTGGGTCTGTAAATGTGTTTCCTTGCTCCGTCCTCACACTGAGGACAGCCCTATTCCTGCAGCCAGGCCACACGGCACCACAGACACCAAGGGTGTTTTCAGAGGGAGCTGTGGATGAGCAGAGGATGGAGGAGTGGGAGCTGCCGAGCGGACAGAGCATCCCAGCGGGACTGAGGAAGGTGGAGGCTGCAGACATGGCAGCAGGCAAGTCCTGATGAATCAGTAGCTGCTTCCAGGGAAAAGCCACCCAAATTCTGCTCCAACCCTCGCTGCTGGCCAGGTGTGAAATCCCAGCCTCTGCGGCAGCAAAAGGCAAAGCCCCAAAAGCTGATGCCAGGCCATGGCTGCCTCCAGCTGCACTTTGGTGGTGCTGGACAGAGGCTGGTGGGAAGGAGCCTGACCCACTTCTGAAGAAGCTGATTCCCAGCTCCAGCCAACACCCAAGGCCCCACTGCTCCTCTCTCTGCTCTCTCCTTCCCAGGGCCGGGAATGATTCTGTACTGAGCCTTGGGAAGGAGCAGAGCCTGTGGGCTCCCCCGCCTCTGTTTGCTCCTTGTCAACAGCGAGCCCGTGTCGAGCTCCTCTCCAGGGATCTTTCCTCCAAACAAGCACAGTTGAACAAAGCCAGGGGGAAAGAGGCTTTCCTGATATTGTCAGTTCTGGTTCTTTGGGAATGGAACAAGCAGGGGTTTGGCACAAGCAGCATGAATGTGTATTTACAAGGGCACACAATGGGTCGTGTGCTCACCAGTGCTAAATGGCAGCAAACCACACTGTCCTATCCTGCTGACTGGTCCTGACTGGGAGAACAGCACCCGTAAACTCAGCCATGAAGAAACTGCCAGCGCACAGAGCTCTGCACTCGCTTGCCTTTCACCCCAGCTCACCTCCATGCACCCTGTGGGCTTGTAGGCAGAGGTGTTTAGAAAATACACTGTGTGAGAGCAGCCTCACGGCTCCTCTGAGCTGAGCTCTGCTGTCCCCCATGTCCTTGCACTGCAGCGCCCAGTGCCCATGGTGGGGCTGGGAATGCTGGCAGGGAAGCAGTGCCTGCAGAGAAGGAGCAAGCAGCCGCTCCAGCTGGGATGTTGCTGGCACTGCCTGCAGCAGGTGCCATCGTCCTCTCCCTTTTCACCACCCACTGGGCTCTGGGCGGGTTATTTAGGGGAAACTTCCAAGTATTGAGCCAGCCTGGAGAGGGAGAGCAGGCTGGATGGTCCCAGGCTGCTGCTGTCCTTGTGGATGAGAGGCTCTGCAGGGTGCTGGGTGAGGGTACCTGGACAGGGCTGCCAGGGGACTGAAATGCCTGTTCTGCCTCTCTGCAGCCCCAGTGTTGTGGCTGTGCCAGCGTCATGAGCTGGGACACATTCACTCCAGAACGCAACTCCACAAGTGCTCCTACTTGGAAACACAGTCTGAACCACTAGGAGCTCACCTGAGGGCTGGACATAGAGTCTGAACCACCAGAAGCTCACTTGAGTTCTTTCCCTTACTGTTGCAGGAGACAGTGACTGCATCCCTGACCTCCTCCCTGCAGTTTCTGCCCTTTCTTCCCAGCAGCTCCTGGGACACGGAGCAGCCCAGCTGGGCAGTCCCTGTGGCACAGGGCTCTGTGACGGTACCAGTCTGGCAGAGGGAGAGGTCTTGGTGCCCTCGAGGAGCACAGTGGGGTGCTCAGCCCCTGGGGTCTGCACAGCCCCTCTGCAGATGCCTTCCTGCCCAAGCTTGGTCATTCTGGTTGAGCTGTGTGGGCAGCCAGGGCTGCCCAGGTGGAGTGGCAGGAGCAGCTCCTTGCCATGACCTGAGTGCTCAAGCCAGGAAATCCCAGCCCTCTGGCACTTGTCAGGCTCCAGGTTTAAAAATACTTAAGGAAAATAATCCTGCCGTCTCATTGAGGCCAAAGCAATTCTGGGCCAGTTTCAGAACAAATACTGGGGGTTGTGTTTTGTCTGTTCTTGGCCGGCACTTGGCTCAGTGTTGCCTCCCTGGGGACTCACGATGTCTCGGTGACCCTCAGCCACGTCGCAGCCCGGCAGGACACCCGCTGCGCGCCATGGGGCGGGAGTGCTCAGCCCTGTTTATCAGCCAGGAGTGGCCCAACAGCAGCCAAGGTGGCCACAGGGTTTGGGCGTGGGCATTTGCCCTGGCCAGTGCTTGCCCACTGCTTCCTCCTCCTCCGTACGCGGTGCTTGGCAGAGCCCCAGAGCCCGCCAGCCCTGTCACCATGGACGGGCTCCACACGTCCCTGTGCCAAAGCACCAAGCGCCTTTGGCTTCCTCAGGGATCCCCCTAAGGGGGAGAGATGAGGGCTGGAGGCAGCAGGGATCACTGCTCCAGCACTGTGGGCAACCTGATGCAACTGGAAGGTGAGAGCAGCACACCTGGGCATTGTATCTCCACCAGTGTCCAGAGCCAGCTGGGAAAGACCTGTGCCTGGAGGAAGGCAGGCTGCCCGCAACCTTCTGGGCTCTCTGCCTGCCTGCAGTCCTCTCCCTTTTCAGAGCTTTTCAAAGCTCCAAGAGTGCCCCAAGCACCCCAAGATTACACAGGACCAAACATTTCAAGTCCTAGAGAGAAGAGTCCGACTTTGTGCAACACCCCAAGGAAATGGCTGCTACAGACACTGCAAAGCAGGATGAGAGCTGGAGAGCAGCCTGGAGCTCTGTAATGACATCTACACTGACATCACTGAAAGTGCCATCCTCCTAGAAGCAGCACAGTGGGAAGCGATCCTAGAGATGTGTCATGTGGAGATGGAGAGGTGCTGCAGTGTGTTTGAAGAGACATGGCCATGAATGTCACCAGTGCCTGGTAGCTGCGGATCAGGCAAGGTAGGCTATAAAACAAGGCAGAAGTCGTCTCTCTGGGCAGGGATAAAAGGAAGAGTAAAATGCAGGCGGGGCATCGTTATTGAAATATGAAGTTATTTGGTGCAGGACATGGTTAAAATATTTCCAAAGCCCCCACCTTTTCCTCCCCACCCCAAGAACAGGAATAGAGTCATGAAAACAGCATGTTCTGGGACAGTGGTGATCCCGCGGGACAGCTGGACACAGTGAGAAGTTCAGCAGCCTGTGGCCTGACCCGGCACCCCTGCTGATCCTCAGGGGTCCCAGATGCTAAGAAGCTTTTTGAGTAAGATGATCCCAGCCTCCCTGTAAGTAGCAGAGCAGGATCTCCTGGCTGGTCAGACTGGTTTGGGTGTCCCGAGGGCAGTGGTGCCATTGATGGGCTGCAGTTGAGTGTTCATTCCATCATCATCACCCTGAGGATGGGGCCTCTGGGTCACCTACAACACATGGTGATGCTCCATCCCTGCAGCCTGCAGGCTTCCAAAGTCACTCCCTGGGGAGATTCACCTCCAAGCAGAGCCCTGAACCTCTCCTGCCAGTGGCCCCTGCCTGCGTGGGGAGCCGACAGCATCTGCTATGGCCCCGCAGGCATGGCTGCCCACACGAGCGGAGGGATGGCGCTGCCAAGATGTGCTCGTCAGGCAGCCAGCACTCGGGAAACAAGGCAGGAGAGCGGGGAGGGAACGAGTCACTGTTCTAGGAACATATGGGATGGCAATCTGCAGGGAAGGACGGCAGCCCCCACACTGCCTGAAGAGTGAGCAGAGACCCTCCTGAGTCCTCGCGGAACGGCAAATTAGCATTGGAAAGTACATGGAACAGCATCACTTTCCTCTGATGGCAAGGCAGGAGGAACAGAGATACGGTTTCTCGTGCCAGATAAGCTCTTTGGCAAACGGCGATGCGCTGGTGTGCACTCAGCACGAGGGGCCCATCGAAAGGAGACAGAGAACGCTTGACCCACAAGATGAGGAAGAGGCACAGTGCGAGGGTTGAGGACCACAGCGCATGTGATGCCTCTGAAATTTGCTACGTGGTTTCCATGCGGTCAAGGATCCCTTATTTCTAGGCAAGATCACCAAGGAGAGTGTTCTTCTCCCGTCAGGGAAGACGAGGTGTCACAGCTGCCAGGATGCAGGCTGGAGCCAGGCAGGCGGCACGGCGCAGCCTTGTCTTTCCTTGGCAGGACGCAGAAAATCTGAGATGAAGAACATGCAGCAGCAAAGTTCTCTGCAGAGCTCAGTTATCCTCCTGCCGTGAAGAAACATGTCCATCTACCTGCTGCCACGTGCCTCCGACTGCTGTCACACCAAGCCATCCTAAGATCCTAAGATCTCATCTCAATCTCCCCTCCTTCAGCTTAAAACCATTCCCCCTGAGATTCAAGGCATATCCAATGTGGTCACAAGACCCAGGGATCATTTAGTGGAGACACAGCCTTGGGAAGGGTCATGTGTTTGAGCCTGAAGGTAGGCAGAGGCCAGAGGAGAGAAAGGAACCCACATGGGTGAGACATGTTGGCCTAAATGAGCATAAATATGACCACAATTCAAAGCTTCTCCAGGCTATGAGTGGCCATTCAGAACACCTTATCAGCAAACACTTTCTTCCAAAGACAGATTACTTTCTAAACAATGACAGAGGCCCTTACACCAACACCCTCCCCAACAATGTTGTGCCTTTGTCATCCAAAGGAGGCAGAGCCCTGCGCATTCCCGGAGGACGGAGTTCGGACGCCTTCTCTTCCCCATCCATTGTCACTCGGTTGCTATGATGGGTAAACTCAAAACCTATTAAAGTGAAATGTGAATCCAAAAGTTCAGAAAAACCCTTTTTTTTCAAAGTATAGCCAGGAAGCCAGAATGGATATCTCAGAAGAACAGACTTTCCCAAGAGATTTCCAATAATTCCTGGATTTGGACTCATGTTGTTGCTTCTCTTATCAAGCAGAACATGTGTATTTGTGACAGATGAGAGGATTTACACCTGCTAGAGACATTAATTCCAGAAGAAACCAGAGCTGGTGATTATATGTTGAGTTTATTACAGGTCCTTAGTATTTCCAGCAGGACACAGACCACCTGAACTCAAGTTGCTCTGCCCATAGCCTCTCCAGTGCTCTGGAAGGGAGATGGTTTGGCTGTACCCGACTTTGAACTCGATCAGTGTCCACAGCAAATCAGCCAGTAGCGAGGCTGCAGAGCTGCTTAGAGCTGCTTTTCAAGGACAGCTTTGTTGCCCAATATCCTGAAACAATATCCTGTTTTCCTCACAAGAAAAAAATTCCTAATGGGATTAATATTAAATCCGTCTCTGAAAGGAGACAAAAATGCAGCGGCACAGAACAGGAAGGACTCTCTTCCACCTTCCACAAGATGAAGAAACACCAGCAGCAGCAGCAGCAGTGCTTCCTATGGCTCCTCGCCTGCTGTTCCAGCCCATTACTGCTCCAGTTGCTCCTGCTTGCCCAGGCTCTGCTGTCCCTGGCCTCTCACTTCCTGCATTTCTCCAAAACACAGCCAGGCTTGGGGCATCGTGCCAGAGAAAGGACACTCTGTTGTATGGCTACATCCATCCTGGTGGTGTTGGGGCTCCTCCAAGGACACTGGAAGCCCATGTTGGGGCTGGGAACCCCAGCAGCTCTTCCCACTCTCAGCACTCAGCGCTCCGTACTGGTCAGGGTGCTAAAGACTGGAAGAGCCAACTGGCACTTGGAACAGGATCCAAACCTGCCCTTTGAAATGATCACTCAGGGTGTTGCCTAAGCAGAACCAAGCGCAGACCTCTCCCTTTTGCCACACAGATGCAGAGGCACCGAGAAAACTGCCCGCCCACTCACCCAGAGCCTGCGGTGCTTCTGCCACTGAAGTGGGTGAATGAGTTTGTTGTGGTCCCTGCTCTGCTTTTATCGGCCGCGCCCGGCGCGCTCGGTGCCGGGACACGCACAGAGCGCACCCGCAAACATGCTGGGTCCCTTTGATAGGGAAGCGCTCGTGTCTCCTCGGCAGCTGCTCTGTCTGCAGAGCGTCGCTGCTTTCTCCCTTCTTTCCCTCTCTGTGCTCCCAGCTCTAAAACAAATTAGAGCACTAGACATGCAGCCCAGAGGACAATTAGTGTCATTAGGCTGCTGGAGACAGCAGCTCGGGAAAAACATTCCCAAGTAACCGTCCTTCTGTGAGGCGTTTGGCTTCTGTGAGGCATTTGGCATCTGTGGAGCATGAAGGGTGCTCGAGGCATGGGCGCCACTGGCAGTTACACATCCAGAGGCTGAGGAGCTCTGCTTGGGATTATAGAATCCTGGAATGATTTGGGTTGGAGGGGACATCAAAGCCCATCCAGTTGCAACACCCTGCATGGGCAGGGACACCTCCCACTGGATGAGGGGGCTCAAAGCCCCATCCAACCTGGCCTTGAACACCTCCAGGGATGGGGCAGCCATGACTTCTCTGGATGTGGAGGTGTGGATGTGCTTCCAGCAAGGGCCTCTTCCACAAACCAAGGTGCTGAGCACACCAAGCCTGGGCCTGTTTTCCCTGCAAAACTGAATCATGAGTGGAATGCCGACAGCATCCAGCTCATCTCCAGCCTTCCTTGGGGCACGGAACAGCACCTGCCTGTGGCCGAGGTTGCACAGGCCTGGCTCCGGCCAAAATTACTGTGGATACACCAGGAACATCACCCCTACTGGACAAGAAGATTGCCAGCTCAGCTCCAATGGTCAGGAATCAATGGTGAACTTGTAAAACACTGGTGTTTTTTAATAAAGGCACTTTCTAGTGTTTGGGAGTCATCCTGTGCCAGGGAAAGGGCACTAGAGACCAGGGGGGACCCCTGCACCCCTGAAATGAGTTGCTCCCACAGGATAGCTTCCAGAAAGCCAATCGTGTCCTGGGCTGCATCCAAAGAAGCGTGGCCAGCAGGGCGAGGGAGGGGACTCTGCCCCTCAGCTCCTCTCTGGTGAGACCCCACCTGTAGTCTTGTGTCCAGTTCTGGAGTCCCCAGTACAGGACGGACAGGGAGCTGTTGGAGCGAGTCCAGAGGAGGCCACGGAGATGGTTCAAAGGCTGGAGCATCTCTGCCACGAAGATAGGCTGAGTGAGCTGGGGTCGTTCAGCGTGGAGAAGGGAAGGCTCCAGGGAGACCTTAGAGCAGCCTCCCAGTACTGAAAGGGGCTACAGGAAGCTGGGGAGGGGCTCTTGAACAGGGACTGCAGGGATAGGACAAGGGGGAACGGTTTTCAGCTAAAAGAGGGCAGATTGAGATGAGATTCTGGGCCCCTCACTACAGGAAGGACATTGAGGTTTTGGGGAGAGCCCAGAGAAGGGCGACAAGGCTGTTGAAGGGGCTGGAGAACAAGTCCTACGAGGAGCCCCTGAGGGAACTGGGGTTGTTTAGCTTGGAGAAGAGGAGGCTTAGGGGGGACCTCATCACTGTTCATAGCTGCCTGAAAAGAGGCTGTAGCAGAGCGAGTGTTGATCTCTTCTCACAAGTGACAGTTGATAAAACAAGAAGAAATGGCCACAAGTTGCGTCAGGGGAGGTTCAGACTGGATAGGGTGGTCAGGCACTGGCAGAGGCTGCCCAGGCAGCTGGTTGAGTCACCCTCTCTGGAGGTGTTTAAAAATGGGTAGATGAGTTTTTGAAGGACATGGTCTAGCAGAAGATGGGACTCGATGATCTCCAAGGTCTTTTCCAACCAGAAGATTCTATGATTTTAGGAAGAAATGTTTCCTGTGAGGGTGGGGAGGCCCTGGCCCAGGTTACCCAGAAGCGCCGTGGCTGCCCCATCCCTGGAGGTGTTCAAGGCCAGGTCGGATGGGGCTTTGAGCCCCTCATCCAGTGGGAGGTGTCCCTGCCCATGCAAGGGGTTGGAACCGGGTGGGCTTTGATGTCCCCTCCAACCCAAATCATTCCGTTGTCCCATGCCCAGCGAAGCCCCCGAGATGCCACAGCGCTGTGGAAAGCCCTGGGTGGCTCCAGCCGGCATCCCCGCGGCCCGGGGTCGCTACGTGCCGGGACTCACGGCGCGGCGGGGTCGGGGGGGGCTGCGGGGGCTGCGCGGGCGGCGAACGTGGCACGGGGCACCGAGGGGGGCGGAGCCGGGGGGCGGTGAGGCCACGCCCCCACTCTGTCCCGTAGCTCCGACGGCAGGGTGATGGGCGGGGCTTCGGGTGGTGGGCGGAGCCTGGCGGTCACAGGACCACGCCCCGACTCCATCTGGAGCACAGTGGCGGCGCGGTGGGTGGGGCTTGGTGGTCAGGCCACACCTCTTGTCCCGCCCCCCGGTGCGGCCCCTCCGCGCTTATAACGGCGGGGGCGGGGGCGGCCGCACTCGGCCGGCGGCGGCACGCGCAGGTAGGGTAGGCGTGAGGCCACGTGGCGGCACCGGGATGGGATCGGGCGGCAGAGCCGAGACTCTGGGCGCACCCGGGCAGGGGTTACCGGTACCGGGAGTACAGGTTTCGGGGGTCTTGGGACTCTGCGGCTCCGGAGGTACCGAATTTGGGGGGTCGGTGGTCCGTGTGGCTCTGGGAGCACCGGACCCCACGCGGCTTTGGGAGTCCCGACGGCTCCAGGTGGTACCGGGGTTCCTACGCATCGCTTTGTCCCGGGGCTACTGGGTGTGGGGTGATTCCAGGGGGTCCCTGCGGCTCCGAGGGTCCCAGGTACCGCGTGGCCGCGCTGGCGGCGGGCGCGCATCCTCTGCGGACTGCGGGCTTCCCCGCTGGGATAACCGGGGGCGCCACTCCGCTGCCTCCAGCCCGAGACACATGGTTTGTTGCCCCGCGTGGTTGAGCATCCCAGAGCGATCGTGTTTGCGTGAAGAGCCACCGGGCACCGCGTCCCTTCGTCTCGGTCATGCTCCCTACCAGTGGCTGGGAGTCCCGGACGACTCTGGAGGTTGGAGGGGTGCTGCCCGGTGAGTCCTGTTCCCGGTGGTTGCCCCATCCCGGTTGTTCAGGGAGCTGTAGGGCCCCCCTACGTGTTGTGGACGCCGATAGCGCGGGGGAGGACCTGCGCCTCTGGCACCCGATAAGGGCCGGTGAGCTGCGGGGCGGCCGCTCCCGGGGAACCGCGTGTCCCTCGGGGGAGTCTGGGAGCGCGGGCCGGGCGGGCACCCCTGGACCCTGCGGGGCCGCATCCCGCGGGATGCTTGCACTGGCCCTCGGGTAGTTCCTGGTCGGGGGGGGGGTTGGGGCGGCACGGAGGCTGAGGTGTGAAAGCAGCTGAGTTCGCGGGTGGATCTGGCAATGCTGGAGCTGCTGGCAGCCGTTGTGCCCCTCATCTGGGCAGTGGCGGGGAGTGGGAGATGGGGGGCTCCTAGCTCCCGCAAATGCTTCCGTGACCCTGCGGTTGGGCTTTCCTGGGGTACCTGGAGCCCCTCTGCCTGGGGGAGAAGCGGGGTCGGGGGTCAAGCCGGTGTGCCTTGCCCAGCGTGGGGATCGTGGGTCTGCAAACCCATCCTTGGAGGGTGGCGAGGCTTGGAGCGTGACCCGAGCCAGGGGGTGGGGAAGCTGGAGGACAACTTGTAGCAGCGGTGGGAACTGTGTCCTGCCCAGCTTCCGCCCCTGAGGCCCTTCACACGAAGTTTCCCGATGTTCTCACACCTTTAAGGTTCTTCTGAGAACAAAAGATGTTGGGTTTTTTTTAGTTGCATGACAAGAATTTTGAAATGCAATGATGCCGGTTTTGTGCTTTTCTGTGAGCTTTAAGCGTGTTTGTGGTGCGCAAGCATCCCATTTTCATGCTAAGTGAGGTAGTTCAGTGTTGCCTGGCTCTCCTGGGTGTATTTGAGTTGTTTGGGCTGTGTCTAGAAGGGAAAGAGGCACTGGGGAATGGGCCAGGGAGAAGCTAGTGTGTGCTGGGGGGTTGGGGAGAGAGGGCTCGGGGCAAAGTGAAACTCCTGGAGTGTGATTTTGTGCGGAGGAGCTTTCTCAGTCTTAGATTAATCACTGATGGATCTCTGAATTACCAAGTGCTTTGCTGATGAACCGCAAACCTCCCTGCCCCGGAGTCACAAGGAGGTCCTGGCCCTGCGGAAGGTGCGAAGCATCCTCCCCTTCCAGGAGGGGCTCCTGAAGAAGGTGGGAATGGTTTCATGGGCTTTGTTGGCTCCTACTCGCACAATTGGCCTGATGTTATCTGGCAGTGAAGGTGGAAAATACCCGGTGATTTGCACGCAATTATTTCATCTCTCCCGAATGAGGAGCTGGGAAGTGGCACGTAGGCTGGGGGGGGGGGCGGCAGCGAGGTGCATCCCATTAAGAGCCGCGGTGCCAATCTCATTGTTGCACTTTTATGGCTTTTCCTTTTTCCTTCTGTGGAATCGACTTTAGGAAAGTGGGAGCCTCTCGTCAGCGGTGCCTGCATGACTCATGCTCCAATGTGTCCTTAAAGCTGCTGCTTTGTGGTTGTGCTGCAGCCAAAGAGATTTTGTGTGGGGCCACGGTCAATACCTGAAACCGCAGCCACCTGAGTGCTGCTAGGGGGGGAATTTGTTTCCATTCCTGTCCTGGTCCTGAGTTGGGCCTTTACTGGTGGTGACTGGGAGCACAGACAGCTCGGACCCAAGCTCTTGGAAGAGGTGTCTGTCACACTTGGGCTGTGATGGCTCTGGCTCCCTGGCGTTTCTCAGCCTCCTGCCGCCCTGCTCTGTGCCCTGGTGCGAGTGTCTGATGAAAGAATGCCGATGCTATTCGGGACCACATTTTTCTCATTCTGAGGATTTCCCAGCGGGCACAGGGTGTCCCAGAGCATTCCTGGGCAGTGCTGGTGTGAGGAAGATCTGCCCTGTTCCCTGGCACAGCATGCCTTGTGCTCGGTGGCTGTGAACCCTGCACAGGGGCTGAGAGCCCCCTGTCCCCTTCTGAGAACTGTCTGGCAGGGGACCAGTGTGCTGTGGGGAACCCTTCCTGAGGGATGGATGCACGAGCAGGGTCTGGTGCTGTCCCAGCAGGGCCTTTGCTCTATCCCCAGTGCCTCTGTCCTGGAGGGATGGCACCTTGTGTAATAGGAGCTGTGCTGCTTAAGCTTGTGCCTTTGGGTGAGTCCCTTCCAACGTGCTGTGAAACTCCCCAGCAAGGCTGTGCCTTCCCACAGCTCCTGGGTTGAAGCGCTGGCAGCTCTTGCTGCCTAGGGATGAACCATCCTCTCGTGGGATTGCTCAGAGAAGAGTGTGGGTGCTGTGCCTGGGACTGAAGCCAATGTGAGACCAGAGGATGCCCACAAGAGCGGCTTCACATAATGTTTGTAACTTGCCTGCACACCTCTCTGGGTCTGTCCATGGGGATTTGGGTCAGAGGGTCCTGCGAGAGCCACAGCCAGGCTCTGGTATAGAAGTAATCTAAGCTTTCTGCTCTGATCTTGTTGATATCTTGCTTAAGCTTGACTTTGCACTTCTTGTAACAGTAAGATGCTTGGTCCTTGCTCGTACATCACTGATGATAATCTGGGCATGGGAGCCCAGGATATGATCCTGTCTGGGATGCAGGAATAGCTGACCATCTTTGTTTGGTTGGTTATTCCCCCTAAAGCTCCTGACAAACCAACCTAGCATCTCTCTTCAAGGCAGCTCATAGCCTGTGTGTTGTGTCTGCCAGAGCCCTGCTGCGGTGTTGGGGTTGGGGAGCACCAACGGGTGAGTGGGCTGCTCTGCGCCTCTGCAGGCTGGGGCTTGCGCGGGCGCATCTGGAGCAGGAGCAGGGCAGCCGCCGTGCCCCGTGGCGTCTGCCTGTCTGCATGTCCAGGTTGGCTCACCGTGCTGGCACGGCTGGGGTGCACTGGCCAAACCGTTGGGGAGAGGCGCGGAGCTGGGCTGCTTCTGGCCAAACCCCTGAGCTCGCCGGTGTGGGCTCCTGGCCTCGAGCAAAGCCTGCCCGTGCCACTGACCTCACCTCACCCCTCGAGCAGGACCTCAATTGCCCATTGTCTTGGTGCAGAGCCCTTCGAGCGCTGGGCAGTCACGTAGGCCATGTGCACTGGGCTAAATCCTGGCTGGGGGCACTTGCTGGCATTACAGCCCTGCGCTTAATGCTGTAAACCTGCTTAAAATGGGCAAAAGTGGTGTCTCATTAGCTCATGACAATCTCTATTTCATCTTGTTTCTGGCCAGAAAAAGGCCAGATTGGAAGCTATAAAGCTTTATTGACTATGAACAGCTTGTGGTTGCCAGCACCTCTGTTTCCCCGGGGTGGGTGTGAAATCTTGGTTTGGTTTCAGGTGCCACAAGGGATGCTCAGGGTGTGCTGGCTCCCCATGAGTAGGTTGCAGACAGATGCCCCATGGGAAGTTTATGGTGCAGTGAACTGAATTTGGGAGGCTCGGTGAGGAGGAATGGATGTGTTTTGGCCTCTCCTTTGGATAATGCTTTGGGATGGGGCTGGTGGGAAGGGGCACTCACCAGGCTCCATGGGGCACAGGGCAGGGGTCCCCTTGGAGCAGAGTCTGGTGCTGTCAGCAAGGGGTGTCTTTGTGTCCACTCTGGGCATTTTGGTGTCCAGCAGACACTGGGTCCAGCTGATGAAAGTGCAAGGATCCTGAATGGCCATTGTATGGCAGGGATGTCCCACTAAAGGCATTGCTGGGTCCTTTGGAGCTGGGAAAGTGCGCAGATGGAGCGGGAACAGTCTGCCTGCAGGCAGCACTGGGACAGGCACCTTGGGCTTCCCAGTGTGAGCATCTGTCCAAGGGGAGTGGGACAGTGAGGGGCTGCAGGAGCTGGGACTGGGGATTTGCCCTCTGCCCTTCCCTAGCCTGATCTCCATGACTATGCCAGCCCCTCCGAGGGCCCTGCTCTGTGGGAAGGGTTCTGCAAACTTTCCTGATGTGAAATGCCAGATGAGTGTGCTGGAGTAGGAGAGCCCTGAGCTGGAGGGATGCATGCAGGGAAACAGATGTGCGTTGCATGGTCCCCTCCATTTTCTGCTGTCTGTGAGGACCCTTTCATAAAGGGTTTGCCCCAGAAATATTTTGTGGCATTTGCAGCACTTTTATAAATGCGAGCCTCTGTCTTTCCGCTCTGGAGTCCCGCCAGGACAGGGCTTTAAAAGTGCAGTGATTTTCTGCATTATGTAACTAAAAGTCTTGAAATCTCTCTGTTTGTGGCCCCTTTGGAGCTGGGATAGCAGTGCTTGTGTGTAGGACCTCAGAGATGGGAAGGGTTTTGGCCTTCTTAGGGTTTGTTTTGAGGTAGTAGAGTCCTCGTTGCCCAAGAAGCCTCAACTCTTCTCCGTTGCTGTGCAGAGGAGTGTTGCTGTAGGCTATCATTCCTGCGCATTAGTCAGGACGGTTATGGAGAGCTGATGTGATACTTGCAGTTGTTACTTGGTCTCATCAGTCTTAATTACTGCAAATATGGTTATTTTATTCCCTAATAGGGCACACTATAGCTGCCTGCCTGGCAGCTGTGAATTTGATTTCCAAACACGTCTTACACGTTGCAGCCCTTCCAAAACAGAGCTGTAAATGTCATAACTGCATGCTGGGTGTTTCCTTGCAAAGGAGAGGGAAGCGTTCCAGTTGAACTAGCTGCCTTACATATGCTTCTATATTTTTGCCCTCTCTTGTTTGGAATGGCTGCTGTGTTGGGACAAGGAGGAAATCAACGTAAAGCCTTCGTGTGGTTGAAGGAAGAGCTTTCTAAAACTGGTGTTTCTTAATAAGGATTTTTCAATGAGTCAGGGAAAAATGTTGTGGCATGCAGAACTCATCCTGTAAAGCCTCTGGCGTCAGGCTTTGGGAATCTTGCTTCATGGTCTCAAGCTTTGAGTTCAGGGTGTTTCACTCTGCATCAGCAATGCAAGAGAAGTCATGTCTAATCTGCCAGCAGCGCTGTTTTATAGAGATGCCACCTGAGCAGGAGGAGGAATGCTGCTCACAGGGGAAGAACTAAATGCATGAGCCAAGCCCCTGTAATTTTGTGCAGTCGAACTCCTCTGGAGTGATGGAAGAATTAAACCTCTGTGTGTGTGTATCAGGGCCAAAAGGGAAAAATCCCCACCACATCAGCACCCCTCAGCTCTTGCTTTGGATTGCTGTTACTGCCAGTAGTTGTAAGTAGTCCTCACAAGTTGATTGTGCTCCTTGCTGGTAGTTTTTATTGCCAGCATTTGATAGTCTCATATTTTAAAAATGTTTCAGGCAAATCAGTGTAGTTGGATAATGCTTTATAGTTTGTTAAATGCTGTGAAAGCTCCGTGTGACTCAAAGCAAGAGGTGGCTGGAAACTCCAGTGTGCAGCCTGCGTGGGAAAGTGATGCGAAGCACAACCTGGTGTTCGCGGTGGCTTTCAGAAAGAGAAGAGCATGATGGGTGGGTGGGCGAGTGGGCTGCTGTCTGTATGGTGGGGGCAAAGGTTCACGGTCAGCCTCTGCAGAGCCTGTCACCTTCCTCCCCATCTGCTGGTGTCCATGGGCTGGAGCAGGAATGCTTGCAGCTGGGCACTGCCCATGTGGGCTTGGTATGGTGTCAAATGGGCTGTATGGCTCTGGTCCCTCAGGGTCCGAGAGAGGAAATCAACTCCTGGGCATAGTTCAGATGTGGATGTGCCCCGGGCAGCGTCTTGTAAATGATTCCTTTGTTGGAGCAGCGGGGTGGCGGATCTGCTCATGATGGTCATGTGTCCCACTGGCCAGGATGCAGGAAAATACCCTGCCAGTGAAAAATTCGGTGTCTGGGTCGGGCTAAACCAGTCTTAGCGGCTTATGGAAACCGGCTTCCCATGCTTTGGGTCCGAGGCATCACCTGAGCATGTCTTGGTGGTATCAGGTGGCTCTGGCAAACCTGGTGCCATATCCGGTGACTTTGGCTCTGGTGCCAGGTGGGAGTGGGGGCTCCCTGTGGCTTGAGGCCACCAGCTGTGCTTCCACTGGGATCCTGGATCCTGGGATGTGCACTGGGGTGACATGGAGCGAGTGAACGTGAGGCGGGTGCCTGTGTGCAGTGCCGAGGGCACGTGGGGCCGTGCCAGGTAGATGCTGGTGTGTCAGCAGCCTGAGATGGTAATCGCCGGGAGCCTGAATGGATGCCTGCTATAAATAGGAGGCCGCACCTCTCTGAGCCAGCGTGTGGCTCCAGAGCTGTCTCTGTGCCTGGCGTGACCCCGGGCAATGCTGGGGAAAGCTCTCTGCTCCAGGAGCCTGAGAAGCAGAGTGAGGGGTGGGTGCTGGCGAAGGAGCCTGATGTCCCCCTGCCTTGGCTGATGCTCTGGGGCAGAGGGGGGTCTCTGTTTGTGGGGTGTCCAAGTGTCTTCTCAAACCCGCAGGGGTAGACAGGAGCTGTGGGGAGTGCAGCCATTCCTGCTGCTTTGCATGCTGTGACCCACGCGTGTGAGCAGCTGCGACGGTTGCATTTCCTCCCTGGGACGCTTGTGCTCTGCTGCCTGAAAGAGTCTTGTTTTCCTGTAACCACAGTCTGGGTGTGATCCAGCTGTGCTGCAGCTGCAGCATGGGGAAGGCGTGAGCAGCCTGACCCTGCTGGTTTCCAGACTGCTCCAAATCAGCCTCTCCAAGGGGGTCCTGCACCTCAGCAAGCGTGGATGATGTTTCACCATTGATTTTTGTTTTCTGATCCCTTTTGATTGTGAGCGGTTAAGGTGAATTGTTTTTGCACTTGAGTGCTTTTGTGAAACCCATAAAAGCCTTTTCAGTAGGGGAGGAGCAGCTGCCCGTGCGGGACTGGGGAGACCCTGACGGGGCTGAACCCCTGAGGAGCTGGACTTTGCTGGGGCTGCTCCTCTCCTGGGCAGTGCTGGCAGCATGTGGGATCCTTCCCAGTCACTGCTCAGGCTAAGTTTAGCCACAGCCTGTGACCTTCAGGGCTGGCAGGGGTGCTGTGACTCCTGCCTGCTCTTTCTTTGCAGAAATGGGGGTGTCCTGGCTCTGCATGTGGACTTCTTTCCCCTGGTTTGTCTGTATCTCGTGACCTGGCTATGCTGCTCCTGCTCCGTGTGGCCTGGGGCTGGGATTGTGTTCCTGGTGAGGCTGCAGGGGCTCTGCCTCAGGCAGGCAAGCTCCAACCAGACCAGCCACTGTCCTGCTCAGCAGCTCCAGCCCTGCTCACCTCGCCGCTCACCCCAGCTGCTGCTGGCAAGGACACTGCCTGCTCTTTGCAGCCTGGGATGGCATGTCATGTCTTGGATGTGTTGCTTATAAATACCTGATGGCCAGAACTCTTAAAGGCCACCTCCAACCGGAGCGTGTGCTTTGGGACAGCCTTGTGAGGCCCTGAGTGTTCACCTCTTGTTTCTGCTCTCCTGGGGCACCGGTGCTGTGCCAGCTGCGCGTGCACTGTGGTCACACCCTGGGGATGCAGCTGCCTGCTGTCAGCTCAGCCAATCTTTGTCCTTTGCAGATCTTTGAACCCCCACTGAGTCATCGCCCACTTGGTTCAAGATGCCGCCGGCCATCGGAGGCCCTGTGGGCTACACTCCTCCTGAAGGAGGGTGGGGATGGGCCGTGGTCATCGGAGCCTTCATCTCCATTGGGTTTTCCTACGCCTTCCCCAAATCCATCACGGTGTTCTTCAAAGAGATAGAGGTCATCTTCAATGCGTCCAGCAGCAAAGTCTCCTGGATCTCCTCCATCATGCTGGCTGTTATGTATGCAGGAGGTGAGTGGACCCGCGGCAGTGGTGTGTGTGCTTGCGCATCGCGGTACAGGATGCAGCTCTCCTGCTGACTCTGGTGGTTCATGCATTCCTGTAGTGCCAGCAACCAGAACTTGCCAAAAGTTGGGATTCTCTTCTTATACAAGAGCAAAACTTCCCTGAGTGAGTTTGATTGAAGGAGGTTGCTCAAAAAGTTCTATTTAATGCCCAGAATGCAAAAACCGGGTTAATCTGTTCTCCTCTGCAAAGCTGTAAGTAAAATCTTTCCGGGGAATTATGACTTGTATAATTCTGCCCTTGTCCTTGTTACAGAGCATGGTGAATGCCGTGTCTGCTTCCAGCGCCTGCCCGAAGGCCAGGGAGAGCCTGTGCTGCCTGTAGGAGCCCCACTCACAGGGTCTTTTTTACATTAGACATAGATTTTTTTTTTGTTTTAATTTTTTTAATTGAGCAAACTGGTTGTATCCAGGGATTTGTCCCTGATTTCTGCTCAGCTCCAGCAGCTCAGCAGTGTTTCAAGGCACCGGAACCCAGTGCTGCCTGCTCTTCCCTGCTGGGGCTGAGCAGTGCCATAGGCAACTCTTGCTGTTGGAGGGTGCAGGATGCAGTGGAAGCAGAGACCTGATCAGAACAAAGCAAAACTAGAAGTGAAGCAGCTCCCCTCCCCCATCCTTCAGAAACCACTTCTTAGAGTCTTTTAACCCCCAGGCTGGATGCCTCACACTTGTCTACTTTACCTTGCGAGGAGTGGGCGCCCTGTGGGGCAATGCAATCCCAGGTCTGGTGTCTCGTTCCTGCCTCTAAACACAGATTTGCCCTGGGTTCCTTGCCTGAAAGGAACTCTTATTGGAGCCTGCTGTTGTGTCCACTTCAGAGGCGAATTGGAGCTTGTACTGCTGCCATCCCAGCTGGCAAACTGCCCGTGTCCTCCTTGCATTTGTGCATGGAAAGGAGCTGACGTCAGCGCCCGGCTGAGCACGAGGCTTTTCCTTTGGGGAACAGGCTCTGCTTTGTCCTCGCTCAGCTAGCGAAGCGACCAGCACATTTCCCTGCTCCAATGTTATAACAAGCTTGTAAACCGTGTAACTGCCTTAATGAGACTCAACCTGGGACACTCCTCCCCTCCTAACAGCTCAAAGCTGTTAGGGCAGCACTGCCTGGAGATGCCTGGCAGCTGGGGTGAGAGCACCTTCCTCCAGCCCTGGGGTTGTCCCCCTTCTTCCACACTGACATTACCCCTTCTGCTCCCCTGGTACCATTAAATCCCAACAGCTTGAACTACTTGCCTGAAAACTGGTGGCAGGGATGGTGATGCTACCCCAGTCCTGCCCAGGTGCATCCTGGTTGCTGGAGTGGCTACAGAAGGCATCCTGGTCTCAGTCCCTGAGGGCACCTTCCTGTGGGGGTTTTGCACTGGTTTGGAGGCAGGAAAAGTAGCTCATGCTTTGGCAAAACACCCTGTGCTGATGGTCGCGCTCGGAGCTGGGACAGGTGGGGCTGGGGTGGTGGACCTGCACCCCAACACAGCCCCCATGCAGTCACTGGCAGGGTTTGGTGATGTTATCTCAAATGCCGCTTTCACAGCTCTACATCAGCATAGGGAAAGGACTCAGATTCCATTAGTTACACTTTTCACAGCAAGAACAATAAAAATAGATCAGCTGGCATTTAGACAGTAACTCTTCATCTAAAACTCAAGTACAAGTTGGGGTGACTTTCTTTTTTTGCTTTTAATTAAAATAGAAGGCATTGGGGTGGAGATTGTCACCAGGGTCCATGATGGTGCCACACTGGTTTTCCTGGAGACAAAGCCACTGCTGCCTTTAGACTCTGTCCAGGGGCATTACATTTGCAGAGTTCAAGGTCCAGGTTTTGGAAAGTGCTGAGCTCTCTGGGGAAGTGTTTGGGGCTTGGGGTAATGTGGCAGCCCTTGGGTGCTGCTGCTGCCTCCCCTGGGCCATGGCATTGGGTCAGGGCTGCTGGTGTGGGCTGGCACATAGGCACTGTGCGGGCTGTGGAGAGCAGGATGCTGTGGGGTTTCTGTAACCTTCTCCAGGCTTTGTTTAAACGGGGCAGAAAGGTCAAGTAGCGTCTGAGGACCCATGAACAACATGTTGACAACATTGCTGTCTGTTAATGGCCAAACAAGGTCTGTTAATATTCAATGGATGTTCATTCAGTTTATTTAAATACATTTTAGTATCTGTAGAGCAAGCTTTGCAGTATCTAATCACTGTTTGCTTTGGATTAAAGCTCTTGATAATGAAGCACTACAAGGCGGGCGCAGAGCAATTGGGCTCTTTCTACCATGAGGGTAGCAGTGAAAAAGGAAAACAGAAGCACCATTCTCTCTGGGGCAGAGTGGTGCTGCTGCTCCTGAGGGGAGCTCCGTCTGTGCCCATCAAAGCTTTCCTTCAATGGTCTCCAACAGAAATGTCTCTCTGGAAATGGGTGGTTGCTGTACACTTGCTCTGCTGCTGAGACCCCAGCCTGTGGTGGGCAGGACAAAGCCCCGAGTGCCAGAATAGAGCCCTGCATGGAGCCGGTGGCTTCACCCTGTCCCAAACCCCCATCCCTGGGGGTGGCTGCTGCAACAGCAGCTCCTGGTTTAGCCCTGCAGAAGGCAGCTTGCTCAGAGAAGTTGCACCTTTCCACAGCCATAAATGGACTCTGGTGTGTGGCAGAAGCTGCTGTGTGGTGGCACTGGCCAGAGGCTCACTCCTCCAGCTGGGGTCCAGTGTGTGCTCTTAGCAAATGTCACTTATCTCCATCTTTCTGGACCTTCTGTCCTTTCCCCTTGCCCCAGTTCCCTTGCTGGGTAAAGTGTCACTGTGCGAAAGCTGGAAGCCTGTGGCAATAAACCTTGTGTGCCTGACTGTGTCTGCCTTGTCTCCTGTGTGAAGGTGACTCCTCTCTGGGTGTATCTCTCTCCTAGGTCCCATCAGCAGCATCCTGGTGAACAAGTATGGCAGCCGGCCCATCATGATCGCGGGTGGCTGCCTCTCAGGGTGTGGGCTGATTGCAGCCTCTTTCTGCAACACAGTGGAGGAGCTCTACTTCTGCGTGGGGGTCGTAGGGGGTAAGTGATGGCTCTGCCCTGACGGGGCTGTGGTGGAGATCAGGGTTCAACTGAGGCAGCAAGAGGAGCAACCCAGTAATTATTAGGGAATGTCTAAAATGAATTTACATAAATCCTAGTTGCTGTTATGTATCCTAAGAGATACCCCAGTGATGTAACCCTGGCTGTGCATGGGGTGAGGATTTGGTACTGAGAGTAGCGAGCATCCATCCTTTCTGCCCCAGGTTAGGGCTGTGCCTCACCTGTCCATGTATGGTTTCATAGAAACACGGAAACGTTTGGGTTGGAAGGGACTTCAAACCTTATCTAGTCCCACCCCCTTATCCAGTCCCACACCTCCCACTGGATCAGGGGGCTCCAAGCCCCATCCAACCTGGCCATGAACCCTTCCAGGGATGGGGCAGTCATGGCTCCTCAGGGCAGCCTGTGCCAGGGCCTCCCCACCCTCACAGCAAAACATTTCTCCCCAAGATCTCATCTCAATCTCCCCTCTTTCAGCTAAAACTGTTCCCCCTAATCCTGTCCCTCCACTCCCTGATCAAGAGCCCCTCCCCACCTTTCCTGTAGGCTTGTTTGTTACAAGCCAGCATGATTCTCCCCTTTTGGCTCCCAAATTCCTCTGTGTGGCTTCGCTGCTGCCCCAGTGCCTCCTCCCATCTCAGCAGTGGTTGTGCAGTTACGAAGTTAATGCAGCCAAGCCAGAGCTGTGAAACCCCCCAGGACTGGAACTCCACTCTCCCTCTTATCCCACCCTGCTGGTTCTGGCTTGTGATGTTGGTTCAGCTCTGAGCCCCTCTCTTCTCCTCCAGGCCTTGGCCTCGCCTTCAACCTGAACCCAGCCTTAACCATGATTGGCAAGTACTTCTTCAAGAAGCGTCCCCTGGCCAACGGGCTGGCAATGGCAGGCAGCCCTGTCTTCCTCTCCACCCTGGCACCCGTCAACCAGCTCTTCTTTGGCATCTTTGGCTGGCGCGGCAGCTTCCTCATCCTCGGTGGTCTCTTGCTGAACTGCTGTGTCGCTGGGTCCCTGATGCGGCCCATTGGCCCCAAACCAGATCAGCTGAAGAAAGAGGCCAACAAGGAGGTGCTGCAGGAGGCTGGGAAGGTGGTGAAAAAGGATGATGGTGACACCAGCGCAGACCTCATTGGTGGGAAGGCCAAGAAAGAGAAGACCACACTTTTCCAGACGATCAACAAGTTCTTGGACCTGTCGCTGTTCACACACCGGGGCTTCCTACTCTATCTGTCGGGCAACGTCATCATGTTCTTCGGGCTATTCACTCCCTTGGTTTTCCTCAGCAATTATGCAAAGAGCAAGAAGATTGCTAACGAGTCTGCGGCCTTCCTGCTCTCCATCCTGGCCTTTGTAGACATGGTGGCCAGACCTTCCATGGGACTGGTGGCAAATACCAAGTGGATCAGACCCAGAGTGCAGTATTTCTTTGCTGTCTCTGTCATCTATAATGGGGTGTGCCACCTCCTGGCCCCCATGTCCACCACCTATGCCGGCTTCTGCATTTATGCTGGCTTCTTCGGCTTTGCCTTTGGTTGGCTGAGCTCGGTCCTCTTTGAGACCCTGATGGACCTGGTGGGAGCGCAGCGGTTCTCCAGCGCCGTTGGATTGGTGACTATTGTGGAGTGCTGCCCTGTGCTGCTGGGACCCCCTCTGCTAGGTAGGCTGTGGTGTGTCCGGGATGCTCTGCCTGGGTCCCTTCATGCTGTGCATGGCCCTCCGCACTGGTGCAGGGGTGAGGGTGGGGAGAACCAGTCTTAAGAATGCCCCAGCATCTGAAGGGTTGCTGGGGAGGTGGGGACTGAGCCCCTGGCATGGAGTGGGAGGAATACAGACTTGAAGCTGAGGGTGATGGGCTTGGACTGCTTTTGGGAGCATCTCCACAAAGCACATCTGGGGGTGTCTTGCTAAGCTGTCCCCTCTCTGTCCCTCAGGGAAGCTCAACGACATGTACGGTGACTACAAGTACACATACTGGGCCTGTGGGATCATCCTCATCGTCTCTGGGATCTACCTCTTCATCGGGATGGGCATCAACTACCGCCTGGTGGCAAAGGAGCAGAAGATGGAGGAGAAGGCAAAGAAGGAAGGGAAGGAGGAGGAGACCAACGTTGACGAAGCAGAGAAGCAGAAAGAGGCAAACAACGACGTGGCCCCCTCACCCCAGAAGAGCGCGGAGGATGGCGTCAAAGAGGAGGAGAGCCACATGTGAGGGACCGGTGTCAATCCCGGAGTGTCGGGGAAGCGCCACTACCCTGGCGCGGCGGCCGGGGCAGAGCTCCAGTGGCACTGGGCAGCTGTGAGAAGTGTTTAAACCAGGGGTTCATTTTAACCAGGCTCTGAACTGTCTTTCCATCTGTGTTCAGCAAAGGTAACAGGGCTACATGCGCAGTATCCTCGTGTGTCGGGGGGCAGGGGGGCTTTTTATAGTCTGGCTTTTTAACAGTATCATGAATGTACTAATCACGTGCCTTACAGCTCATATCTAGCGAACCTGGACCAGCCTTAACTCCAAACTGTGCTTTAGCTCTGTATTCTGCTCGGGGTGGGGGTGTGTGTGTGTGTCTGCGTGTGTTTTGGGGAGTTATGTTGTTAAAAAGCCATAACAAGCAGGATACTGGGTTTGTTGGAGCACGATGGGCTTCAGGGCCGCATGGATGACTCCTGCTTCACACGCTTCTTACCGCAGGCCCTCGCGGAGGGGAGATCGGCACGGGGCAGGGTGGCCTCCGGCTCCTGTGCCGGGCGCCTCCTGGCTCTGTAGGTGGTCTTTTAGGTATGTTTTGAAAACACTTTTAGCTACTGTAGTTCTTTAAAAATTCCTCTTTTGTAGTTGTGCTCTCACGGGATATTTGGGTTGGAGAAGGACAGCTGTGGTTCAGGTTGGGCCTTGGGGTTTGGGTCAGGCATTGTCACCCGCTCTGGGCCCCACTGTGCCCAGCGCCCACAGTTGAGCCCTCAGTAGGATGGGCTGGGGTCCTGCTGTGCCCCCCAACTCTGCCCCACCAGTGCCTCTTCTCAGCCCGATGCTCGGCAATGCAAAACAGGTGCAAGGGTTGGGACTTGGCTGGGATGCCAGGTCAGGGGATGCTCTTGGTTCCACCCAAGCATCCCTGTGCTGACTGGTCTCCCTGGATGGGTGTTTGGGGTGCTGGGGTGGGGCGGGTGGAGATGGTACATCCCTGAGACAGGCCTTCTGCTTTTGCTCTTCTATCTCGTAGAGAAACCTCTTTTACTTGCTTCTGTTCAACTGAGACCTTACGCGGCAGATGCCAAACCACTCACATCATGTAAGGGGGAGGAGGAAAGAATTTGTACGTATTTATTTTTTATTTTTTAGTGCTGGAAAATATCTCAACGTACGTGGAGCAGGTTAATGGCTCTCAAGTTCTAGTAAATGTTGATCAGAAATAATGTAAGAGGCTGAGTTTTTTCAAATAAACTTTTTTTTTTGTTTTTCTTTATTTTTTTCTACAATTTACCCATCAGATGTTGAATTCTTTCCTAGAATCACACTTCTGTGTGCCAGGTGACCTGAATTTATGGTCAATTTTGGGGAGAGGTGAGTGTTACTGTGGCAGAGCCTGGGTCTCCACCTGCTGCTTCGGCACTAATGAGCAGGTGCTGCTGGATATGGAAGCTGGTCCCTATCCAGTGAGGATGATGCCCCTTTTCCACCTCTTCAGTGGAAGAGGCAGCTCTGGTTGGAGTTTGGGTTCAACTTAAAGCTGTTCCCCCTCACCCTGTCTCTGCACTCCCTGATCAAGGGCCCCACCCCAACTGTCCTGTAGCCCCTTTCAGTACTAGAAGGCTGCTCTGAGGTCTCTCATCCTCAGCCTTCACTGCACTGACACAGGCGTTTCCATAACCAGTGCACTTGGGAGAGGTTTGTGCAGCCTGGGCAGGGTGCCAACCCCTTTTCCAAGGAAAAAGTGTGAAGATCATTTCCTGCTGCTCAGACTTGGCTGGGAGCACTTTGGGAGAAAAGCCTGGCTTGTTTTCTGGGGGTGGCCTCCATGTCCTGTCCCCTCTGCACTGTGGGGCTGGAGCTGGGGGTCAGCCCTGTTGGCACTGTGCTCTCTGGAGCCTCCTTTGGGGCTGCCCCATTGCTGGGGAGGTGCAAGTGAAGGAGGAAGGTGTGTGTGGGTTCATGAGCAGCGCCCCTGCCCTGTGTTAGCCCATAAAGTGACTCAGTTCTGAAGTCACATAACTACCCTGTGTGTAAGGGCAGAGCACGGAGCCCTTGCTGTGGAGCTGGCAGTGGGCATGGTTTCTGCCCTGTGGCAGCCTGGCTGGGCAGGGGCTGCCTCTGCTTGTTCATCCCTTGTTCCACTCACAGGAGCAGGGCTGTGCTTAGTCATGTTATTTCTGTGAGCAAAGGTGTCTGCGGTGCTGGGAAGTACAAAAGCAGTTGCCCTTACTGATACCTACCCATAAAACAGGAGCTAGACTGGGATGTGGTGTAACTGGTGGGAGCCCTGGGAGTGGTGAGTGCTCAGGCCCTTGGTGTCTTCAGGGAGCTGCTGTTCTGCAAAAGCTGGTGGTGTCTCAGGGGCATCCCTGTGGCTGAACCCAGGGTGCTGCTTCACCACGCTGGGCTGGGAGGGAGCTGCTGCAATGGTGCAGCTATGAGGGGCTGTGGAAAGATTGTGGGATGTGGGTGCTCCCCCATGCCCTGGTTCCAGCAGGTGAGCAGTGGAGCATTGCTTTTAGCCCCTGCTGCGCTGCGCAGCCCCTGCCTCGCTGCTCATGTTTCCTCTGCGCGCTCCGCCAGGCTCCCTTCCTTCCTCCTAGGGTAGCAAAATAAAATTCCCTTCATAGCACACAGAATTGAGGAAATACTTGGGAGCTAATTCCTGTGCAGTTTGTTTTCCCAAACATCTGAGGACGCTGCCAGCCAGAAGTGCTTGGGGGCTCCCAGAGGAACAGGCAGTTGCTCTGGCTGCTGGACAGGAACTGCTGTCAGCAGCTGTTGGCCATGGCCACCCCCGCTGGCTGCTGTTGGCCATGGCAAGTGGCAACCCTGGCTGTGATGGGAGCCAGGGTGAGCCCAGAGGACCCAGGCTGCCAGCCTCCCTCTTTTAGGGAATGTGGGAGGAGGTCATGGGTGTTGCAGAGGCTGGGGAGCTGCTGCTGCCTCTGCCCTTGTGCTGAGGCAACCTCCACACACCCGTTGCCTCTCTGGGGGCTGCCCAAGTGCACCCTGGACCCATTGCTCCTTTCCATGAGGCAGGAAGCTCCTGCTGGTAATGCGTGTCTGGGGCACACAGAGGGCTGGCAGCCCAAAATGCCCTAATCCTCCCCGCAATGCGGCACAATCCCCTCCCAGGGCAGGGGGACACCGGCCGCAGAGCTCATTCATGTGACAAGCATGAGGAGGGGATCTGGGTCCCTGCAAGCTCCCCCTCTGCCTGTGGAGTTTATTCAGGTTTTTCAGGAGATTTGGGTTCTGCTGAGTGTGCAGCTCTGGCTGAGCTCGGGGTGGCTGCTCTACAAACAACTGCTGCTGTTCCCAGCCGCCCGCGAAGGCGCTGGACAGTGCGGTGCCTTGGAAGGGAGGGCAGAGCGGGCGAGGCTGGTGGGTCCCACAGGCTGGGTGGGAGGCAGTGGGTGCCCCAGCTGGGACAGGGTAAGGGGAAAGACCTCTAAACTCATCCTCTCCAAACATCAGCTCAATCCCACTGAGCCTGCTAAACCACATCCCAAAGTGCCATAATGTGGTGGCTGCTGCTGGCAGGTGCATGGGACTGACCCCAACCCTGCTGCACCCACTGCTCCTGCAGAGGCTTTGAGATGAACTGTGGCTGCAGATATGCTTCCTCCTGTACCACCCAACCCTGCCTGTTTGCAGCTGCAGAGCAGGAGGAACCCACAGGGGAATCCATGACCCTCAGGGAAGCCTTTTTCCTCATCCTCTTCTTCTTCCTCAGACTGCCTGCAGGACAGAGCCCAGTCTGGGCAGCCCAGCAGGCAACTCTGAGCCTGGCTCAGACCCCCCAGCACTGCCTGCAGCATGGGCAGGATGGGGTGGATGGCAACGGCCAGGCTCAGCCTTTGCTGCCTGGGCTGAGCTGGGAGGAACAGCAGCCCCTTAATGGAAGAGCAAAGCTGCATTACGGGAGACAGATAATCAATTGCTACAAGATGATCATCAATTATTTTCACTGCATGTTATATTCTGTTAATGAGAGGCCTTTGCTGGTGTCATGGAGCCATTAGGGGAGGTGAGCGATGCTCGGTGGCTGCATGACAGAGCGAGGGGAGCGTGGGGTGCAGGGCTGTGTTCACTGTAAACACCGCCAAGGACAATCCCTGCTGCACTTTGCCCGGGCTTTTTCCCTGGGTGGACCTGAGACCTTTGCTCTGCTTCATGCAAATTGTGACGTCCTTGTGTTACTCAGGTGCAGCCTTGGCAAAGAGCCCCAAGGTCCAAGGGTGCGCGGTGCGGCCCAAGCAGGGATGGTGCAGCTGGGGTGCCCGCAGGGAGCTCAGGGTGGCTTGGAGCCAGCGAGTCAGAGGAGGTGTTTGTGCAAAATGTTGGCTGGAGGCACTCAGCAGGCAGGCTGGTGCTGTCTGTGCTGCGTGCCGTGACTGAGTGCAGTGGAAAGAGGTTGCACCAGCCTCATGATGGGCCAGGACACGTCCTGAGCACCCCAGGCTCTCTGCGGCACTGGGACCTCTGCCTTGGCCAAATGCCCATCTGTGCCCACTGCCCTGCCCATCCCATGCCTGCCATGTGGGGGGGGGGGGCAGAGGAGGAAGAGATGCTTGTGGTCACCCTGGATGCCACCAGACCTGGCAGGAGGGAGCCGTGAGGCCAATTTCCCTGGTGCACAGGGATGAACTAATTTACCCCGCCATAAATCAGCAGAGCCTCCTGGGGCCACAGTGCAGCTCCTGCTCATCCCTCTTGGGCTGTCAGCATCCCAACAGTGGCTTTTATTGCCATGCTGGCCCATGATGTTGCTCTGTGGCTTGATATAAATTTAATTATCACTATTAATCATGAGCAGGGGCTGCACAGGTGGGCTGCAGTGCCAGCCACCAAGATTTACAACCAGAGTGGCCAATGGGAGCCAGGATGTGATCTGGGGGATCCCAGGGCTGTGAGCAGGGCTGTGAGGACTCAACCCAGCCTAGCCCTGCAACTCTTGGCATGAGAGCTGGGAACAATTGCAGTAGGAAGAGATCAACACTGAGAAAATCAAAACAATACAATCCTGGCCAGGATTAACAAAGTATTAATTAATTACGTACCCACAGAATAAAAAAAGATAGCTAATTAACTTCTATGGAAAATTAGGGGGGAAAGACAGAAAATGAAACATGTTTGAAATTTAATTAGAGGCCACACATTGTGCTTAAGAATGAGCCTGGGTTTGTGAAATCAATTGTTTGCAATTACAGATCTGTGTCTCGTTTTCATCTCCTCCCCATCAGGCTGCATCCCTGCTACAGGGGTGCTGGTCTTCCCCCCTCCCCTCTATCCCATCCCCTGCTGCCAGCATAGGCAACTGAGCCAGGAGGGAACAGGGCGGTGTCACAGCAGCTCCTTGAGGGCTCAGACTGCTCCTGCCTGTGGAGCCCAAGCCCCTGCTGACTCCTCCGATGCTTCCTGTCCTTTGCTGCCTCAGGAGTACCCACAGACAAGGGACTGGTACAGCTAAGCAGGCTTTGAACTACACTAAACCATGTGGAAATGGAATCAATGCTGCAGCTGGATGAGTCAGTGCAGAAGAGTCAAGTCCCACGCTGCAGTGTCACAGCCCTGACATCTTCATTGCTTTTATCTGCATGGAGAGAGCAGATTTACCCCACTTTCAGCTGAGGCTGCAGCAAACGGGCTGGGGAATTTCACCTTCCTGGAGGTATCCCAGAGGTTAATCCCTTGATCCCAGCGCACTGGGGCGAGATGGGGCACTGCCAGTGGAGAGGTTGGTCCTGCCTGGTCAGTGGGCACTGCAGGAGCATCACCAGCATCCTCAGTTGTGTCCCCAGCACCAACACACAGCTGGGCACCAGGCCCATGGCAGAATGATGGGGTGGCCCAAGCGGCACCCAGATTTGTTGCTGTTTGCCTGTGGGAACATGGCCTGGGCAGAGCCAGGGGGAATCCCTTGTGGGGCTGTGCTGGACATCGCAGCTGGGGATGGGGCTTGGGGGTGGGGATGGTGTGGGAACGAGGAGTGGAGCTCCTTCAGACGCAGGTGGGTGATGCTGGGGTGACTGTCACTGCCCTGTGACGCATCTGGTGTCAAAACCACTGAGATTCCCCCATTGGCTGAAGCTGCAGGTTTGTCCTGTCCTAAAAACGCACAAGTAAGCAGCGATGAGCATACGAGTGAGGACAAACTGAATTATGAAACACACTTGTTCTAATAACGACACCTGCAACCTTCTTGCTTCGCTGGCAAGCAGGGTCCAGCTGAGGTGGTGTGGGGGCTCAGCCCCTGCCTGGGGTTCCTCAGCACTTCAACCTGGCCCCTCATCCCACCTCTTCATCCCAACCCCTTGCCTGGGGTCTCCCAGCTCCTCATCCCAGCCCCTGCCTGGAGTCCCTCAGCCCTTCATCCCAGCCCTTTACCCCAGCTCCCTCCCAGTCGCCCCCAATCCCCCTCCAGCCCCTCCCGGTCCCTGCCCCCGCTCCCCCCCGGGCCGTTCCTGGCGGGGCCCGCAGGGGGCGCTGCGGGGCCGCCCCGAAGCCGCTGGTACCGGAGGCTCCGGAGCATCACCGCGGCAGCTCCGGGAGCCCTGGGGAGGGGGTGAGCGGCGGGGCTGGGCAGCTCCGGGGCCAGCGGTCTCGCATCGGCACAGCTTTCGGAAAAGCGCGGTAGCTCTATCATTAGCATAGAGCTCTTGACCACTGGAACACTCATTGCAGTCCTCTGGCTGATTTGTGTAATTAGAGATAATGGACAGCTTTTCTTTGGCCATGAAATTAAGAAAAAAAAAAAAAAAAGAAATAAAAAACCCCAATAAAAATCCCCTAAATAATAAGCAGGAAACATCAGTACCTGCACTCTCTGCACGTCTCCCCAGAAGCAGAACAAGCAGGATTAACGCCCAGCGTGGTCGGATAAAGAAGTGCTGCTTTCAGTGGCATAAGAGGGACGAGAAAGAAAAATGTGGGAAGGGAATTAAACCTCACGGGGGTGGAAAGCAGAGGAGGCAAGACCAAGGGCTCCCCTGAGGATCCCATTGAAGTGGCCTTTGCTTGTGGAGATGAGAGGAAAACCCTCAGGAGTCAACATCGCTTTTCCTCAGAGCCCTGGGCCGTGCACCCTGTGCCACAGCAGAGGGATGGCCGTGCTGAGCCTCACCGAGGCAGGGAATCCAGTGGCTGCCACGCGAGGACCGGAGCGCGCGGCTCACTTGGCACATGCAGGGTTACCTAATTTACAGGATTTATGACCTCCAGAGCTTCCCGTGTTTTCTCTACTCTCTCCTATTAATCAATAAGCCATTACCATAACACTTAGGAAGTGATTTATAGATTACATCTTCAGTTTCCATCTCAGGAACCGTCCTTGTCTGCCTCACAGCTTGTTCTCCAGCCTCTGGGCTGTGGGGATGAAGAGAGACTGTGTGCCGGCTCAGAGGGATGGAGCAGCACGGCCTCCTGCCTGGCAATGAAGACATCCCACACTCCTGTGTCCCTGCCCGGCACCAACCCATGCCCCCCCCCGCTCCTGCCAGCATGGTGGGAACGGGCTGGAGAGCAGCTGGCAGGAGCAGGAAGCAAAGTGCCAGTAGCCCAGTGGCCACTGGGACTTGGGCTACTGGCATTTTCCTGGTGCTGCCGTCACCGCCAGCAGCATGAGCGAAGCCGTGAGCTCGCCATGTCGCCGGCTGCAGAGCGTGTTATCTCCAGAATTAATATGGAATCGGCCAGGGGCATAGATTATTATGGCAAAATTATGCAACTAAGTAGGTCGTTAACAAGTTGATTTAAAATTCATAAATTGGGGTGGGGGGGGGAGATAACAGAGCAGAGGACAGCAGGCTCAAATTAATTTAAACTGTTTGATGAGGAATCAGTGATGTAGAGCATGAGATAGGGAGGAGGATTAGAGGGAGTTCGTATTTAAAATCAATTTGAAAGGGTGCCAGAACCACTCCATTCAGACTTGGGCACTGTGAGCTCTCAGCACTTCTCTCATCAGTTCCAAACTCTCTGGCTATAACTACTGGTGCTGTCTGTCCTCCTTCCAGCCTTCCTCACCTAAAACTGCATTTCTGCACAAAGTTGGTTTACTCAGGATGACACCGGCCTGGACCCCTCTCCCGGAGACACAGGAAGGCACAGTCTGGTCCGGAGGGAACCCAGTTGATGTGTACCAGGGTGAGATGCTCGTGGGGGAGGAGGGAGGGTGGAGAGGAAAAGCAGCCCAAGGTGCTGGGGAGACACCTCTGAGGGATGGTTTTGGGGTGTGGAGGTGGGGCTGCTGCAGGAAACAGAGGAGGAAAGAAAATGTGGCTGCATTGTTTCTGCCCACAGGCTCTCGCTGTCATCACCCGCGCTTTCATGATAGATTTGCATAAATAAGGATGACAGGCTAAGGAGCGTATCCAGGGGTGCCTGTTCTGGAGCAGGACAAAAGCAGAGCAGGGTGGAGAAAGCTGCCAGCTCTTCTCTTCTGCCCTGTCCTTACTAAAAAAGACTCCTTTGCATCTTTAAGTCATGTTGTAAATCCACACCACTTCCACCCACGCGCGTGTCCGTGTGTGGGAAGCGCAAGGCCGGCTGTCACACACTGCCCAGCCTCAGCAGGCCCACGGCCACGGTTCAAACACCGGTGTAGTGAACTGCATGGGGGTGATCTTTAAATGATCGGAAAAGTTGCAAGGAAATGGTGTCAGTATTTAAATCTAATTGGCTTATGTGGGGTTTGAATTCCCAAAGCGGCTGTTTTTCGGTAACAGCAGCATTTTTATGGGCTTAAATGTGAGAGCAAAGAACTGTTACGTATTTTAGGCAATAAAAAGACCACTATACTTTTTCCAAAGTTAATTTGAGATGTAAATCCGCGTGGTTGTTCGTTATGCTCTAATCCATCTCTGTAAGCATAAATCTCGCTGAACACAGGCTCGCTTAATCCTTTATAACACTTTTAATTTAAGCTCTGCAGGGCAGTGAGTTGTGCTCCTTTGTCAAGGAAGGGGCTCTGCCCTCCCACAGCACTGGACTGGAGGGATGCTGGGGACTGGTGGGATGCGACACGTGCCTCTGCTCCATGCTGCACGAGATGCAGCATCCCCAGGCAAGCAGGGTGCTGCACTGCAGGGACGATGCCTCCGATCACAGCCCAGCGCACTGACACCCCTTCTCAAATAAAAATCTGCTCCCAAACCAGTTCCAAACAGGGAGGCATAAATAATACCCGATTAAAAATGTCCCAGCTTTGTTTTTCCTCCTGTGACTTGTTGGTTTAGCAAACAAGAGCACTTACAACCATTAATCACTGGCTGGGTCAGTGCAGGCTGGTGCACTCCCCCCTCCCCGATGCCTCAGGTCTGTGATGATTTCAGTGTGTGTTTAACTTTACAAATAATTTACCAAACACAGCACCCAATTAAACCGCCCTTCTGTAGTCATTAGCCATCATATTGATCTTTTTTTTTTTTGCTACTTTCACCGCTAGCTGGGGACCCGGGTTTGTTTAATCTCACAGATGTTATTGTGTCTCTCCCTGAGATCCTGGTGCTGAGCCTGCGCCCAGCATCCGACTCCGTGTAAAGGACATTCTCCTCTCCACCCTTCCCTTTGAAAAAAAAAAAAACAAACACAGCTGCTGCTGCCAAAAGGGCAAGAGGATGCGCAGAAATCAAGATATCTCAGCAGTCACATCCAAAGCTCTTCACTGCCAAGACCTGGTGGAATGGGAGGTGGAGGCTCCTGTTCGCTGCCAGCGCTGGGATGCGGATGCGTGCTTGGGCACACGAGGACGTGCTCACAGCAGGACTCGGTGGTCAGGGCTGTCCAGCACCTCTACAATGTCGGATCTCAAAATGTTTCCAAGTATTTCCAAGCTTCAGGAATGCTGCAGAGCGTGTAAATAGCTGGAAGGGCTTATCTTTAGGGTTAAATGACAAAAAAGGGAATTAATCCACTCACTCCAGGCCAAATAACACATTAATGGGAGGGTTGAGATTACAGGGTGTCCTCAGTCCTCTCCTCTGGCCTCAGCACCAGATAAGGTGCCTCCTTTAGTCTTTCTTTGTATCCATGAATCTCTATTTAATTAGCCTTATCTCCATATACCTGCTTTATCTCTTTTCCTGCACCCCTTGCTATTCTCCTGAGCTGTTTGTGCTCTTTGCAGAGGCCCCATGACAGACAGGCAATAAATGAATTTACCCTTTGGGCTAACGAATACTCTTCCTAATTCACTGACAGACTAAAGCGCTTTGTCTCTATTCCTCACAGAAACCTTCCCAGTAGGAAGAGTTTCCATCAAAGCAGGGAATTTTGTAATCCTATGCAATTTTGTAGCTACTTGGAAATAACACGTTGAGGGAAAACTCCCACACTGTGGCAAACAGTTTGGGAGAGCCGGGTCAATAGCAAAGATAATTAGATACTAACAGGGTTATTTTACATTGTTGTCCAAATTGTATTAAAAGAATGCTCTGCATCAAAACCAAGTGGAAAAATGCTGCTTAGTCTTTTTTTGTATCCACAAAGCCACAAATTGACTTTATTTGCTCCTGTCCTCGCAGTCCAGTGTCTGTACCTGTTGTTGGAGGCTAGGATGCTGGATGGCCCCTCATGAAGGATGTCCTGAACCCTCTTTGGTCCTGGTCACCGCAGAACACGTGGGAGTCCGTGAGTCCAGCACCACATTGAGCCCACGGGAGACACAGTCTGACACTGGCAAGGGACCAGAGGGAACCAAGGGATGGGCTGGATTGTGGCTTCTCCAGCCCCACCTGCGGCCAGGAGTGCTATGAGAGCTCCAAGGCTTCTAAATTAATCACTTTATTTATTTACTTAATTAAATTGGAGTGGTGCCATCAGAGAGTCAGTAGAAAGTGGAATGAAAGTCATAAATAAAAGAGGCAGGTGTAAACTCTGGCAGTGCTCCCACAGGTGTCGTGGGCTGCAAAGCAGCCAGAGACCAGAGCCTCTCTGCCAAAGGGACAAGGGAGCCCCCACGGGCAGGCAGGGGCATCCAAAAGGCTCCTGATCCCCAGGAGAGACAGATTAGGCACTCCCCCCCAAAACCCAGTGTCCTACCCAGAGCACCCCTGGTGCCAGTGCCTGGCTCTGCATGGATTCCCCGGCCACCCCGCAGCCTCCAGGGACAATTAATCCAGGGCAGTGGGAACTCCTCTGACAGCAGCTCTCCCTCAGCCCTCACTTTCCTTAAGGCCTGCTGAGGCGAATGAAAAATAACCCCCACACATCCCTGTTATTTCCACATTAATATTTCCCAATTTAAAATGCCACAGCACATTAATCTAACAAAAGTGTTTAAACCTCCTGCCCTGCCCCAGCCCTTCAGCAGCTTTGGCACACGCTGGGCTGTCATGGCATCCCCCTTGCCTGGTGGAGCAACCCTGGCCCCTTGGCACTGCTGGCAGGCACTGCAACCCCTTTTTTCCAGGGACGAGGCAGGGTCTGAGAGCCTTCTGTGGATCCCTCTGAGTGTTCCCCATCCCTCTCCCTGCACTCTGCCTGGCAAGCAGAGGTGAGGATGCATCCCACTCCTGCCTGCAGCGCCCTTCCCCAAGGGTACTGGACCACTGCTTTTTTGCCAGGTTTCCTCTCCGGATCAGGGCTGCAGCACGAGGCAGCCCCTGGCACTGGGAAGCCATACACGCTGCCCCAGCTTTGCATTCCCAGCACATCCCTGGCTAACGGATAACTGCGGCACTGCTGTAATTCCATAATCACTTGCAGAGAGACTGGTTCCTGCCTTCTCATTTAAAATGTCACAGCTTGTGTTTGCTCTTTTATGCTTTGTACTCTCAATGAACTTCTTCTTCCCAGGACCCATTAGCTGGTTTAAAACTTTATAACAACCATCAGGGAGTTGTTCATTGCTAATTGTGCAGTCAGGAAAACGCCTGCCAAGCTCCACCACCACCTCCTCCTCCTCCTCCTGGTTAAGGCACGTTGCTCCTGCCCTGACATCCATCCTGCCCAGAGCAGGCTGGCACCAAGGCAGGAACAATGCTGCTGCCCTCTGAGCCTTGTGACTGCCAAGGAGAAGCCACAGGGAAAATCACTTCTCTGTTTATCAGGAGTTAATGCACAGCTCGCAGCCTGGTCCTGGGCCATAAAACCAGTGCCTTCAGTAGGTGCCCCAGTATCTCAGGGTATCCCAGCACACAGGGCTCGTCATTTCCACCACCCTGGAGCTGCTTTTGGCAATCAGCCACCTGCAAAGGCTTTACAAAGCAGGGGTTGAACTGGATTCTATGGCTGCTTCTCAGCCCAGCTGGTGCCTTTCAGCTGTGAGTGGGGGTCTGGCCAGGCCACAGCGCCGCAGCAGAGAGGCTGTGCAGAAGGTGGCCTGACTGGCAAGATCAGCCCATCCTGACTCAAATCCTTGCTGGCACTGGGGCAAAGAGAAGGTGGTTTCCAGAGTTTCCAGGGAGTGCACTGAACCCCTCTCTGAAGGGCTGAAAAAGAGATATTTCAAAAATGAAAGCTGCTTTTTACAATGAAAAGTATAAGCTGAATCCATAATGACTGCAGGGGGATAACATGTTTAATCCTCTGAAGCAGGAGGAAGATCTCTGCTAATCCACGTTGAGCCCCAGGAGGAGTCCCAGGAGGGATGCTGGGGGCATTTCGGAGAGCAGCAGAGCCGCAGGGAGCCGCTGCCTCTGGATGGGAATTAAGGCAGCGCAGGAGCCGAGGCCGAGCACTGCAGGCACCCCAGGGCTGGGCACAGAGCGCGAGCCTGGGCCGCACACGCCATGGGGTCTGAGCATGCACCCCTGGGCAGGCTGTCTGTAGTGACCTGAGATGCCATGGTCTGGGCTGTATTTTTCCCTCTTTGCCACCCTCCTGAGTCCACTTGTCCCTGCTCTTGGCTCCCCGATGCGTTTGTCCTTAGGAAAGTTCTTTGCGCTGAAACCAGCTGTTTGCAAGTGAAATAACCCCCTTTTGTAGCTGGATACTTCTCTGCTGCTGTAACCAAATGCTGAGTTAAATAAGTTCTGTGGGTAGTGTTTGACAAGCCAGAGGAGACCTCCACTGCCTGGAGGATTAATGTCTGATCTTTGTCCTGTACGTGGAGCCAGGGAGGAGCACAGCAGTCAATAACACACTCAATTTCATTGCTCATCCGCAGCTTTCTTCACCAGTAATTAGACTGGGAGATGAAGAAGTGTGGGGCTTGTGGCATTTGTATGCTGGCTGGCTATCGCTAATCAGAGAGAAGAAAACACGCTCCTTTTAATTGGACTGTGCAATCAGATCTGGTGAGAGGAAGAAACTTCTTCCTCCTGAAGCACAATTTGTGTTGGTTAAGCAAGAGTTTTGTGCCCCTCAGTCTCTCTTCATGCCACTCAGCCTCTCTTTGTGTCCCACAGTCTCTCTTCATGCCCCTCAGTCTCTCTTTGTGCCATCCCCTTTTATCAGACTTCTCTTCCCACCTTAAAGTCAGTTAATTTCCTCTGTGCCCAAGCGCATCTCGGGTCCTGTTCTCCGTGCTTTCCAGCCAATAGTTCCAGTTTTTCTTTCACCAGGGGACGGCAAAGATTTCAGAAATCACTGACATTTCAAGGTTTGCACTGATGTGACCGCATTCATCCACAAAACGAGGACACGAGACACTTTTAATGTAGGCACAGGGGGAATTCTGACACAGAAGCAATTTTGTCCCCATTTATCCTCACACAGCAAACCCTGCAGAAGAGAATTAACCTTTCCTGGCCGTATGCCTCCTCATGCCTGCCAGACAATGCCCTGCCCCGCTGCCCCTGTGCACCCTGACCCTCTCGGACCATGGGAGATTGTGCAGAGACGTAGAGTGGGCATCGCTGCAGGAGCACAGCAGGGGCTGGGGCTGCTCCTTGGAGCCAGGCTGAGGGCAGAGCTTGTTCAGCTGCAAGTTCCTCAGAAAAATCAGCCTGGGAGTTCCTGCTTTGCTGTGCAAACCTGATCAATCTGGCTTGTCAAGACGACTGAAGGAGTTGAATTGATGAAGGTCAAGTCATCCCCAAGATCCTGAGCACACTGCTTGCTCCACTGCTGTGTTCTCTTTAACTTCCACAGCCTTGCTCAGGTCCATTTCTGTTCCCAGTGGTGCCTATCAATTCCTTGTTGCATCCCTGAGGTGTGCACCTTGGGGTCTGACCATGCCACCGGCTGTGGGGACAACAGCAGAATATCAGGAGTATTCACAGCCACACTGACACTTGCTCAGACCAGAGCCTGAAGGACAAGGACCGGAGATTTCCACCTCCTGGTGCAACAAGGGCTGGCAACTCTGTACTGAAGCTGTTTTTTCCCCGAAGCTGTGTTTTTTTTGATACAGTCATCTTTGAGAGCCAGCAAACGCAGGCCTGCACCCACACAGTGAAGTCACCTGGAGCAGCAAGGTTTTGCATGTCATTATTCCCCTGGGCCCTGCTGGAAAGGGCAGCGTAGGAGCAGCTCAGTGCCCTTTACAGGAAACAGTCGTAATTTACAACGCAAACCCACTGAATATTTGACTTTTGTTGGCATCATCTTGATAATAACTGGTGCTGTCCTTGTTTGCCGTGGTTTTGTTCTTCTGAAGCAACATTGCACCGCGCTGCCACTGCATGTCACTGTTCAGACAGTGACAAAACCACGCTGGAGTCAGGTTTAGCACGGATGGGGAGGTGAACCCACTGCCTCCCATCCCCAGGAAATTGTCCCTGCTCCCTGTCCTCCTCTTTCAGGCAGCTCATCTCTCGCCCACAGGCTGAGGGGCAAACCCCGCAGAGGCAGGGATGGACGGAGACTGGAGGCTCTTCACAAGTACCTGGGAATTCCTACACACGACAGACTCAGTGGACTGGTTGAAGTGCAGCAGATCCATGGAAAAGGACACGACACGGCCCAGCAGTCCTGGTCTCTGGCCCTGAGAGCTACGAGAAAGGGCAGGCACCATTCACACAGAACTTGCATCCCTGCAGAATGAAAACCCATTACCCTTGCTGAAACCTTCAGGTCTCAAACCATTTCGGATGCAATTCAGCTTCTTAATGCAGAAGAGAAATGCTTTCCAGGTCCACAACGCCGAGACGCTTCCTGTCTCTGTGCAAGCTGTGCTTGGAGAGGGGGTTGGCAAGGGGGAAGCAGGTGATGGCAAAGCAAAGGGGCGCAGTGATCCCACCATTTCAAAGGTATCACAGCCTCAGAGGCTTTAAATATTTATCATTATTTTTCTCTGCTCTTGAATTATTAAACACTGGGGTGTGGTTTACTCTACAGTGAACGTGAGTCACTGAACCGTGGTTTTTCCTGAATGAACTCGGGGCTGATAAGGATTGCCAGGCGTGTCCTGCACAGCTTGTGTGCATCACAGCAAGGCTGATCAGTGTCAGAGCCATCAGACCAGCAGCACCGTGCAGCCTTTTGGCTGCCAGAGCTTTTCCTTCAGTTCCTGGGGCTTAGTTCCAGCTGTGATTAGCACAACCCAAGGAGTGCGTTCAGACAGGTGCAGCTGACACCGCTGGGCGCTGCGTGCGCGTGGTGCAACGCTCCCTCCAGCACTTTGCTCTGCAGGGAAGGGCTCTCCAACCAGAGAGCACGGTTCAGCTGGAACCTGCACACAGGTGACCCTGGGTTAGCCTAAGGCCAGGCACTAATTGAAAGGGATGCGTTGATGTAGACAAAGCCTAGGGCAAGAAAGGGACTGGGAAATGCCCTGCAGAGCCCAGCCCGAGGATTTGTATGCAGACTTGGCTGCACAACCCTGCTTAGAAGCTGATTTGCAGCCCTGCTGTGATGGAGAAGGCAAAGCAGAGGCAAGCAATGACAGTGTAAAGGGTAATTCAGCTGCAAACTGCCCTCTGTATTTTAATTTGCCATGGATCAGAAGCCACAGTTGTCACACCAAGAGCAGTCCTTGCTAAGCCCTGATCACTCAAGCAGCCAGGACCATTTTGGGGTGCTCAGGCTGGCAGCAGCTTCAAGGACTGAGCTTAGAAGAAAAGGAGGCTGCAAAAGCCTTGGCAGGACCTGCTGTGCTGCCCGAGCTGCCTGAGGGGAAGGCAGGCACAGGGCTGGGTGTCCCCAGAGCAGGAGGCTGTCGATAAGGCGGTGTGGAGCGAGCTGAACTGACAGCCCGGAGCAAATCACCACTTGCCATTCCCCTCCATGCTCCAGGGCTTATCCACAGACAAATAGGGAATATCCGCTTCTGAATTCAGCTGCCATTAAGAAAGGCTCAGCAGCCTCTCTTGGGTGCTGCAGATAAGGACATGACACGTCCTACGCGCAGCGCCGGGGGCAGGGAGACATCCACGGGCCGAAATAACGGCGTGGCAGCGCTGAGCTTGGGATGTACAGGAGTTGATGAGGAGCTGCTGACCAGGTGTCTGTTTTTTTGCAAAGGCTGGAAAAGCTGTGCCTGTTGGCCAGTGTCTCCCTCAGGCACCACTTCATCCTCACCCTGCTGCGGCCGCTGCCATCCTGGCTCATCCCAGTGGGAGAGTGGCTTCTCCCTTTCGCCATCAGCTGCCTCGCATGCAGAAACTGTCCTGAAAGGGTCTGTGCCTGGGCTGTCCCACAGCAGAGTTTGGCTCAGGACATTTCTCCCTTCCCTCCTCCACTGGGAAGCTGAAAGGTAGAATGGATGTGACATAAATGCCAAGGACACAGATTCAATTTGTTTTAATCTGCTAATATCGTGAAGGCTGGGAAGTATGATTATTTTTGCATATATTACTTTGAAACGCAAATTCCAATGACAGCTTAGATGTCCAGGCACTCTCTCAGGGTTAAAGGACAAAAGGTAAGTAATAACTTGGAAGAAGACCCTATTTCCCTATAATGCTTTGTACTGTTGGGCAGCATTCAGCCCTTCTCCTACCTGGCTAAATTCCACAAATCCCCAGGACAAGGAGCAAGAATTCCCTTGGTCTGGCAAGAGCACAGAGCTCCAAGCAGTGGCTGGTTCTTGCCTCAGCCCTTTGGGATTCCTGTGGGTGCTGAATGTACTGGCCAGTTTCCAGGCTTTGCCTGTTCATCACAGGGAGTTCCCTCTTTTCTCTCTTCCTTCTCTCCAGCCACCAGGATTACCTCGAACAGTTGGTTTGTCTTTCGTTGCTTAAACCCAGGTGGATTTACAGGCACTCGCAGGTCACCATCTCCCATCCCACACCTTGGCAGACCGAGCGCTGTGACACCCAGGGCCGGTGTTAACTCTGCCAGGCTACATTGGCAGGAAGGGGTGCTGTGTGCTCGTCCAGTCCCCATACCCCATACCCTCCCCCCAGCCGGAGTGTGAACACAATCAATAAGCAATCCAGTCATTAGAAATAAAGCTGCTCCTATTATCTGCCTCACAGCACCCCCTTAAGCAGAGCAGCTTCCAACAGGCACAGCGAGGTGTGGGACCCTCCAGCACAGCCTGGGGCAGGGGTGGCTCTCACTGTGCACCAGCCAGGACACGACCTCCCCACAGCTCATGGGATCATTGCCAAGAGCAATCGCATCCCATCTCTTAAAAGGCTTTGCTATGCAGCATCTCACCACCACACACGAGCACAAAACCAACCTTGACTCTGCTGCTTGTTTCACCCTCTGCAAGTGGGCAGGAATATCTCATGGGAGGATGCTGCTCAGTCCTTGCTCCTTTTTCCCCATTGGAACCACATCCCAGCATGGGAAACATCTCACATGCTGGCTTTGGTTTCTAAATTGGGGCAGTTTCACACGAGTCATAGGGTCCCTCCTGCGGGTTCACACAATCTCTCAGCACCTCTCAGAAACCGGGAGTTTGGGGACAGTGACCAGGGACCCAGGGCTTGCAGGAGCAGGGTCACAGCCACTGGTAGCCTCCCCCATGCCCCACATCTGCCTGCATTTATCTCCCCTGCCCCACTGTTGAGCCTTTGGTGCCCAGGACAGCAGGGCGGCTCTTCAGCCTGGCCCTGTATCTGTTATTAATATGTGATTGTAAACAGCTTTTCATTATTGCACACCTCCAACCTCTCCATCCTCTGTGCCCTCCCTGCACTGCTCCCCACTGCCCCTGCCTGGAAACAGTGACGGTAATAAATGGCTGGCAAAGCAATTATACACATTAAGCTGAAAAGTATGAAGCCGAGGTCAAAACTATTTTCTTTCTATAATTACATGGGAAGTAAATTCGTTTTGCCAGGAATAAAAGCGACACAGAAGGTCATGGTGAGCAGAAGAGAGCTGGGTGACCAGGCTGCCCTGCTCCGAAGCCAACGCTCCTCTCCATGCTCCCACCCAGCCAACATTGGCTGAACCCTCAGCAGAAATGGGCAGAGGGATGGAGGAGTCCTGAGCCACTCCTGCCCTGGTGTCCTGGCATCTCCCTGGCTCAGGGAGGAACAGCCCCTCCTGCTGCTACAGAGAGTCCTGGCACCACACAGTCCAGATGGGACCCTGCTGGGCTCCAGGAGCAGCTCTGGGGCCACTGCCCACATCCCTGAGCTTCCTCGTGGGGCATCCCCTGCTCCAGTTGTGGGTCCTGCTCATGGCTGTGGGGGAAAGGAGAGGCCCAGAGAGCCCAAACCCTGCCGGTTCTGCCTTGCCAGAGATTTTTGCTCCATTTAGGGCTCTCTTTTCGCTTTCAGCTCTCTTCCTAACTTCTTGAATGAGCCAGCTGTCCCACTTGTTTGAACACGAGCCAGCCCTGAAACAAGGCTGTTCAGTCTGAAATAAGGTTTATTAAACTGTAATAGGGTTTGTTACTCTGCTAATGCACCATATAAAAAAGCTATGAAAATCAACTGCTAGGTATAATGACCTGCTCGTTCCCCAACTGAAGTACCTTGGCCACTTTATAACTGACTTTATGTTCAGCAGAGAAAGGAAAAGCCTTCATCCAGTAGAGCTGGGAAGTTGTCTGGTGCTGGGGGTGACCCCAGATGGTCACTCACGGTTCCTGGGAGGGTTGGGCTGGGGAGCAGAGGTGGTCGGTCCCTGTCACCAGAGCAGCTCCTTTAATGTATCATCTCCAGTGCAGAAATGCTGGTGATATTGGCATCAGAGGTGAACTTGAGCTTCCAGGACCTGAACAGATTCAATTTTTCCTGGTTATTAACAGCGACTCTTGGGGGAAAAGCATATAATTGGCTTTTCTAGTGCCTTGCAGCACTTGGTTGCCTTTCCCAAGATCCCAGTTGCAAAAGCCAGTGCTTCCCACAGCCCCACTGCCTCATGGGATGCTTTCAAACAGAGGGAGCACAGGGCAGTGGTGTTTGCGGCTCCCTGGTACCCACCAACACCCCATCCATCAACCCCCATCACTGTGAGGTGTACCACATGGTCCCTGGGGTGGGCAAGAGCACCAAGCAGGGGGTCCTGGGTTGCACTAGGATGAGTTGGCCACAAATCCCAGGACCTCACCCGCAACTCTCCTTGATCTGGGCACCAGAAAAGTTTTCTACTGAGCCTCCCTCCTGGCTGGTTCTGAAGCATCCAGTTTCAGCTGAACAATCACCTGTCTCGCATCAGAAAAGGATTTTTACTCTTTAAAATTGACTTTGATGAGTTTTTGCTTTCTTCAAATCCAAACTCGGAGACAATTAATCACTTCTCAGCTCCTGCCAGCGCATTTGAGTGCTCAGCTTGAAACAGGGATCAGGAATGGGAATTAATCTTTCTGTAACAAGGTCTTCAAAATAACCAGCACTGTCCTGCAGCAGCGCTGAAAGAGCCGTTCTACAGCCCTTCAGGTGGAGGGGATCCTGCTGCAGATTCCACAAGCAGTGAGAAACTGCAAGGAGCGCTCTGCATCCTCCCCATCCCGGCTCAAACCCCTTCCCCACACACAGGGATGAGGTTTGGAGCTGGCATGATGCAGGACACCGATTCTTCTCCATGGGAGGAGGACGAGGAGCAGCAGAGCATCCAATGCCGTGCCCTTGCACAAGGCAGAGCAGCCAGAACGCGGCTCCAAGCCAGAGGGTGAGCGTGGTGCTCCCAGGGACAGGGTCCTCATCCCCATCCGGACCCCTCAGCTGCAGGATGGAGGGGAGCACCCGCACCAGGCACTGCTGGAGAGAAGGCAGCCCTACTCCATGACCTCCAGTTATTCTCCCAGAGCACTGGAGCCAACATCTGGCAATACCTAATGAAACTGCACATTATTAATGACTTCTATGCAACATTTGCAGTCAAAGGGCATTTCCCCCAGCTGTTTATATTCCAGCAGAGATGTGCACAACCTTTCTGCGAGCTCCCCAGAGCCCAACTACGGGCACTGCATTTGATAAGGAAAATTCAAATCAACTCCTTTCCATTCCCCCCTCCCCTTCTTTTTTAGTTCACAGACCATGAAGGGAACAGATGGGAGTTGAAAAGAGATTGAAAATGACAAAAGAAGTCTGGAGACATTTATTTCCACTCAGAACAAATTAATTAGGATGTCTGGGGACACCTGATTAAAGTTTCTGACAGAGTACGGGAGGTGGAGCACCGTTCCCTCTCCATGCAGGGAATGTTTAGCACACAGCAGCCACTCTGCTTGCAAACTTCCCAAAGCCTCTAAAGGGTTTTTTTGCCCAGGTCCAAGCCTTTCACCTGGGTTATTGTGAGGTTTCTTGCCTGTATTATTTAGAAGGGAAAAAAAATACTTTCAAGTTTTTGAAGTTGGCTTTTCTCTTACTTTTTGATATTAGGATCTCCCTCCTTCCTCCTCTCATTTATTTTGCATCATTGCCAAAGGGAAAGAGTGAGAGAAACACCAAGACAGAAAAAAGGTGTTAGAGAGCACAACCTTAAGTCCAAAGTAGGAGCAATAAAGAGAAAACCTGTCCTGGAGGCTGAGAATTGTTTCAAGGACACTTTCTCATCTTAAAGCCACAGTTCTTCAGATGAACCCCTTTCGTATCTCAGTCTATTATGGCTTTATCAGGGAGCCTGGGAGGATACTCAGGGCAGGAAGATACTGAGAGGATTGCTTGCTGGCCCTCTGTTCCATTCAGCTTTATTTCATGTCCTCTTGTGTGTTTTCAGGCAATTCACATTCTTGCAGCTGGGACAGAGATGGGAGGGGCTATCAGTACCCAAGTGCTCCAGCTGACGCCACAGGTAATGATAAATGAGCAGGGTTTGGAGGGGGGAGAGGCCAACACTGGGAAGTGGATGCTCTAACCCAGAGATCACTGGAGGAGCAAAGGGTTGGGGGAATTCAGTGACTCACTCCTGTGTTCATCCCCATGACTGTGTTTCCCTGTTCCTTGTGCAAAGCTGTCCCAACAGATAAACAGCCTACTGGGTTATTTCTTACCCTCCTATTCTGTGAAAGCACCCTTTGGGCATTGCATTGTCTAAGTGGAAATCTGCCCATTTTTCTCGGTATTGAATCTGGTAACAGATCTGGCACAGCTTCCCTCTGCCAGCACGGGTGTGCAGAGGGGGAACACGATAGGCTATCAAATCCCTTCACTTCTGTTGCCTCTGCTATCAGATAGCAATGTTGATATGGAAAAGCATAAGGGAATCACAGAAATGGCATAATGATTTCTTCAAAAGGATGTGATTTGGAAACAGCATTTCTGTTTCCACTTTATTCGTTATTTTTAGTTGAGCTGCTGTTCTTGTGTTGATGTAAAACCTGTTTCTTTCACTCCTAAAGAAAGAAATTCTTTATTCTTGAGGCTATAGAATTCAACTTTAGAGGTCACTTATTGTTTCCAAGTTCACTGCGCTCTGGAAAGAATCTATATTCTTCTCATATGGTTCCTGGGCATGAAAGCAATCTCTAAATACTTGGAGGATAAAATGAGGTCAAACCTGCAATTCCATGCAGCCGCTGCTGTGCGAAGCCCGCGCTCTGACCTGCTGCTTTGTTTCTGTCAAAACAGTTTAGAAAACAGAAGTGGGAAATTATTTTGCGATAAATAGAACCCCACAAGCGCACACGGCTCTGCAGCCTCGGGGTTTTGTACAAGCTATTCCTCCCCCAAGCAGAGACTGGGAATTTTAATCAGTTGGACTGAATTTGTAGCTGAAGGAAAAGCCGTTTCACATACAAATTCCTACACTTGCATCATTTACAAACCCCCCTTGAGCAGCAGAGATTGGAGCCCCTCCACCAGCTGCGAGGTTTCCCTTTGCACAGGGACAGAGTGGTGGGAAAGAGCATCCAGAGCCTTAGAGCTCCTGCAGAAGGGGAGGATTTCCCTCTACTTCTCTGTGAGAATCGGAGCTGGAGAGGTTCTGCCAGTGTTCCCACACAAACACTGGGGATGAGCTGCTCCTCAGTGAGCTTGGAGGAACCACTCGGCACAGCCCAGGCACGGTTCAGGGTCCCCCACAGCTGGGTCTTTGCGGCCAGAGCTCCCTCCATTTCCCAGGGGTGAATGGGGGTGTCCCTGCAGGTGGGATGCTCACTGAAAGAGCTGCAGAACTGGGGGGGGGGGGGGGGGGGGGGGGGCGGGGGGGAGAGCGCGCAGCGTTTCCATAAAGCATTAATTGCCCTGTAGAGGCGTTCGGCTTTCTTCTCCGAGCAGTTCATCTCAGAAGCCTCCATTGTGTCTGGGGCTAAGTGGAAGTGTTAATTACTCCGTGCTCATTGCCAAGGTGGTATTACAATGCCTTTCCTGCTGCAGCTGGAGGAACTTACAAAAGCTTTAATACCCCATTTCGGTGAAATAAAGCTTTTTAAATGTCCCCTAAAAGGCACTTAAAAATTCCACGCAGTTCAGCAGAAGTTGCAATTAGGTAAGCCAGTGCTGCATCTCCCAAAATAACCAGGTCCTTTCTTTTCTGATGCTTGCTATAACACCGCAGAGGTTGTGAGGTGTTTTCTCACCATCGGATTTGACTTCGACTCAATTCACATAACCGAGAACTTAAACAGTTTCTTTTTAACCCTCTTACAAAAACGCCACCTTCCCTCCAGCCACCCGGATCTGAACCAGCCATAAACGCTGTGAAAGCATCTTTTGTCCCCATCTCCACCGAGGGAGGCTCCCACCCACATTCTCAGCCCTGCCTCTGCCTCCGCCCCCCCAGCAGTTCGAACAGCTCAGGGGCCAAACCCCAACCCGGCAACAGCAAAACGCCCACGAGCTGGGCTGCAGGCCTGCATCTGCCCCCTTCTCACCCATCCGCCCCTGCCCATCTCAACAGGCAGCTCCCAGCCTTTTCCTCAGTATTCGCCCTGCACAAGCACGCGCACAGTGATGTTTAGTCTCCAAAGACACGGTTGTTCTCTGTTTTCCCCTGGTCACTCATCATTTGCTGCCAGACGCCCGCGGCAAGAAGGACACGCGACTCCACATGTGCTTGAAACCCAGACACAGCCCCAGGCAAGGCAGGAGGGCACCCAGCAGCTGCTGCTCCAGGCAGCAGGATACTCATGGCATACCCTTAGATGGCTCTGATGTGCTTTTACTCTATAAATTCCAGGAAACGTGAAACATCCAGAGAAGTTCGTGCAGTCATTCCTGCTCAAGCTGTCCAGCCTGGCAGGCAGAAGCTCAAACCACTTTACAAAGCCACTGATAATGCAAACTGAAATTCATGTGTATATGCACACACAGAGGCTGGCTTGCAGCCTGTATTTTGCATTTCATGTGTCAACAGCTCTATGTAGAAAAATATTGTGTGCATCATCATTGCTCTTGCTGTAAAAATGCAGGTTTTGCAAGGTGAAAAAACATTATCTGTTTAACTGTGCATAGCAACACCACAAATCCACACAAAACACGAGGCAGCTTTATGATGTTGACATTTTCTGGGGAGCTTGAGCAGCACCCACCTCTCAGCCAGGCTGGCACCCAGCATTGAAGAGTAGTGTTTGGGCAGGGATTGACCATGACTTTGTTGCTGTCACAGCTTTTATCCCTAATCTGCAAAAAGGGTTGTGAAATCTCTAAATACCTGGGTCCTTTCCTCACCTGGAGAGAGAAATCTCTTACTGTGCCCTTGGAATCATGCTCTGCCAGTGCTCCCATTCCAACCCAGCCCAGCAGTGGGATTTGCTGGAATCCCACACAGTGCCCTGCCCTAACAGGAAAAAAATAAGCTGTGTAAAAGGAGCCTAAACAACTCTGTAACTCATTGAGGTACAGAAATTGCACACTGCAACTTCAAGATCTTCGCAATTAATACACGAGTGATTGATTGACCTCAAAACTTTGTGGCAGGAAATCTATTCACTTGCCAATCAGTCTCGAGGTTCTGCCATTCGAAGAGGACTAAGACAGATGGCACCAATGAATTGTGCTGCAGTAAAACGAGGCTGGGAATGCAATGTCAATTTTTCACTTTAATCTGCCCCAGGACGTCGCTGTGTTCATTCACAGCATCCACAGACATAGCCACATACCTTGTGTGAAGGGGCAACCTGCAGGAGGAGGGAGGTGCAGGAATTTGGTAACAAATTACACTGGGAGATGTAAACAGGATGGGAAATTATCCTGGAAAGAGGTCTGAAAGGGCCAGATCTAAAGCACCTGGTGGAGACAAGTCTGCAAGCAGGAGGAAGCCCAGTGCTACTTCGACCTCCATGGCTGAGCCTCCCTGAGCTCCAATCCCAGCTGGACCGAGTGCTCTGAGCGTCCCCGAGCTCTTGTGAGGAGCCATGTGACACTGAACAACTCTGCACAACTTTATAAAACCCTGGAATCATAGAATGGTTTGGGTTGGAAGGGGTCTGACTCAGGTCAGTGACGTTTCTGCCAGTGCTGGGATGACCATAAGTTTTACTCTTATGGACAGCAGCCTCACCTGGGCTGAGCTGGAAAAAAGCAGCACAAAAGGTGGTGTTAATTTTATGGAATGTTACTCCACAGAGGCTAAAACAGAGCAAAGTTCCTTCCCAAATGATACCTGAATTTTTTGATAAAAACACTTTATCCCATGAAAGCCAAAAGGGCCTCAGACATGTAGACAGCAAATAATTAAGAAGTGCAAATAAAGGTGTTTAACAAAGTGTTTTTCTGCATTCAAAGGGCACAGGGATGGGATCTTCCTTTGAAGGCTGCCAGCGTGGAGAAGGGGTGAATCCAGTCACCACCTGCACCCACCCAGCATAGGAGGAGAAGCTGCACACACGCTCATTGCTGACAGGGGGTTGAGCAATTCCTTCCTCCTCATTTAAGCTTTCTCTCTCCAGATGAAAGCAAACTGCATTAATTTCTCCTGATTTAGTGGAACCCCTGTTCTCTTTACATTGACTCAATATTTCCCAATTTAAACCCAGGACATTTGTAATTTCAGGTTTACTTCCAGCCATTAAGATTTTAATACGTTGGCTTGAAAGTTTTTGCAGAAATATGCTGAGCACTATTTTCATTATAATTAGTGCTGCAAACCAATTTTTTGTTCTGTCAGCTTAACTTTTAGTATTTTATAGCCAACAGCAGATAAATAACCCAGCCAGGAACCCCTTTGCCAGGGAAAGGAGGGTACGAGTCTGAAACCCAAGTGAAATTAACATTCCCTTTAAATTTCTCCTTGCAGAAAATTAAGATTGCTCTCAGCAATATTATAGATCTTGGAGGAAAAGTAACTAAATCCTGGCTGTGCCGTGACTCAGGCTGTGCCCAGAGGGGGAAACCGATGGGATCCTGCTGATCCGACTTCACCCAAGGGGCCAGCCCAGTTCAGGGGGGTCTGTCCCTCTTACAGAGCACTCAGAGGATCCATTCCCTCTCTCTAGGGGAGGATTTTGCAGGTTTTCCTGTATTTCTCTTTGTGGACTATGGAAGTAAAATCCCTCCTCTAATCAATTGGACAAGGAACACAACAACAGCATCCGATCTACCATTAATTAGGGAGACATTTATCTCACAAACCAGACACTAACATTCCCTGTGATCAGGGGGAGATCATTATCTACTCTGATAGGAATCTCTTCTTATATTAACAGTGATGTGTTGAGGGTGGCTGGAGCTGCGCTCCCGCATTAATGGGAGAGGGGATCCTCCAGCCACTGCCCTTCGCACCTCGTGCACCCTTAGACCCTGTTCACATCTGCTGACTTGTACATAATGTAGCCCAGGAGCACGGGCTCAGCTCATTAAAGACCCTCTGATCATTAAGAGGGCAGTTATTTTGGCAAGGAATATCAAAATGCAACACTCTTAGCAACATCCCTGGTGCTACACAGGTAGAGCTCACTCTCACAGATGCAGGGCAGTTTCCAGCAGGCTGCCCATGCAGTGATGCTTTCCTTCCTCCCTCCCTGCTTCTCCCAGGCCTGGGCTGAGCTCTTGACATTTTAAATTAAGCAAAGGCAGATACAGCTCTACGTGAAGATAAATACATTCATTAGCAGTGGGCTCTGATACAGCTTTATTAATTCATGGCATCTAAAAACCTGTTCTTGTGTTGTCTGCATCATTAGAACTTGACTCCTAAAAGCCCATTGCTGGTTCAAGTCCTTCACAGCTTGGGGATTGTGTCAGAGTTGGATGCACGTGTGTCCCCACAGTCACCATCACAGGCTTCTGCAGTGATTTTTGAAGCTTTTCCCCTCCATTTTATACTGTTCATGTACAAGGTGACATCACCACGAGAACATGGTGGAGTCTGTCCTCATGAAACAAACTGCGATGTTTAGTGACAAAGAGAACACAATGTGGAATAAAGGGCTCTACTCACAGAGCTGGCGTTTGAGGGAGTGGGAGTAGAGAATACCCTGAGGATACAAAGGGATAAACTGAGTGTTGTGAGGCTCAGTGGAGAAGGCATTCCCAGCTTGCACTGTGATGTGTCCTGTGATGCTGGAGAAGAAGAGAGAGAATCAAAAAGGCCTAAAAGTCAGGAAATATTCTAGTTCCTAGCATGCTATTGCAAATGCTTGCATTTAAATGATCTGTGGAGTGAGCTGGTGTAGAATTTTTATTATTGATTCAATCTCCTGCAGCCCCAGTCAGTGAGGACAGGAGGCTGCTTGAAATTCCGAGTGAATGCCTCTGTGTCAGCCGGGCTGTTCCCAGGGAAGCTCCCATCTGACCAGCAGTGCCTGAGCAAAATAAACTTCACTGGAAACTGTTCATCTGCTTCAAACTGAACCTCTCGCTCGGGTCAGGAGAATCATCAAAAAGTATTTGGAGCCATTTGTATGCAGACGTGTTTATTTAATCCAAAGTTATTTGTGCAACTGCATTGTAAGAAGATCAGAAATGGGAGGTAATTTCACAGAAGTTCTGTTATCTTTTCCTTTGTGAGGAAAACCCTTGGGTGTCCTTGTCAGGGGTGCGTGTTCAGAGGGGCAGAAACTCTGCTTGGAGGGGTTTGGTGCAGGGACCCAGGGAGGACAGGGCTCGGCATCGCTGCGCTGGGACCCCAGCTGTGCTCTCCAGCTGTGAGAGGCTGGTACGGGGTGGATGACCTGACCAGAGGATGCTGCCAGCACCCAGAGAGCAACGCCTGCCCCTACCCCGGGCTGGCCTTCCTACAGCACAGAAGCCACCAGGTAATAGAACAAAAAGCCCCTATTTCTACACCATAAGCATAAAAATAAAGAGCAAACTCCACTATCAGATTTGCAGATACTCAGTTTATGGGGTGGTTACACACACCCAGCCTGTCACAAGCTGCCTGTTTCACTATCCCACGACCACACTTTTAAAGCACCAGCCTCGCCTCACTCTGAAGTCATCTAACCACAAGTTTCAAGTGCACTAAAACTCTTTCACATAATATTTTTCCTAGACAACAAGTTTTGAACCCAGCCTTGCCTGAAGCCAGGCAGCTGCCAGGGAAGCCATCAAGTAGCCTCCACCACCAGGTATCCTCCCAGCTCCAGATCCCCAGGGCTTCCCAGGGATACCCTACCCCAGGAATATCACCCCAAGATGCAGGAAGAGGATGCTGTGAGTGAGAGGGAGAGGGTAGCAAGTCAGGAGGCAGCACATTGCTGGGGAAATAGTTCTCAAGTTCCAATATTCTCTCAGTCAAACGTGTAATTGTTTAATGATTTTGAGTCAGGTCCCCAGGCACTGCAGTGGTTGCCTGAAAACTGAGATATCACCCAAAAGTATGCCAGAGAAAAAGTTGGTCTATTATGCTTCTAATCAGATGGTCCTGAGAAGCCACTGGAAAAAGAATGAAGAGAACTGGAGAAAAAAAAGTAAATGAAAAATGGGAGAGAGGTAATGGAGGAGAAGCAGAGATAAAGCACTGTTGGGAGAAAAGAGTGAAGAAATGTGCCCTGTGAAATAAATTGAGAAACATGAGAAGACGATGAGATCTCATTTATCTCTTGTGCGTTGCTCTCTCTGCGATTGAGCACTAACAGAGCAATAAAAGGGCTGCTCTGAAATCTTTTCTTGTTCAGGTTTCACAAGAAGAACACCCAAGGAGTGAGATTTTTAACACAGCCATTAATATTTTTTAAGGCTTTCCTTAAAAACAAAGAGATACTTGGCATCACCTACTCAGCAGCAGCTTCTAGAAATGACACAGTCAAATTCAGATGAACAAGTCGATATTAACTGGGCAATTAAGCATTTAATCTGGACCACAAGAACAATGAGAATCCCTCTTCCACCCCACCCCCCCTCAATTTAATAGAGGAGCAAAAAAACTTACTCAGAAAAAGGTTTTGCGAAACAAACCCATGATCTTGAATCCCTAAGAAGTAATATGGGTAACTTCATAGCTCATACAAGAAACTACAAATAAGTTACTTACATTCATGCTACAAATATTTCTCATTTGAGCCCAGCAGCACATGAAGACCTCAGATGACAAGCACTAACCCCCAAGACAAAGCATCAAAAAACATCAGAGCCTTTCCCCTATTGCAGGATTTATACTCTGCAATAACGATGCTCCCAGTTCCACCTGCCCATAACTGCAGGAACAGCTCCCCCCCACCCTTATGACAGGCAATTATTTGTGATTATGGGCATTCCTCCCTCTTCTCCAGCCTGCTTAGGGCTACTCACGGCTAATTAACCAAACAGATCTGCATTTGCTCTCTTCTAAAGCAATGCTATCAGGAGAGCAGGGCCACCTGTGTGAGTTCCTCTTTGCTGAAGCTGCAGGAGCCATCACCTTGGCAAGGGGGCTGGGGTGAATCACCAAGGGATACAGCGCATTGGCGGGGCCGGCCTTGGGGTCGTGCTCCGCTTCATTTAATGGAGCCCAGTAAAAACCAGTGGGGACAGTGTAATTAAGCAAGTTTGTGAAGAGAAAATGTAGAGCAGTCTCATCTCATGGAATGAGATAAAATGTACTGTGGGCTTTGGGCCAACAGGAGGAAGAAATGCCTGCTCCTTAGCCAAGCCCTGGATGCTGATCCAGCGACAGTGAACAGCAGTGTTTGGAGCTTCATGTCTACATCTTGGTGTTGGAGATGGTTGGAATGTGTTTTAACCATGAAACATTTCCTCAGACCCCATTAAGAGGCTACTGCTTTGATGACCAAGTTGTCTCCAGTTTTGCAAAACCTTCTCAAGGGCTCCAAGTTCATTAATGGTCAGCCAAGCAGAGTGCATTTAACCCAAACATGCATGGGAGGGGTCGGGATGCTTTCAGTAAGGGATGCAGTTCTGTGTTTTGGGGGTTCTGCCAGGGAATAAACATGAAGAAAACAGTTTATCCCAACTTGCATGATGTTGCTGTATGAACTGGCTCCAGATTAGGGCTCGCTGGGTGGGGAGAGGTCACACACCCAGTGGTGTGATGGCATTGGGCTGATCACTGCTGGTAGATAGTGAACTGGAGTCTGCCAGGCAGAAATTGTCCTGTCTTTTCCTTAGAGTTGAGAGCAAGTCAGAGATCTTTGCCATAAAATCCCCGTGTGGAATGAACTAATAGGAAATGAAGTTAGCTCCAACCCAGATGTAGTCACTGGATCTCGGTCTCAACCCTGCCGCTTATTCGCTCTACAGCTCCTGAGGGCTGGGGGATCCTGTCCTGGTGTTGGAGATCAAGAAGAAAATCTGGTGTCTGTCAGTAATGAAAGATGAAGACACAAGATCCAGGAATCCAGATTCCCAGTGGCTCTTCCAGCGCAGGCAAAGCCTTGGCGTACAGGTGCAGCACCTGCCCTGCCTCAGCAGAGCCAAAAGACCAAATTGCTTGAGAGCAAATGTTCTGTGGAGAGTAAAACACCCCCTGCGGGGAGGAAGGCAAAGTGAATTCACTCTCCCCTGGGCCAGTCCCGTGGCAAACACAGAGTTAACGGTCCACTGCCCACCCTGCAGCCCCCAGGCTTTCTGCTGTTTTGCCATGAAGTGTAATTTAGTGTGGTTGCTCTTGGTAACTAATGCTGTCTGGCTGGAGATTAATTATTACAATTTCTCAGTCTCTTTGGAGGAGAAAATAAGCTTTATTTGAAAACAGAGCTTCACCGGACGCACAAATGCACCTCACGTGCTGTGCCTAGGAAATATCAGTGTTTAATAGCATTGCTGGTATTCAGTGCTCAGCACAGAGATGGAGGTGGCTGGACCATCATCTTCAATTAGATGAATGCTTTCAGGACAGAGAATAGTTCCAAACTCCCGAGTTTGGCGATTTTCATCTCAAAGTTGCAGTTCCTATTGTGGTCTCACAGATGCTCCTGAAAATGAGCCAGAATCTGTGCTAACAACACAAAAAAAACGGATCCAGCTGGAACTTCCCATCACTTCACATGAGTTTTTCTCCCCTTGCCTGACCTGGAGTTACCAAACACAGAAACTGCTGTGCCTTCCATCACTGCAGAGCACCCTTTGTTTGCTCAGCCAGAAAAATACCTTCAGTATTTGTGAGCAGCATTATGGTGCCTGGGCTCCAAGCACGCTAACCCCTAGTGCCATCCAGCCTGATCATTAAGAGCTAATAATCAGCAGTAATTCTTTAAATCTCTTGCTTTACCCTACTCCCCTTTTATTCCAATAAATGTCACAAAACCATTTATCAGCCTGAGAGGACAGCAGGCAGACTCTAATTTGATTTCCCTTCTCTCACCCTTGGGAGACAAAGCAATTTTTGTCCCATATTTTTGGAAGAAGGGCATTGCTATGAATGCCAACTGAGCTGAGGGAGAGAGGGAGTTCACAGAAAACCCTTTTCCAGCTGCCACTTGCAAAAGGTAGAGGAGATCATCAGGGCCTGGCTTTTGCTCTGCCCTTCCTGATGGTTGATAATGCAATATTGCTTTAAAGGGGATGCTAAAAATCTGGGATGTCCCTTTCCTGGGGCCAGGCCTCAAGCTCGTGCTCTGCTGCCATGAGAAGCAGGGCTGGAGGAGCCTCTACACATCATCCACAGAACAGCCCAATTCAGCCATGGTTTAATTGTGAATCTTGACTAAATGAGCACTGGAGGACCTGTGCCTCCTCTGCCCCAGCCCACGCAGCCCAGAGTGTGCAAGGCAGATAAAGTGTTTTAAAGCTGAGGCTGCTGCTGAGTGGGAAAGAGATCAAAACATCGGGTGGGTGGCTCCTGGAGAGAGATGCTAAAAATTCCTGAGAGCTTAGGAGGGTTTTTCTCTTTTAAGAGGCAATAGCTTTTGTAATGACACAGAGTTTAGTTTTAGGAGGACCTGTCTGGAGACTTGGTGTGAGAAGCGCAGAGCCTCTCTGTTTGCTTTTCACAGGAGTGACTGAATTTGCATTTGGGGTATGAAATTCAGCAAGAACAGCAGCAAAAGGCTTGCCTGGAAATCTGTCCAGTGCCCTGTGGTCGGAGCTGTGAGGGTGACCAACCCTGAAATCACACACGGGCACCTCTGGCACGATGCCTGGCTCCAATGCCCCATGCTAAAGTGGCTGAAACATTTCCCGGGGCTCAAACCAACCCAACCCAGAGCAGGTTTCAATCTGAAACTGCTGTAAATAAAGCATGAAGAGAAGCGATAGCGCTGGTCCTTCCTCATCCCCTCCCAGGGGCTGTGCCTGAATCACTGAGTGATGGATTCAGCCCCTCCAGACCTCCATCATCCTCTGCTTTTGCTGCTGATGAGGTGTGAAAATGAATCCCCCCTCTGGGCTCTGCCCAACTCCTCTGGGAGCCGGAAGGCAATCACTCCTGCGTCCTGACACCTTGCTCCATCCAGAGCTGAACTCCAAGAGCTGGTGTCCACCAGGAGCAGCAGGGCCCCTGTCAGTGCTGTGGAGGGAGGTCCCTGCCTGGGCGCTCCATCATCCTGACAGCTCCTGAAAAACCACCACTGCCGATGCTCTGCGCGATCGTTCGGCTGCCGGGCTCCCCATGGTGCCATCAATACCAGCCTGTCAGGCCTTGTTGTCCCTTATCATGTTCACAGGAAAGTAAATTTGGGCAGCAGCTGTGAAAGGAAGAAGACAAAAGGGAAGGAAACCTCTGGATGCACAAGGAAGACAAGTCAAGTGATCAAGGTCCCCACGAGGTACCGAGGGGTTTACTCGGAGCCTGCCTGGTCCATGGTGGGATGGACTAGCTTCTCCTCCCACCCCCATTTCCAGAGGCACAATGAGCAGGATGCCAGTGAGCTGCCCCTTTCCCAGGTGAGTGGGTGCCTGCAGTCGAATGAGTTCTCTCTGAGCTCTTCTGCAGGGCTGGGCTCCGTGGGCCAGGTCAGGAGCTGTGGGCACTGCACAGCCTCAGCCGCTCTCCTGCTCCTGCTCAGGCCAACAGAAGAGAAATAGAAGAGCTCTGAGACACTGATGGCCGATGCCTCTTCCTAATGAGAGAGGCCTTACACTGGATATTCTTGTTTAATTAGCATCATGCCTGCAATACAACTGTGTATCTGCACTGGAAGAGAGAAAGGATCATTGCGATTCCCCTTGTACGGTGTGGCCTTAAGTTCCCCCTGTGGTGAATTATTAGCTTGGTGATAAATACATTTTGTCATTTCCTACATCATAAACATTTATTTCTAGTGCTAATTAGAACAGATTCATTGTTGCAGAAGTTATAAGTACCTATAAAATCTCGCGGTTGTTTCGCTAAGCGCTCTGTGTGCAGCTGTGCCCCCACACCTCTGGAACCCGGCAGCAGATGGCAGGAGGTGGTGCACAATTACCCAGAAAGGCTGGGTTATCCGCTTACCTGGGTAATTAGGGAGTGCAGAGAAAAACGGTCCCCTAAGGCAGAAATATTAATATTATATTATATCCCTTCTGCCGAGGCAACTCCTGCTTTTCAGCCTTACATTCACTTTTGGTTTTGAAGGCAGAAGCGCAGAGGATGGCACAGAAAAGGAGCTTTCTGATTGCTCTTGTGTCCAAGGGATTTGCAAGACTTAGAGAGGTTTTTTTAGTGATCTTAACAAGGTCTAAAAATATTTTGCTGTTGCTTTCTGATGCTCTGGCAGTAACCAGAAACATTATTTTCACCTGTGTTTTCTGGGTGTTATTATTACCATGCTTGTGCTTGACACAATAAACACTGGGGAATAAAACGCTATATAAAAGTTTAAGACACAAGAGCCCATGCAACAAAGCTCATCCACAGAGCCTATTTTTCCTGCTGGCTGTGAGCCCCAAGGCTGGGGATGTTTCAGCAGCTTCTCTGCTGTTCCTTTCCCCACCTGCAGCCGGAGGATGGTTTGCTCAGTGCAGAGGTAACTCTGGGCAGTAGATCCTTCAGGCATCATGAGATTTAAATGTGCCCCAGAACCATAAACACAGTGGTCTGCTGCTGGGAAATCTTTCACAGTGGCACAACGTGTGCCATAAATCACTGTGGGTGAGAGCATCCCAAATGCAGCAGGAGAGGGATCAGGGCACCTGCCGGGGGATGCAGAACTGACAGACACCCTGGTCCAGCCAAGCCCTGGGAGCTGAGGCAAGCCCAGGGCAGTCTGGTTTTGCCTCCTCTGCAATGGAGGGGTCCAAAGAGGTGGATGCAGGTGGGCTTTGGTGCTCATGGTATGGATGGGGATTGAAAGAGGAAAAGATCATCACTGGGCACAGCACATGCAGACAGACATGTGCAGACCAACCTTGGCATCATGGGATTTGGCCCTTCCTGAGGTAGAGGTGTGCAGGAATCCCTTAGATTTTAGCATACACAGAACTGCAAACGTGGCCCCATTTCTGCTTCGACTCCCCTACTCCGTGTAGTATTTACACTGGGCATGGAGAAGGTGCAGAAAGAGTTGTAACACAAACCAAGAGGAAAGTATTGAAATTTATATTAAAAGTCTTGCCTAATTTTACCTGGAATGACCCTGGGCCAAGTTCCTATTTTGATTACAGCTGACAGCTCCGTTCCAAGGTGTGTTGCTGGGATCTTCTGCACAGAATGAAGTTCACAGCAGACTAACAGCCTAGTAAAAGTTCAGGCTTTAATGCACGATATTGCTTGCAGAGTGATGAACTCTGAGCCCACAGCAGGGCAATTTCTTCTCAGGATATCATTTGGGCCAAAAATGACAAATGCAGCTGCTAATTTAATTGTCTATTGGATTGCCTTTCTCAGAGCTGGCCCAAAAATCGATGCATGGATATCTGCTGGCTGTGTGTACCCAGCATTATATCTACCCTCAACTCAACTCGCTCCTGCTTTTAGTCAATTGCAGAGCAGTGTAAGATGATAATAAAGACAACACAAATAGGCTGTTGGGCTGAAATATCTGTAATTTAAAATGTGAATGTCCCTGCTCCTGCAGGATCTGGAATGAAAGGTCAGGTGTTGCCTGCTGGCAGCGCGGGGATGGAACAGGGAGGCCCAGGGAGCTGCAGCGTGAGAGTGGATCTGCAACACGGGGAGAAATCCATGCCTGAGAGGGGAAAGGACTGCGTGGTGTGAAATGCAAGCCCCAGAGAGCTGCTGCTGGGCTTAGTTTTAATAATGAGTTTGAAGAGTCAAACTGCTGCAGAGCTGGGGAGAAACGGTGCAGGAAAACCTGACGGAGTGCAGGGATGGTGAGACCTGAAAGGAGCTGGGGACCAACTCCAGACAGAGCTGCTCAGGACCTTGTGTTTCTGAAGGGCTGACGGGTGCCTGTGCCATCCCATGGTTGTGTTTAATCCCAGCCTGCAGCACCAGACCATCGTGGCTGCTCTACAAGGCAAGATGCCCCAGGGCTCCCAGCTCAGCTGGTCCACACAGGACAGAGGCAGAGACACAGGACCCGTTTTGCTTGTCAAGTGCATAATTCCCCGTGAGCAACATTACCCATGTTTTGTTGCTTCAGCTGTTTAGATCACTTAATTTGTTTCAGACTAATTACTGCTTCATTATGGTGGGATGCCTACCACGAGCACCATTTCAAAGACTTTTAAAGACTGGATATGTGATGTAGTCCCTGAGCTCTTGGCCAAATTTTTGCTTAATAATTTAATCTGCAATTCATGCAAATCCCCCAAGCATCACAAGCTCCCTTTGCAAGTCCAAATGTGCTCCTCTCAGAGCATCATTCACGTAGCCCTCAGTACTTGTAATGTAATGTAATGCACGATGTAAAGCAAAAATGCTATTTTCTCATCAAGAGCACAATGTCAGAATTATTTTCCTCCTGTTCTTTAAGATACCTGTGCTTTCCCATCCTCGACTAAATGTCAGGTCACACTGGGTATCCAATTGAAGCTGGAGCTGTTTCAGATCCCATTTCACATAAGCATGGGGAGGAATGCTGAATTTTTATCGCCTCTTATTTTAATTGAAACCTCCAGGACTGAGCACAGACACATCCAGCCTACAGCAAAACAGCACTGGGTCCGCCTGTACCCTCTACCACAGCCTGCCTTAACAAACCCTGCACAGATCTCACTGCCTCCTTCATGCACTCTGTTCCACTGAATTAAGCTCAAAGATTAAAGCAATAAGAAAATGAAATTGAATTAAGTTGATGAGAATGCAAATAATGTAATCTGTAATTAGATCTTTTGTCTTCCCATTTCATTCCCTGCTCTTTTATAGCCTTCTCTTCCCAGCTTTTGTGTCTTCTCCTCATCCCTCTTATGAATTTCTTTTAAACCCCTTGCTGAGCTCTGTAGAACAGCTCTGCACTGTGTAATCCACACACAAATCACTGAAGGAGTGCGACCTCAGAGCTGCCCAAGGGTTGGGATCTTCCCCTGGCATTGCTGCTTCTCAGCCTCCAGTCCCTGACCACGGCATCCCCAAAGCCTGAACACCCCAAAACTGCTGCTCCCTGCAAGGGTACAGAAGAGGGTTGGCTCTCTAAATCCATTTAAGAAGGCAAACTGGGTATCGTGCTGTGGGAAACCAGCCCGAGCTGCTCTGTCAGTCCTGCTGGAGAGCAGTGGGGGAGATGCCTCACGTTGGCTGTTCCCAGCCCTGCATCTGTGCTCCTCTTGACTGAACCCCCCTGGCCCAGGGCATGACACCCCAGAATGGCAGAGACTCATCCCTCTGGCGTGTAAATCACCACTGTCACCCCAGGAGGAGACTTCACCAGCCCAGTGCCCAGCTCTTTGAGGAGCATCGCCAGTGCAGAGACTGGATCGGGGGGGTGGGCAGCAGGGAGCTGGGGGCCACGGTGCACGCACGCGACACATTTGCAAGGCAGAAACTGGAGGGAAGTGCCTTGAAATGAACACAACAGCTACACCAGCTACGTGCAAAGAGCTGGTGCCTCTGTGGACCTGACAGAGCGAACAACCAGGCCAACACACGATGGTGCATATGATGCATCTCAATGAAAGTCCCCACGTTTCACACCTCAGCGTTGAGCAGAGCCCTCAGCCAGCCCTCGCCTCCCTCCGGCGCGCTGGCTTCGACACCAAAGAGCTGCTGCCCGCAGGGGATGGCAATGTCTCGTAGCAGAGCTGCAGTCAGAGGCTGTGAGCCTCTGGCTCACTCAGAGGGAGCTTTAAAAGCAAAGAGGGGAAATATTTGTTAGACTAAGAGCGCTGTTGGGTTAAAACAGAACCCGGCGGTGTTTACAGGGTGAACAAACCCCATGAACCCCAGGGGAGGAGAGAGGGAGGGAGGAGAAGCATCACCCTGCTCTCCCGCCACGCAGGGCAGGAAATGCCTTTGGGAGGGCAGCCAGCTCTGGGCTCTCTCCTCTTTGGAGACGATATTGGACCTCACATCTCAGAAGTGTGAAAAATGGCTCAGGAAAAGTCAAGAATCCCACAAAGGTCTGGAGCATCGCGTGTTACTGAGGGCGGCAAGGAGCAGCTGTACTTCCCGCAGCACTGGGCAGGGCTGGGGAGCAGCAGCTCCCACCAGAACCACAGCCACCTCGGGGGGATTGTTGGCTCAGCTCAGCCGTTCCGCAGTCTCAGCAGCCCCGTGCTGCCACATCTCCGCTCTCAGGTGTCCACACCTGCCTGGGGTTTCTGCTTTGTTTCGCAGCAGAGGAGGGTGAAGCCCAGGCTGGCAGCTCTGGTAAGCAGGAATCAGTGGGAATTTGACCAGTGACCAAAAGAAGAGTAGCACTGTCCTCTGGGGTCTCAGATCTCCTGAGGCCACGGCTGTACACAGGGAAGGCTCTGATCAAATGATTTCCCAAGCACCCTATTTTTGTCCAGAAGCCAAGCTTTTAGAACTGCATTTTTTAAATAAAGATGACAGCTCTGTTTTCAGCATCCTGTTCAGCTCCTGCCAGGCTGGTTTTATCCCCACCTAACACTGTTCCTGTTCATTCATACCTGGGTGTTTTTGCTCTATGATTCATACTTTTTGTTCCCCTAAATTGGATTATTGCAATCCAAGGCCTTTTGGGCTGCCCACAAACTGTTCTGGCATTAGTGCAGCACTACGGCACAGTGAGACACACAAATTCCAGCTCTGATCCCTGCTATGGTTCATCCTCATCCACTTCCTTGCAGAGTGGATTGAGCTGATGCTCTCTGGGATGCTCTGCACTGCTCAGCCAGTAGGAATTCCCCACTTCTCCTTATCATTCCTCTGATTTTGAACCAGTCCCAGGGTTGCAAAGCCGAGGCAGGTCCAGTTCTTGAGCTCAGCCAGACTCTGAATTTGCTTACAAAGAAAATGCCACCAGGCTAAGCAGAATTTTCCCTTTCAGAGTTGGGTTGAGTTCCTGGTTGGGCTGTGCCTGTGGTTCTGCCATGGGAGCTCACACCTCCTCCTCTGATCCTGCTCAGAGGTAGCAGGAATGGGAGGAACTGGAGCATCCCCGTGGACAAACACCACCTGAGTGCTGTCACCCTGCCCCCTTCTCCTCCAACCAGGTGGTACCTTCACTTCACTGGAACTTTGTGCGTGGCATTGCTGGGTTTGACTCTGCCTCTTCCCTCACCTTAACCTCCTGTACAGTACCTCAGTTCCTTCCTTGACTCTCCAGACCCAGCAGCATTAAACACTAATTTCCCATTTATTCGCGATAAAAAATGTTCTTTAACTCCTAATAGTTTTCCTAAAGCCATAACCTGCTTTGTCTGCTGTTTAATAGGAAATCAATATTGTTGTAATACAATGAAATTAACATTGATTTACCTCATTCCAACTGGCAGCAAAGCCAATAAGGCATTAGTCCATATGCTCCTTCCAGGAGGGCCACTTGCTTTCTGCAACCCTGATGTGTTTCTCTTTGCTAATAATTAATTACCAAAAGCGGGTGTGAGGCTTGCAAAGGGGATTAGGCAGAATAACTACTGGCAGCAAGTTTCTAAATTAATGCAGAAGTGGAACTTGTCCAGCCAAGGTGCATTGAAACGCGCTCCTGCTGTGTCAGGCCATCCTCCTCTGCCTGCTGGGGGCCATGTGTGGGGTAGAAGCCACTGGATCTTTGTGCCCACTTGCCAGGGGTGTTTCAATGGGATTGGTGAGGGCACGCAGAGCCCAGGCCTCTAGAAGCAAGGCCAGAGTGCCTGGAAAGTTGGAGGAGGGGACACTAGTTTACACTGCAGCCATCTAATTGTCATCTGAGCTCCCTGATGCATACTCTGAAGGTACCAGTTCTTCCACCAAAATATGCTTTTGGAGGGAGCTCCCTATCCCAGAGACGGGAACGTGAGTGATGCTGCCCTGCCAGGCCCATTCCAGCTGTGCAGGAGGAGTCTGTCCCTGCCACGGAAGCACAGCTGGAGAGCTGAGCTCAGGGTGTCCAGGCTGTGCTCTGAACTCTGAATTGGATAAACAGTTCCTATAATGACATCACTAAAACTACTGCTGCACGAGCATCCGCTCATTTGCATTCTCAGGGCATAAACTGTGCGTCCCATTGGATCAAGATCACACACAAGGCAGCACAGGCAGAGGGAAAGGACCAGGGTGCTGTCACTTTCCTGGGGATTTTGCTCCCATGGCTGGGGTGGATCAGCCAACAGGAGTTAAAAACAGATTTCTGACCAGAGAGAAAGGACATTTGTTTCCCACTCAGAGGACTGAGAGAGCCATTTCTCATTTTAATAATGCAGTGATTAACTTTGAGGCAGGAGGCTCCTTGGAGACAGGAACACTCTCAGCTACAGTTTACATGGGATCCACAGTAATTCCATTGTATTAATATAATTACCAGACAATCCATTTCAATAACATAATCATGACCCATATTTCACTCCTCAATTACTGTTCTGATTAGAACAGTTTCTAAGCCATAACCTCCTCACAAACCCATCACTAAAATGATTTTTAAAAGAGAACAATCCGATAATTACTCTCACCATGCTAAGCCAATTAGCCCAGAGGCAACGGAGCACAAAGGTATTTTTCTTACGAGATACTTGACAGCAGTGGAAATAAAGTTTCAGTGGAAGAAGACATCTCTTCTCAGAGGCCTTTTTAAGAACACACTGGGACAAAACAGCCTTGAGCAGCAGAAGAGGATGCACTGATGGGGTTCATAGAATTGTTAAGGTTGGGAAAGACCTCTAAACTCATCCAGACCAACCCTCAGCCCAACCCCACTCTGCTGACTAAACCATGTCCCAGAGTGTCACAGCCACACAGTTTTTGAACCCTCCGGGGATGGAGACTCCACCACAGCCCTGGGCAGCCTCTGCCAGGGCTTCACCACGCTGGTAGTAAAGAAATTGTTCCCCATATCCAACCTAAACCTTACCTAGCACAACCTGAGGCCATTTCCTCTCATCCTATCACTTGGGAGAAGAGCCCAGCACCCACCTCACCACAATATCCTTTCAGAACCTGCAGAGAGTGATGAGGTCTCCCCTCATCCTCCTCTTTTCCAGGCTAAACAGCCCCAGGCCCTTCAGCTACTCCCAAAACCCCTGGCCTCCAGACCCTTCCCCAGCTCTGTTCCCTCCTCCAGACACACTCCAGCCCCTCTTCGTGTTCTGAGGGGCCCAAAACTGAACCCAGGATTCAAGGTGCAGCCTCCCCAGCACTGATGCAGACTGGTGTGGGTACAGGTAACACCACCCTCACACCTCCAGTTCCCAGGCATTATCTGCTCCAGCACCACTCCAAACCCCTGCCCTAAACATTCTAAATTTAAACAAATTACATTTCCAGCTCTCCAGGAGCTCACAGCAACCCGCAGTGACTGAATCCTGCTTGCCTCAGCACTGGAATTAAGGAGTAGAAATACGATTGTTTGCCACAAGAAAGCATTTCAGAAATCTCTGTGTTCTCCATTATCATGTTATACACGATGGCTTTGCATTGCAGCCCTCTGAGATTGTAATGAACAAAATCTTGACAACATTCTCTACTGCATTAATCATTTTAAGCTGATTCTACAGGATACAAGGGCAAATTAAATTCTATTTGCAATTTCATGCATGACGCACAGGCGCGGCCGGTGCCTGAGCCAGCAGTTTTTCAGTAAGACAGGCGTGTAAGCTGCAATTATGCAGTTACCATCTCCCATGTGCCGACACTCTTATTACTGACAAATTTATAAATGAAAATGTATGAATGGTATTAAATTCACCTTCAAGGCTATAGCAAATTAAAACGAATAGCTTGTAAGACTAGATTTGAAGAAAATGCTACTTTTAATGGTTAAAATGACAAATGGAAGCTCAGTGCCTTTCCAGGGCTGCCCAGGCAGCCTGTTCACCTAACATGACCTGAAGTGCCCTGCGGAAACCAGGAGGCTCCAACACCAACCCCGCTGGCAGCAAGCACCCTGTCCTGATGTGCTCCCAGCAGAACCATTGGGTGAGAAACCCCATTCCCAGGCTGGCAGGGCCATAGGTGCCACTGGTCAGGACAGCAGTCCTGGCCCAGGTGGGCTTTCCAGACACTTCTGGTCTCTGGCACTTGCAGGATGCTTTTGTCTTCCTTTTTAAACTATAAATGACTGGAGGAGCCTGGCTACGTGGAGCCCTGTAGCTCGTTAACAGCTTTGGAAGCAGAAAGACGACCTCTCTTTTCCACCTTAGTGTTTCAAAGACACTTGTGTTACTGTCAGTAAAGCACAGGGCTCCTGCTGCCACCTCCCCTGCTCCAGCTCTGGACCGTGCAAGGGCAAAGCCGCGGTCCCCACACAGAGCCCAGGCATCACTCAGCAGCCACAGCCTTTGAGCCAGCGCCAAGAGCCCGGTGGAGCCCTGCTGGGAGCCCCTCTCCCACAGAGATTCACAGTTACTGTTTGACCTGTTAAAGCAACAATCTGTCACTTCTGTGAGAGTCACTGTATCAATTGGGGCTGACAAGGGCTCACACTGATAATTTTATACCACCTGCAACCCTAAAACCTTCTCACTTCCAGAGATGTGCAAGCAGTGCAGCACATGTAAGATACGGTAGTGCTACACGGCCTCTCTGAGCAGGCATTTATTAAAGGTTTCTATCTAACGTGCATCTCATGAGAGACTGCAGACCAGGCTTTATTTTCCACCCCGCATGACTGAGTCCCAGGCATTCTGCAGCCTGAAGGCAAATGGGATTGTTTTAGATCAAGAACAATACTGAGGCAAAGTTCCAGCCTAATTTCACTGGTCAAACACAACAATTTTCTGAGCAGCAGCTCATTTCCAGCTGCCTGAGTCTCTCATAGGGGAGAGCTGGGAAAGCAATAGCCCCAGGTACAGTTACGCACAGGGAAGCCAGTGGCTGGCCCAGAGGAGCCCAGTGACTCATAGGGCGTCTGGGCACAGCATGAACTGTCTGATGTTGATTCAGGGTTTTAAACAGGAGCCGCATTGGCAAAGCAAGGTAATAATAGAGGTAATAACAATGCAAGCATGCTCACTGCCTGTTTGTGGGGTCAGCAGTGCCCTTGATGTGCTGACACTGCTCTGCCTAAGCAGGTTCATTAGGCACAAGGAATATCTGATTCACCCCTCTGGCTCCCTGGCACAACTAGCTGTTGGGAGGGATTGCATCTCTGGGGCTGCTCAGTCCCACACAATGGAGCTGCTGTTGCCTGTTTGCAGCCCATCCAGCACCCTCGGCTCTCTGAGGCATCTAGCACTGTTCCTGGTACCCAGCTTGTCCTCCTCAAACAGCTCCTTGGCTTTCCCTCTGCATCTGTATGCTGCTTCCTCCGTGCCCGGAAGAGCAATGGGAGAACTGGCAAAGCCTCCAGTTTCTCCTTTTTGAGCTTCACCACAGTGCTAACAATTTTTGAAACGCCATTCTCAGTTTCCTTTCCCCAAGGTCGAGCACTGACATGAATTTCTCACTCCAGCTTTTGGAGGGGGCAAACGTTCAAAGTAAATGTGCAAAGCTGTCAGTGGGATGTCTCTCTGGAAGGAACATTTGGGTCAAAATACAGGTTACAGAGAATAAAGGAATGGTACCTGGTGGGTGCTTGAGCCAGTGTCCTGCACACCCTTCTCTGGCAAAATGAGCCAGCCAGTGGAAGAAGGGCTGGATAACAGCCTTTCCTCTCCCACAAATGCCTTAAACTTCCCTTCGGTGAAGTACATTCCTGCTAAGCACTCCCTCTGCAGCCCACCCCGTGCTCTCCTGGTTGTCTCCATCGAACCGGGTGACGGCGCAGTTCTCGGGGCGGGGGGAACTTACACTTCTCTTCAAAGCCATTTTCCCTGATAACTTATAACCTTCTGCCTTTCTCCTCCTTCAGTGTTATTCCCCCACTGGGATGCAGTGGGTTTTGTGAAGTTATCATACACAATATCACACACCAGATGACTCTTTGGGCTTTTTCCAAGCCTCAGCTGCAGCAGAGCCTCGAGGACACGCAGGGCCCAGAACACTAGGAGGGAGTCCCCTGCAGGAGCTGCAGCTTCTGCTCTGCTCTTCCTGTCCAGACCCCTACTCCAATCTCTTTCTCCCCGTGGGAAGCCTACAGTATGAAAGTCAGGGTGTCTCCCCCACCATTATCTCAAATAAACTCATTGCCTCAGACCACAAAAGGCTGGTTGAGACCATAGGAAGGATCAGGCATCAGCACAGGTCACCAGGCAGCCTGAAATCTGCCTGTGCTTTCAGTGCTCTCCAGCCTCTCACATCCTTCTTTTTTGGCTCTTCTCCTTTCCCTCTCCTGCTCTGTGTTTGTTATTTATCCCTGCAATTAGATCAGCCAGCTCTGCAGCATTCAGCAGGGGGCACTTGCATGAGAGATCATCCACAGCAGTGCTGTCAGGATCTGCCTCCCACGCACCCTGAGCCAGCTCTGCAGAAGTGGCCACCAGCACAGGCACAGAACCAGCCCATGGAGTGAGACCCCTGCAGCCTCCAAAGGACCAGGATAGGGACCAAGACCTCCGAGGATCATCGCATGTCTTCTGTCCCCTGGGTCCTCTCACCCCACGGGCAGGTGCTTTTTGTGTCAAGCAGTGACCCTCCTGCACCCATGCAAAACATCACAGGCCCACAGAAAATCTTAAATTCTTGTGAAGGCATCAGGCAGTCAGAGAGGGAGCCCAGCAGATCTGATAGCAGGCTTGGAACAGGCTGGAACCTCAACATGGCTGTGCAAAAATCACACTTACAGCCTGGAGCCCCAAAACAAATCTGAAGCCATCACCAACCTGTAATGATGCTCTGAACACTTAACTTTTATTGTGCATTTTCTGTCTGTGTGTTTGGATTTTCTTGTAACACAGTTGACAGAACCCTGAGGAAGAGCCTCACGAAAGCCTTGTGCTGTGTTTTATTTGCAGTGCTATGCGCTAAGAGTCTACGGCTTTATTCTGTTGGTCTGAAAATTACCTGTTCATAAGCAAAACCCTTCACCCTATGTGAGTGCACTGTGCTTAATTAGTACTGGAAATCAGGCTGTAGCTGTATTTTGAGCATTTCTTTGTTTCCTTGAGCAGCTCTTCATGACCTTGGCTGATGTTGCTAAACACTACCTGCACCAGGACAGCCCTGCATGGGCTGGGAACGGGGATGTAGGAACTTGGCAGGGACTGCTGGAGACTCATGCCCAGACATTTATCACACCAGCACCTCTGCCTGAGTACAGCTGGATTAAACATCACGTGCTGGCTGAAGTGTGAACACTGACAGGCAGCAAAGCCAGACTCAGTCTGAGAGCTGGAAAGCAGAAGCGAGCATGGAACCGTCACCAATCATCACCACCAACTCCTGGCCATGGGAACCCAGCTCCTTCCCACCCTGCCTATGGAGGCTCCTCACAACAGGGCTCACCTGGAATGGCAATACTTGCCAATGGTGATCTTCAGAGACCACCTGAGCCCAGCACCCTCTGTTCCAGCCCTTTAATGCTTTGCCCCAGGTGTAGTAGGCTGGAAATCCCACAGGTTGCTCCAACCAATGCCCAGCTGATCTGCAGCTCCTTAATAAAGACTCATCACTTCCTGCCATGCCTGCTTGCCTCTCAAATTTACCTAACCCTGAAAACAGTCCTAATTAAAATATTGACACAGGGAAGTGGAATCAATCACCATCTGGCACACCAGGACATGTTTTGCATTAACTAGGAGGCAGCTGGGCTGTTATGGACTCCTCAGGTGACATTTAATGGCTCTTTGTACAGGAGGAGAGGTGACCCCTGGCTCAATGGTGGCAACAATTAGCACAGAGCACTTTTAACATTGAATAAAGACTCCCCTTCAGCATCCTGGCTAAAAGCTGAGCGCGTGCTTTTCGGGGATGATGGAAATCCTATTTCTGGGTTCTGGGTGCAACTCTGCATTGCTCATGCCAGGGCTGGTTATCAGTTACGGCCCTGTGGCCAGTCCCCTGAGACCTGGGGGTGAAGGGAGGAGAGTGGGGGGGCGCTTCGCTGGAGGAGGTGGGGGGAGAGAAAGGGGGTAGGAAATAGGGTCCTCAGGGCTGCTTTGCTCACACATCTTACCTGTGGGTAATGGGTGTTATTTCCCATTCGGTGCCCTTGCCAGTGCTGATGCAGTATCAACTGGTCCAGGAGGGTGCCAGCGAGGAGGGGAGATGCAGGGAGTGGCTCAGCCCCACTCCTGCACCCCGAGTGGAGAGCTCTGTGGCTGAAAAATGTAAAAGCAATATTAGAGGGAGCATCAAAGGGCTGTGGAGGCATTGTTAACCGACATCAAAGATGGAGGCCCAAGCAAGCAGCTTGGCAGGGGTAGCGAAAACCACAGCAGAGAGATCAAAAGGAATAAAATACCCAGATATGCAATATTCCTTTGCTAGCCAGAGAAATAACTAAGAGCTTCAAAAGCCTCTTCTGCGCTCATGACTGACTGATAAATAAATAAGGCAATTGGCTCCTTCTGAGCTCAAGCAGCAAAGGGATGAGGAGTGAGGAAGGAGAGCTGGCTCCTAACCCTGCTTGATGGGCAATAACCTAGAGGTGGGTGCAGGGGTAAATTCTTGATGGGAGGCACCCCCTGAGGTTTTGCCTTCACTGTACTCAGCATTCATTTCCCATTTGTGGTCCAGAAGCCTCAGGCCCAGCTGTCAGTGCACGATCCAGTGGCAGAGCATCCCCAGGCTGCCCATCCTGGAGCTCTGTGCCGCGGGAGCCCCGTGTGCTGCCCTCCAAGTGCCCACCCCTCCCGGAGGGGTCCCTGTCTGCAGGTTTGAGCCGATTCCCTCGGACCCTGCTGTGACTCCTGGCAAAAACCCTCCTCCCGGGTGTCATATTAAAGGGGCTATTAAAAGGCTGGCAGAAGTGGAAGTTTTCACACTCCTCTTACAGCTGCCACAGCAGCACCCAGAGCTAATTAACAGTCCCTAGCGTCAAAATATGAAACTCGCTATTTGAAAGTAACCTCTTTCTTTCTCCCAGAGTGTATTTATAAAATGACACATGAGGAATTTTTTTTCCTTCCATGAGTTACACTCCATTTTCCAGGTATTTTGAGAAAGCACCATAGATTTTATTCTGTGGGCAATAATTTTTTGCCATCTGGGATGAAGCCTGTGTGGCAGCGAGCACCGAGAAACTGTGGCACAAGTCACATCAGTGACAAAGCCCTTTCTCTCCCTGTCCCAAAGACTGATCACTGCATCATGGGCCCACAATTGCTGCCAAAATAGCGACCCCCTGGACCTGGGCAAAAAGCCACAGGTGCATGGGAGCACCCCAAGGAGTGGGAGACAGGGGTTTGCACCCACCTTGGTGGCACCATTGGCAGATAATCCTCCCCAGCCCAACAGGCAGATTCTGGTGGTGCCTCACAACCAACGAAATGACCAGCGTAGCTGAGAAAAGGCTTTTTCCCACCACCTCCTACTTATGAGAGTGCTAGGGGGTGGAGGCCAAACCCCCCAGGCTGTTTCATTTTGATCCCATCACAGTCCTTCCCTCCTTCTTTAGCACAGGGAGGTCACACATCCACCAAACCCCACGGATGCAGGTGTGGCAGTGCAATTACCTTTGGAGACAGAATCCTATGTTGGATGTTCTTTTGGCATTTGGTCTTTCTTCTTGCAGCATCAAGCCCAGCTGCTGGTGAACAAAGGAGGCAGCTCTTTCATCCAAATGTTAAATTCTGACAAGCAGCAGGAACAGCTTGGCTTAAAAACTCTGCAAAAACTGTAAATGATTTCGTTTGAAGGAAATGAGTCTGTTATAAATTTGCAATTGGACACTTGAGTTGTGTTTAAAGGATGAAAAGATGTGTTCCCTGGAGTGTTGGAAGGCAGCAGGGCAGATGGAAGCATCCCTGTGCCCCATCAAGTCCCTGGCTGGGATGGGCTCAGCCATGGTTATTTGCCCAGTGCCTTTACCAAGAGTTCAGGCTTACCTGTGATCATCACCAGTAATGATGAAAATGAAATAACCCCACAGCAGAAGGCAGGCTGAACTTCCCTTCCTTTGCCAACCCCCTCTGCCTCTCTGCTGCTGGGGTGACAAAGCCCATAAATTGTCTGTTTAACACTGGAGACACAGCCAAACGGGAAGAAATTTATTCCTGGCATTTTTGCAGTGTCTGTTTGGGATCTGCAGGGCGGAGATTTCAATGTAAACCTGCCTGGCTTTGTGTTTGTTAACCCTTGCCTCGCTCTTTGGGAGGGAAAGGGGAAGCAGGAGAGCTTCAGGCAGATAGTGCGGCGTTGTGTTCCCTAAAAAATCCAGGTATGGAAGTCATTCCTGGAAGGAATTTCCATCGAAGAGAGACAAATGGAGATTCTAAAACAAGCACCATTGGAAGTGCAAGATTCACATCTCCCCCAGACCCTCTCAATGTTTTTCTGCCCTGGCAGGGGTTTTAGCTCCAATTCTGCTGTGTTCCTGGAGCTCCTGTCAGTACCGGGAGGCTGCTCTAATGTCTCCCCAGAGCCTTGTCTTCTCCAGGCTGAACAACACCAACTCTCCCAGCCTGTCCTCACAGCAGAGGTGCTCCAGCCCTCAGATCATCTTTGTGGCCTCCTCTGGACTCACTGTCTTCACCCACTGCAAAGGCATCACATCCCTGCTCCAGACCCAGGAACTGGAGGTGAAGGCCTGGATGGAAACACTCAGGACACACAAGAACTACTCTGAAGAGCGAAAGTGTTTCCAGAACTGGGTTAAAGTGTTCAGCCCCACGTAAGAGCCAGCTGGTGTTTGAAGTTCTGTACATTTGCACTATAAAAGATCAGACCTAGGTATAAATTATATATCTTGTTTCAATATCATCTCTGAAAGCTGGTGAAAATTGTCCTTTGAAGAGCCAATTCCTGCAATACTGGACACATAATCCACTTGCAAGGAGCTTCACAAAGAGGGAACAGCAGAAGAATGCAATGGCTTTCCCCTGGGATCTGGTGAGGGATGGAATGTCCCTGCATGGAGTCAGTTGGCTGCTGTAATCTGGGATCATAGCAGAGCATGCTTGGAAGTGTTAATCTTTTATAGATCTGGGAGAGCAATATTGCCAGTTTGGGTACAATAAAACACACAGAAACACGTGCTGCCTAACTGCTCACAGTCTGCCTCCATTGGAGAAAATACAGTTATCCCACAGCCAGAACGATGCACAGAGGGGTAGGGGTTCACCCTACAGTCCTTGAATCATTGTCTCCCTGAAACTGTGATGCCTGCTGCTGCTGCACACCCCTCAGCACCTCACCCCAGGTGGTGTTGATGGAGCAGAAAAGAGGAAGACAATGAGTGTGGATGCTCTGGAGCCAGGGCTGGCACAAAACCCACTCCCTGGCCAGCAGCTCCAGAATCATCACCCATGGGCTGGCTCTGCCCAAGGCCCCAGCCACCCTTGCTCGGGGCTGGTCACTCCCTGCAGCACAAAGCCACATCCCAGGAGGCTCCTGGGGCCTCTGCCCACCAGCGAGGGCTTCCCTGCTGCTCAAGGAAAGATGAAATTGAGGCTGTTCTTTGCTAACAAAAATCCCTTTTTCTGGCTGCGTGCATGAGAAAATGAAGGGATTTGTCCATACTGGGAGCCATCACCTCTAGTATGATTTACATGTTTTTGTTGTCTCCTCCAAACATATTTAGAGCATTAAAGAAAGCCCACATCATACAGGGATATAAATGTATTTTTTCAGCACAGGCTACTTGAAAAATGTGCAGCCAATAGTGTTTTAAATACCACAGCCTAGTTATTCACAGAAAGCACCTTTTTTCCGATGTGACTGTACTCATCATTCACCCTTATAACTATAATAAATGGTTGCTAGAAGCCTTGCAAACAAACCAGCACAATAAGATACAGACAGTTAACCCACAGCAATTCTCGAAGGAAATTTCCTGTTGGGCCCTTTTATACACTCTTTTTGAAACTATTCCGATAAGCTGATGCACAGGGCACGGCTGCAGGGAAAGGATTGAACAGGGAACAAAGTGGAATGAGACTTGAAATAATAAACATAAAGAAAAACCACACAGGCAAGCTTCAGGTACACCTCAAAAATTCAAATGAGCTCATTTGCAGAGCTAAAAATTTCCCAGGGACTTGAGTTGATTCAAAGAGAAATGTATTTAATTTGAAACAACTCACTTTAGGGAGCTCTGAACAGGGATGGAATGTATTAAATAATTGATCAACCGGGGAGTAGGAAAGGGGAAAAAAAGGAGGGAAAAAAGGCACCTAGCTGGTGTGTAGAGCTGGAGAGAAACAGGGATCAGCACCCATGGGAGCCCTGCGCCCCAGCCAGAGCAAAGGGGTGACAGGAGGGGTCCCCAAGCCCCTCAACACTCCCCCTAGGGCTCTCCAGCCCCAAATCACCAGCAGCCACCGCAGGGGCACAGGTTGATCTCGCAGGATAGTGCATTCCTGTGCACGCACCCCCCCCCCCCCCACGGGGTGTGGCCAGCACACCCCACCCGAGGGACCCCAGGTTTTACTGCATCGCCTTCCAGCCACAAAGTCAAATGCGTCGTGCGTGGCTGCCAGCTTGGTCTTTGGATCCTTTCTGCTTCTCTGGATATGTTAAATTGCTTAAAATAAAACAATTGCACTCAGATCCTTTTCCTCAGCAGCTCTGAGGGCAGATTAAGATGTAGCTGGTATCAAAACACGCATACCAGTGATTTTTCTGCAGTGATTCAGGTTTGGATGTAAAATGGAAACACACTTTTAGTGTTTGGATGTAACACTGCTGCGTACGCAAACAGCAATTAAAACCTGCAGCCAAAGTACATAAATCCACCAGCAACAGAATAACAGCGGCTGAAGGGGAAAAATGAAAAGAGGCTGCAGTTCATTTGCATTTTTTTAAGAGTAATTTTTGCTCAGGCTACAGTTCTGAATGGAATGTAACTTCTCAGTACTGTTTGCCTGCGTTGTGAATGCAGGAGGCTGCGAGCTAAAGCTGGGCTGCTCTGAGCCAGTGAGGAATTCCGCACAGCAGATGTGAGGGACACATCTGATCCAGCCCCACCAAGCCCAGGCGACGAGGGGAAGGTCCTGAAAGCCCCAGACAGCACTGCCCCTCTAAATGTTGTTTTATTTGATTTCATTTACATAGCTTCCCCTTGGTAGCTACAGCAGGAGGTGGCACAGCCTTGCCTGACAAAGTGCTTTGTGTTGGCAGCAGCGGACAGAGGAGTTAAAAGCTCCCTGAATTTGAGTCACGCCTCCCTTTCCTGCAGACTTTACTCCTCCCATGGGAAGCTCCAGGGCAAGCGAGCTAGGCTGGTGTGAGGCTGTGGGCGTGCTCACCCGTGTCAGCGGCCAACACCGGATGGATGCGCTAATAACTCCAAATAAATGAATTAAATTACGGGCATAAGTATAATTGTTATCCACTTCATTTACTGTTGACTGAGATATTTCTGCTCAGTAAGGCTCACGAGGGAAGTGTGCAATGTGCCCTGGATTGTGGCTGCTGTAGGATGGTAAAGCCACCCTGAGCTTCGGGAGTGAGGCAGAGGGGCTGCTCCAGCACAGCACCCTGTGTGTCCTCCAGCGGCCTCGTCCTGCACATCTCCTGCCCTCAGCCACACAACCAACGGAGGCACCGGAAGAGCCAGGATCAGAAAGACAGGAACTCAAACAGATGCTGGACAAAGAATGAGACCTGTTTTTCCTTTGGACCAGAGCTCCCAGCTCCGTGACTGAAGGTGAGGGCTAGAAATCAGGCACAGGATTTATTCAAGGATCTATTCACAAAGGAACCCAGAATGGCTCTCCCTGCCGTCCACTGGCTAAGAAGCATCTGTGTATTTATTCTCTCCTGTCTCCTCTCCAACCATTTACTTCCTTTCACACCTCATTAAGACCAATAAATCATGTAAAATTGTAAAGAGATCAAAGACCCCAGTGCTGCATTGGGACCGGCTTTAGAGCAGGGTCACGGCAGAAGCTAGAGTTCCAAGCGAAAGGTGACAAAGACATCGCACATCCTCTGCCAAAAGGGATTGCTCCATCCGGCACAGGCAGAGCTAGAAATTCTTTAAAAAAAAAAACTCACCACAACAAAAAAGCCATAAAAACCCCCAAAGAACCAGTCAAAGTCATTCCGGGCCAACCAGAAATCATTTTCCGCTCTCCAGGAAACGCCAGCCGGAGTCACCCCGTGCTCTGCAGGGCTCGTGCCCACTGCTCCCTTTCGGAGCTGAACACTTCCCTAGGACAAAGTATTGATTACGCGAGTGCAGACTAACGAGCCGCAAGCAGCACCAGTGAAGGCAGTTAATTGCTCATTGCGCTTCCCTTTGGCTGCTCCCTGGTGATGTTTGCACTAATGAATAATTCAGCAGCCACTGACACATAAGTAATAGCTCCCGATTTGCATTGAGCACCCTTCATTAGGAAGGGGTTGAAAGCCTCACCTCTCCACCACCTAATGCCAGGGAAATGAAAACGCCATCCCTTCAGCTCTGGTCTGGCACCTGGAGGCAGGAGGGGAGGAACGTGCCCCGTCCCCAGGGAGCCCAGCCTCCCATCGGCCCATCCAGCACAGCAGGGGTGAGGGCCATGGCTCTCAAAATCTGCCTTACTTCCAGCATCAGCCTTTTGGCATTTGAAATCACTGAGCACTACGCAGAGCTCTAATCAGATTTACTGACAGAGCTCCTCCGTCTCAGCAACGCAACAAATCCCTTTTAATCCTTTTCTTAAACTCTGTCTTACAAGTGCTTACAACAGAGTTTATCTTCCAGCTTTAGGTCTAATTTTGGCTTCCAAATGTGTTTTCTTGTCAAATGAGGCTGTAGCTTTATTCAAGATTTTTAAATGACTGAAGTGAGCGCATTTCCACCCTCCTAGCCCAGGCACCTATCCTGGATGCACCTAGTCCCACATACCTGTGTGCCAAAGGGGCCAGGAAAGTCACCACCACAGAGCCCAGCAGCAGCTTCACTAAAGACTGAATGCAGGCAAATAGGTGACAACAGTGCCCAAGGAAGATATTTAAACACTGAGGCTGCCTCCTCACCTGCAAACAGTTCAGCAGAAAAGTGACTCCACGCCTTCGCCTCCTCCCCCCTGGGACTCGTTCCCACCTGACATGCACAGGGCTGTCAGGTTCTTAGCTCAGGGATCTCTTTTAGGGGAGATGGGTTGGTTTCTGGCATGTGACACTGCTAGGACTGGGACACAGCAGTTCCATGTCTTGTTTGGGTCCTTTTCACAGCTGGGAAGACTCTCCCATGTGGAAAACCCCATACTTTTTAACCTGTGGCCAAGACTGATGAGACAAAGCCCAGCAAGGGCAAAGGGGGGAGCAGCCTCGTGCCCTCCCTCCCGCAGCAGATGCTCCCCATGCCTGATCTCTGCGAGTGAAGTTACAGGCAATTTAGAAACCAACAGTCAAAAATAAATCACTCCATCTTTTCTTTTAAGTAGGAGCTACAATCGTTGCAACAAGTGATGAGATTGTTCTCCTGTGAACATCTCCTCATTACATCTCAACCCAGGCACTGAGGCACCTTTTGGGATGGCTGCAAATTATATAAAAGCCCAGCCTGAGTCACACCAATTAATCTCTGCATCAGCCACACCACTCACTGCTTTTCCTGCCTCTTCTGCACGTGGCTTTCTAATCAACCAGCTAGGCCTGTTCCCATAGAAACCGAGCAGCACATCACTACAGAGTCACAGCTTCTGGAGTTTTTTTGAGTTCTCATCAGACCTTTATTCTCCTCCTAAAAAGGCTGTGCTGATGGTTAGAGTTGGGGACAGCCGCTCTGCCTTGGCTGCCAGCAGAAAATGAGACTCAGCCGAAGTGCTCCCAGGATCTCCAAGGGCTGCAAAAAATCTTGCTATCAAAATTTGCATCTCATGAATTGTTTCCAGCTGCAGCTCCCTCTTTTGCATCTGCTGTGCACCAAGCATTCCTTTGATGTGTGCTCCTAAAGTGTTCCTGGGAAAACTGCATGGCTGTGTCCCATTGCTGCATGGTCCATGTCCCATTGCCTTGTGTGCCAAGGGCCAGGGAGGTGGCCTGGTGCCCTTGCAGCAGGCTACGTGGTGCCATCACAGCATGGGCTGAGCACCTGCTCTGGGAGCAGGGGGGAGTTTGGGATAACTTCTCTGCTGCCCCCCTGGGCATCCCCTCTCCAAAGCCACTGCTGCTGGGAACAGCCCTGGAGGAGGGCTGGGGCTAGGCTGGGTGGCCAGCAGCAGGAGATGCAGTGTCTTCAGTGCTCTACAGCTGTGTGTTTCAGAGGGCTTTGGAGAAAGAAGGCAATTAACCCTTGGCAAGACCTTTATGCAGGGAAATGGAGTTGAAGGCCTCCTGTTTGGGTGCACGTCCCAGGGAAGGAGCTCTTAGGAGCAAATATATTTGAAGATGCTTCTGGAAAAGCTCTTTTCCCAGGTGCCTCGGGCAGGGGCGCAGAGACCCAGGGTCCTGGTGGGTCCCAGGGGGTCCCACTGCAGGGAGTTGTGCTGAGTTGCCTGAGGATCCTGCTCTACTGGGGAGAGCAGCAAGGGAAAGCGAGTTGTGGAGACAGATCCGATGGGAAACCTGCAATGCTTTGCCTGGAGTTCTGTTTTTTCATCAAAAGGTGCTAATGTAAATATTTACTGGCAACTCTTCCCATTAATTTAGCAACAGAGCTTTGTGCAGGCTGTGTTTCTCGGGGAAACACTTTAAAAATCTGCTTGATGTATTCAAATCATCTCCAATGTATTCATTTAATTTGCCTTTTTTTTTGCAGGAGCTTCAATCCTGCACATATGGCTGTGGTTATGCAATGGGTTGATTAGATTCTACATTTCCATGTGTAATTTATGGTAAATTGCCCACAGATTCATTAACAAACCCCATCCTTCAAGTATGACCTGAATAATCTCTTCTGTGTGTTTTATATAGAACAAGAATAAGGTGATTCTGTATTCTAAAGGGACACCTACTGATAAGAACAGGTTGCATTTGTAGCAGTTTAAATGCAGGATACAGAAAATTTCTCTCTTGCTGGGATTTTAAAGACCCACTAAAAATGTTTTTCAAGAAATCAGTCAGTACTAAGTCAATGCAAGAGAATTGCTTTAATAAATCTAAATAGATGTGTCAGGCTCTAAGTGAATTGCACATTAAATAAAATCTGATTCTTCATCGAATATATTGATTGTTATCATTAAGAGCATATTTGTTACCCTCTCGGAGCAGGAGGCTGACAGGAAGAACAGCAGCCGACAGCTCGATAGAGTTTGTGGGCTGCAGGGGCTCTGCAGCCGACCCGTGTGTCCCCGCTGAGCCCTGCAATTCCTTGGAGTCTTTGCCCTACACTGGAGAAACCTCAGCCCTTACAGTTTCTGTTGTACTGGCCTTAAATGAGCACAAAGGAGAGAAAGGATTTTGTGTGCAACCCAGAGAAATACAAAGGTCATCTCCAAATGCCTCTTCCCAGCTCTGGAAGGGAGCCCTGAGGTGAGGTCGAGCACTCATCCCTGGGCTGGGAACAGCTCCTGCCAAGCTCTGGGCACAACGCTCACCCCTGAAGCATCCTGAACCATTCGGCGGGGCTGGGGCGAGTCCTTAGTTCATTGCATGTGTGCAGATAACCTTAGAATCAGGGAATGGTTTGTGTTGGGAGGGACCTTAGAGCCCATCCACTTCCACCCCCCTGCCATGGGCAGGGGCACCTCCCACTGGATCAGGGGTCTCAAAGCCCCATCCAACCTGGCCTTGAACACCTCCAGGGATGGAGCAGCCACGGGTTCTCTGGGCAACCTGGGCCAAGGCCTCCCCACCCTCACAGGAAAACATTTCTTCCTAAGATCTCGTCTCAGTCTCCCCTCTTTCAACTTAAAAGGGTCCCCCTTGTCCTGTCCCTGCTCTCCCTGATCAAGAGCTCCTCCCCAGCTTTCCTGGAGTGAGAGAGCAGTGGTGCTCCATGAATCCAGCATCAGCGTGCAGGATCGTGCCTTGATGTACAGATCCCACCCAGCACCACCAGCACAAACACTGCAGTACGTTATGGTAATGCACACTTTTCCTTCACACATCTCACTTTCCTTTGCCCTTATGTTTTCTTTAATCCTGTTAAGCAGATTGGGACAGATATTCCATAAATACATATTCTCCCCCAAAAGCTCTTTTCCAAGTGTGGGTTTGACGCACCATAAGCTGTTCCAGTGTCTGATTTATAAAGCACATGAAGGTTCTGACTGAAAAAAAAAAGGTGATGGATTTCTCAGGTGTCTCACTGATTTATTGACCATGTGGCAATTTATGAGTCATGTCAGCAACTTCATAAGTGAGACAATTAATTCTGAAGTTATCCCTGAGTTATCCTGGTCCTGTGTCGTTCATGGATACGTGATGGAGTTGAGTTATAGGTTGGCTCTGAACTGTGACTGACTCCGAGAAAAGTCACAAAGTTGAGTCATAAATCATGGGAGGTGGAGCTGGGGGCACCGCTGAGCGTCGGGCACATGGTTGGATCTCACCCCCCTTTATGGGCAGGTGAGGTGCCTGCATTACCTTATGGCTTGTGGCTGCACCGGGTGTCAATCTGGGATGGTGCTGCCTTTGGAGGCAAAGAGCCAGGGGAAACTGGGAGCCCTGTGCACCCATCCACTCTACCTGGGAAAGGGCAAACGGGGAAAAAACCACAGGGAAAAGAGGGAATAGTTAATGTGTGAAATGCCACTGCTCTGTAAATCACCCTGAAGGCAGGTTCCTCCATCCTGCAGCAACTCCTGTTCAGACGGAACAGGGCAGAAAGCTTCCCAAATGCTGCCCCAACTCAACAATGGGTGCTGTGAGTGCCCCTGAGTGCCCCAGAGGTCCTACTCACTCCCTGACCTCCAAAAGCCAGCAAATGGAATCCACCTGCTGTTGCCAAAGCTGCTCCACCAGCCCCATCATGATCAGGCAAGGGTGATGCTGGGCAGGAGCGCCGCAATGGATACAGCGCTGCCGAGGGGTCAGTGCCAGGGTGGGACCAGGGCAGCACCAGCAGGTTTCAAAGGGAGGGATGCAAACGGAAGGTGACATCAGGAACAGGCGCTGGCTTGCTCTTCTCGTTAGCAGAGGCAATTGCTGCACCCACTCCCCTCATCCCCCCTTCACTTGCCCTTTTAGAGCATATAACCACTGTCTTTGGTCTTTTAATTTGCCTGTTATTTACAGGAGCTGATCCCAGGCATCACAGGGCTCTGACAATAAACCCATCTCTGCAGCAGGGCGGGCCTTCTCACATCAGCCTGGAAGTGCAAACCTGCCGAGCTTATGCCTTTCACTGGGCCTCGGTGTTTGCCTAAATGAGAGAGGGTTGGTGGCCGTGCCCTCAGCTGTCACCGGCGGGTGGCACCCACTTGTGCCACCAGTGTATGGATATCCACTGCCCACCGCCCCGGCAGCTCTGCCCCTGCACCCAGCACTTGCCCTGCTCTGAGAGCAGCAGCGCAGCCCTGCTGGCCCCTTGCTGTTCTTAATGACACCAATTAGCAGGCAGGGAGATGAAGGGGATGCACCTACCCCCTAGCCTGCCCCCCTGCAGACACAGAGCACCCAGAGGCATGAGCTCAGCCCCTCGCCCTGCCGTGTGCACCCGCTGGGGTGTTCACACCTGTGTGGTGCAGACAGACGGTCCCCTCTGTGCAGATGGGGACCTGCAGCTCATGGCTCCGTTCTCGCTCTCTCTTCCTGGGGTACACACTCTACAACAAGCCTGGCTGGCACTGGCAGATATCGTAGGCTATTAATTAAGATGTCATTTACAAGCCCGCTGGGTGACCTTAATTAAACTATGAAATGGCAAACACTAATAAGAAAGATGATATCCCTGTGGGTGGTGAATCCAGCACATTAACCTCCTAGTGAGGAAGCCTTTCGTCATCTGATGGAGATGAGAGATCTCCCAGCTTGCTGTGAGGGCCAAGCCCAGTGGCCCCATTGTCGCTGGTAGTGGCAGTGGTGGGGACGCTTCCATGCCTGTAGGACACCTTCAGCCTGCACCCACAGCACGATGCGGCCACGATTGCTTTTGCTGAGCATAGCAGAATGGATAACTCCTGCAGACCTCAAGCTGGCAAAGGGATGGTCCAAGTCATCAGAGCATTAGACACAGCTTTGGAGGATCATCAAGAAGGGTTTCCCTTCTGCTTCGGAGTATCTTCTCCCCTTTCTGGTCAGCTGGCTCTTGCCGAGGTGTAGAACACCAGAAACGGCACCAGCGCTGGGGATGCACACGAGCGTTTCTGTTTGTTTTCCTGCCCGTGTAGAGATGTGATGCTTCTACATTAAACACTCATTTCATATTCCCAGGAGGTGAGGGAGATGCCAGGGGAGGCATTTACATTTGTAAACTGCAATCAAAACTAATTAAAATGAATACACATACTGATTAATAGAAGAGGGAACCTGATGCCAAGTCCCATGGCCCAACCCCAAAGAACAGTGGCTTGTTTCTGAAGAGGCAGATTTGTTGTTATCTTTCATTCCCAAAATCTGGTGGCACATCTCCAGGTCCTGGCTTCGAGGCAGCCTGGCAGAGGACACTATCTGATGACTGGAGCATGTTCTGCCTGAAAAGCAGCTTTCTTTAAAAATGTCCCTGCTGGGATGCTACACTCTGAGGTAAGCTCCACCCCTGACCTCATCATGCATGAGGCCCTGGCTTCAGTTTATTTAATTAAAGCTGAATTTATTCCTGCAAAGCAGTTATAATATTCATTACCATCCTTGCCACCTTTAAGCCTCCCCGTTCCCTAACTGCTCACTCGAGGCAGAGCACAGGGATGCCAGCTCTCCGGATGAGGTCTCAGGTGGAGAAGGGGTGACAGAAAGGAGCCAGGGCTGCAGAAACAGCTCCCACCAGAGCTCGTTGTCAGCAACCCAGCAGCAAGAAAAACCCTTTGCACGTGCACTCAGGGAGAAAAACACAAAGCATGCAGCATGTAAAGATGTAGCTTTGTAGATGGAACCCTGAGTGGACCAGAGAGAAATGGTTCTAAGTGGAAGAAAGCCAGTTTGTTTAAAAAGCAGATTATTGATTATTGTGGAGAGAAAACAAGTAGAATTGCTGGACAGGTATGAGTGATCATCCTAGGAATATAGATTTGAAGTGGTACCTGTGGCATCAGCCATCATCTCTGTCCTGGAAGGAACGGACCCACCAGCATCACCTGTCTGGGAACAGCAAGCCTAGCGCAGGAGAGGCTGGGAAGGCAGCACTGGCTGCAGCCAAATGCCTGGAGGCAGGGGAGCACAGGATCTGTTCTCAGCCCTCCCCATCCCGCAGACCTCTGCTGTGGCTCCTTGCTGTACTCAGGTTGCTGCCAGCACGAGAGGACACTTGGCTGGGGGGGACTGCAGACAAGGAACTGATGCCCACGAAGCAATGGTTATCTCACTGGTTGCTCTGTCTTCTCCCTTCACAAGGAGCCAGCACTGGGACAGGGTCTGGCTGCTGCTATTTCCAGACTGCAGTTTGCTCATGGTAAAATGCTGTTTTCCCCAGGCAGCCAGCAGGCATTTTATTGTTTAAATAGTGTGAAATCCTTCTTTATGAGGCCGCTTGCCTTCTGCTCCACAGGAACGGCCTTTTGCAGCATCTAATGTCCCCTGTTACTATTTGTTAGGCAGGCTGCTTGCCCACTCTGGCCCCCCTGTCCTGCTCTTGTTGTCCAGGTTGGAAGGGACATCAAGCATCGTCTGGTCCAACCTTTTAGTTGATGTATAGTTTAAATGAGATGGCCCAGAGCCCCTCTGAGCTGGGCCCCTGTCAGCCAGTTCCTCACCCACTGTGTAGACAGACCGTGTGGTGATGGCATCAGCTCCCTCGTCACTGTGACTGCACAGAGGTGACATTCCACCTTCAGCCCAACTTATTAACCCACTGTTCCTTTCACACAAAATACCACACTGCTTAATTGTTTCTATGCTAAGGGCTCCCAAATGCCATCAATTACTGGAAACACGACACCTGCGTTTTGCGAGGCTCTGGGATAAGGCTCCGCATCACCCTCCGACAGGGGCATTGCAAAACTGCATTAATCAAATTGCATATCAGTCACAAAAATTGAGTTGTAATTTGTCAAAGCCCCAGCCGTGCTCAATAACTATTTGGAGATGATTAAGTAATTAATCAATAATGTATCCTCACCTTCTCCTTTCGCTGGGTTTCTGTGACTCACAGAGTTGAAAGGCTGGAAAACAAGAGACTGAGTCACCTGGTGGTTTTAGAAACGGTGGCTGGCGTTTGCCAGGGAGTTAATTCAGGCCATCAGGCACCTTCCTTCCTCCCAGGACATCACAGAGCTCATGGGTGGCGACTCTACCCCGTGGGGTGGCTGCTCCTTGCAGAGATAACCCCATCGCAGCCACAGCCCCGTCACAGCCCACGTGACACCAAACAGAGCTTGGCACAAACAGGGAGCTGCACATAAGCAGGGACATCAAAGGGATGGAAGCATTGCTGAGGGTTTGTGTTTCTGACCAGACATCTCCACAGATCCTCCCAGACCCTCCAGTGGGGTGGCTCACCATGGAGCTGGACACAAGCTCTAATTCCAGTTCCACCAGGCCTTCACTTTCATCCTATGATCTAAATAACTGCTTATCAGAGATGCTCTTAATTTAGTCTAAGTCCTTCTTCCTTAATGTTCTTGAAACAGCATCCTCTCTAGTGCAAGCCAAGAATAACCTATCAGTGTAATGAAGAAATTTCACTTCAAGACCAAGTTGCCCCAACAGTGATAATTTGATTAATAAAACAGCCAGATTTGCAGTACCAAAGGGCTTTTCAACTCGGAATCAATCACTTTACACCTATTACTCAATGCAAGATTCCCTGAATGCATTGTTGAACTCATTGAACGCCGCATTAGTAATATTAAGGAATTAGTAAGATTGATGCTGTTGCAGAGCTATGTAACCTGGGCAGACTCCAGACTGATTAGAGTTAATTATCTTCTGCCTGCTTAAACAATTTGTATACTATGCAAGAGCAGAAAACACAGGAAAAAAGATTCCTTTCCTCTGCACAGCACCCATGGGGCCGAGCGGTGGCCAGAGGGTGGCTCATAAAGCCACCCCTGAGCGGTGCTGCCGCCTCCTTGGCCAGGACAGTTCATTTTCACATCCAAACCCTCATCCCTGCTGCCCCTCTCAGACCAGCTCAGTCCCCTGTGCTCCTGTTGCCACACAGCAGAGCTTTTTCTGCCAAGTTCCCCGATTCTACACACTGTTTGGCCCTCAGGGCTGCTGTAATAACGCATGCATGATCCTGGCTTTCTAATCAAAATTTCATTATTATAAATGATTGCAAAAGTTTCCATATTCCACATTTTGTCTTTGCAGAGAATTTTAAACACTCTAATTTTGTCCCTTGGTGCTGGTACGTGCAATAATCCCACTGATCCATATTCATATCCTCCCAGTCTTGCAGCTCCTTCCTTTCGCAACTCATGGAATTACTTTCTTGAAGAACTGAACACTCACAATATTTATTATTGTTATTAATGCAGCATGATTTTAGCCCCTTTAATAATCACAGGGCATGGTTCCCAGTGTATTTAAATAATTGATTGGCTTAGAGCACTCTAATATGAAGGCATCCACAAGTATTTAATTGGATCCTGGCTCTGTGCAGTGTATCACGTTACTGATAAATCAATTGTGCAGCTCTCTGCTCATGGAACCTCTCTCCTGGTGGCTCTGAGGGCCAGACTGAGCTGGGCAAGCACCACAGAGTGAAGGTGGAGAAGGTGACAGTGGAGCAGGTTCCAGTCCTGCTCCATGGGATTGAAGCACAGGTGGCTGGGACCAGAGAGAAGGACATCATTAGAAGGCAATGGAGCATGTGCTAATTTGCCTGTGTTTTCAGTTAGCAAGCATTTATTAGGGATGTCTGATCTGCTCGTAGTCAGGTCAACCTGCTAATATTATATTAACCTCTGGTGCCTCTGATGTGTGCAGGAAAAACTCAAACCAGGGATTTTTCATGCTGCCTATGACGTCTTTTGCCCTGGTCCTCGTAGGCCAAAGTGCTGCGGGAGCAGCAGGGGCACAGCAAACCCTCTCAGGAGAGCAGCTCCTGCTTTTCTGGCTCTGAACCTGAGGGGACCCTCGTGAGAGAGTTGGCAGGGGATGCTGAACGGGCTAGGAGAGCAAGAGCTGGGAGATGGATTGAATGTTCATGCAAACATCAACAAAATCATACCCATATTCTCCTTTTTACTTATTTGACCCATTAACTAACTACCAAATGTCTCAGTAATCCCCATCTGATGAGCATCAGAGAGCAGACTCATGGTCCCAGCTAATCCCTTTATTTTGAAGTAAATCGGGAGATTAACAACAGGCTTGGGAATGCTCAAATTAAATTGCATTCTCCCTCGCTGCTTTGCCCAAGCCAATGGCTCCATTCCTGCTGTGGCCACCGCAGCCCCCCTCAACCCCAGCAGGGAAGCAGGGTTAGAAATCACTTTATAAAAATGAGATTCTAATCCTGGGTGCAGTCAGTAAGCAGAGCCTGCCCAGAAGGTACCTATGCCCGTGCAACCCCCCCATCTCCATGCCTAGAGAGCATCCAGCTCTTCCAAACTTGCAGGGATGCAAACCAGGAGATGGAACCATGCCAGGTAGAAGAAACCAGGGACTGGGCTGGTGGGAGCAGCAATGACCATATCTAGGGCTCCAGTCTCTTGTCTTTTCCCGCTGTCTTGGCTTTGCCCGCAGCAGGGTGGGACCTGGGCACTGCTCTCCAGAGCGGTGCCACCTCTGCAGCAGCCCCTGGGCTGTCCCACAGCACCTGCCTGGATGCAGAACAGAAGGAAGGGCTCTGGGATCGTGTTTGGAGCCATCACAGCCTCTCGCAAGCCAAAGCCTCCTGCAGGTCTCCCGAAGTCAAGGACCTGATGGAGCAAAAGTTTCCTGTAGTGGGGACCGTGTCAGAGGCACTGGACAGGGCTGGGGTGTCCCCAGGAGGTGGCAGCAAGGGCCACCATCACCAGGGACCCGCCTGCAGCAGGGTCAGGTCTGTGGGTCACCCCAACAGCAGGGTTTATGCCCTGACTCTGCTTTTATTGCACAGCAACAGCTGAATGAATATTTTATTGGCTCTCTTAAGAACATCTCCACAAATGCAGCTTTTAATAAAACATGAAGACGCGTTTTTGGAAGAACCATCTAATGCTTCAAACAGACCCATCATAGCTTATTAACCAGAGCAAAAGCCGTGTGGTTGTATTTTTATCTCAGTGACTCTAATGGAGTCCCAAAGCATCCAAGGCAACAGGGAAGCTGCCCACAGCTCCATGGCCTCACATCCTGACAGCAGCCAGGGCTGGGGCTGCCCTGGCAGGATGGGGCAGCACAGGAGCTGTGCACTCACCTCCCTGCAGCCCCCTTGCTCTGACAGGGATAAATCTACTTACAGCCATGCTGGGAAGAAAAAAATGCATAGAATTTCTTAGTGAAAGGCATTGGCAAACCAGAAAAATATGGAACCGCAGGCTCATGTGCAAACACAAAATCCTGAATGCCAGAACAACTGCACGCGCCTTCTACCTGTTTGAATCCCATAAGCTGGATGAGATGAGCCCTGCTTCTCACTCCATAAGCCACTTTGGGCTTTCTACATTCCTAAATAAGGCATGGGACCTGCATGGTGATTTTTTTTCATAGCCGATTCTAGCAAAAATGATGCTTTTGGAAAAAAAAAATCTTTCTTATCCTTGATTGAATTCATTGTAAAAGCAGCAATAAGACAAGTGGCCAGAGAGGCCACAGCAGCAGGGTGGAGATGGCAGAGGTTGATTCTGCCTCTTCCTGCTATGGGGAAAGGAATCCAATTAAGTCAGCAAGGAGGAAATTTAAAGCCAGTGAAAGAAAATATTCCTCCGGCCAGAACTGGGGGTGCAAGAGGCCATGGAAGGCAAGTCCTCAGCACGACAACACAGGAGCAATGCTGACAGGAGTCACAAGGCTGGCCCTGGAAAGCAGCACTGGTCTTGGGGAAGGGCACAGACCAGCCCTGGCCAGCCCACACAGCACACACTGGGTGAGGGAAAGGGCACCAAGGACTCAGATCCTTCCCCAGTGCCACATGGCTGAGCATGTCTGGCCCAGGCGAGGCGAGGTCCCCGCCAGCAGCATCCCTGGGAAAGCTCCTGCTCCAGAATGGCTTTGCATTGCTGCAGACAGGTAGCACAGATTTATAAAGTAGTAATAAATAAGCCTGCTCTGCAATTTCACCTAATTTTGTCTCCCATTTCAATTTGCTGTCTTTCAGCATAAAGCCGGGTGGTTAATTATGTTTCCATCTTATTTCTCAGATAATACCCGCCTTGTACTGCGCATCATAGCTGCTCAAAGGGTTTCATTTTACCTTTCATTTCACCCCCTAGCACAGCTCTAAATTTAGTCAGCTTGTAATTTTGGGGTATTTTATACATTATGACTTTATTATTGTGAAGTAAAATGGAATCCGTGTCTTTTAATTCACTCTCTAATAATCCTGCACCAAACCTTAACACAAAAGCCTTTTTTTTCTTAAGACTAATTGAATGGGGTGTAATTATAATACCCAGGGAGATGATATTGAAAGTACCTTAACTGTGACAGTTTCCTCTGACTAATTGCGCCTTCGACGACTTGGCTGTGCAACCTCCCCATCAGTTACAGCACTGATGTGCCAAGACCAGGCTTCGGGGGAACTGGGCAGGGATTTGCTACTCCTGGGCTGGGATCCCAAGGTCTCTAAGCCTCCAATGTGGCTGCAGCAGCTCCTCTGCCCTCAAGTAATCAGCAGTGTGGTCCCATGTAGAGAAAAGGAGATGGGGTGTCCGAGGCATCCGGGGGCCATAGGGGTGGCACCATCCCACCAAGGCATCAGACATTGGACATCATGAAAATTCCTTGCCATGGAAGCAGGCATTGAGTAGTCACAATGCAGGGATGTTCCCATCTCCATCACCCTCTTTCTTAGTTTAATGTTCCTGCTGGAGATGTTCTGCCTCTTCGGCCAAAGGAAAGCATTGAAAATACAGAAAGAGAGCGCCAGGGATGAGTTCCAGGAGGCAGGGCAGGAGGATCATTCCCAGGAGAGACAGGAGGCAAAGCCAGCACCACTGCAGCATTTTCCTCTGAAAACCATTCCATTTCCTCCTCAAACCATTCCAGCCAGTGCAGGGGACAACAAAAAACAGATCCAAACACTTGACACAGCAACACAGCCCTTTGTTGGGTGACCCTGCATCCACGCAGGGCCCGTGACAGGATGAACACTGTTGGCACATCAGCAGCTGTGGCCCTGAGGCATACCTACCTGCCCTCCATGCCTGGAGAAGGTTGTCACCAGCCAGATCTCAGCGTGTGGAAACGGAGAGACACGGACAGACTCACCCTTGCAGCAATGTCAGTGGAATCGAGGTGAAAATCCGCCCGTTGAGCATCGCCCCAACTGTTCCTCTGCGGTTCAGCTAAATGAAAGAGTGTGCCTTCTTAATGCAACGTGTAATTAGGGAGAGTAAGTCTCAGCCAGAAGGTTTTATTAAGCCAGAGAATCAGGCAGTTGCATGAGTAATGAGAGCGGCTGCCGCTGCACGAGCCTGGTGGGATGAGAACAGCCAGGCCAGAGCCCCCAGCCCCACCGCCTCGGCTCCGCTCGGTGAGAGTGGCACTGCCAGTGCCTCCCTTTGCTGCTGAGTGAAAAGATCCTTTGCAGAGATTAAAATGAATTTATTATTTCACAGTATGGTATTTACATCACATCTGGAGCCGGTATTACGTACCCCCATTAAAAAAAGTCTAAGTGGCGAGCCCGGCCGGTGGTGGGCGGGGAACGGAGGCAGGCGCCGCACGCACCGCAGCTGCCCTGGGCAGCGCGCGGTGCTGCCGGGCCCCGCACCAGCTCCAGCACCCGCTCCCTCCCGCGCTGGCACCCCTCGCCGGGTCACAGAGCGGGGCTGGGGGCCCCGTTCCCCACAGCGATGCTCTTGCCGAGGCCGCCGGCCCCGCGAGTGCAGCAGCACCGTGGTCCCCAGCCCCGCTGACATCAGCGCTCCTGTCCTTTCCACCTCGAGCTGCCACACCAGGGGTAGCAATGCATCCTGGAGGAGGTCACGAGCTCAGGGCCAGGAGATGGTGCATTTTCCTTTATTTTTAATTAATGCAGCGAAGCCTGGCCGGGTCTGGGTCTCTGGCTGCATCGGTGCAGGGTCAGCATCACCAGACCTGAGGGCTTCCCCGCACAATATTTGAAATTGGATTGCAAACACAAGCAGTAACTTGATGCCTGGGACTTGCACGGTAGAGAACAGCTATTAATTAAACTCACAGCCTGGTTAATGCAGTTTCCGAGGAAGGAGAAGCCAGCAGCATGCTCCATGGAGACATTTCACCATCTCCAGGCCTGACGGAGTGTCGGACTGCCCCAGCCACGCCGCTGCATCCACGACAGCCAGGTCCCAGGGCAGGGAAAGCACAACGCTCTGGTGTTGGAACATCCCCCAGGTGACACGAGGTCAGGCTCGGAGCTCAGCGCCTGCTCCTGGAAACCCACTGGGCCAGGAGACGCAAGCCAAATGGGGGAGGCTTTCACACAACCATTGGCTTCCCAATTCCCAACAGTGACCCTGATTCAACAACTGTGGAGATGGGGAAAGGCAACTCACAGCAAGGATTTAGGCTATTTCAGAACAAAGCCCATTCTGGGGGACTGCTCTGTTTGCCTGTACTGTCAACAGCTCTTACATGACTACAGTGTTGTGTTTAAGATGAGAAATGAGCCAATTTCTTGGTTGGTGAGCATGTCCCCAGGGCAGGAGGAGACCGTGGAGTGACAGGAGTCTTGTTGTTTCGCTGCAGTCCCATACTCGCCACCTCACGGGAAGCCAGGACTCAGCAGATGCTCTGAGCCGGTACCTGGCACGGTGCCGCTGGCAGGCGCAGGACAGCAGCCCTGGAGCATCCCATGTCCTGCTGGTGCTGGCTCTGCGGAGCGCCGGGAGCCTGTGCCAAGGCTGGTCAGCACTGTGGAGCTGCACGGACGCTATCGCGTGACCTGGAGGCAGAGTGGGGAGGTGTCTGCTGAAGGAAGTGGTCAATGTGTTTGCAGCCGGTTTCCCCACACACCTGGCTCATTCCCCCATCCATGAGCTCTGAGTGAGCAGCCTCAGGAGATGCAAACATGGTTGCTTTCACTTAATGGAGTCGTCATTCCATGTTTCAGCTTATGGACTGTGAATCCCGTGCCCTGGCTGCAGCTTCCCCTGGGGGTTGGTCTGCAGGGAGGACCAGGAGGGGCAAATCCAGCCCCTTCAGCACAGTTCCCAACAGGGCACCCAAAATCCTTCTGGAAACATAGCTCTGCATTTCCAAAATGCAGCCTCCTCTGGGGAGGACAAGGGAGGATACCCAGGGAGGCCAGAGCTGCTGGATGAGGGAGGAGAGCAGAACAGGAAGGGGCCCCAGCGAGAGCCCAGGTCAGCAAAGCCAGAGCAGAGGCTCTGGGCTAAGTTAGCAGCTGGGGAAAAATAAGCAAACAATATTAATTTGGGAAAAAGACAATGAGCTAAATGTAGTACTATGGTTACTGGTTGGTGATGGATTCTCAGGGCCAAAGGAACCTTCTGGGATGCCCATAAAAACACTTGAGCGTGAAAGTGCTTTCTATGCACAAAAATAATAGCAATAATGAAAAAAAATCCCAATATTGCTTAATATGATGATTTTATAGCAGGGGATGTGGGGCGAGAAAAATTAAGGCACAGGAATAATTGCACTCAACAGTATGAACAATGATTATAAAATTATGCAACCGATTAAGCATGGCATATATGTAATTACTAATGAGTTTGATAAAATTTTAATTATACCTTGTTCTTTGGGGCATTCAGCAAGCCATGAAAATAATAATCATATAGCGCTCTGTCACAGCTGATTGCTCAGACTGGGGAGTGGTGATGGGTTCAGGGCTGCGCTGAGCAACCTGCTGCCCTGCAGCCGCAGGAGATTCTGGGCAGCAGCCAGGATGGCCCAGCAGCCCTGAGCTGGCATAGAAACATCACCAGCTGCGGGATGAGCCACGCAACAGAGGGGTGACCCTCCTCCCCGAGTCTCCCCATGGGATTTATCCATCAGCAAAGCCGTAGGACCCACTTGGGGTTTGTGCTACCTCCATCACCAGCGACAACAGCCCGGAGCCTCTGTGCTGCTCTGGTGCATCCATAAAAAACAGCACACACCCATGAGAAGCCAGAGTGCTCCCCATTTCCCTGTGAGCTCTTTGGGGATGCTCGGGCTGGGGAAGGCACAGCCAGGCTGTCCCCTATCCCCCTGCCAGGGAATGTACCTTGGTCGTCTTCACTTTGTTTCCGCTACTGCAGCTCCAGCCCGAGAGGTCAGGCAGCACCTTGCACTCCTCCCCGTCGAGGCACGGCTCCATCTGGCACCACCACTTCTGCAGCACAATGGAGGCTGGCGGAGAGATGGGCATCAGCGGCCGGGCTGCGGCACGGGAGACCCAGCATGGCCAGGGGAGGCTGTTCTGGGCTGGCAGCACAAGAGGGGACAGGGCTAGAGCCCTGCCGGTCTTGGGAGCTGCAGCCCCTCTCTCAGGCACAGCCCGTCTTTCATAGACTCATGGAATGGGTTGTGTTGGGAGGGACCTCAGAGCACATCCAGTTCCTATGCCCTGCCATGGGCAGGGACACCTCCCACTGGATTGGGGGGGCTCCAAGCCCTATCCAACCTGGCCTTGAACACCTCCAGGGATGGGAGAGCCATGGCTTCTCTGGGCAGCATTGTCCACTAACCCACGGCAGGCTCCTCTTACGGAGGCAAAGGGACAGTTTGACACTGCTCAGCTCTGTTAGGATCTTATAAGTGATGTCCCCAACGTGGGTAACCAGAGAGGGCTGCCCTCTCTTTGGGAAAGACTACATACACAAGCTGTTAGGGACAACGAAAGCCTTCCCTGACAAAACCTCCTGGTGTCTCTTGGTGCTGCACACAACTGCGCTCACAGGATGCCAGCTGTTGGGAGAATCGATACCTCACTGGCAGAAGCTGCAGCTGTGATGCCACTTGATAAAATATACATGGTTGGAGCTTTGCTTAGAGCTCCTCGGAGGTGATGGGGCTGCATGGCTGGAGTCACATCCCTGCCTCCGGCTGCAGCAGCACGATGAGCAGAAACACTGGGATCGATTCCACAGCGCATGGCCCTGGTGCAGCGGAGGAGCTTGAACTGCTGGAGCACCAGAACTCAGAGCCCAGGGCTGCACACCAATGGAGAGTGGCCCCAAAATGCTCCCTGTCCCACTCTGCTCGGCTGCAGGAGCCCCTGGGCAGGTCTGCTCTGTTAATCCTGGTGGCACACAAACTCCACAGCAGCCTGAAGATGCAGCTGGGGGGAAGATGCAGCTGGGGGGTTCAAGGCATCCAGCTTGTGGCCATGGGGTACTCACCATCAACACAGGAGGGAGCTGCCCGCGTCGTCCCCGCCACCTGCCCCGGGAAGCAGGAGCATTTCACCGTCTGGGAGCGCTCCTCAATCTTGTTCTTATTGCAGCACCTGTGAGCTGCAATGACTTCGCAGGTGCCAGGCTCTACGTGCACTGCGGGAGAAGAAAGAGTCACTGTCACGCAGGGCTGTGCCCCTTAGCCCCAGGACACACTGTGGCTGAGGCACCAGCAGAGCCCAGTGCTGGCAGTGTGTCCCAGCCCGTGGGCTCCTGCTGACACCCACATGGCACAGCCCAGAATCTCCCATCCCACCCACAGCATGGGTCCTGCTCCATATCTCCTGGATCCCAGCTCTTGCTCCTAACAGCCCTCACGATGCCCCCTACCCAGCAAAATTAACAGCCTCTCGCCACAGCCAAGCCAAGAGCTGTACTGAAACAAATAAGCACATTAATTAATTGCAGCTGATAATGAGATGCAGACTTTGCTACCAAAGGGGATGGTGTGTTGTGCTGCCCTTGACTTTGGAGTGTCATCACCTCCCACCCCAGCTAAAGCCAACGTTCCCATCTTGCCATCACACACCATCCTCTGGCTGAAGGAGGGAGGACCAGGACAGCGTTTCCGCCCTATGGTGACACAGAAATGTCACTGTGCTCATCAGAAATCCGTCTGCTCTGCTGCTCCCCCTCCCAGTGCCATTAAAATATTAAGGAAGAAAGATAACTAATGTGCTGGCTTATCACCTCTGGGATCCAGGTTTAGGAGCTGGTTAGCATCGCAAATCAAGGGCTTTTGCTGGGTAATGGCCCACACAAGCACAATACAAATGAGCAAAACAGGGCTGCAGAGACTTCATTCCCCTGCCCTGAGAGCAGGTGATCCCTGCAGGTCCTGTTTAATGAGCACTGGAGGAGAGAGCACAGAGCATGCACTGAGACCTCCCCAGGGTCACTGGGATCATGCTTTGATTTCCACAGTGAGCGGGAGCCAGGCTATGAGGAGGACAGGGAAGCTGCATTCCTGCCTTGTGTCACCCTGGAGAGCAGAGGAGAACACACCACAGCGCCAAACCTGGCTGCTCCACATCCTCAGCTCAGGAGCGCGCTCAGCCCCTTGCACAGCAGCAGCGCACAGGCAGGAGCGTTTGCCATCCTGCCCTCACCATCCAGCCTCAGCTCACAGCTCTGCTTCACCCCTCAGGCACTGCCAGGAGGGTCCTGGGCCCCATCCATCCCCAAACCTACAAAGCAAGGCAACCTCCAGGGAGTTTGTGCCACAGAGTTGTGTCAGTACCCCCTGCTCTGCTGTGCAGGAGCCACCACGCCAAGAGGACCAGGGCTGGCTGACCTGCATCACGCAAGAGCTCCCAGATGTCCCTGAGGAGAGGCAGTTTGTGCCCAATCTCACCAGCAAATACTGCCTGGAACTTTTGGAAAGCAGCCACCTCACCTTCTGAAATGAAAGCTCAGGGAAACAGGATCTCTCCCCAGGCATGCAGGGAAATCCCTCTGCCTTGCACTACCATCTTCACATTCCTGCTGGGAAACACTGAGCCTTGTGCCAGGGGAGGGGCTTTTGTGCCAGGGGAGGGGTTTCTGTACCAGGGGAGGTTTAGACTGGACAGTAGGAATAAAATTCTTCCCCAAAAGAGTTGCCAAGCACTAGCAGAAGCTGCCGAGGAATGTGGTAGGGTCACCAACCATGGAGGGATTCAAAAGACGTAGAGATGTGCCACTAAGGGACAGGGTTGAGCACTGGAGTTGGCAATGCTGGGTTAAAGGTTAGACTCAATGACCTTAAAGGTCTTTTCCAACCTAAATGAACCTATGATTATATAAGTGCAACCTCCCAGCTTGTGCCAGCTGGGCACAGCCAAGCCAGCTTCCAGTCGCAGCAGTCCTTGCCCCTCTCCAGTTCCCACCGTGTCCAAGCACCAGCCAGGAGACGAAAGAGGAGGCCACAGGGAGCCACCCCAGGACTCACTCTCCAGCGATGCCACCAGCCTGGGCAAGGGCAGAGACACTCGTGGCTGTGCATGAACATGAACATGGGCAGTGATGACACTGCTGGTCCCTCGCAGCCCGCTACATCAGGGAGCAGCTGCCACTTGCCCTGCGCTTTGCACCCACCAGCTCACGGGCAGGATGGGCTGTGCAACCACCACGGCTTCAATTTGGCTTTGTTTATTGTTATTTCATGGCAATTTTCATTTAATGACAATCACTCCCATTTCTTCCTATAATAATTACATAATTACCTATCCTTGGAAGCGTTCTGTAATAGCATCTCTGACCATAAATTTTATCCTCCCTTTTAAATGTTGCCGTAATTCAGCTTTAATGATAATTTCCATTATTCTTGCATGCAGAAATGGTAGATTTTGGTGAAAGTGAGAAGGAAAGCAACTCATTACAGAATAAATGTGACTGTTTCACCCTGTTTTTGTGGTCAATTGGATTTTCCAAATAATCTGGGGAACAAACAGAGGCTGTGGCCAACCATGAACCCACCATGCTTGGATCCAGGACCATGAGGAGTCCCTCACCCACACTGTGCACCCCAACACAGCTGCTGCTCCTCCAACAGAGGATTTATTTACCCTCTAACTTCAATGCTCACACGAAGCTGTGGTTTTCACTCGTTTTTATAGATGTCTCCCCACAAAGCTTCATTAGCAGAGCTCTTCCCAGGAGGAAGGGCCAGGCGACCCCCCTGCTCCCTCCGGCTCCTGCTCTCCGTCTTCTCATTTTCAGCTGATTTAGAAAGGTTCAGCAGAGGCAGAGCTGAGAAATCGCTCATTACAGCCATGCAATTCCAGTTCACTTACACACCAAAGCCCTTTTAATTTGCTCAAAAAGGTGCAGCACAGAGATAAAGAAACATTCTCCTCTTGTCCTCCCGACTGCAGCTGGCAGAGCTGGACAGCAGCCTCGGAGCCCACCCCGCATGGGCAGGAGCTCACAGGCATCCACCGTGTCCCTGCTGCCACACCAAGGAGCCCCAGCTGTCCTGGCAGGCTGTGGGTGTGCAGGGACAAGGAAGGAGCTCCCACCAGGAGGACATGGTCCATCTCCAGCTTGTCATTATCATAGAACCCTGGAATGGTTTGAGTTGGAAGAGAGCCCTCAGAGCCCATCCACTTCCACCCCCCTGCCATGGGCAGGGGCACCTCCCACTGGATGAGGGGGCTGAAAGCCCCATCCAACCTGGCCTTGAACACCTCCAGGGATGGGGCAGCCACCACTTCTCTGGGCAACCTGGGCCAGGGCCTCCCCAGCCTCACAGGAAAGCTTTTCCTCCTAAGATCTTATCTCAGTCTCCCATCTTTCAGCTTAAAACTGTTCCCGTCATCCTATCCCTGCACTCCTGGATCAAGAGCCCCTCCCCAGCTTTCCTGCAGGTTCCTGTGGTCCCTTGCCCCCAGCTGTCCACAAACACCACCAGGGGAAGGCGAAACCCATGGCAGAGATGCTTTTGCTAAAACTCTGCTTTGCACTTCAGCCTCGTCAGACTCAGCCTGGGACTGCTTCTCCTTTTGCTGTGCAGCAGGAAACCCTGAACCAGATCAGACTGGAAACGCAAAGCCGATGGATGATGTGTTTAACACCGAGAGCAGGAAAGCCCCAGAGAGCCTGGGACGAGTTCCAGAGCCTCTGGCATGCTTCTCTCTCCCATTCTTCTCTGGTATTTCTCCAGTGGAAACCTTTGTAAAACATTCTTATCTCATGGAACCATGAAAGCATCATAAGAGAACAAGGCTTTTGAATCCTGCATGCAAAAATAAAAGAAAACCACTGTCCTGCTCTGGCTGACCTTTACGTGAGCAGCAGAACTTGTGGGTTTTTATGGCATAACCTGCAATGACACATTTTGTGTCTCAGGGACACACAGGCACAGCTCTGCATGCTCAGTGTAAAATATCACTCTGCTCACAGGTGGAGAGGTGTAAAATGAAGTGGAGTTGAATGCGTGTAAGTGCCAGGCAATGCCCAAAACCTCTGTGCCAAAACCTTTCCTCCTGAGCACCCAAATGCTGTTCAGGGGGTCTGGGTGTCCCGGAGCAGCACAGCAGATCCCGGGCAAAACCTGGGAGGGAGGAGAAGTCCAGTCCTGGCCAGGAGTGGAGTTGTGGGCTGGGAGGGCAGCAAAGTACCGGGAGCGAGTGGCTCCCAGGCAGCCCCGGCGTGAGCGATCTGTGCTCCGTGCCCTGCAACAACTCTCCTACTAATATTCACTAAATAATTAAAGCCTTAAAATCACTCCTGCCTTAGATGCATCTATTATTTAACAGGGTTTTGAAGAGAAGCGGGCTTGTTTTTATTGCTCATTATCACTGCACATCAGTGGGGATTTTTTACTACCTTGTCATCTCAGGTCTCCAACTCATGCTCCATCCCCCTTGGCTGTACATGCGAGTGCGTGCACATCCATGAACTGCCCATGCAAGTTCCATCACTTCACACTTGCAAGCACAAAACCCAGTGCCTGGATTGTGTCGAGAACAGCTGAAAGCTCTCTGCCATTGTGCAAACGGGCAACCTGCAGCTAAAGGACCCAGCTCCCAACCTCCCTGCCTTCCCCCGCGATGCCAAGCAGAGCTTCCCAACACCCAGCACAGCTCCTGCCACACCAAGGTGGCTCAGGAAAATATTTCATCCCTAGTCAATGTATGCGCGTGATGGAGAAACCAACACCTCCCCAGGTGAGAGGGAATCTTGCAGAAGCATCTCATAAATGAATGCCATAGAGCTGCCACCTTCACCCCGAGCAGTGACACGCTGGCCAGTCACTCACAAGGCCGTCAGAAATCAGTTCTCTCCATTCAGAGAGCCTCATTTACCAAGAACAAATCCCAGCTGGCTAAATGCCTTTACACCTCCTTGGAGTTGAGTGATGAGTGTGAACCTAGGCAAAGATGGCACTTTGGTTATCAGCATGAGAGGGGTTCAGCTGAAGATGCTGGGGACACTTTTGTGGGAGCTCTACCCAAATGAGCAAGCCTTGTTCATCACGAGAGCTCAACTTTGTCCATCACATACAGCTCACTATGTTATACGAGGGATTAAACTGCTGGTGGATCATTCTTCACCAAGGAGCCTCCTATTCCATTTCCAAATGACTCAATGTCTGCACTCAATTCATGTGGCTACTTAAATCGAATCCCAAACCCCAGGAAGCACCTCTCTGCTCAGACACAGCAGCATTCCCCATGTGCTGGGTGAGCACAAGTGATGAGATCCCATTTCCACATATTGACAGCATGGTGTTTCCCTGGACAATAACAGAGGCTCTGCATGTGGGCTCTCTGTTCAAGAAATCGATGAGGTTGGGGGTTCCGAAACCTTGTGCCCACACTGTCACAATTAAAGATCTTCCTCTGCTATTGCTCATTTTTAAGTGCCACATCTGGGTTTAGGTGGGAATAAAGGCAATGCCCTAAACAGCTGAACGCTCTGGCTGTGTCTGTCCTTCCCCACACACAACCCACCAGCACCCCTGACCCTTAGGCCACCTCCACACCAACTCCACACACAGAAACGTCAGCATGGGCTTCCTAGGACAAAAATGTCATCGCAGCCGAGAATGCAACTCTATGAAAGTGCTTTTCAAAGGTAATTTTCCCCAAAACCATCCCAACTGAAGTAAAAGCAGAGGGCAGGCAACTGGAAAATAAAGCCCATGAACTCAACAAGCAGCCTTGGGATTCCTGGCTTGAGCCCATGGAAATCCCAGGAGAGGAGGCAGCCACCAGCTCAACCACGTAACATTCTCACAATGCCAGGAAACCAGGGCGTGCAGAAATAGAACTGTGTTAATACAGACACAGAACAGGGGGAAGATTCTAAGTACTTGCTCCTGCTGTGCCCTCTTTGCTGTGGGTGAGGATCTGCTTGAATAAAAACTAGAATACTTGATCCACTGTGGATAAGTCTGTGTGACTGAGAGATCCCCGGCTCTGCCTGCGAGCACATGGACACACGGGCCCATCTCCTCGTGTAGGAAGTGAGGTTTATACATTATTCACACCCTGTGAAGACACTTGGGCTTTTGCACTTTAAACCTAGATGAGTCACTGCTTTATGAGTTTCCAAAGAGCAGCTCCCCTGCAAACTGCTCTGGCCCTGGAGGAACAGGGCTCTCTGGCCCCAGGGACCAGGCAGGCTGGGCAAGCAGTGCCCAAGCCTGTATCCCACAGAGTCCTGTGCTCAGTTTCTGATCCCCAGTGAAATGCCCACCCACTCCCACGGCCAGTGCACACCACGACCCAAGACCACACACACTCGTCCTCCCACCCAGGAACAAGAAACAGACCCTCACCAAATATCTCAAACCCCACCCTGAGCATTCCATGGAGACCCCAAGGTCCCACCAGCGTGACAGTGGCCCAGGGTGACCGCACAGGAATGTGATGCACGTAGCGAGAACGTTGCTTCACCTACCTGAATGGCTTCTGTGGTGGGTGGAGGCCAGCGTCAGTCTTCCCCACAGCGTGGTAAGGCAGAGAGTGAGCACGAAAACCCATCTGCTCAGGCTTTGTATGTCTCTCTCACTCATTCTACCAAAAAACAAGAAGAGTTGCACAGAGGAAGAGAGGCTGAGGAGGGTTGAAAGATGCAGCCCCACACACTGATGCTGCTGCACACAGTAACACAGCCCTCGAACACGCAGGGCCACGGGGACGGGGATGGCCTGGCTGCAGGGACACGGCCCTGGGAGGCAGGACATGAATCTGGGATTCACCCACTGCTCTTGAGCTCGGACTCCTCTGGCAGCATGGGCCATGGCAGCAAGACAGAAAGAAACCACCCAGCAACCACTCAGTTAAGTGATAGTTACCTCTTACTGGGGTTCACACGAGTGCCTGTGCATCTGCCAACCTCGGGTAGGTCAGGTCTTGGCAAGGGGCAGACATCAGCGCATCTGGAAGGAGAAAGAGAAACACAGGTAGTGATACCAACTGCAAGAACCTGGGGAACATCAACCGTCGTGTCCACCAGAGCAGCTGGGGACACCCCGGGGCTCGTCCGGTCCCACGCCAGCACATGCTCACGTGCACATGAGCACGGATCTGCCCACCACAGACACCAAAACCACTCTGGGAGCTCAGCCCACAGCTCTGCTCACCCCTTTAACACCAGCAGGGCTCTGTTCACTTCTGAGAAGCTGCTCCTGTTTTTTACTGCTGAGAGCACAAAATCAGGCCTGTTAGACTATGTTATTAACACAGATCACAAACACTAAACAAAGAGCCAGGGTGTGCGGGAACAGCCAGAGTAAACCAGCAGTAAATCGCCTTTTCCGTGTGTGGTTACAGGCTCTCATGACCCTCGTGTCACCCAGGTCCCTTGCAGTGATGCCCAAGGTTTGGTTCACATGGTCTGGGCACTTTGCAGACCACCAGATGCCCAGCAGCTGCCCCAGGGCCCAGCACCATCTGGCTCAGCAGGGCCAGTGCTGCACGGAGTGGCCAATGCCTGGGTGGACACGGCAGCACCAAGACCTGCACCCCAGTGTCCTGGAGGAACTTGTTCTGATCCTGTTTCTCCTCTTGGTACATCTGCAAAGTTCATAAAACCACACAGGCACAAAACTGCAGCCAAAACCCTTGGACACCCCTGGTCCCCCTCTCTTGGCCCCTCTGTGCACACCAGGGCCGTGTGCCACCACTGTCGGTGCCCCTTCCCACACCACACGGAGGTGGTGGAAAGAAGCAGAGCTTTACATCATCTGGAGTGCTTAAGGGAAAAAGTAAATCTCCAAAGACCTGGTGTTTTACTGTCGATTGCTTTAAATGTGTTCCCTGTGCTATTCATCAGGTGGAAGTGGCTCTGGGGCTCCACGGGAATAGCTTTGATAGCAACATCTCCACTCAGCATCCACCAGGTGAAGGAACAACCTTCCAGCCTCTTTCATCCTCTGCTGGGATTTAACCGGGCCCAGGGCACATAACCGTGTCCCCCATAAAACTTTGGTGCCGAATGATCACTAATTAATGCCAGGGATGGCGATGGTGAAGCTCAGGAGCACTGGGGTCCCCTCCTCGCTGAGCTTGTCTGCACGGGTCCCCGCTGCCCACATCCACCAGGACCAACACAGACAGCACTGGATGCCAGCCGGGCACCGGACAAACCTGGGCTGCTCCAAGGAGAGATCGTTAATTTTCACCCATCTCCTATGTTTCTGTGTGCTCTGGCCAGGCTGAGACAGCGAAACAGACTCCTGTAATGAAGTGCCAGCATAGAAAACACTGACATTTTTAATCAAAACAAAGTGATTCGAGGTGGTAAAAGGGCATTTCTAGTTTTGAAGCACTTCAAAATGAATTGTTCTGTTTTAAAGTGACATTTCAAAATGAAAAATGTTTCATTCAAAAATGCTGATTTAAAGTGATTTTTTTTTCAGTTTTGATTCTCCCAGCTGGGAAAAAAAAAAAAAAAAGCAGAAAATGTCACCAAAAACGTTGACATTTGCTAGGAAAAAAAGAAAGGTATCTTGACAAAAACATGTATTTTATGTTAGAAAATAATTTAGAGGTAAGAAAAAACTCCTGATTTGCACTGCAGAGTGGTCAGCTCAGCCAGGAGCTGCAGCGTGGTTGGGGAGGACACGGACATGCACGTGTCCCTTCCTTTGTCCCAGTGACAAGGGACTGATCCTGCTCCAGCAGAGCCCTCCCTCAGGCTGTGGGACCAGAGGAGCTGTGCAGCCCAGCACCGCTGCCCCAGATCTGGCATCATCAGAGCAAACCAGTAAGCCAGGAAACCATCGCTCCTTGAAGAGGGCACGAGCTGATGCCACACGACTGCACCAGCTCCCTCGTGCAAAGCCGCGTTTGGGCCATCTCTGGTGGGGCTGCTGGCAGCCTTCCTCAGAGCAGGATTTCCACCCCACAGCCTGCACTGTTGGAGCCCCTTCAGAGATGTCACAGCCCGTCGTGTAAATAGCAATGTCCGCTTAAAATACGTATGATTGCCTCAATGAAAAAGTAAACAGTGCCCTCCAGGCTGCTCAGCCCTTCGTATGAATCCTGGGTCAGCACGTGCACCAGCGCTCAGTGGCTGGCACAGAGCAGGGCTCAGTACTCACCCACTCCACAGTGCCTACACACACACATGGACAGACAGACAGACAGACACCCCAGGCTGGAGTAGGGGATCCAGGGAGGAGCTGTGCCCCACCAGGCTAGGACATCTGCCACTGCACACACCTGTCCTGCCCCACAAAGGGCATATCTGACAGCCCAGACAGGGCTGTGAGGCCAGCAGACACAGGGCTGTCACCAGCCTCTGCATTTCTTGCAGCAGTCAGTCCCCAGCGCACATCCCATGCAGCTCCAGCAGAGCAGCCCTGTGGGATGCCAGCCCTGCACCAAGCGTCTCCCAGCTCTTGCTTCATGCAGGAAGCACAACAAGGCTCCCAGGTACGAGCACAGGACACACTGGAGCCCCTTGTGGAGGAGCCCAGCCGGAACTCTGACCTCATGGGAACCTCTGGGCCACACAAGGTCCTGAGAAGACATCCCTGAACCTCTCAGCTGAGCCAAAAAGCAGGCACACCACTGGCCACCTCCACCCCACACAGGACAAGGCTGCACTCCCAGTGCAAACTATATTTAGCTCAGAAAAGCTGAGCTGTTTGCCAAAGCAAAGGAAGCATAAATAAACCATGGAGTTATCAATAATGCAGCCCGCACGGCCCACGCCACGCTCAGAAGGGAAGCACCGAGCGGCAGGAGCCGAGCGGGCAGTGGGGGAGAGCACGTGGGGTCTGGAGGAGCACGAGGCCGAGAGGTGCTGCAGCGGCCACCGGAGCAATGCTCCTGCATGGAGCCATGCTGCACAGGCACGCGGGGCTCCCACTCACGCACAAACTCCCACTGGAAAACACAGCTTCACAGAAATTGCTATTTTGACAGTTATCAACATCCATCACCATGAGACTCCAGCTCCAACTGTTTGGTCTGACTTGAAATTTTTCAGCCTCAGATGTCATTTTGAAATGAAGAGTGGTGTTCTGGCACGTCAAAGCACTTAATTCTGATTGAAAATATCAGCGTTCTCTCTCCTCTTATGTTCTGTTTGGAATTTCGTGGGATTTTTCATAACCATTTATGGAAGCTGCTTTCCACCTTTCGGGTCTGAGCCAGGACCTGAAGTAACTACAAAGCACCCAGATCTCTCAGAAGATAAATCTCAATCATAGCCAGTGTGACAGAGACAATTGTTCCTCCGAGCGAGTCCGCATCCTTCCCCTTGGGCACCAGTCGTCACCCTCCCAGAGCCTCTCCAAGGCTTCCAGACGCAGACACACCAGGAGAAGCCCCACATTGCCATCCCAGACCACAGCAGCTCGGCCACTTGTAGAATCTGGAGACCTTTTCCTCCTCCTTCATTAAAGCCACACGAAGAGCCACGACCCTCCAGCCAGCACTGCTCCATCGCAGCCCAGCTGGAAGGCAGCCCAGCGCCCCGCAGTGCTAATGAGGGACTCTCTGTCGTGCCAAATCATGATCCGAGTCCTGCCAGGCTGGAGTGCTGTTTGCAAAGGTCTGCGTGAGCTGGATAATTATAGTTAGCAGAATTCCACTCAAAAAAAAGAGCGAGGGAGGTGGGGGAGGCTGGAGCATGGCTGGTTCCTGCGCTGACACAAGCCTTCCGCACCGCAGCTCCGGCACTGTCAGCTTCCATGCACATCTGGCCCTCCAGCTCTGCCAGTTTTCTGACAGCTATTTTCATCCTCCTGCTGTTTCAGCACTTCTTGAAGCTTTGGGCACCTTCCTTTGGTGCAAGAAGAGGATCCAGAGGTCCACAGTGCCGGGCAGCCCTGCGCTCCGGCCGCGGAGCAGGGAGGAAACCTGGCCCAACAGAAACCTCCCCGTGGCATTGGGGATGCCACACTGCCCATAAGAGTGGAGAATTTTGGTTTAATACTTCCCTGAAGCAAAAAGACCATCTCAGGAATGCCCCACTGTGCAGAGCCAGGGAACAGGCTGCACACCCAGCCCCAGCACCATCCTGCATGCCCCTGCCATACGGCCGCCTGGTAAACCTCATGACAGCAGTGGCCAAGCTGACCCCACCTCACACGAGAGGAGGGCTGGACCCCCCGACAACCCCGCCAGCTCCGTGCTCACAGAGAAGGCGTTCTTCCCTCACCCCAAAGCACAGCTCCATGGGCTGTGTAACAGGCGATGGCAGCAGCACTGAGAGGCTGCTGAGTCTCCTGAGAAGATGACACCTCTTCGAAAGATCCTGACAAGCAAGGAGACACCCCCACAGTCCCTCGGGAAGGCACAGCATAGGCTTGGATACGGCTCTGCCTGTGAAGAGAGGGTGAAAGCAGCAGGACAGGCTTGGCAGAGGGCATCTCCCGTCTCCCCCAGGGCTGGAACACCAGCTGAGAACTGTATCCTCCACCCTGGGCAGCAAGGAAACGCTGAGACACACACAGACTGTGAGGTTTGGGCCCAGGATCTTCAAGATCCCGCTATTGTCCTGAGAATGAGCTGCCAGTGCTGACCACCAGTGGGGTCCCTGGTGAGGCCAGGCAGTGAGATGCTGGCATCCTCTGAGCACAGGCGGGTAACAGCAGCAACCTCCACAGCCTCGGGCTCAGCAGGGCAGGCCAGCAGACCGGCTACATCCCAGCTCCTGCCGCAGCGCTGGGAATGCTCAGATACAGACAAAGCAGGGAAGTCAGAGCTACAGCGGCCAGGGTGGGAGGGCAGCAGATGCACTCAGAGCTGCATGGATGGGAGCATCATGCAGTAACTTCTGCACCCTCCCATATTCTGTCCTGCCCTGAACACTGCACTGTTCCTTCCCAAAGGGAAATCCCACTGCAGGGGAGCCTAGCCTGAGCCCCAGAGCTCAAGGTTGAGCTCAGTCCTTTTGCACATTTCATTTTAGCTCTCACTTGGGGTGCACTCAGGGTCCAGACCCCAGACATGCTAGTGAGGGCAGCATGAGGCATGTGCCTCTGACCCCCCAAAGAGGTAGCAGGGGAGCAAACAGAAGCACAGAGGTCTCCTTCCCCTAAGGTTTTCCCTCCTCCTCTCCTCTACAGGGATTTATTTACAGTGCCTTGCTCATTCCTTCAGCGTCTGCAGCATTTCCTTCCCAGCCAAGCCGAGCAGGAGAGTTTTTAACTCTGATTCCACCCAAGCACGGCCCTGTTCCTGCTCCCTGACCCGCTGAATCCCTTTGCTGCTGGCATTTTGAAGCTCAGCTCTGCTGACAGTTCGAACCCCAGGCTCATCCAGCGCCAGGAACCTCTCTCTGGTGGAGCGTGGCCACCCATCGGGGGCGAGCATCCCCTCCCACGCCGAGCAACTCCTCCTGTAGTGGGCATCCCCTCCCGTGGCAAGCATCCCCTCCCAGGGCACTGCCCCCCTGCCAGGGGCCGGAGGTGGCCGCTGCTCTCGGAGCCCCCTCGGACCGAGCCCACACCGGAGCCGGCACCGAGGAACTCGCTGCGAGGACCCAGCAGAGCCCGCACCGGGGCCAGGGAGCCTCGCACCGCCCCGGGGGCCACACGGGACGGCGACAACGCTGCTCCCCCCGCTTCGGAGCTCGGACCAGTGCCTCCCCCCATTCCTGCTCCCTAGCCGGTACCGGCAGCGCTCATCACATCGCGGAATCCCCCTCGTACCGCCCCGGGGACAGGGACCGGGATGCTCCGATTGCTCCGATTGATGCTCGCGGGGATGCTGAGCCCGGCGACTCCTTCCGTTCTTGCTTCCCTAGGGACCGGTACGGGCAGAGCTCATCCTTCCCCGTCCGGTACCGGTAGAGCCCATCCCTCCCCGGGTACCGGTACCGGTGGGCTCCTCCCGTTCCTGCTCCCCATCCGGTACCGACAGGGCTCATCCCACACCGGGTACCGGTACCAGCAGAGTTCATTCCTCCCCACCCGATACCGGAAAGCTCCCCCCGCCCCGGGGACCGATACCAGAGGGCTCCTCCCGTTCCTGCTCCCCATCCGGTACCGACAGGGCTCATCTCTCTCCGGGAACCGGTACCGGAGGGTTCCCCCCGTTCCTGTTCCCCCCGTCCCTCCTCCCCCCGCCGCCGTACCGGTACCGGCAGGGGCGCGGGACCCGACGGCGCTGCTGCTGCTCCCGGTGCGGGGGTCCCGTCCCGTCCCCCACCCCGTACCTGCCGGCGGGATCCGGGGCCGCCGCTGCCCATGGCCGGTGCGGCCGGGGCCGCTGGCAGCGCGGGGCGGCGGGGGCGGGGGCGGCGGAGCCGGCGGAACCGGGGCCACAGGAGGGCAGCGCCGCCTGCCGCCCGCACCGGCACCGACCGACCGTCTATCCTTCCATCTATCGGTCTGTCCGTCCATCTATATATCCATCCATCCCATCCACATGTCCATCCATCCACCTCTCCATCCCATCCATCCATCCATCCATCCATCCCATCCCATCCACATGTCCATCCATCCACCTCTCCATCCCATCCATCCATCCATCCATCCATCCATCCACCTGTCCATCTCATCCACATGCCCACCTGTGCACCCACCCATCCATCAGTGCCTGCTGTTCAGCTCAGCCCCATGTGGGCAATTTGCAGAGCTCCCAGTCATTCTCTCTCCATGAGATCACCAAAGCCTTGGAGCATCCCCTCTCCCCACCCTCACCACACACCCAGTGGTCCCCAGGTCTATACAAGGGGACATGCCCCCCCCCATTTGCCAGAGGATCCAAGACTTTGGCCTCTCCCCTGCAGGAACAGCCACCTCAAAATGCAAAATACTCCTGTCTTTAAGGAGCCCATGATAAAATTTTCTCTGTTCTTTTATCTGAGGGAGCTGAGTTCTTATTCCCCCTTTTTAGACTCAAAATTGCCTTATGTAAAATCCCAATTAATTAGACTTGTTTGCTCAAAGGAAAAGAGAAAAGCTCAACAAGATTAAGTGAAACCCCATTAATAAGGTATTAAGGAAATTCAAGCATCTAATTCTTCAGATCAGAGGGTTTTAATAATAATGGCAAAAATCAATATGAAACTAAAGCTGCTGTTTATGTTCATTGGGTAATTTCATCGAGCGCCTGCCAATTCAGGTCCGTGTTGCTGTGATAAGTAAATACAAACTTGTTACTTCTCAGATCACAAAGTTTTAATGGAAATGATCAAGAGCAAACACAATCAAAACCACCCTTCATACCAGCCAAATTCCAATTAAATTAGGCCAGATCGTTCAACACTGAAGCCTACAAAACTCAAGCTCTTTATTGATGGAACAGTACAGAAATACAAACCCGCTGCTTTCCAGATCACAGCATTCGGTGCAGGGGAAGAATTAAGACTTCAGGAAAACTGATTTCCTTTAAATTCTGCTGGAGGTGAACACTGTAATTCCTCCTCCCCCTGAGTTCTTTTCCTGCCCAGCAGCCCTCGGCATCGTTCCCTTTCCCGGCTGTGACTCATCCAGGAGCCCATTATTTAACAGGGAAGTGGGGAGAGTTTGCAGTATCTGTACAAGATGGGTTTGCAAAGAAATAAACTGCACCGGGAAATCCTTAGGAATGAGCACTCCTGCTACCCTGTAGGAAATCCTTTTGCCTTGGACTGAATGACTGTGGACACCCTGGAGCCCTCCTGGCCTCTTTAGGTGACCAATCCTCCTTTCTTCAGGAAGGAAACCCAGAGTTTGTGGCCAGGGCTTGGGAAGAGTGGCTGTGCTGAGGAGATGGGCACGCCAGAAGACTTCAGATCCTCAGAGCGACCAACTTCTCTGCAGTGCTAACAGGCAGAGGTGTATAAGTGATTTTATTACAGCTGGAAAAAGCTAAGATGTCCCCAGATCCTTCTCTCCTCCAGGCTGAACAACCTCAGCTCTCTCATAGGGCACAATAAAGCAGTGTAGGAGAGAAGATCTCTGGGGAGCCGCGACATCCACTGCAAAGATAAGGATGAGTCCCACTCAGAGCCCCTGCACCCCTGGGATGTGGGACTGAGCTGCCAAACTGAAAGAATCCATAATCTCCAAGTAGCCTTATTATCATACATTTGTTCTTGCCCTCCTGTATTCCTACTGTCAGGCGATGCTATATGAGAACAAGGGAGTTGGGAAGGCTTTGAGAGCATGAAGACCGCTCGAGTAACGCGAAAGGGATGAGGCAGCTCTGGAAGGAGGGGAGAGGGAAAAGCCAAGCGACCCAAGAAGGTAAATCTGCTGAGTTCTCCCGCGGTGGGGAGATGTGAGGGTAAAACACCTGCAGGAAACCTGCACCCACACCTGGTCATGGGGTCTGCAAAGCACTGACCACAGCGCCCTGCAGAGAAGTCGCACATCCCAAGCTGCAAAGGCGTTTCTGCACTCAGGCAGGAGAAGACATGGAATAAAGATGTGTGGCTGCAATCAAATTAGCCCTTAAAAGAAATAACAATAAATTCTGAACTTCCCAATTAGAGCGGACAGGCAAACCTTGGAAACCATTAAGTGCTGCTTCTTCTGCTGATGGATTATCCAGAGTGCACAGAGCTATTTGCTGAGCTGCACTGTATTACACTAATTATAAATTAATATATTGCTCATTACACAGTAAAGCTGTGCAGTCAACTAATGCACTGCTGCAAAGAGCCTACTGTGAAACATCCTCTGGTGCTTTTATGATCTAGATGTTTAATTTACTTCTGTTCTGGCCTAAATGCCACCAACATGTTGTTCTTTCACAAAGAAATATCCCTGGCTTCATCCGGCCTCTTCTGGGGCCTGGCAGCACAGGCCGGGTGAGGAACCTGAAAGGCTTTTTTAATGCTAAGCAGTTGTGCAAGAAATAAAGGGGGTAAAGGCAGAATTTAAGCCTAATTCCCGTGTTAATCCTTTTAATTGGTGTTTACCATGGTAGCAGGCAGGGGGTTATTTGTCCTGCTGCCTCTTCACACCTGCGTGGCTGCTGCCCTGGTGCGCTCAGCTCCTCTTGGCCTGCACTGGGATGGGCAGAACCAGCCCAAGGGCTCGTCTGCTCAAAGGAAAACTGCTTTTTTGAAAGGAATTAAATTGCCCTCAAAATAAAAGGTTTCATTTAAAAATAACTTTGGGAAATTGCTTCTCCAGTCTTTCTAAAAATTAAAAGGAATCATTTTCATTAATATTTTCGCATATGTTTGTCCAGAAACAGAGATGTCATAACCTCTTCTATTCTGCACAGGGAAACCTTCACGGACTTGGGAGGGAGAGGACTGGAGAGCTCATCCTTTCCCTGGAGCTGTGAGGCAGGGAAGCACCCAGCTGAAGAGGGGAAGGAAACACCAGTGTCCGGATCCAGCAGAAACCATCAAACGATGCTGAGCTGAAGAGAAACCTTGGGTTTGGATCAGCTTGGGGAACCCCAACAGCTCTGGAGGCTGCAGAGCAACATCTCTCCAGCGCGAGGGGTGTGAAGGTCAGGGGGCAGAGCCGCTGACCTCTCAAGTGACCGCTTACTGGCATTTACCTCCTGAGCCCAGTCTGACGCAGTCTCTAGCTGCGTCCCCGCACACACGTCCTGTGCCGGGCAGCCTGGCGAAGGGGAACGGCAGGATAAGGCAAGCGGGAAACTTCACATTGAACTGGCAGGTGGGATGAATAGAAGGAAATGTACCCCTTTTTCTTGGAAACTCACTATTAGTGCTGCATTGTTTCGGGGAATGTTCTTGCCGTGTGTTTTTATGTCAACCCATTCTTTCTGTACTGTGCGTAGCAACAACAAACATGAACAGGATCAACCGTGCGCAGGAGTCATTTCAGAACCCATCATTTCCTTCTTTCCAAGAAAAGCATCCTGGTGACAGTGTAGGGCACGGGGCAGCCCTACAGAGGGGAGAAACTCTTCCCAGGAATCCGGTGATTTTCAACCTTAATAACACACAGGATATTGTACTTGGAACATCTGAGATCCACCGTGTGACCAGCAGCAAGGAGAAAGATGTCATTAAGGGGGAAAAGCACCTGGGGCAAAGAGAGGACCCAGGGCTGCTGGAGAGGAAGGGGATGGGTGCTAGCATTCCTGCTCCCCTGCCCACGGCAGCTCCCGCCCGTACTGGGGCAGCCCTGGGGCTCCCAGTTATCCTGGCCCTCAGGATTCAGGCACCAGAGAGCCATGAGGGAAAAGATGGGGAGCCAGAGCTGGATGTATATGAAAATGTGTGACCTGTGCGTGTGTCAGGGATCAAACCCAGCCCATCCACAGGGGTCTCTGTGCCCCTGCCTGTGACAAACCCCAGGGTGGCCCATAGAGAGCTGCGAGAGCCAGGGAATCCTGAAAGCATTCGCACTGGGCTTTTCCTGAGGCAGCTGGAGTTCCCATTCCTGCCAGCCCTCACCGAAGGGCAGGAGAATGAGGATGGCTGGTGGGCTTTACTTTAGGTGCTGTCAGTTGGCTGCCAGCATGGGGATGTCCTGGGACTCCTGCGGCCGTGTCGCAGCCTGTGTCGCCACCCAGTGCCTCCTCTGCTCCCTGCAGCTTCCCTGCTACCCCTCCTCCTCCTCCTGAGCCCCCGCATGCCCGGTCAAACCCCGATGCAAAAGAATGAAGGGGGAGGTGCAGGAGCAGCGAGGGGCAGGCAGAGGGGCTGCAGCCCCCTCCGAGCACAAGAAATCACCGCTCCTGCTGGAGAAAGGGACGCAGGGACAAAAAGCCCTGAGCGGGGAGAAGTTCCCACGTGGGTAGCTCCGTGCTGCAGCAGAGCAGTTCACACAGGAGTTCAAGAACCACTAGAATTAATAGGCTACAACAACACCTGACCCACTAACATGAGAAGCAATGAAGAATATCTGCTAACAAACCTCTCTGCACCTTACCTGGGCTTCTAATGCAACGAGGCACAGATCAAAGCTCCTGCTAGCTCTCAGCCTTGTAGCACCCGTAATTGGTGAGCAGACCCCGCTTCGGCTCCGCTCAGCTCGGCTTCGGCTCCGCTCGGCTCCTGCCTTCGGCTCGGCTCGGCTCCTGCCTTCGGCTCCCTTCGGCTCCGCTCGGCTCCTGCCTTCGGCTCCCTTCGGCTCGGCTCGGCCCCGCTCGTCCCGGCCGGGCTCGGCGCCGCTCGGATGCTGCCGCGGGTTCGCGCCGCGGTGGCGCAGCTGGTGGCGGGGCTGGGCGCGGGTGCGCAGACCCCGGCGGAGCCCGGCGGGGAGCGGGAGTCGCCCCCGCCGCCGGACCCGTCCTTCTCCCGCCCGGCCTTCCTGCAGCTGAGCGCCGAGGAGCTGCGGCGCGCCGAGGACCGGGCGGGCCGGGCGGTGCAGAGCCCCCGCGGCCGCCGCCTGCCCTGGAGCACGGGCTACGCCGAGTGAGCTGCGGGGCTGGGGGGGGTTGCAGCCCGGGGAGGGGGGTCGGCAGCGTTAGGGGTCCCGGGGAACCGGTCTGGGTCGCTGGTGGCACGGGATGCGCTGCGCTCGCTCCGCGGGTGCGGGAGATGCACCTCCGCGATGGGGGTGGCGGTGCGGATCGGGCTCTTGCACATCCCCCGAGGCTCCGGGTTCCTCTGTCTTTGCTGTTTTCTGCACGATACGCGGTGTCCAGGACGGGGAACCGAGCCCCAGGGTGAAGGAACTGCTGCGGCTCTCGCGGGGAGGAGGGATCGGAGCTAACTTGGGAGCAGGACCTGATTTCAGCTGCCCTGGCTCTCTTCTGCTTTCCCTTGCTGCGTTTCACCCTGGGCTGAAGGCAGGCGGGGAGCTCAGGCTCTGAAGGTGCCTTTACTCAGTGCTATCAACACCTTCGCTGTCAGTCTCTGGCTCCACCTGATCCTCCCTTTCACTAGGGAGCTTTCTGAGATGTTAATTTGCCCCAGGAGACACTGGGCCAGGACCACCTAAAGCAAAACCCTCCTCTGGTTTTCCACCTCCTGAGAATTCTTTTTGCAAACCACTTGAAAAGTCTGTGCCCAGAGAGCTCATCCTGCTGTGTGTGTTTGCATCCTCCTCCCCTGGGCAACTTTTGTGATCTAGACCCAAAATCTGCTGTGCCAGCTTAGGCTGAGAAAAGTTAGTGTGAATATTTTTGCAAATGTTCTGCTGGTTTCGTCTTCAACACCTTCTCCCCTCCTTCTGAGGCACCTGCACCCTCCAAGAGGTGCTGAGACACGGACAAGGCTGCAACGCTGTCCATGAGTCCCCACTGTGTGCACATTGAGGCTGGAGTAGGTTTGGGGGCAATTGCTGTGCTTGAGGCTGCAGTGGAACCTTCAAAAGTGGCTCTTTCTGGTCACCCTTTGGTGGCAGCTGCTCTGCTCTGGACCCAGCACTGCTAGTGGGAGCCAGTCTCACCTCTGGCTCCGGATCAGCCCTGTAACTGGGCTGGGATGTCTCCTTGTCTGGATTTTGCAGCCCCTGCCAGGGCAGGAGCTCCTGCTGTCACTGGGGACATGGGGACATCAATGGGGATCGGGGTGTGGGGGGGAAATGAGGTGCTGCGGGATGGCCTCTGCTGCAGCATCATGTGAAAGAAAGAGCCTTTATGCCTGGTTTCCCCCTGACAGGGTAATAAATGCAGGGAAGAGCCAGCACAACGAGGACCAGGCATGCTGCGAGGTGGTGTTTGTGGAGAGGAGGCCCAGACCGAGGGGCCAGCTGCCAGCCAGGGAAGGTGGCGAGGAGCTGGCCAGGGTGAGAGCTGTTGTGACATGTAAACATGGCAGAGGAAGCCCAGCAGTGGGATGGGAGATGGGGCACACGGTGATGTGTGTGCGCTGCCACCACCCTGGGGATTCCCTCAGTTCCTGGACCAGCTGTCCCTGCTCCCTGCCAGCTCCTGCTATCAACCCATGGCTGCTGGCCCAGGGTGGCTGCTGGCCCAGGGTGGCTGCTGGCCCACGTGCCCAGTGGGCTGCAAAGGTGACTGTCGCACTGGCCCTGTTGTGCCTCCCCTTTGGAGGAGCCACTTCTGGCAGCACGAGGTGTCTGACGCAGTGCTGAGCTCAAGCCAGGGAACAGCCGTGTCCAGACACCCTGGATCAGCTGTTCACATCGCTCCTGCCAGCACCAGGCTGGGACCTGTGAGCCTGAGGCAGAGCCTTGTGTCACTGTTCTCAGCTGGTGACCCCAGCTGCTCCAAATTCGCCTTCCTATCTGCTTCCTCACAGCCTCACTTAACCTTCCTTTTTGTCCCCGCAGGGCAGGAAGGGTTTTTATTTCCATTACTGGGCCTTGTTTGATGGCCATGCGGGCAGCGGTGCTGCGGTCCTGGCATCCAAGGGGCTCCATCTGCACATCTGCGAGCAGCTCCGGGACCTCGTGGACGTCCTACAAGACCCTTCCCCACCTCCCATCTGCCTCCCGCATGATACAAGGGCCGGCCCTGCTGAGCCGAGATGGGTGCCCCTGGCAGAGGATGATGAGGAGGTCCCCAACAATGCTGTGCCACGGTTTCACCTGGAGAAAGCCATATCTCATGAGAGCTTGGTGATTGGTGCCATCGAGAACGCATTTAAGCACATGGTGAGCGAGCATATGCCTGCAGGGACACCTGTATATCACCTGGGAACTTCTCTTGCTGTCTGTGCTGGCTTCTCCCCTCCAGCAAACAGCAGCTCTGCAATGAGGACAGGCAGCAGGACGGTCTCAGATAGGGCACTGTGATGTTCTGCCATATTTTGGGGGTTCAGGATGCAGAAGCTTTGGGCTTTGGACCTCTGGTGCAGAGGGCCTCATTGCTCTTTGTTCCAGCAGTCCCAGCTACTCACCTCCTGTCTTGCTTTTTCCTGCCCATTCCACTGACCCAGTGAAGCCACATCCCCATGCTGCCCTGCAGGACCCTTGTTCCCCTTGCTCAGTCCCACAGCTGCCCCAGGGGAAGGTGCCCAGGTCCTGGATGGCCTCTGCTCCCCACCTGGAGCAGGATCTCAGCTTGGCCAGCAGCCGAGGGTCTGCTCAAACAGCCAGGAGATATTTTGGGCTTCTGGCAGCTTTGCTGGCATGGGGCCGCCCTCCCTGCCTGGAGTCGCTCTCTGTCTCCCCAGGACGAGCAGATCGAGCGGGAGCGCCTGTCCCAGCACCTGTCCGGGGGCTGCTGCGCCCTGGCTGCCGTCTACCTCATGGGCAAGTTCTACGTGGCCAACGCCGGTGACAGCAGGTACAGCCCTGCCAGGCAGCGCCCACCTTTCACCCGGTGACTGGGGAGCACTCTGGTGGAGCAGAGCACGCTGGAGGCATGGCCAGTGAGGAGCTCCTGGCTCCATCCCTGAATGGCTCCTCCGTTGTTCAGCCTGGAGAAGAGAAGGCTCCAGGGAGACCTTAGAGCAGCCTCCCAGTACTGAAAGGGGCTCCAGGAAAGCTGGGGAGGGGCTCTTGTTCAGGGAGGGCAGGGATAGGACGAGGAGGGAATGATTTTAAGCTGAAAGAGGGGAGATTGAGATGAGATCTTAGGGAGAAATCTGTCCCTGAGAGGGTGGGGAGTCCCTGGCAGAGGTTGCCCAGAGAAGCTGTGGCTGCCCCATCCCTGGAGGTGTTCAAGGCCAGGTTGGATGGGGCTTTGAGCCCCCTGATCCAGTGGGAGGTGTCCCTGCCCGTGGCAGGGGGTTGGAATTGGATGGGCTTTGACGTCCCTTCCAACACAAACCATTCAATGAAGCTGTGCTGCTCTGGCGAGGGCAGAGGGGGCAGGACCAGGCAGGGCCACCCCCTGTGCCCTGCTCTGGTCACTGTGTTTGCCCAGTGCACAGAGGGGGCTGCAGAGTCGCCTCCCAAGGCCTGGCGCTCGCTCCCTCCATTTCAGCTGCAGCACCCCGACTGCTCCCCAACAGGCTCTGATCACAGCCCAGGCCCTGCTGCCAGCACTGGCCGGGTCTGTGAGTAGGGGAGTGAAAATCACCCTCCGTGAAACTTTCAGAAATGTTCAAGGAGTCATTTTAGGACACAATTCATAACAGTGAGGTGTTTCAGGAGAGGGACATGCAAATCTCTGTGCAGACAAGTCCTGTGGGAGCTTGAAGCCCTAGGATTTTGACTGATGCATACATTTCTTAGAATCATTGAGGTTGGAAAAGGCCTCTAAGCTCATCCAGTCCAATAGTCAGACCAACCCCACTGTGCCTGCTGAACACTGTCCCGAGTTGCACCCACCCGTGGATGCGTTGCTGTTTTTGCTCCTGGGTGTGTTCGTACCGCCAAGCCGTGGCAGGAGGGCAGAGCCACCTTACGGCAGGGCTGAAGCTGGTTTGGATTGCCCTGCATTTACTGCAGGGTTGGTTTGTGCCCAACGGTGTCAGGCCAGCAAATACAGGCTCTGCAAATTGTCTGAGGATGGGGGCTATGCTTCCAGCTCTGGAACAGAGGAGGAGGAGATCCAAGGGATCTGTAAGCGCCTCTGGGTGAGGTGCTGTGTCCCCTCGGGCATCAGATGCTGTCGGAGCCTGGCTCAGCCAGACCTTGCAGCCCTGGAGAAGAGCAGGGTGGGCAGCAGGGCCATCAGTGTGGGAATCAATCCTCAGTCCCCCCATGACCTCCAGAAACATCTCATAATCAATCTTTTTTCTAACACATCAAACAATCAGCGAGCGCAGTGCTGGTGCGGGCTGGCAGGTTCTGCCTGTCCCGGCTGCAGCTCCTCTCAAATGGAGACTTCACTGCCTTTGCTGCTCCTTTTCTAACCATGTCCTGTCCTCTGGTTTGCTCTGCTCATTCCCCTCTGCCCCATGCTTCTCTTCCATTCTCTCTTCCTCCTTGTCCTGCGCAGGAGGGAGCAGCGGCTGCGGGGCTGGGTCGGAGCTGCAGCGAAGCCAGGGAGCAGTTCCCCAGCTCAGGGCTGGGAAAGGGGGCAGCCAGCGGAGGGAAGGGGTTGTGGTTTCATCACCTGGGCAGCCGTGCAGGGAGTTGGTCCTGGAGAGCTGGGTTTTGCTCCCCCTTCACATCACCTCTCCTCTAATCTCATCCTTCCATGTTTCATTGCAGGGCCATTATCATCCGTAATGGGGAAATCATTCCAATGTCCAGGGAGTTTACTCCAGAGACAGAGAGGCAGAGGCTGCAGTTTTTAGTAAGAAAGACCTTTCTTCTAACCTCATTCCCGCTGAACCCACCTCCCAGCCCTTTCCCAGCCCCAGCTTTTTAAGGTTATAAAGCCCTCTCTGATGGCAGTGGAGAGGAGGAGGCGTTTTTGTTGGAGGAGGTCTTGTTGGATGTGATTTCCTGGCTTGCAGCATACTTGGAAAAACACTGAGACACTTTTTTCTGGAGTCTATTTTTGAATGACCGAGAGGAGGGAACTGCTGGAAGCAGGATCCTCTCCTGGCAGCTGCGACAGGCAGGGCACAGGCACTGGGCCAGGTGCACGTTTGCTCCATTGCAGGGTGTCCAGGCTGCGGTCAGGGTCCCTCCCCCGGTGCAGGACAGGGCTCTCCACTGCATCCTTCTGTGTTCCTGAGGGTTCTCCTCCTTTCTTTCTGCACTTTCTTCCTCCATCTGCCTTTCCCAACACTGTCCCTGTTCCTGGTCCCCTGCATGCTGTATTCCAGGAGGTCCTGGGGCTGCTCTGGGAAGGAGCTCTGTACAGCTTCTCATCCCTCATCATGGCCGCAGCTGGGACATGGCTTCGGGAAAGACCCATCGGCTCTTTCCTTTGGGAAGGTGCTGTGCCCTGCACTGGGTCCCAGGACCTTTGTGGCTCTGACTCCTTCTGATCAAATTCCTGCCTCTCCTGGAATTTTCTGGGCTTTGATCCCTCTTGGAGACCTTTCTTTCCCAAAGCTCTCCATGCAAAGGCTTCACCTTCTTGCCGGGTGCTGGCACAGTGGTGCCCAGCTCTTGTCTCCCCTCTGGGTGTAGCATGGACAGGTGGTTTGGAGCTGCTGTACCATTGCCTTGTTCATGTTGCAGCAGAGCAGCTGATGTTATCCCCCCCCGAATGCTGCAGCCGAGTTCCTGGGTCCCAGGAACCAGTGCCTAGTAAGGAGCTGCAAGTGATGCTATGTGGATCCTGCTCTCCCAGCCCTAAAGCTGAGCCACTGTTCCATCCCACAGGCGTTCCTGAGGCCTGAGCTGCTGGGCAAGGAGTTCACCCACCTTGAGTTCCCCCGCAGGATCCAGCCCAAGGAGCTGGGGAAGAAGATGCTCTACAGAGACCAAAACATGAATGGCTGGTAACCCCCGACCCACAGGAGGCTCCATGCCGAGGGGTGGCAATGGGGTCCTGCACCCGCCCAGCTCTAGCAGCCCTTCCTGCGGGGCAGGGGCTGTGATGAGCTGGGTACCCGGGCCCTGAAGGGGCCTCATCCTGGGGGATGCTGTGTCCTGAGCAGGCAGGGGAGGTTCTGGAAGCCTTCACCTGCTGACACCTTCTCTCTGGCTTCTTTTGCCCAGGGCTTACAAAAAGATAGAAGAGGATGATCTGAAGTTCCCACTCATCTATGGGGAAGGCAAAAAGGTGAAGTACTGTGGTGGGAGCTGTGTAGGGGTCGCTTCCCACGTGCCCTCACCAGACTGGGGAGTTCCAGCCTGTTTTTTGCTGGTGCTGTCTCTGCTTCAATGCCATGAATTCTCAACTGCGAATGGAGGTGGAGATGCAGCGGCTTCAAGTTTCCTTTTGGTTTCGTTGTTCTGCAGGCGCGGGTGATGGCCACAATTGGGGTCACGCGGGGCCTGGGAGACCACGACCTCAAGGTGTTCAGCTCCAACATCCACATCAAGCCTTTTCTGTCCTGCTTCCCAGAGGTGAGCCTGGCTGCCAGACGTTCCTGCAGCGGCCGGAACCAGTCAAGGTGACCAGATCCATGGTGTAGTGGGAGCCTCCTCTGCCTCTCTGCCACTCACCCTCACATCTTGCCTGGTTGCTCACCAGGTCAGGATTTATGACCTCACGCAGTACGAGCACTGCCCTGATGATGTTCTGGTTTTGGGCACCGATGGGCTCTGGGATGTCACCAACGACAAAGAGGTGGCTGGTGTGGTGATGGAGGTGCTGATGAGCTACGAGCCCAATGACCCATGCAGGTGAGCATCAAGTGGGCAGAAAATGGGGCCCTGTGGTCTAACACCTCTCCTTGATCCTTGAGCACTGTCGTGGCCATGTGTCCCTCTGTCCTCGGGCTGCTCCTCTTGCTCCACAGCATGCAGTACTCCCCTGGATGCTCCAGTCTGAGCTCAGATCTCTCCTCTTCAAGGGACCCTTTCCTACACCTCTATCTCCTCCAGCTTCTCCCTTGCCAGGGACAGCAGGATGCTCCATGAGGGAGTCTGCAGGGTGTGGGTGCGTGCTGAGCCATGCTATTCTGTGACCCCCAGGTACACCATGGTGGCCCAGGAGCTGGTGGTTCGCTCCAGGGGTGTCCTGAAGGAGCGGGGCTGGCGGCTGGCCAATGACAGGCTGGGCTCTGGCGACGACATCTCTGTCTTCGTGATCCCTCTGGGCGGCCCTGGTAACTACACGTGATGCCCAATGGCCCTGGGGCAGGGGAGGTCTGCTATCCTTGCCTGGATGGAGAGGAGCAGGACACACACAAACTCTGCCTCAGGGCCACCTCTCCTCCAAGCACTTATTCCTGAGCCAGATGAGGGAAGAGTAAGAAACCTGGAGCCTCCATCTGTGCCCCTGCCCAGAGCATCTGCCTCCACCTGCTGCATCTCAGCCCCAATGGAGGTGGAAAGTCCTTGGATGGAGAGCGGGGACTGGGGTTGAGGGATGTTTTTGTGCTGCTACTTTCTTGATTGCTGTGCAAAGCCTAAAGGCTTCCTGGCTGTGTCCCTTGAATCTCATCCTGCACCCACATGCGCTGGTTCCAGTGCTATGTGACGACCAGCAAGCTGGTGGGGCATTCCCACCTGGAAAAGCACATGTCTACTGCTGCCATCCTCTCCTCTTCCCCGCTCTGTGCCACTCGTAGCAGTGACACCGAAGCTGCTGTGGGGCTGAGTGCTGGGGCGAGGATGGGCTGTGGGGTAAGGTGAAGTCCTGCCAGCGCTGGGTGATGCTCAGCCCAGCAGAAGTCCACTTGTGGGTGGACATCCCAGCTTTGTCCTTGCCCTCTCCGGCCCCTCATGTCCTCATCCCAGCCACGTTCCTTGTCTTAAACTCCACTTTGGGAAGTTGGGGCACATGAAGAGCCCCAGAGAAGGAATGAGCCACTGCACTTGCACTTGTTTCACGGGTTTTACCCTCACCCCTCTTCATGCCTTGGATTGCTGCTGTGTTTCTGGAGCCAATTATTTATTATTAACTGGAGAGCTGAGCTGGAAAGTGTCTCAGTCCCTCTTGGTGGAGAGAGTCTGTATGAGTGTACGTCTGTATTTGTGAGCCGCTCAAAGCTGGCAGCTGCTGAGCTGCAGTTGCACACAGAGCAGCCCTATTCAGCCAAGCTTAACAGCTTAAACGCGCTGCATGGAACTGCTTAGCTGGGGGCTGGAAGCCACCACGAAAGCAGCTTGGTTGTGACTGGGTCAGGAAGACAAGTCACTCCTTTTCCTTAAGGATCTCAGAGCTGGTGCTGAGTGGAGCTGAAGCTGCAGCTGATCCCTACACAGAATCTTGTTTTGCATCACATGTAGCTCTTATCCAGGGGATGCAGTTCCTGGACCTCTGCAGAGCATTGCATCCTCCCAAAACACGATGGGTGGTCCCATCCTGTCAGCATGGTGATGAACCCTGGCTTTGGGAAGGCACCAGTAGTTGGTGTCCTGCTGACACTGGGTGCAGCCAGCTCTTATCAAGCGTCACTTCTGATGAATGTTGTTTGTCTCTTGCAATCAGTGAGATGTAAATAAACTTCATGGGAAGTGAGATGCGAATGTGGTGCCACAGTCTGTGCTGCAGGGAGCGATCCCGGGAGTCTGTCCTGGCGTAGCACCGTGTGCTTAAAGCTTCTGCCACTCACGGTCCCACTTTCAAGTCAAAAAAGCCTTACCTAAAAGCCAATTAGCACCGATTAATTTATGTAGGCAGGGTTGGTAGTGAATAGGCCCAGGCAGAGCGCTGTCTGGACCCCGTGGACTGTTCCTCCCTTGCCCATGGGCACCGGGAGTTGGTTCTGGTCTCTGTGTGGGGCTGGCTGGGGGTTCAGCTCCTCTGGGATGCAGTGATGGGGATCAAGCTGGTGGGGAAGGGTCATTGTCCCAAACCAAGACCTGGTTGGGGAGCGCTGTGCGGGGCTGGCGCGAGGATTGAAAAGCAGGAGGCACCAGCCTGGTACCCCCGGCTGATTCGGGCTGCGCCCCGACATGGGGAGGGGGCGCTGCTCCGCATCGCATCTCAGCTCGGCTCGACTCCTCTCGGCTCGACTCCGCTCGGCTCGACTCGGCTCAGCTCGATTCCGCTCGTGCTCGGCTCGACTCCGCTCGGCTCGGCTCGGCTCAGCTCGACTCCGCTCGGCTCGGCTCGACTCCGCTCGGCTCCGCCCCGCCCTCCGCTCGGCCCCCGGCCGGGGAGGTGCCGCACGAACCGCGCTGCGGGGCTGGGGCTGGAGCCGGGAGCGAGCGGCGCGGAGAGAGGTGCGGGCAGGGAGCCGAGGGTGGGTTGGGGTGTGGGGTTACTAGTGGAAACTAGGGGAGCTGCAGTGTGGAGGAACTGGTGGGGACTGGGAGAACTGGAGTGTGGGGGAACTGGTGGGAACTGGGGGAACTGATGAGGACTGAGGCTACCGGTGGGGTCTGGTGTTATTGGAGCGTGGGGTTAGTGGCGGGCTGTGGGGGAACTGGGGTGGGGCGTTACTGGTGGGGATTTGGGTTACTGGTGGGGTCTGGGGTAAGTGGAATGTGAGGTTGCTATTGGGGACTGGGAGAATTGGGGTATGGGGTTACTGGTGGGGTGTTCGGTTACTGATGGGTACTGGGTTTACTGGTAGGATTTTGAACTAATGATGGGGTAGAAGGCTACTGGTAGTGTGTAGGGGGTTACTGGTGTGATCTGGTGGAACTGGGGTCTGGGGTTCCTGGTGGGCTGTGTGGTCGGTGCTGGGGTCTGGGCGGCTGCTGGGGAAGATGAGCTGGGGGGCGGGGAGCGGATGCTGCAGCCGGGATGGGATGTGGTGGGATGGGATGGGTGCGCCCAGGGCAGGGTGGGTGTCACTGAGTGTGGGAGAGGGATGGGTTAGTGGCATTTGGCCACCGCGGATTGTCCCTCGAGGGGACCCTGACCCACGGGTGCCACCCAGCTGGGGCGAGAGCCAGACCTGCCCGCATCCCCACTCCAGCAGCATCCCTGCGCGTGGCCTCGCTTCTGGAGTGGCCATGCTGTCTTTTCTTCAGAAAAAGGCAAGAAGTTCCCTTTGCTTCCAGCTGAGCTCGTTTTTAAACATTTATGTTAGGGGGCTCACGAGGGGGGAGCAATAATTGTGTAATGTCTCCAGAGCTGGGGAGCATTCCAAAACCATGACTGCACAGCCCTCACCAGCACGAGCTGGCAGCCAACTCTCCCGAAGCGGCTGCCAGCCCCCCCCAGATCCCGGCTCAGACCCCCTAAATCCCGGCTCAGCCCCTCTAAATCCTGGCCCAGCCCCCCTTGATGCCTGGGTTACTCCATCCACACAGGGATGGGGGCCTGGCTGAGACCCCTAGCATCCCAGCACAGAGCTCAGGCCGTGGAACCAGAGACTGGGAGGCAGCAGCTTTGGTGGGCTGTGTCTCACTGGGACCAGTTGCATTGTATTTTCATTTTTCCAAGTGCTTTTTGGTGTCCAAACAGTTTCAGTTGATGCTCAGCTCCTCCTTCCCAGCTACAAGTGGCAGAGCTGAAGGCTGGAGGGGTTTTTAAGGCTCTTCAATTGAATCCGTGCTCCTGACAGCTACAATTTCTCCAGGGAAACATGTTTTTAAGTGGAAAATAAGCCAAGTCACTGTCTTCCAGCATGTTATCGAGTGTTTAACTGATACTCTCACCTCCTAACTCACTGTTTGCACTGGATTGACATGAAGAGTAAGGAATGTATTGGCAAATATTGATTGAGCAGTGCTCCAGTACCGGCAGCTGTGGGGATTGTGGGTCGTTGTGGGAAGCTGTCAGCGAGCCGCTTGTAGTGCCGTGAGTCTGGGAAGGCTGGCGCTTCCGTGGGAGGTGAAATAAGAGCATGGCACAATGTCCTGTGGAAAGGGAGGTGGGGGCAGGCAGCATGTTCCCACGCAGCTTGTGGTTCAAGCCTTGTTTAGGCTTTAGAATTCTTCTGCTCCAAGTTCCTTTCTGTGTTTGGCTTGTGGAGGTTTCTGTGGGATTTAGCAATGAAGCCAGCTTGGCTGCTCCGCCTCCGGCTCCAGGCAGTTGCTGCAAACCCCGGAGTGTGACCTGACCGCGGCCAAGGAGTGGCTCATAGTGACAGAAAAAACAACTATTAGACCTAAAACGGTAGCGCTGAGCTCAGACTGCTTTGTTTGAGGATGGTTTCTCATTTGGATGTGGCAGCTCTACATCTAAGCAGGTTTTGGGCAGCTTTCCTGGGGTAAATGCAGGCGTTTTCCTCATTGCTGGGTCATTTTGGCAGCAATGGCCAGTGGGACGGGGAGCTTGGAGCGGTGGGAGCAGTGTTGGTGGTGGGCACGGGTTGTGCTCCAGGTGCCGGCGATGGCTGGGGTGAGCGACGGCTGGAGCCTGGTCTCCTTGATGCTGCACGGAAGTACAGAGCGTGGCTTGCTCAGGCTGTGCCAGCATGAGATTCCAGGTGCTGCTGCCCCAAAACTGACACCAGTTTGATGGACTGGGAGCTGCGATCAAATGGGAGCTCAGAGCCTGAGTTCTTTCTGTCCTGGCCTCACGTTTCCTATTGCCATTGCTGTTCACTTCGAGCCCTTTTCAACTCCCTTTCTTCTTCTGCATGAGTCCCTCTGATTGCCGATACACTTGCCAGGGCATTGACTGTGATTTAGCTGCCTCAGCAAATTAAATCCCCCTCAATGAACATACTCATCAGACTTTAAGTTGGAAGTTTACTTTCTTCTCCTCTCCCACAGCCACAACCGCTCCTGCTGCGGGGCTTCCCGCTGGCGATTCCGGCCAAAGACCCGCGTGCCTCTGTCATTCTGTCCCCAAATGCCTTCTGTCCCCTTCAAATCCATCTGGGGCAGCTGCTGCTCTGCTGCTGGTGTCAGTGGGGCTCCTGCTTGTGCTGTGAGCTGCTCAGGTGGGATCTGGAGGGAAGAAAAAGTTCATCACCAGGGTGATGTGGGCTGCATAAGCTGTGCCTGGAGGCTTGGTCCTCCTCCTCCTCGCTCCAGTTTCCTGTGCTCCTTCTGGATGAGGAGGTTTTGTCCAGAGTAGAGCATTGGTGGGGTCTGGGGACTGTGGGGAGAGGGCTCTACCAAACCGGGGGATGTCCGCTGCCAAGACGGTGTCCCTGCAAAGGTTGTGCCTCCAGCCAGAGTTGTGGGCAGAGCAGAAATTGAGCTGGCTTTGCTGGAAAGTGGTGTGGCAGGTCCTGCCGGGGTGGGTCCGTCAGCAGCAGTGCTTGGGAATTCCTGCTGTGGAACAAAACCCCTCTGTTAGCTCGGGGAGCTTGAGCCAATCCAGGGAGAATGGATTTCTGTCCCTACTGTGGTTTTTCCTTCAAAGCGTTAACATCTTTCTCTGCCGTTTCCTGAGCTCCCCAGCAAACCCTGGCTGAGTGACGCATTCAGCTGCTGGAGGAATTCCCTGTTTCCTGCCCAGCAGAAACTATTCACATTTTGATCTACAAATCTGGGAGAGGCCAATAACACCAGGGCTGTTCTGGAGCCCTCGAGATGGCTTCAGAATTGCTGCTTGAAAGCAGAGCTGAGCAATTAAGTCCCATTTTGCCATTTCTTGGCACATTGAAGGAGATGCCTGCTCAGGAGGAGGTTGTTGTGGTCAGCATAGGCACTGCTGGCGGTGGTAGCACAGACCAAACCTGCTGGCATCCTGCTGTGGTCCCATCCTGCCTGCAGCAGTGGGCACAGTGCCGAGCACAGGAGCCCTGTGGGGCTCAGCAGTGCTGCTCTGGAGGGAGTATGGGCACAAAGTGGGTGCTCCCCTTCGTTATCTCTGTGAATGAGCAGGAGGCATCTCCAGTGGCACCCAGAGCACCGCTCACGCCCCAAACCCACTGCTGCTGTCGGGCTGGGCTGCATTGCCAGCGTGGCTGGGCAGCATTGCCAGCATGGCTGGGCAGCCTGTGCTGTGACTCGGAGTGGTTAATGCTCGGCAGAGCTTAAACTCTGCGTTCCCTTGTCTGATGTGGATGGCTGTGTCCTTTTAATCATCTGGCCTGCTGTCAGCTGTAATAAAGCGATGCTCCTCAAATTGCCTTCACCTTTTCCACTCCCTTTTATCCCCTCGCAATCTGGGAGCAGCGTAAAGCCCTTCGTGCCGGGTGTTCCTGTCCCAGGGACTGGCCTTGTCCTGCTGAGCAGCAGAGCATCCCCTGACAGAGGAGCTCGTCTCTCCCAGAGCAGAGTGGTGGTGGCATCTGGAGCTGGCTGGCTCGCGGGGCGAGGGCACGGAGTGAGACAGCCCAGCCGGTGGCTGAGGCACCCGGTGCTCGCAGCCTCCTCGCCCCACTCGCTGTCCCACACCAGCTCGGCATCAGCAAGGGGCTATTTCTGGGCTGCTCTTGTGAGTAATGGAATGAACTGAGTGAGATGTTGGGTGGGGATGGTGCCTCTGCCTGCTGAGTCACTGCTCAGCATCTCCCGTCCTGGGCCAGGGTGGACGCCGGAGGCAGTGGGAAGGAGCTCTGGGTGTGGTGACTCCGCTTGGTTTGGAGCACTGGGGTTGGACTGGTCATCTGTAAAGGTCCCTTCTGACCCAAACCATTCCATGGCTCTGTGATCTGCTGGCAGGGGAGCAGTGGGATGCAGCCGTAGAGGCTGGCTGCTGCCCCGTGCTCTGTCACTCCAGTTGGTTTGGTTTAGGTGCAAAGACCGGCAGCCTGGGCACGCGCAGGTCCCTCTGTCTGTCCAGGCACGGGCTGTGGTCTCTGTTCCTTGCACTGCAGATGTGTCTCCTGCTGCGGATGAGGATTAGATAGCAGCGCCTCCCACTCCGCCTTTCCTTCTCTGTTTGCCGTCACGATATGGAGTCGCAAAGCAGCAAATCACGTTTTGCTGTGGCCAAAGGAACTTTCTGTCTCAGTAAACAGACTTTTTTTTGCCCATCAGCTCTCCTTGTTCCGTGCTGTGGAGATGGTGGCTGGAGAGAGGACGAGGCTTTGGTTGGACAGCAAGGCTGGTTTGCAGCGGGGGTGACGCATTCCTCGTGTCCCCAGGGATACAGCGTCCTCCAGAGCTTTCCCTCATCAGCAGGCAGGAGACAGCAGGCTCCTCCAGCCCTCTCCTCCACCTCCATAGCACAAATGTTGTGTCTTCTCAGGATGAGCTCCTGGACGGCTGCCCATGCTGTGGCCTTGTGATTGTCCCTGGTGCAGCAGGAGGGCACACAGAAAGGGGACAGGAGCTGTGCCAGGGGTCTTCCCCACGCTCAGCCCGTGGCAGTGGGACCCTTTGGGCACTTTAGGCTTTTTCTTCAACTTTAGTGTTGCACAAATGTTCTGGCCCTCTCTGGAGACATCTTGCTCCGCTGGGATGTGTGGTGAGCCTGAGGCTCCTGCTCAGGGTGTGCTGGATCCTACCAGATGCAGCCCTTTGCCCTCCATCTTCTCACCTTACAGGTGCCTGCTGACTAATTTTATTAATGGCTCCACAGGTCTCAGCAGCCACGAAACCATTCCTGAGCCAAAGCACTCGTACCCTGCAGAAATCTGGGGCTACGGCAGGTCCAGCCTGGATTTAGGTAAAACCAAACCACAAGGTCTGGTGATTGAATTGATGAGAGCTAGGGTGGTCCCTGAGGCTTCCCCAGGGATTTTTGCCCTGGGGAGGTTTCCTCCAGGCAAGAGCTTAGCCGTGACCTGCTAAGTATGCAGATGAGAGGAGCTCTCCTCAGGCTGCTTTGAAATGCAAGTCAGCCTGAGTCTTTTCTTAATCCTTCACTTGCAGCTAATTATGATGCAGCCTTACTCAGGTTTTTCTTTTTCCCTTCCTTTTATTCAAGAGGAGAGTGTGGATGTGAGGCCCCGGGAGAAGCCAGCCCTTGCTTAGGGCTTTGTGTCAGTGCCCTGGTGAAATCATAGAGTCACAGAATGGTTTGGGTTGGAAGGGACCTCAAAGCCCATCCCATTCCACCCCCTGCCATGGGCAGGGACACCTCCCAGTGGATCAGGGTGCTCAAAGCCCCATCCAGCTCTGGAGGACAGGGATAGACTCTGCCTTCATCTGCAGTTTTCTGGTCATCTGCCTTATCCATTCTGCCAAGTAACAAGTGATGGTATGAGAGGCAACGGCCTCAAGCTGCACCAGGGGAGGTTTAGAATGGGTATTAGGAACAGTTTCTTTACTGACAGAGTGGTGAAGCCCTGGCAGAGGCTGCCCAGGGCAGTGGTGGAGCCTCCCTCCCTGCAGAGATTCAAAGAACATGTGGCCGTGGCACTTTGAGACGGAGTTTAGCAGGCACAGTGGGGTTGGGCTGAGGGCTGGATTGGGTGAGCTGAAAGGGCTTTTCCAACCTCAATGATTCCATGACTGCCCCACCGCACAGAGCAGTGAGTGCCTTTCCAGGAATTGAATCCTGAGCTGTCGTGCATCTTGCCCAGGATTCTGCAGGGCCAGAGCTACTGATGCTCTGTGGGTGCATAGGGAGCATTCCAGGGCCAAGGTGTGATCCCACCACAGCTGATTTCCTTGTGCGTTGCTCAGGCGCTGTGGCAGGAGTTCCCTGGCATTCCCTGGGCAATTCCCAGGCACAGCTATAATCTCCTTTTGAAACTCAGGGATGCGAGGGCATAGCTTCGCTTGCAGGGCTGCATCCTTGTTTCTCGGGGCAGGAAGCCGCCGGCGTTACTGTGGGATTTGGGCTCTGCTGAGCAGCCTCTCCCACCACTGGTGCCAGTGCTGGCTCCCAGCAAAAGCTCCTTTGTCAAATGGGCTGGGATGGGGCCAGCCTCATGTTGGGTGCCAGGCACACAGGTCATGCTCGCCTAGACCTCTGAGAGCTCAGCTTGGTGCGTTCCTGCTCCTGATCAGATTATTTGGGAGCTGGTGAGTGTGCGTGGGTGAAACCTGGAGAATCTATCATCTGGAATAAAAACAGTCCATGTGTGTGATGCCAAGGTTGGCACCACAGCCGTTTGCCTGGGGTGGTGGCACAGCGAGAGAGCAGGCGTGGCAGGGGTTGGTTGGCCAGGATGGGATCCTGACTGCGTGGCAGAGTGGGTGATGCAGAGCATCCATCATCCAGCTTGAGGTCCCTGCCCGCAGCCACCAGTGCTCACCATGGCTGGGGCATCAGAGTGGTGATTCTCCAGGCCGTGGCTGTGGTGATGGGTGTAAATGGTTCCAGCTGGGCCGTGAGCCGGTGCGTGCCCAGCTGGGAGAGCCTCTGTCCTGGCAGCCACCGCTGCTCACGCTGTGATGTGCCTGGATGCCTGTGTCTGGCACCTTCCCGGGCAATCCTGTGAGGGACTTTGGGACACGGTGGGGCAGGAGGGGCTGGGAGCGTGGGCTGCCCGTGCTGCTCCGTCCCGCTCACCCGCTCATGTCCCCGCAGCGATGGCGGCCATCAGGAAGAAGCTGGTGATCGTGGGAGACGGTGCCTGCGGGAAGACGTGTCTGCTGATAGTGTTCAGCAAGGACCAGTTCCCCGAGGTCTACGTCCCGACTGTGTTTGAGAACTACATTGCTGACATCGAGGTAGATGGGAAGCAGGTAAGGACCATCCTGGGATGCCGGAGCTATTTCCATCCCCTCACTCCCATGGTCCTGTGCTGCCACATGGGTTGGTCCGGCTCCTACATTCCTGGGTCACCCTGACCCTGCCCCAGTTTGAGGAGGACCATGGCTCTAACCAAGAAAGGTAAACCTCACTGCTGGCCTGCTGAGCCACCTGTGAGCAGCTGAGCTGCATCCCTTTCCCATCCCAGGTGGAGCTGGCGCTGTGGGACACAGCAGGACAGGAGGACTACGACAGGCTGCGGCCCCTCTCCTACCCGGACACGGACGTTATCCTCATGTGCTTTTCCATTGACAGCCCAGACAGCCTCGGTAGGACCCTGGAAGCGTGGGGGGTCCTGGGGGTCCTGCAGGACCAGGTGCTGCTAAACCATCTGGGAAGCCCCCGTGCTGCCCCTCTGGAGGTGCCAGTCCCTCCCCTCCGTCTCCTGGCTTTTTGCTCCAGGGAAAGTGCTGGGAGCTCTCTGGCTTGCTGGAGGTGATGGGAGAGGAGGGTGCTGTGGGTCAAGCTCCCCCCTTCCCATGGGAATAGCCCGGCACTGGTTCCTCTGGCTGTGAGGACGCTTGCGGGGAGCAGCCCCTCGGCTCAGGAGGTTCCACACATGCTCATTGCAGAGAACATCCCTGAGAAGTGGACGCCAGAGGTGAAGCATTTCTGCCCCAACGTGCCCATCATCCTGGTGGGCAACAAGAAGGACCTGCGGAATGATGAGCACACGCGGCGGGAGCTGGCGAAGATGAAGCAGGTGGGGGGGTGCAGCCTGGCCCTGGTTGGGGCTCCCTTTGCCGTGCGGGATCCTGGCCCCAGGGGCAGGAGGCACCAAGGGCAGGTGCTGGGCTCTTGCTGCAGGTCTCTGGCGATGTCTCCAAACCCTCTTTTTAATGCTTTCTAGGAGCCAGTGAAGCCGGAGGAGGGGAGGGACATGGCCAACAGGATCAATGCCTTCGGCTACCTCGAGTGCTCGGCCAAGACGAAGGAGGGCGTGCGGGAGGTGTTCGAGATGGCCACGCGCGCCGGCCTGCAGGTCCGCAAGAACAAGAAGCGCAGGGGGTGCCCACTGCTGTGAGCGCCCGGAGGAGCCGCCTGTGCCAGCGACCCTGCGCCGCGTGGCGGAAGCGCTGGCAGCGCCGCTGCGGGACCTCGCGGTGCCAGAACCTGCCCCAAACCCTCAGCCCGCGGCGTGTCCCTGCACGACCCCAGGGCCGTGAGGGACCCAGTGCCTTCAGTCTTGCTGCTCTCTATGGGCCGGGTGTTCAGGTGACTCTCTGTGTCACCCGTTTTGTACCAGTCTCTCCCCGGGTTCGCCTCTCCCATGGGCATTGCTGCAGTGTTCACTCTCCCTCCCCAGCTCCAGGAGGTACCACTGGCTGTGCCTGCAGCTCCTGTGCTGGGCCCTTGGGTGCTCTGCCCTGTGCTGGGGCAGCACCTCTGCCTGGCTCTGCCAGTAAAGCTGCCTTCGAATCTGCATAGGTCACGGACTCAGCACCAGTAAATTGAATTGCCTAACTGGGGGAATAAATGCAAACTGGTGTTTTAGTAATTGTAATGGCGCTTGTGTGACATCCTGGCTATCCTTGGTGCCCCTGCCCTGGTCCCAGCTGCTGCCTGGGCGCCAAGTCCCACCCTGCAGGGTGAGGGGCTTGCTCAGCCCCAGCCCCTCTGGTTTCACCACTGGTGCAGGATGAGGGCTCATCATTTGGGTAAGAGCCAAGAAGCAGCTTGCATGGGAAGGGCTGGGGCCAGTTTTCCCAGTCCCCAGTGTGACAGGTGCTGCTGGAGCCATCCCTCCTCTGTACCTGTCCTGGAGCATTGAGACTGGCCCTGCTCTGGCCGCCCTACCTGTGGTGGCAAGATGTCACTACACTGCTTTTTTCTAAACATTTATTCCAGGGAAACAAAATGAAATGTGTCTGTGCGGCCGTGCCAGCTCCGGGAGCTGGAGCTGTGCCTACCCAGGGCTTGGGGCTGGGTTCCCACGCACTGGGGATGCTGGTCAGAGACCGGACTCATGTTTAAGCCATTCCTTGGACGGTGAGACCAGTAACAGGGAACGGGCTGGCCACAGCCACCCCACAACTGTTTAAAACGGAGAAGGGTCCCAGTTGATTGCTGGCGTGGTCCCATGCTGCGAGGGGAGGTGGCTGCCTCAAGGTCGCTGTGCTGAAGGCTGTCAGGACCCCCTTCCCGGCAGGCTCAGCCCCATTCCCGCAGGGATGCCTGGAGCACCCCAGGACCAAGGAAGGTGATGAGCAGGTGGCTGCTGCGGGCCAGGGGCAGGCTGAGGGTGCTGGAGCTCCAGGGGGCTTCTCCTCCTTTCCTAAGCAGGTTTCCTGCAGTGGAATCCTGTGGCGGAGTTGGTCCCTGGCTCAGGAGGGTCAGGCAGCCCCAGGTGGGAGCATGTGCTGAGCTGGAACTGCTGCAGGAGGAGCCTCCCAGCCCCTCTGGCAACCGAGCCCCCAGCGCCTCACAGCCGGGCTCACCTGGCTGCTACGCACTGAGCTTCAGCGCCTGGAGGCTGTCGGCCAGGCTGGCCTCTGCCGGGCTCTTGTCCTCGTAGGGGTAACCCGTGTAGCCACCCTGCTCCCTGCAGTAGCGGAGGAGCCTGTGGGCACAGAGTGAGGGAGGTGGGCAGGAGGTGGCACTGGGCTTGCTCCCTGCAGCAGCCTCGCTGCCCACAGTGGCCTCGCCACATGCAAAGGCCTCATCATCTTGGCAGCACCGGGCACGGGCAGGGGGCAGGGAAGGGCGAGCATTGCCCGCGGAAGGCCCGGGCTCACCTCTGCCAGTTCTGGTCCTCGCTGAGCGCAGCCGGGTTCCCCACTATGATCAGCAGAGACTTGGCCCTGGTGATGGCCACGTTGAACCTCTAAAAAGAGAGCAACAGCGAGGGCTTTATCCTGCTTCCCCAGCCTCACCTGTGTGGGGACACCAAGCACCTGGAGCAGCAGGACACCAGAGGGGATGGGGATGCCAAGGGAGAGGTGTCTGCTCGGGGCAGCACCGTACCTTTGGGTTATTGAGGAAGCCCAGCTTGAAGCTCTGGTCAAGATGGAAGTACTCGCTGCAGCTGCGCACGGTGGAGATGAGGATGATTCTCCGCTCCTGGCCCTGGAACTCTTCCACGGAGCCCACCTAGGACACAGACAGCAGGTGAAGGACACGGACAGCAGGTGAGGGGCCAGGCAGCATCCCTGTGCTGGCATGGGGGTCCCTCTCCCCCCTGCACCCAGGGCTGTACCTTCAGCAGGTGGATGTCTGGCAGTGCCCGCAAGACAGAGTCCAGGGAGGTTATGGCTTTCCGGATCTTTTCCACCTGTAGGGAGAGACACGTGGAGCTGTCCTCATGTGGCAGCCTTGAGGTTGCCCGTCCATCCCCGTGACCCCTGTCCCCTGGAGGGGTCTCTGGCCCCATCCTTGTTCCCAGGGCTGTGTCTGATACCTGTTTCCTGTAGGGAGAGATGATGCCAACCTCCTTGGGCGAGACAGTGGGGCAGCCCCCCTTTCCCTGGCTCTGCAGCAGCTTCCGGAGGTAGTGGAGCAGCACCTCAATCTCAGTTGTGTTGAAGAACGAGGGGCTCTTGGCCTCTCTCCGATCTTCCCCGCAAACCCCGTGGAAGATGATGGGGAAGCCCTGGAGGTGGAGAGCATTGGGTTCTGCTCCACCTGGAGCTTGGGCCTTCTCCCATGCCTCCTTCCCTGCTTCCCCTCCTCACTTTTTTGGGAAGCTCCTTCCAGTTGCAGTACAGACTCCGGACATCAAGCTCGTCGCTCTCGCAGGCCTTCAGCTCGCTGTCGTAGAAGAGCTCGTTGGGGATCCTGAGGATGGTCTCGTGGGACCTGGCAGAGGCAGGACATGGACTCATGGAATGGGTTGGAAGGGACCTCAAAGCCCATCCAATTCCACCCCCCTGCCATGGGCAGGGACACTTCCCACTGAATCAGGGTGCTCAAAGCCCCATCCAAGGTGGGTGCCACACGACCACAGCACCCTCCTGAGTACCACACATCCCATCTCCTGGAGCTGGAGCCCAGGGTGCCTGCACTGATCCTGCACCCAGTAGAGCATCCCCATCCCTGCTGATGCTCATCCCCATCCTCACCTGTAGTTCCAGAGCAGTTTGGTGACGAACTGTGGGTCGTATTTGTCACTCGACTTCTTGTACAGGGGGTTGTGCAGCATCAGCCTCTCCAGCAGCGAGGTGCCTGCACCCAGCGAGACCCTGTAGCTCCTGCAGGGCCGCTCAGCCCCGGGTGCCGGCACCGCTCCCACACCTCTCTCCACTCACCCAAGCCGTGTTCGATGGCCAGCGGCGACCTCAGGACAGGTCCCAGCTGCTGGGGATCTCCCGCCAGCACCAGCTGCCCCCCGGTGGGGTTGGTCTCCTGGTCCATGGCGCTCAGGAGCCCTGGGCAGAGGGGGAGCTCAGAGGGGAACAGGGAGGGTCTCCAGGACAAGAAGAGATGTTGCATTCCAAGATGGCAGCTGAGCACCACTCACCTGCAATGGCCACCACGCTCTCCGGCTCCGTGGCCTGGCCACACTCATCGATGAAGACGTGGGAGAAAAACCCTGGGGGGAAGCTGGCCGACACCAGCCTGGGGAGAGGTGGAGCAAGGCTGTCTTGGCATCCCTGCCCGGGCCTTCCTCCCCTCACCCTCACCCTCTCACAGACAAGGGGTCCCCCTGCTGCCCCCTCTCCTCCCCACTGCACCCCAGGTCCCCAGGCAGCCCCTGGGGCGCCCACTGTGGATGGTGGGGACAAGCCCAGGAGCTCCCACCTTCCTGCTGTCACCAGTGTGGTGATGAGGATGCGGTAGCACTCCAGCTGCTTCTTGCTGGGGTACACGTAGCAGCTCTGCCCCTCGTCCCAGTTGCAGCAGGGCTGAAAAAAAACGGGTGTTGGGTGGGATCCTGCCCTGGCCGGGCCACCAGCTCTGCTTGTGCTGTGGGACGGAGGGCAGGGCCGTACCCTGATCTCGGCCGGCACGTCCTGGTAGTTCCTGGAGTTGGCAATGAGCCTGTAGATGTACCGGGAGGGAAAGTCCTTCATGAGGCGCTGGCACAGCAGGTCTGTGGCGCTGTTGGAGGGGGCACAGGCCAAGATCCGGGCATCCTTGAAGCACGTCCACACCTGGGGGCGAGGAGAGGGTGACGGCGCTGAGCCCCACGGGTCAGGGTGGGCAGTGGGACCTGTCCCCGGCCACTCACCTGCTTGATTGCCTCCACCAGCGTGACAGTCTTGCCAGTGCCAGGGGGGCCGAAGATGAGGTACGGGGCTGGCCTGGACACCCCTGTCACGATGTGCGTCACAGCCCTGCGCTGCTCCTCGTTCGCCAGCAGCTTGCGGTCAAACCACCTGCGGGAGCAGAGGCTGAGCCTGCTGGTCCCCGTCCCCATGCTCGCCCACCCCATCCCTTCCGCTCACCTGGGCTGGAAGGCACCTGTGAAGAGGGACTGGTGGCAGGAGCCAGTGGGGAAGAGGACGCTGGCCAAGCCACGCTGCATGGCCAGCGCTGCAGCCCGGTGCTGCACCTGCAGAGGCAGCCGGTTGAAGGTGAAGGTCACGTCGAAACGCAGGTTCTTCACAAACTTCTTCTGCAGCCTGGGAAGGAGCGGGGTGAGAAAAGCACAGCGTGCTCCCCTCACCCAGTCTGGTCCTTCCCACTCATGCCGAGCCTTCGGCGCATCCACGTGGGGCTGCGGGACCCCACCAGCCTGGCCGGGACTGGACACCACTCACTTGGAGGAGAAGCCCAGCCTGACCTTCTCCAGCTCCACGCCGTGCACATAGCCCTTGTACTGGACAAGCGGGGAGTGGTCCCGTTCGCTGCTCAGGTTGACGAAGAGGTGGTCACCCTTCAGCACAGATGGGCGGTTCTCGGCCACGCCGGGTACCTGTGCCAAATGGCCTGCGTGAAGCCCAGCTCCCTGGGAGCCCCAGCACCCTCTCCTGCACCCCCAAACCCTACTACGCACATCAAGGACCATCAGCTCCCTGTCCTGCACCATGGTCACATCCTGCATGTCGTAGCGTCGGATGTCTGCCTCCATCTGGATCTCCTCCAGGTGCAGCAGCAGCTGGAACTTCTCCTGGTAGTTCTCTGCCTGCAGAGGAGCCTCCAGCAGCGACCTGCGGGCACCAGAGATGTCACCGTGCCCCAGGGACACTTCAGCCAAGAGGTAATGGGTGCTGTTGCCCCCACCTATGGCACTCAACCCTCCAATCCTCAGCCCAACTCCACCATGCCAACTAAACCCTGTCACAAAGCACCATGTCTACACATTTTTTGAACCCCTCCCGGGATGGAGATTCCACCACTGCACTGGGCAGCCTCTGCCAGGGTTTCACCACTCTGTCAGTAAATAAATTGTTCCTAATATCCCTTCTAACCTCCCCTGGAGCAGCCTGAGGCCAAAACTTGATGACTCACGCCATGGCAGACCAATTGGAGTTTTCACTGATGTTGCAGCCGAGCAGGATCGTGTCCTTGAGGCTCTTCGGGTACGGGTAGGTGCCCAGAGGGATCTCACTCTCCAGTTCATTTTTCTGGTAGCTGGACAGAGCAATGCCACAGGGATGGGCTCCCTCCAGGCTGTGACCACCCACAGCCCTGGCAAGCACGGAGCCCCCAACCCTGCTGTCACAGGGTCATAGAAACATGGAATGGTTTGGGTTGGAAGGGACCTCAAAGCCCACCCAGTTCCACCTCCTGCCATGGGCAGGGACACCTCCCACTGGATCAGGGGGCTCAAAGCCCTAACCAGCCTGGCCTTGAACACCTCCAGGGATGGGACAGCCAACATTTCCCTCGGCAACCTGGGCCAGGGCCTCCCCAACCTCATAGCAAAACATTTCTCCCTAAGATCTCATCTCAATCTCCCCTCTTTCAGCTGAAAACCCTTCCTCCTCGTCCTATCCCTGCACTCCCTGATCAAGAGACCCTCCCCAGCTTTCCTAGTGCCCCTGGGAGGCTGTTCTAAGGTCTTGCTGGAGCCTTCTCTCCCGATGAAGCCCTATCCTGTGGTGTTGGCCAGCCAGGTCCCAAGGAACTGAGCCTCATCCCAGCTGGAGCACAGGTCAGGTCCCTCTGGGGCAGTTGGTGACGCCACACGTACCTGTCAGGGGGGATGCCATCCTCGGTGATGACGGTGATGGGAACCTGGAGGCTGGCCTGGTACGGCTGGAAGGGCTCCGAAGGCCCCAGCTCCTTGGCCAGGTGGCTCTCGGCGACGGCGGCCACGTAGCGCCTGATGCTGAAGGACTTGTCCGGCTCCTTGGTGAACTCGAACACCACAGTGGCGGGGAAGAACCCGTTGCAGGTGGTCAGGCAGCGCACCTGGATGGGGTAGGTGTTACCTGCGGGCAGAGAGAGATGGGTCCTGTGTCTCCTCCAGCAGGTAGGGTGCGGGGCAGGGGATGGGGCAGGGGATGGGACCCAACCTGGGTGCAGCTGCAGGGACTGGCCCTGCATCACCCCTTGCTTGTCCATGAAGGAGAGCTCCCGTGCCCACCGGCAGAGCTGGCAGCGCTGCAGCATCACGGCCTCAGTCCCGTGGTTCCGCACCATCATGGTGACCACCCGGGGCTTGCCAGGCACCACCGTGAAGCGGATGCAGCCATTTCCTGGGTCGTGCTTCGAGAAGATCTCCACGCCATGTTTCGTGCGGATGAACTCAGCCCTGCGGAGAGGGGGGTGGTCAGGCTGTCCCAGTGGGACAGGGAGTCCCTAGGGCCATGCCAGGGAAGGTGTGGGCAGGGGGCTGCTGGCTGTACCATTTCTTGGTACGGCTCTGGGGCACCCGTGGACCAGAGCTGGACTGCTGGGCTGAGGCCGACGTGGGCACCAACACCTTTGCATCTGCCTGGGGTCTCCGGTACTGGTCTGCCACCACCACGCGCCTCTTCTCCTGTGAGGAACACCTGGTATCAGTGTGGTCCTGGGGTCCTGCCAGGGGCTTGAGCAGATCTGGTGCTGGTGGGCGCAGGGCTGTGCAGCCCCAGCCCAGGGCCCCCTCACCTTCTTGAAGTACACGAGCTCCCCATGCACCAGGGCCTGGTGGGTCCTCTTCAGTGCGTACAGGATGTTGGAGAAGCTGGGCATCTTCTCATCAGCGCTGCACAGAGCAGAGAGAGGGGGATCTGTGTGGGACAGGGCACAGCGGGGCTCTGAGGGCACCAGCAGAGGAGAGGAGCAGGAGGGGAGGGGGAAGCAGGACACTGAGGCTGGGCTGAGGGGCTCTCGGAGACTCCTCTTAGTGCTGAGAGGCAGGGGACTGGGGCTTTTCACTGACTCCGTGAAAATCTTACAGGGTGCTCCAGTAGCTCCATGTTGTGGCACAGCTATTCCAGCTGTTGCACAGCTATTCCAGCTGTGCCACACATCGCTGCCTGGCTGTACAGTCCCCATCTCTCCCAGCATGCAGGGGGCAGTGGGGTGTCCCTAACCCCAGATCCTTCGGGGGCAGAGCTGGTGAAGGTGAAGGCTCCTCCAAGGCAAGGGTATGGCACTTCCAGCAGCAATGCCTCCCCAGGCACCACCTCCCGCACCCGAGATGTGATCTCGCAGCCCATGGTGGGCGGAATCCTGGCTTTGGCAATCATTAACTGCAGTGATGCTGCACAGAGGCCGGCGTGACCTGTGTCAGCAGGGCGAGCAGCAAGAGTCCATGTCCCTGTGGCTGGGGAACATCCCAGCAGGGCTGTGGGGAGAAGGGCAACTTGGGGGCATGGGGCTGGTGTCCAGAAAGGCAGCTCTGCCGCTCGCTGAGCCCACAGCCCAGCGGGATCTGGGCTGCCCCGTGGTATCCATGCCTGGAGAAAACAGAGCCCCTGCATTTGAGTTTAACTGGTCCCAGTGCCTCCAAGCTGCTCAGAAAGCATCTGCTCTCCATCCCACCCCAGCAGGTGATGGAGGAGAGACCCTGTAGATCGCCTGCTCCCCCGTGCTGCCCTTACAGTCAGCTCCTGGCTGGAGTTGGCTTGAGACCCCAGGTGAAGTCCCAGCAATGCTCGCTGGGGACCAGTGATACTGGGCAGGGACTTGCAATGTTGACCAGGAGACTGGGCAGTGCTGGCCAAGGGAATGCTGATGCTAGGTGGGGACCAGTGATGCCGGATGAGGGACGGGGCGATGCTGGGAGGAGGTCCCGACCCGGAGCGCTTCCCAGGTGTCCCGAGGGCTCTCACCTGCCGCGGAACTCCTGGCTGTAGATGCCCCGCAGCACGTCGCGCCGGCTCTCCCGTTCCCGGCCAGTGTCCCGCAGGAACCGCACGAACCGCTCCCCGCAGTGCTTGGACTCGACCAGGTTGGATCGGGGCATCGCAGGCGAGGGGAGCCGGGACCAGCCGGGATGAGCTGAGGTGAGCCGAGCTGTGCCGGGCTGAGCTGTGCCGAGCTGAGCTGGGCTGAGCTGCGCCGAGCTGAGTTGTCCTGTGTTGGGCTGAGCTGAGCTGTGTCGGGCTAAGCTGAGCTGGGCTGAGCCAGGCTGGGCTGAGCTGAGCTGTGCCGAGCTGAGTTGTCCTGTGTTGGGCTGAGCTGAGATGTGTCGGGCTAAGCTGAGCTGGGCTGAGCCAGGCCGGGCTGAGCTGAGCTGTGCCGAGCTAAGCTGAACCTTGCTGGTCTGTTCCTGAGCTGCTTCTGGGCAGTTCTTGGGCTCCTCCCAGGCAGTTCCTGGGCACCTCCTCGCCTGCTCCGACAGCGAGAAACGAAAGTGAAAGACGCCGTGCGGGGGCGGACCCGCCTGGGGCTCGGAGGCCGGGGAGGGGCGGCTCCTCCTCCTGTTATGTAGCATCGCCCGGTGCCCTCGAGGGGGTAGCTGCACCTGGGTCTGGAAGCCTGCACGGGGCTGAGGGGACAGCCCGGGACAAGAGGGGGGCATCCCCCCCCCCCCCCCGAAGGGAGCATCTCCCGCTGAAGGGGTGCCTCCCCCGCCCCGCAGTGCTACATCCCCCAAAAAAGTGCCACATTCCCCTCCCCGAAAGGGGTGCATCCCCCCTAGAATTACCACAACCCCCCCAGCAGTGCCAGAGGTGCCCGAACTGGGGCTGCAGGGCTGGGTCAGCCGAGCTGGGGAGCACAGGAGACTGGGATCGCTGACATCCCAGGGCTGCAGCCCCAGGACCATGCTCAGTGCAGCAGAGGTGCCCAGGTGTTCTGCATCCAGTGCTGAGGGGCGAGAGCTCCCACGCTGCTCCATAAACAGGGCAGCAGCAGCAGGAGCTGTTTGTATGTTTGCTTCTGGATTCCTGTGCTCTCACCCTTCAGCCTCTCCAGTGAGGACGGCCACCCCTCACCACCTTCTGCAGAATGGCTCCAGCTCGTGGAGCTGCCTGGGTGCTGCTTTTCCGTGTTCCAAGGCTGTTAGGGTAAGTTTGCTGTTCTGCCCACCTCAACTCGGGTGATTTTCCCTCTGCCTTGAGTGCTGCTGCTGGCCCATCACACTCTGGAAGTGGATGGTGATGGACCCCATGCAGGCTCCGGGAATGTTCTGAGGCTGGAAAAGTGGGAACCTTGCCTTTGGAAAAGCTGCTTTTAAGTCTTTGTGTTGCCTATTCGAGTAAGTACCCTGGAGCTTTAAGCCTTGATCTTATGAACAAGATAGGAAAGGTGTTTCCGTGGGGGGCACTGGGCTGGCTGGGACCCCAGTCCTGCAGCACCAGGCTGGGCTGGCTTTGCATTCCCTGGCTCAGCTGAGCTGTAGTGCCTGCTCACTGTTGTTTGTCTGGGGTCAGGCTTTGACTTGTGCACACTTGAAGAGAGCCAAATGCAGTCCCTGCTGTGACCTCTGCTCTCCACAGGGCAATACTCATGGCTTTAAGGATTAGAACGCATTTGGATGTGTCCCCGCTGGGCTGGCACTTTCTCAGTGCCCTGGTGGTGGTGAACCACACCAAGTGGTGCTTCTCTAAGGAAGAGAGGAGCTGGGAAGGGGCTTGGACTAGGACAGAGAAGGCTGCTGGGGGAGAACAGTGAGGAGGCAGGGACTGAGTCGGCCTGAAGGACATTTAGCTGAAGATTTGGAGAAGGACAAAGAGATAGGAACTGTCTTAAGGCTGGAACAAGCAGCAGTGAAGTACTTGCAGTGTAACAACTCTGGAGGGGGGAAAGACTAGCCTTGAGGAAGATAAAAGCTTTGTTGTGTGCACCGCCTTATCATGGGCCCCGGCTCAGCTCTGTGTTCCTGGAATAGCTGCAGAGCTTGTCTGGATGGGACCACAGCCACAGACCACAGTGCTTCGGGTGCTTGTCCACACAACCTTTCATCTCCTCTGGGTGCTGTGGGTGGGGAGGAAACCCCTTCCACAAACACTTGCTGGCAGCTGAGCTGTCCTTGAGCACCTCTTTGCACAGCCCTGCTTTGGCCAACACATCCAGCAGCTTCACAAGGAGCAGATGTGAGGTAGGCACTGCAGTAGCACACAGAGAATGAGTGGAATAATCTTGGCCCTAAGGTGAACTGCTTGAGAGGAAATGTGCCAGGGGAGGTTTAAGGTGTGATATTAAAATATTCCTTCCCAGAAAGGGATTTTCAAGTGCTAGTGGAGGCTGCCCAAGAAGTCACCATCCCTGGAGGGATCTAAAAGCTGGGTGGATGTGGTGCTTATTGACAGGGCTTAGTGGTGGAGCTGGCAGTGTGAGGTTCATGGTTGGACTATGATCTTAAAGGTCTTTTCCAATGACCCTGTGATTCGAGCCGTGTGACTGTTTTAGTGTGAAAGTTCTGAGCCCTCCAGCTCCCCGGTCTGTGCACCAGGACAGGTTTGCAATACCAGACTAGAAACTGGCCACAACTGAGACAAAATGGAAAGGTTTTCCTCTCACTTTGGTGCAAGTTTATTTGTTTTGTACACTATCCATCCACACACCTGTGAGACAAATGCTATGAACCTGCCACAAAGCATTGAAGCACAACATACCTATTACCCTGGAGACATCTGCATTTTTAATCACTACCTGGCCTACGTTGATCCACACGGATTCAACACAGGCACCTGCAGCTCTCTAAGAATGCAAATGTCTGATAACCGTACGTACATGAGGGAGGGGAGAGCAAAGACGTTCACTTTTAGGGGAAATGGCTCAAATCTTCAGATTTAAACAAAAAAGTTATGAGCTGGCTGTGTAGGGATTTCTGGGGAGGATGTTGTAAACTCATTTAACTCATTTCATACAGCAAAACCTAAGCCTGCAGGCTTTTTGCTTTGTGGAGGTCAGCAACGAGGATACATGAGGACTGACTGTCTCTTGCATTTACTACACCTCGCAGCACAGCGCCTCGAGCTGTTGGCAGACTGGACAATCTCACTGGCGTACCTGGAGCATTGTGTAAGGGCAAGGGGAATGCTCTGTACCTGCAGCTGTATTGATAATAGGGCTTTTCCAGCTAGGAAGTTTTCCAACCAGGACAGCCAGTGATTGAAAACTGCCTTATGAGCCACGGAAGTGGCTTAACTAAAATGATCTATCGGTAAATGCAGTCACAACAGGGAGTTTATGCGGCAGGAAACACAAAACACAAAGACAACGCTATTTGTTCCACAGTTCTCTCTGAGGATAGAAAACCTGTTAGCTTCGAAAGCCCTAGGGAAACGCTGCGCTGGTTCAGAGACCATCTACTTGGCATAGGACCACATTTGTTTTTTTGCACACAAACACCTGGTAAATCTCCTTCTTCCCACATTACGCGTTCTGCATTTCTTTGCCGATCTTGTAGCTGAGGATTTTGTTCCAGTCGATCTTGGTGCGGGTGACGGGGAGCTGCCGGCGCAAGGCTTTGAAGGTGGTGTCAGACATGGTCTGGTAGTTTTCACTGATCGCTGTCTGCAAGGGCAAGGACACTCTGTCAGGGCACCAACAGGATACTCTGCCTAAGCACGAGCCACTGTTAAAGCCACAAACCCCTTTCTACAAGGCGAAGGCACTCTAATAACTAAATAAATAATGCAGTCACCAGTGTGTGTGCAAGGAAAGGGTTTCTATTTTGAGTGCAGCAGCACCTCCCTGAGTGTTTCCCAGACTTCTTGGTCTGGAGTCTCCTTGCACACAGGCTGGGACAATGTAAAAAGCTGTCACACGCATTTCCTCTTCAGTGTTTTTAGCTGTCACAGAGGAAAACATTTAGACTCACCCACTCCCCTTCCATGCTTGCTCCAGGCATCATTTGCAACCCTTTAAAATAACTATACAGCAAACTTGATTATTAATTACATAAAGTTTCACAACTGTATTCTTTTAAACAAAAACTCTGTCCCTGTTCTAAGTAATTCTTACCAGATACGGTCAGAAACAGAATTTGAGATCAAATTTCCACATTTCCATTAACTGTAAATGGAGACTGACATGATCCCATTGGATTTATTTAACAACTGATCTTACCTGGTACTCATTTTCTGCATTTTCTATTATCTTTATGAATTCCTTAGCTGTCTGGACATCGCTCTACAAAGGGAAAAAACCAGACTGTTATATGTTTCAGAGTAACTTACAACAGCTACAGAACAGATCTCAAACGCCAGGCTGAGAACAGAGGGAGTGGGTAACATCAGCATCCACCCTGTCCGTAGCTGTGTGCCTCTCCCTCACTAATCTCGGTGAGGTTCAAGACAGAGCTCTGTGTGAGCAGAGTGCCTGCTCCAAACTGAACCAGGCCACATTCTAGCTAGGAAAAGCAAAGCAGCCCTTCACGGCCCAGATCAGAGATTTTGTGGCTGTTGCTCCCTCTGCTGTTCTTTGGGACTTTGCATTTCCCATTAGCTTATTGCTCTTGCTGTGCATTTCCCTTGCACGCAGACGTCAAGTGGGTTCTGCCTTCTTTAACTCCCAAGATAAGTTATCCAATAGAGGCTGTACTTTCTAATACAGTCTAACTTTAATCTGAATTCTTCATATAACTCTAAACACTACAACTACATTGAGGAGTTGCCCTAAAATTACATTACAACTGCGTTCTCTTGGCTTTAAAGTAGCAGTGTGTGCTCCACAAGATGTTTAAGATATAAAATAAAAAACCTTTTAGCATACTTACTGAAACCTGTACAGAGTCCTGGATGTCTTTATGACTAACGAGTTGGACATTACCATCTTCATAATAATGAACCTGAATAGAGACAAAGTGCAAGTGGTTGTTAACAATTGTTTGAGAACCCCTGGAGCACCCGAACACTACTGGAAAGGCACAACAGTGCCAGTCTTCTCTGCTTACGTGAAGACTAAAAGCAGGATGGATTTCTAAAAGGTTTCATTCTTTGTCAAGACTGTTCGAGATTATGTTAATGCAGTAAATGTCTGGAGTTAAGAGCAATTATAAATGAATTCATGGTATAGGTTGTAGCCCTATAAAGTGAAACAGGCTTGGAGCCATATCAGGTCATGCTACACGACCAAACACAGGCCAGACTGTGGACTACCTGAAACACTACTTTTACGAGTTAATTTCTTGCATCTTGACTTTAGAAGGAAGGATCTTGGCTGTACTTCATCTCACTTAGAGATGGATCCTTTAGTGTATGAGAAGCACAATCCAGCTGCTCCTGTTATGGCAGAAAAAGGAACTCACCTGGATCTTGAGCACTGCAGCCACCTGAGCTGTTGGAGGTGTGATGGTGAACTTCCATTCTGATCTCCAGCGACCGTTCCTAAAATCAATCAAACCAGCAACACTGCATTTCCAAAAAGCTCCAACAACAAAAAGAACCAAGTTAACAAGAGTGAGGGGTTTCTGCTGCGATCTTATGGCTGATATTATGGTGCCTTTCATGGCACTGAATTACATTTCTGAAGCACAGCTGAACACAATGCAGTTCAGTACGAGTGTTGCTGTGGTCTGGAAAGCAAGGAGGGATCTATCTAACTCTGCTCATGCTCCTCCTTCAACAAGTCACTGAGCCACATTGAAGGCTTTAAGGAAATTCCACGAGGGAAAGCCGATGGGAGAATGAGAAGCCAGAACTTCTTGGGAAGCCCAAGATAACTTGCCCTTCAGAGTCTGCCAGAAGACACAGAGGATGGGTTGTCTGAGGACCAGTAAATGAAGGAAATAGTCTTACCAGAAGTTTTTGGGCTGGAACTGGTGGCTCTCGATGCAGGCAATAATTGTCTGCTGCCCATCTATAGATTTTCCATAAACCTGTGTTTAGAAAAAGAGTTAGAGAGGCCCTGCCTGGCACAAAGCCTGCCCACGGTACCACCTGACACGGAGCGGGAAACTGTCCGTGAAAGAAGACGGATACTCAACAGTACAGAAGCCGTTGGGGTAATGGTCCTTCACATAAGCTCTCAGTGCACTGTCACAGGCATCTCTCCACTGCTTTAAAGCTGGTTCTGTCTCCTCGGGCTGGGGGTCACTTGCTTCTTTCCTTAAATGGTCAAACTTAAAGGAAAGTTTGTTTCTTGGGTCAAAAAATCTGCCGTTGCCCAGATCGCCATGCTCTGTGATTAAGACCTGTAAAAGAAGTTGTTCACGTTAAGATACGTTTATGCTGCTGTGCATGTGTTGGTTTGCCTTTTCCCCTAGTTGCACAGATACCAATGTTTCCACAGATGGTGTCACTGAGCTGTAACATCACATAAAGGACGTGAACTTTCAGTAACGATTTCAGCTAAGGGTGGTTGTAGTGAGGCTACTGAGAATCCACAACGGACTGTCAGCAGGACAACCTGGGCTGCAAGCAGGCAGCAGTCTAAGGAGTTGTAGGTGAGTTTTAAATAAACAGGAATCTTTCATCATCCATAATCCAAGCAAAATTCAGCACGGAGCTTCACATATGGAACCGTGAATTAGTTATGAGGCAGCATCTGACAAGATAAGAGACCATTTCCCACCTATGCTGCTTCTACAAGAGGAGCTTGGGGTGGAGGGAAGGAGGAGTTAAGTGAATGGAGTTAAGATCTCAATGAAACCACACATTTATTGTTTTGCACAACATAGCGATACAAACCCCAGCTAGGAAAGGATTCCTCTTACCTGATCATCATATCCTTCTATCTTCACCGGAGTGAACTGATCCATGTTATACTGTGCAAATGCACTGGGAAGAGTTAAATGAACAGGACTTTAGCTGCGTATGGATACTTACTTTCACTCAAGAATAACTACTTAGTGTAACTTGTATTACAGAAAATTCCAAACTAACTTGGCAATAACACCCATAAGAGCTCCTAAAGGGTTTTCCAATACCTTTTATTGATGATAGCTATAAAACCCCAGGTCTAAAGCCAAGTTTATTCAGTGATGACCAGGAAAGTACAGAGTTCAAAAGCAGAACAGCAGGCAGCCTGGGGAAATAGGAGCAAGCCCAGGCAGAACTGGAACACCCCTGCTACAATTACAGCAGCAAGGATAAACAAATGAGTGGAATAATATTTACAACAATTTTCTTATGTAAAGGCCTCCTGACTGACGTGTCACCTAGTTTGAAGTAAAATCTTAGCATCAAAAAGCTTGTAGACATGACCTTTAACCACCTTCTGATGGGCCTTGCACAAGTAAACAAGGTATTTTGAAAGCTCTTTTTTTCAGGGCAGTGCTTTTTCTAAGCTTTGGCTGAGGATTACTCAGTGTTCTGGGCTTCACTTGCTTCAACAGGATCAGACGTTCCTGCTGCTGCAGAGCTAAAGTTTTTGGCAGAGTGCCCTCCTCTCAGTGTTAGGTGGCCTGTACGGCAAAAATTCTAATTTAGGAATTTTAAAAGAGAATCACTCAGACCCTTCATTATGTGGTTTGTAGGGAGGATAAGGAATGACAGAAGATCGCTCCCAATACAACAAATTGCTTGCTTTGTCACAGAATGATGGGTTTAAGGAAGCACAGGCACCTCTGATGGTAATTTGACTGGTGTTTGAAATACAGATACTCACTGTGCTGCTCCTTCCCTGAGAAGATTGTCGTTGTTAAGCAGTAACCGGACATCTGGAGGAGAGAGAGTTCGGGGAAGTTACTGGATTGTCTGATCAAATGTTTCCCTTTACGCATTTAATTTTCAACTGTACAAATGCAAATGTTAAAATTATTAAATCACTTCATTAAGCACACACAGTCACGGGATGACAGCATGCTTTTCCCTCACTGCTCCTTAAGCTTAAAAGCCATGTACTGTGACACAGCCCGAGACTCTTGCAACAGGCAGAATGAAAAGAAACCACCATAAACAATTTTTCCTTGTTTCCTCACCATTGAATACTTCATTGAATTCTCCAGGGGGTGCATGGGTGATGAATTTTGCAGCTATACGCACCTACAAGGAAGCAGAAAAGCAATTAAACTGAAGACAAAAGATGATTTACTGACTCCACGCGTACTGCAACCTATGCTGAAGCAATCCACCAGCAAAACCAACTTGGATGGTGTTGGGAAGTGCCAGACTTTGGGACAAATCCAGGTAGGCATTGTCAAAATGGAGAGTCTCACAAGACCAGATCTTGTTCAGGGTAGTCAAGCAGAACAACTGCAGATGTGCTAGGGGAGAAGGGGAAGCTTCACACGGGCACCCGTAAAAATGTGATTGTTCAACCTGCCTGGTAGCAGCCTTTCTAAAGAACATGAACGCTGGCCAGCTGCCCTTCTTGCAGATGTTACTAAGCAATGTTTCTTCCTGATCCTTCCTAGTGCCCAGGTATACAGAGAATGAGAAACCAGGCAGTAAAGTGATGATGTAATGGTGACCTGCAGCACAACCACACTGCTAAGGCGGGTCTGACAGACGCTGCAAGGCTCCGATTCCCAGTGCTGCAACTCCTTTGTTGCAGAAGGAGATGCCACTGCTCCCAGCAAGCTGTGTGTGAAGGAGGAGAGGCTGATCCTTCTAGAATCAGAGCAGGAAATCAACTACAGCAACTGCCCAGGCAATGCTTCCAGAGCTCGTGGTGCCTCAGGGGCTTGGGAAAGCCAGGGATGTGCTCAGAGTGCTGAAGGGGATGGAGATAACAAAAGAAAAAGCTGGGAAAAATGGGGGAGGCGATGGGAACTGCCAAAATGAGAGGGAGAAGTCAGACGGAGCCTCCAAATGAAACTGAAACCGGACCTACTAAATAGAACTGTCTGCATTTCAGCTGGCAGTGGGTCTTTTGCTTTGATCCTCTTCTACAGCTGCCCTGGCCCCTTCTAACCCTGGGTCATACCCCTCACCTGTGCATTCTGCTTATCTTCCTGTAGCACTGAATGGGCAACTGGTCCAGACACAAACTCTGAGCGGTGGGAGAATTCGAGCACGTGGAACAGCGAGTGATACAATACATAACTGAAAAGGCCAAATGTAAGGAAAATACCCAAGTGCTGCAAACTTTTGAAGCTGGAAAAGCAAACTCCTTTCTCTTCTAAAATGTAACAGCACTGCGCTGTGTCCTGAAATCCAGTACACGCATTGTTAGAGGAGGTCTGGGTGTTGAGTTTGTGGGAACGAGAAAGAGTTTATGGTTTTTGTATTCACTTGCTGTGAGTGGAAAGTGTTTATGAAGTATCCCCAGCCCTGCAATGAAACACAAAAGTGTTTGAGTCAAACACTGAAATCAGGAGTGGAGTGCAGGAAATGAGCTACGGTGTGATTAATTCTAAATTCTAAATGTCACACATTCTGAATCGCTGCTGGTTGTCAGAGCTGATTGGTTTCGGTGGTGTCAGCACAGGGGCAGGATGTTCGTTAGCAGAGGCAGGGAAGTCAGGCTGTGCACACTGACCAACTTCCTGGCCATCCCCCCGGGTGCAGGGAGCTCACAGAGCGCCAGCAGAACAGAGTTCCCTTTCTAAAAAGGGGAAGGTGGCGCGGGGGGAAACTGCACAACCCCCAGCTACGCTGGCAAAAGGGCAGCAGAATGAACTGGAGCAGACAGCAGGGTGCCTGAAACTAAAATGAGTCCCTTAGCTCACCTCAAACACACCTACAGAGTAAAGTTAGTGAGGCTTGGGGTGGAACGAACTAATTTTGGTGCTCTATTTGGTTTAGGTTTTTTTTTGCTTTGGTTTATTTTAAAGCGCTGGTAAACCCAGACTTAAAAAGAAAAGATGGCAAAGCTCCAGACTTGTCTGAATGCTTATAGAATGGAATAAATCCTGGCTGCATTTTTCTCTCTCATCCTTGCTGAGGACCCTTTTCTGTCTGAACTGGGCATGGAGCTACTTTAAATTGAAACCAGGTTGTCCAAGCCAGGATGTGAAGCAAAATGTAGGCTCTGATTTCAAGCGAAATCCCATCTACTCTGTCAGTAAAGCACTTGGGCACACTTATCTCTACAGAGCCTCTCACTGAAGAATGAATCCTCCTGACATGCACTTTGAAAGAACTGCAAATTTCTTGGGAAAGCAGCAGGAGGAGAAAAAAAAAACACCTAGTGACCATGTTCCTGCAGCCCAGACTCAACAGCTGGGACATCAGGTAAAACATCCTTAATATTGATATAGGCTGGGTGATGAAGAGATTGGGAACAGCTCCAGAGTGAAGGCCTTGGGGCAGTGGTGGATGAGAAGCTCAACATGGGCTGGCAACATGTGCTTGCAGCCCAGAAAGCCAACCCTGTCCTGGGCTGCATCCAAGGGCAAGGGAGGGGATTCTGCCCCTCTGCTCTGGTGAAACCCCACCTGGAGCCCTGTGTCCAGTTCTGGAGTCTCCAACACAAGAAGGACATGGAGCTGTTGGAACGAGTCCAGAGGAGGCCACGGAGATGATCTGAGGGCTGGAGAACCTCTGCTATGAGGACAGGCTGAGAGAGTTGAGGTTGTTCAGCCTGGAGAAGAGAAGGCTCCAGGAGACCTTACGGCAGCCTCCTAGGACTTAAAAGGGGCTCCAGGAAAGCTGGGGAGGGGCTCTGGATCAGGGAGTGCAGGGACAGGATGAGGGAAATGGTTCTGAGCTGAAAGAGGGGAGACTAAGATGAAATCTGAGGGAGAAATGTTTTGCTGTGAGGGTGGGGAGGCCCTGGCCCAGGCTGCCCAGAGCAGTGGTGGCTGCCCCATCCCTGGAGGTGTTCAAGGCCAGGTTGGATGGGGCTTTGAGCCCCCTGATCCAGTGGAGGTGTCCCTGCCCGTGCCAGGGGCTGGGACTGGATGGGCTTTAAGGTCCCTTCCAACCCACACCATTCCATGATCTGGCCCTGGCGGCACCAGGGCACCACCCGGGCAGCCCCTCCACTCCTCCCTGCCCGCGGGGGCCCCGACAAAGGCCCTCAGCGCCACCCCTACCTTCTCCTCATCCGACACCCGCTCCTCGAAGTCCGCCATCTTGGCAGCGCCGGGCCCGGCCCCGCGCGGGGGGTGCCGGGAGCGCCGGAAGCGCCGCTACCGCCATCTTGGCTGAGGGTAGAAGCGGCGTGGCCGCCATTGTAAGAGCGGGCAGGAGGAGTGTGGGAACGGTCGGGAGCGATGCGGAGCCCTTCACGCCTCCCGGGTCGCCGTGTCCGGGGACACGGGGATGCTCAGGCAGCGGTGACGGACTCCGGGAGAGGGCTGAGTGTCCCTGCTGGGCCCCAGCCTTGCTCCGCGCAGGGCATGCCGGGAGCGCCGGCAGCAGCCGCGGCGCCATCCTGGTTGCGGGCAGGCGCCGCGCGGCCGCCATAGCGCTAGCGGGCATGGCGGAGAGCGGCGAGCGGGCCCCGGCGGCTCCCGGGGCGGCCGCGGCGCTGCGCCGCTGGGAGCAGCTGAGGCGGCGGGCGGCGGCGCCCTGGGCCCGCGGGATCCTGGCCGCGGCGGCCGGGCTCGGCCTCTGCTACCTGGTGCTGCGGGGGCCGCTGCGGCTGCGGGACGGGGCGGCGGCCGGTGAGTGGGGGCGGAGGTGGGGAAGGAGGCCTGGGACTGGCGAGGGGGGTGGTGAGGGGAGGGGTGGTGATGGTGAGGGGAGGCTGGGGGTGCTGGGGGAGGGTGGTGACGGACTCGTGAGGGGGCAAGAGAGAGGCGTGCTGGAACCGTTGGAGGGGGGTGGAGGGGCTGGGGGGCGCTGGGACCGGTGAGGGGGGACTGAGGAGGGTGTGGGAGGCGGTCCCAGATGGTTGCAAACGGAAAATAACACATGGGAAGGATTCCCCAACAAAGCACGGGTACGTGTAAAGCGACCAGGGCTGTGTTTTGTTGTGTATTTCCATAACCTTTCACTTAGCATTGTTTAATTTGTGTTTTTTGGCCCTGCCTGTTAAGACCCTGGTTTTATTTCTCCCAACAGTGACTGTGTTCTTAAGCACTTTGACACCCAAATTCTACTTTGCGCTGACAGTGACTTCATCTTTCATATCTGGGCTGATATTTGTAAGTAGTCCAATTTTATCTTCTTAAACAACCTGAGCACTTCCAGGGTGCGTTAAAGCCACCGGCTTGATTTTGGGTCAGACTCTAGAGGGTGCCTTTGTTCTAGGAAGGAACTTGTTTAGTGGTAGCTTTTCTGCTGTGCTATCCCTTCTCTGTGTATTGTATCTTGGAGTGAGGCTATGGGAGACTTTTTTTTAAGCTGAAAGAAGGGAGATTGAGATGAGCAATCAGGAAGAAATGTTTTGCTGTAAGGCTGGGGAGGCACTGGCACAGGTTGCCCAGCAAAATCGTGGCTGCTCCATCACAGGCCAACAAGGATCAGGGGACTCAAAGCCCTGTCCAAGCTGGCCTTGAACACCTCCAGGGATGGGGCAGTCACGACTTCTCTAAGCAATCTGTTCCATCGTCACCAGTGTTTATGCTGGATGTTCCCTAAGGAAATCTCTGGTGCTTTTTTCCCTGGGGCAGGTGTTTGAGTGGTGGCATTTCCGCAAATACGGCACCTCCTTCATCGAGCAGGTTTCCGTGAGCCATCTGAGGCCCCTTATTGGCGGTGTGGAAAACAGCCCTCCAGCTCCCGCAGCCTTCTCCACTGGAGAGAATGAGCCAAGCAGGCAGAACATGCCAGGTGAGTGTCAAAGTTTCTCCATGATTTCCCTGAGCTTCAGGGCTGCTGGTTCACCTGGATGAGCTTTCAGGTGGCTTTGACTCCCCATCAATGCTTGCAGTAACTGGAGAAGGGGCTGCATCTCACAGTGTGTTTGTGTAAAACTGGGGAAGATAAAGTAATAATGTATCTCTGATCTAAAATATTCATTATTAAAAGCATCGTTTAGAAAATATATTATGCATTTAGCTAAAGCTGTTTTAATAGCATTAGATATTTGCTGTTTTAAATATGTGCAATATGTGAACATTGCATGATTATAAATGACAGTGTTGAATCTGTCCACTGTGAGCTTTTGTACCCATCGATGTTGGGGAGCAAAAATCTTTATGGGAGAGCAGAAGCTTAGGGAGAAGCAGGTGATTATGTGATTGCAGTCAAGTTGTGTAAAAATAACATTAAAGTTTTCCTTTTGAAAGCAAACTTTCATGTGCATTTCTATGTTTTAAAGGCAGGGGAGCATTTCTTATGCTCTTAATTCAAAAAGTACTTCTGTTTTTCATTTCCAGAGTGCAAAGTGTGGCGAAATCCTCTCAACCTTTTCAGAGGGGCAGAGTACAGCAGGTACTGATGGTCTTACTTTCCATTCCAAGTTTTTGAAGTGAATTGGGAACATACAGGTGGCTTCTTTAGAGCTTACTCCAGCAGTATTGAGAGACAGCTGAGACTTGCAAGATCTTAGGGATGATCGATGTTTAAAAGGTGCTTTCCAAGCTCTGGCAGTTTGGGTGTTGAGAATGCAAAAATGTCACTGTCACATCTTCAGGTGTTTTGAGGGTAAAATAGGAGAAAAGCACTCCCAGAATTACTTTCCTCCTCTTTTCAAAGTCTGTGTGGAATTGGTGATCTTACAGCTATTATTGCTTTATTCAGAGGCTGAGGCAGCGATTCTGAATCTGAATTCCCTTTTATTGCACCAATGTGGCTGTGTTGCAAGTCTCCTTATGTTATTTCATAGGAAAAGCAGCTTCCTAGGAGGCTGGTTAGTTTCAAACCCACATTTTCCCCCTCTGCAGGGAGCTTTCTGGCAGCCCTGTGGAGATGATGGAGCAACAGAACTTGAAAACTCCTGCCTGGTAGCTCCAGTATCTTAATAATAAACATTTTCTGCCCTGGCATCAGTTGCTGAGCATCCCTTGGTGTCAGCATTGCTGCTTACTCAGAGTGCCCATCACAGGTACATGTGGGTCACCGGGAAGGAGCCGCTGACGTACTATGACATGAATTTGTCTGCTCAGGATCATCAGAACTTCTTCACCTGTGATACGGACACCCTTCGGCCATCAGATACAGGTACCCATGCCACGTGTGTAGCTGTTGGAGAGTGCGGAGGGGGTGTTCTTACTGCACTTTGCACCAGTTAGGTCAAATATTTTGTGAAATGACGGCCTTTATTTTGTGCTCTGGAGGTTTAATAGATGTATTCAGTGAAAAGATGGGGTTTTTACCTTGTGGTTTCTCTGCTGACTTTAAGTCTGCCAGGATCCTGGTGTATTTTAACATCTCACACCTTTCAAATAATGGCCAGCGCGATATTGCAAACCTGGATTGCCTTCTCAACACACTCTCATTTCAACCTCACTAATGGATAGTGCTGTCTCCAGGGCTTTATTTGCTGTGTCCCACATGTTCAGCACAGAAAATGTTCTCTACCTGGTTATTGTCAGCCTGGGTGTGAACTCCTGTCCGTGTGCCGGATTCCAGAAGTGTCTCTCGTCATGCCCGATAGGAGCGATGTGTTTTTGTTTCACCAAGGCCATGTATTGTCTCGCTGCCTAAGCCAAGACTAATATTTTGTTTCCAAAAGAAAACTTGACCGTTTTTCCACGTTATTCTTGCCGGACAGCAGAAGGATTTGTTCCAAAAGAAACACGTATGGAGTCTTCAGTTTTCTTATTGCGCTTGAGATAGGCCAGAGATGGAACTCCAGGGGCGTGAGGCTTTGGAGCCCTTTCAGAGCTGTTATTTGGTGTGAAAGCTGTTAGTTCTGCACAGAAAATGGTAGCTCCACATGTGTTTTCTTTTGCTGGGACTTAGTTTTCGGTTTTGGATTTCCATTTTTCCCAGACTGAAGTGTAGTAGAGAGGTGCAATCCTTGTTGGACCTTAAGTTTAAATTCGGGTTGTGACTCAAATGACTGTTTTGAGTAGATTTCACCCTTTTTAATGATTTCCTAGAACACTTTCTCATAAGGTGATGAATTACGACAGTGTGTCTTCAATTGTTTTGCCATGTTGTGCTGCTCAGATGGGCTTTGTAAATGTAAAACCAAATTGTTTAACCCTTTCTGACCTGGTACTTGTCTAAACGCTTCAGTAGGAAATGATACCTGTGCGAGACACCTTACTCTGTCACTGGTTCCTTTGAAGCTCTGTTTGAAATCTTAAATCACAACTCTGTGCAGGTCTGTGTGAGAACCTGTGTTTAACAGTCGTTCCTGCCAAGCTTTCAACAAGGCTTGGGAAGCATTTCCAACAATCTGTAGCGGTTTGGAAATTGTACAACTGTGTGGTTATGTGAGCTGTGCCTGCTCCTCAGAGTGGGAGTTTGTAGATGGGCAGTGAATAATCTTCCTGGTGGTGCTTTCTTAAATTAAATCTTGGATGTAACGAGGAGTTGTGAGATTCTGCTACTTTTGGTAGAAACCCATGCTGGAATTAACACCCTGGGTTTACTTTTCTGTGTAACAATCATACAGCAAATGGGAATGTGTAAAATGGAAGCGAATGCTTATGTAGAGCTGGGGCACAAGCAGCCAGCGGGGCCTGCGCTGCCTCCCTGGTAGCTCAGTCCCTCATCAGCCTTTCCATGTCTTTGCAACAGTTATGCAGAAAGCATGGCGAGAGAGAAACCCTCAAGCCCGGATCAAAGCAGCGTACCAGGCTCTGGAGCTGAACAACGAGTAAGTTTGGATACAAGTTCAATTTCTGTGTTTCCAGAGTGGAGGATGAAGCAGAGCAATACTGAGCTATCGGTTTCTTGTTCTAATAATTGCAATTCAGCAGAGTTCTGAGTAGCTTAAAGGGGATTTCTGTGATGGAGAACTGCACACGTGGCTGTTGCTTACAGTGAAGTGTTGAACTGTCCTCTAAAAAACAGCTTTCCTGCTCTCTTTTCCTTGGGAAAGAGGCTTTTTCTGCCTTTTTTTTTTTTTTACTCCAAATGTGTATTTTCCTGTAAAATGGAATGAGTTTCTGTTTTCCTGAAACTCCCTGTTTGAGCATAAGTCAATAGTTTGGTAGTTCAGTATTGTCAGTGCTTAAGTATTAAATGCAGGTTAAAGTTGCCCATTTCTAATGCTTTTAAAACTCATTCTGAAAATACTGCATGTTGTCCCTCAATCATTGGTGTTTTTCCCTGTCAGCTGTGCCACAGCATACGTCCTCCTGGCTGAGGAAGAGGCAACGACTATTGTAGATGCTGAGAAGTACTTCAAGCAGGCCCTGAAAGCGGGAGAGATGATCTACAGGAAGTCCCAGAACTGCCATTCCCAGAGTCCCCAGCACGAAGCACAGCTGAGTAAGCGCTGCTTTAATTCTACCTAATGTTTTGGAAAAAAAAACCCTTTTATTGTGATTTAACCATGTTAAAGCTGTTGGCGTTGGCCTAAATGGGCCTTGAGTGGGACAGCAGTAGTGGTTGTTTATGTTTTTATTTGTGGTTATGAAAAAGGCTCTGGGGGTTTCTTGAGAGGGGAAAGGAGATGTAAGGGTTGAAGCTGCTAGACTGATGCTTTTTTCTTTTTGTTCAGGAAGAGACACTAATGTGTTGGTGTATGTGAAGAGGAGACTGGCCATGTGTGCGAGAAAGCTGGGAAGAATACGAGAAGCAGTAAAAATGATGAGAGATGTATGTAAAAAGCAATCAGCTCCCGTTGTTTATAGTCACGTTGTCTGAATCGGTGGTTTAAAGTTCCTTTTTAGGCATCACAGTGAACATAATTGCATTAATTTCCTGGGAAAGAACAGAGCATTGGAAAAACTTACGTTATTGCGCTGATTCCTGTTGAGTATCACAGGGATTCAGGTGTGATTCTGGATGTGCCTGATCTGTTTCTCTTTACTGGTTTGCAGTTGATGAAAGAGTTTCCACTTCTCAGCATGCTGAATATTCATGAAAACCTCCTGGAGGCACTGCTGGAGTTACAGGCTTACGCAGATGTCCAGGCTGTTTTAGCAAAGTATGATGGTACGTGATGCATACTGGGAAATGCTGGTGGTGTAGCCCTTGAATCATCTTTGTGCCCATCCATATTCTTCTGCGTGGATTCTTTCTAATTTTACAAAACCATTTGCTCTTTTCCTGGTGCTTCTTCACATCAACACCAGGATTTGCTATGCTTTCTTAAGAAAGCATTGCTGATTTTTTTTTTTTCTAAGCATCTGGAAAAAAGAGGATGAGCTTCCAGCTCTCTGCAGCGCCCCTGTGTTTTGCTTGACACGACAGCCAGACTTGTAGGAAGTGATGGACAAGGCTGGGATGGGATTTACAAAAAAAGCAGGGGGCCATCTGACTATACACAGTGTGGTGCTTGGGAATTAGACCCCAGACTTTGTCTGCTTTTAAAGTAAACTCATGCTGCAGAGTGCTAACCTTCTAATCTGTAATTGTCAGCTCAGACTTGGCTGCAGGTATTCCACAAAACCTACAACTAATAGAATTTTTCCCTATGGAACTGGAACAGAACGGAAAGTGCATTTTTGTTAAAGAAAGCTGTCTACTTGTAATGTAGTTTTTTTGGTCAGCTTCTCATCAGTCTGTTTCAGTGTAAAACTGTGTTTGGGTTGCAGAATTAGGTGAAGATTAGAGCTGATTTTAAACCTCTGTGGGTTAATACAGGAAAAGTACACTGTTCTTAAGCATGTATTTATACACACATTTCTCTTTTTAATTTAGTTTCAGTGTCTTGGTGTGTTTGGAAGATAAAAATGACTCTTTACCACCTACAGCTGAGATTTTAATCTGAGACTGGTGACCAGAGAAAAGGCTGGGGAGCAAAATTCAGTGTTTCTAATCATAGAATGGTTTGGGTTGGAAGGGAACTCAAAGCCCATCCAGTTCCACCCCTCTGCCATGGGCAGGAACACCTCCCACTGGATCAGGGGGCTCCAAGTGCCGTCCAAGCTGGCCTTGAACACCTCCAGGGATGGGGCAGCCACCACTTCTTTGGGCAACCTGGGCCAGGGCCTCCCCACCCTCAGCAAGAAGAGTTTCTTGCTAATGTCTAATCTAAATCTAATCGCTGAAACGTTCCAGGTGTTGCATTAATTGTCTGCCCAAGTTAAAATCTTTGTGGGTTTAAAACCTTTGTCTTGCCTTAGAATCTCACAGCTCAATTATTGTATTTTATCATAGATATCAGTCTTCCAAAATCAGCAGCGATATGTTACACGGCTGCCCTGCTGAAAGCCAGAGCTGTTTCGGAGAGGTAAGCAGCACGCTGGTGAAAACAGTGGGTTGTTCTGTAAAACATGAACTAGAAAGGTCTAAATCCAACATGTAGCAGTTATTTCTATGAGTAATTTAAGGGTATTTATATGCATTCCTCTGTGTGTGTAGTTAAGCCTAATGTCAAGTTCCTTTTAAGCACCCATATAGTCCGTACAGGTGTTTCTCAAGAGCCCATGTTTGTGCATTTTTGGCTCAGTTTTGTTTTCAGTGTCTTGCCTGTGATGCTCAGCAGTTTTATTCTTTGGGTTGTGCACAGGGTGTTTGTGGTGGCTCATGCTGGCATTTCACTTTCATTCTGATCCGTTTGAGCAGCTGATTCTGGCTCTGCCTCTGAGCAGGTGGTGATGTAAGGGTTCTAGGGAAGACTGGGCAGTCGGTTACTGCACGTGATGGACGTGGAATTTCAAACATTGAACATAACTTTGTCATATGGGCATGGGTGGCAGTCAAGATGCAGAAGTCAACATGAGTATTTGTCTCTTAGAAGGGTTGCTTTTCTTGATAAATCAGTCAATTCTAAATGAACGCCAAACTTGTGATGCAAATAAACACAGGGTTAGCATTTATCATTTGTTACTTTTGTTCAGCATGCATTTTTCTCTCCAGGTTCTCCCCAGAAACTGCCTCTAAAAGAGGGCTTAGTACAGCAGAAATTAATGCTGTGGAAGCAATTCACAGAGCTGTGGAATTTAACCCTCATGTTCCAAAGGTGAGAGTGTTTGATTTGCTATTGGACCACTTTGTATTGTCTCTGAAAGAAGTTGTGGTATGTTATCATCATTATTTGAGCCTTTCTAGCCCTGTCTTTTCTTGAAGATGGCTATAACTCCAGCCATTGAGTTGCTAAAAACACTAGTACTTGCATCACAAATGTTTGGTGGGTGGAGTTAGCCATTAGATGATGTTTAAACAGGGCTTTTACAATTAAACAAAACTCAATCATTGGAAGACCCAGTGCTGTGTTAATGAAGGCCCTTAGGGTAAGGTGAGCATTAATAAATAGAAATGTATGTGTTTAAAATCGCTGAGGGCAAATTCAGTTCTCCAAGCAGTAACCAGTCATAGTGCTTCAAAATGCTTTTTTTTTTCCTGTGCTTCCAAGCAGGGCTCCAGCACTCAGTTATTGAAAGAGCTGCACTCATTTTCTTCATCCATGTGTGAACAAGGTTGCGACTCAGTGTTGGTACTGGCTGTGATTTAATGCCTGGCCTTACTTGAAGTGGCCAGGATGTGGATTCCAGCGAGCACTGAGTGACAGTGAAATCTTGGGTTGCTTTTTAGTGTTGTAGCACGGGTGATCAGTGTGAAACCTTGAGTGTGGAAGGTTGGCTTAGTGCTGGGCCTAATCCTCTGCAAATGATGGTGGAGCCTGAGTGGCTGTTGCTGTGAAGGCTCGAATTATGCCGCCGCTCCGGCCTGTCTGCCTGTCCAATCCAATAGAATGTGCACCGAGAAAGCTAATTGCTGGGAGAAATCGCTGCTGGTCTGCATGACTGATCAAGAGCAGAGCAAGTTCATTTCAGACAGTCTCAGACAGACTTTTCTTTAGCCTCTGCCTTTAGGGGAGGAAGATTATAACACATTATCATTATCTGGAAGTTCTTTTGTGTGTCCTCCAGTTGTGGCAGGAGCCTCACACACCTTTTGAGAGATGCTCGGTATCGTTTCCAACAGGCTGTTTGCAAAATACGTTCTGTAGTTCTGTGCTCGTGGAAACCGATGCCAGGTTTTGGTAATTTGATCTTCTCATTTTATCCCTATCCAGTCTCAATGGTATTTTTTATTACAATATTGCCTTGCAACACCGATTTATGAGATGACAAGGCAGAATTTTACTGGTGCTGACTCTCTGGAGCTCTGAAATGCTCACAGTCAAAGCAAACAATTGAAGGAGGGCACAAACAAGTGTAGTGACTTTCCTGTTGGGTTACGGGGGACTAGAGGGGAAGAAAGTCTGGTTTTTGAATTTGCCATCTATGTTCTCCCATGGACTAAAAATAAAGGAGTGTGGAAAGTAGAAATCCCTTTGTTCTCGCATCTGATGAAAGTGGTTGTCTTTGCACATAACATCATTTTGAATAAGGAAAATAAAATAGTGCTTGTTTCTCTTTGTTCTGAGCTCTGCTTTGACAAGGATGGGTTTGTTTGGAAAAATGGGAAGGCGTATTACAGTGCTGGAAAAATGGGACTCTTACACCATTTCAGATTATAGAAGTGTAACTATGTTTCCGTAATGGATGAAACAATCTTCTTCCAGTCGCCTTCAGAATATCTTACTTGTTTTTATTGTGTAGAAAGACTTACATCTGTGAACTATTTTCAATGCTGACACCTTGCCTGTCTTGTGGTCAAATATAGGCATGGAAATCTACCTTTCCATGGTGATCTGGGTGTGCAGGCAAACACAGAGATCAGCACTGGGTGGCAGAGATTGCAGTGGGGCTTCCTCCCCACCACTGTCTTTATTCCCTTGCCCTCCGCAGGGTCAGGACAATGGAAAAGTGGGTGCTGTGGAGAGCATGAGGAGTCAGGTCAGGGGTCAGCTATCTGAGACCATTTTCCCACAGCAGCCCTGTGCGAGCGATCCTTTACTGTGTTAAAAAAGCCCCCCCTAAAAAAATTGCAGAGGATTAGAGGGGATTAGCAGGAATATTACCCTGCGGAGTGCAGGCCCAAGGCACTGAGAGGAGAACCTAGCCAGGCAGTAAATGTGCTTTATGTGGTCGGGGCACAACCCCTCCTGCATTCCTTCAAGAATCTGAATGGGAAAAGCTAAGTCCTCCAACTGGATTAGTAAATAATCTCATGGTTTGTGGCATCTGCTGAAATAAACCGGTGGGTTCGCTGCATTCTTACACTTTGGGAGACAGGCGAAGGAATTGCCAGCTACATTGATCAAAGGTGTGGATTAACTTTGGCCGTTATTGGATGAGACACTAGGAGAGAGCAGGGGAGCAGTGCGCTAGGGGAGAGCAGCTCACAGGTAAATGCTGGAGCTGCCGCCATCACTTCGTGCCTCTAAAATTGCTCAGCTGCTTTTAAAAGCAAAGTTCAAATGAATACCTGTCTGGTCTGAGTGCACCATGAGGAAACAAAATTGCATACCCTGTGTTTCGAGGGAAACGATGAATCCTTGTGTGCTTTGACCCTTCCGTGCATCAGATGTTCTGCCAGAATTGAAACAGTCTGAACTCGGAGGTACTTTGTGGTAGTTCAGCCAAACCACATTAAACCACGTTTTGGGTTTGGTTTGTTATTCTTTCTTTGGTTTCTGGTTTGCTGTTCCTACTTGGGAGCTAACGAGTGCTCATTCTCCTGCACTGAAAAGTTCAGGGATTTAATGATGAGCAGAAGTACTGTTGGTGGGGTTTTTATCGGCTTGTAGCTCTTTTGTACCTGTGCTGTTGTACTTCATGTGGATTCCATGAAAAGGTGTTTTGATTTTGCCTTGCTGGAGATGCTGCTTTCCCTGATGTTTTGCATGTGAATCCCCTAGTTCAGGAGTTTTCTGCCCAGCTGTGGATGTCCTGGTTTTCCCCTCCCATGCTGTGTGCACTGTGTCAGGGCTGGGCCATCTCTTCAACTGGCAGAACTGTGTGTAATCTACTCAATTACACCTCAAATAATCATTTGTGTTTCCAGTTAATGGTTTTGGACTATTTCATATAACCAGGTGTGCTTTCCATTTCTGCTTTCAGTATTTACTAGAGATGAAAAGCTTAGTGCTACCTCCGGAGCATATTCTGAAGCGAGGGGACAGTGAGGCAGTGGCGTATGCGTTTTTTCACCTCCAGCACTGGAAGAGGATAGAAGGGGCTCTGAACCTGCTGCACTGCACCTGGGAAGGCAGTAAGTGTCACTCCTGGCCCAGTCTCTCTGCCCTTACCTCAAACACGATTGTTCTCATTGTGAGAAGCTGTTTGCTTGCTTTAGATCCAGATCTAATGCCACCCACTCTTTTTCCAGCCTTTCGGATGATCCCGTACCCGCTAGAGAAAGGCCATCTTTTCTATCCCTATCCGAGCTGCACAGAAACAGCAGACAGAGAACTGCTGCCAAGTAAGTGGTTTCTAAGCAGTGATGATAATAAAACACAAGCTAAGGACACGTTTGGTCTGTGGTATTCAGTATTTACCTTACTGGGTTTTTTTAGTTTGGGCTCACTGAGAAGGGGATTCAGCTGTTTGTTGATGTCCCCCTCCACGATCCCGAAGCACTTGCTGTGTGTGTGTGCGGTAGATGTCAGCTGGATTCTGTGATAACGAGTCCCCAGTCTGTGTGTGGTACGTTCAGGGTAAGGCTGGTTGACTTTGAGAACAGCAAACTGGACAAGTGCTTTAAATCATAGAATGGTTTGTCTTGGAAGGAACCTCAAAGCCCATCCAGTCCCATCCGCTGCCATGGGCAGGGACACCTCCCACTAGATCAGGGTGCTCAAAGCCCCATCCAACTTGGCCTTGAACACCTCCAGGGATGGGGCAGCCACCACTTCTCTGGGCCTCACCACCCCCATCGTGAAACATTTCTTCCTAATGTCTAATCTAAATCTCTCCCTTTCCAATTTAAAACCATTCCCCCTCATCCTGTCATTCCAGGGCCTTGTAAAACATCCCTCCTCAGCTTTTCTGCAGCTCCTTCAGGTACTGGAAGGCTGCTCTAAGGTCTCCCTGTACCCTTCTCTTCTCCAGGCTGAAAAATTTCAACTCTCCTAGCCTGTCCTCATACAGGAGGTGCTCCAGCCCTCGCATCATCTCCGTGGCCTCCTGTGGGCACCCTCCAGTAGTTTCATATCCTTCTTATGTTGGGGATTCTAGAACGGGACCCAGGACTGCACGTGGGGTCTCATGAAAGCAGAGCAGATCTGAAGAATACATTTTGGGATCTGGCAGAACCTGTCTGTGATCTTTGGTCAGTCTATAGCTTTGTAGAACACATCTTGCTTTCAGTCATCAATCCGTTGGTGCATGAGCACTGTTTGCTTCCTGGGAGCTTTTGTCCATGTAGGAATCTATGGGTTTATGCTCACACTGACACTGAAGGTCAGTCTCCAGCTGCCCATTGCTTCATGGTTCCTTTATGCATTTAAGTGCCTACACGTTTTTATTCTTTAGGTAAGGCAAGCAAACTAAGTCTTTAGGGACTGTACTCATTGTATTTGGGAAAACAGCATTAATTTAGGTAGAACTGGGCTTTTAATTGTATGTGTAACCAGAATTCCTTTGCGGGGTGAGCCTTTACATCATGAAGGTCCCACGAGACTGGCAAGGGCTACTGCAAAAGCGCAGGCAGACCAGACCTAGCGAGACCACAGCTGTGGAAAGGAAAACTGCACCTATGGGTTTCTATTAAAAACCTGAAGTTATATTTAAAATGTGTAATTTCAGTTGCCCCCAGACTGCTCTAAATTACTCATTTCTCACTTGTGCAGGATATTGCACAAGGAATTCCTGACCCTAAATTGTAGGCTGCCCAGCATAATTAAACACCAACACATGCAGATATTTCAACACGATCACTCACGCATTCCTGTTATGTTTTAAATATAAAACTACCCATAAATAAAATCATCCTAACGCTTTTATTGCAGTATTTCCTCGAGAAGCTGTGACACTTGGTGTTTTTAAATTTATCTGTTTAAAATAATGTTGACCAAATTAATGATTCAAGGATCCCGTGTTGGTCTGACCGGTAACAGTTCTCGAATGGCTGTGGACGTATAGACTTATCTTTATTGTCCTCGTCTATGTTGGATTTGGTTTTGATTTCCCAATGTAGAGAAAAACTAGTGCAGAAAGAGTCTTTTTTACACTTTCCTAACTTATTTAGGACCTTTCCTTTGCTCCCAAATTCAGGTGAGTTTCTACTTAGTGTGAGAGCAGAGCGGGGTTCTGCATTGGAGAGGTGGTTTCTTCGGTTGCTTAGTGGAGTCTGTTCTGGTACTGCGGCCCAGTGGGGCTGGATGGGTGTTGAGAAGTTGAACTAATAATCTCTGGGATCACGTTGAACACCTTGGATGGGTGTTTGACACGAAACTCCAAATGTTCTGCCTAGTTGTGCTCCAAAATCATGTACTTAAAGGCAAGACAGTCCTCGAGTGCTTTGTTGTTGATGAGTTACAGCAGCACAAGGCCCTTCTGCTGGACTTGCCTGTACAACAGTGGCTGTGACGGGCCAGCACTCAGGAGCAGTAACTGGCAGGGTGAAGTGTCTTTTTCCTCCTCACTGCAGTTTAAAAATGAACACAACTGTGTTTTCTGGCTTTACAACAAGATTTACTCCCCTTTTGAGCTAGAATTTAAAAAGCTTGTCAAGAATCATAGAATCATGAGTGGTTTGGGTTGGAAGGGACCTTAAAGGCCATGCAGTGCCAACCCCTGTGCCATGGGCAGGATACCTCCCGTTGGATCAGAGTGCGTGCAGCCTTTTCGTAATTACTTGTGTCTGTGGAAGTGATTCCTTTCTTCAGCTTAACCCCCCTGAAACTGCCTGGATCATGGTCAGAGCTGCAGGTATCCAGAGGCAGTGACTGTGCATCACGCGCCGCTGCCCGGCCGTGAGCAGCGGCCGCACCCCGTGTGCTGACAGCTCCGCTTGCCCTCGGCCTGGTGATCACTGCCTTCTCGTTTTGTTAGCGCCGATTGGAAATTGCAAGGAGCTGCTACGTGCAGGATTTATAACCTCGTCCTGGTGCTGTTTTCTTTGAGGTCTGCTCTGTCAGCTGCTTGGAAGAAATTTACTGTAGCCTATGGCCAGGGATCTTTGGAAAGTGTTAAGGAGCTACCTTGTGTGTATAACATGATGGCTGTTTTGTGCTTGCCGAGCTGCTTAGAGGGTGGGGAGATGTGCTGTTCTCTCCAGGTGACGGGGTTAATGCTTCAGAGGGCTGAAAACACCCGAGTTGTTTAAACTGGCCTGGGTGATTTTGACAACTTGTGAATTTTACTGTTCTTCTCTCTGTCCTGTTAAAAGAATAGATGCCAAAAACTAAGCCCGATGAAATGCTTCAAAAATAAATCCCATGCAAGTGAAAAAGAACATTGGGAAGAGAAAGGTGTAATGGCTAATAATGAGGACAAGCGTTTAATGTAGGGGAAAAGGGTTTGGGAAGTTCAAGCACTGAGACCCAGCATGTGCAGCACAGGAGTCTCCAGTCCACGGTTTGGCTCCTGCAAACTTACAGCTGTGTTACAAGACTGTGTAAGTAACACACAAACCTGTCCTCGATTATCAAACCTCAATATTATCCATTTTTTTTCCCCTTTCAGCATTTCACGAAGTCTCCGTTTACCCGCAGAAGGAGCTTCCCTTCTTCATCCATTTCACGGCGGGCCTCTGCTCTTTTTCAGCCATGCTGGCCCTCCTCACGCACCAGTTCCCTGAGCTGATGGTTGTTTTTGCAAAAACTGTGAGTATCACCTCCATCCTGGGGCTTCCTTAGGTGACTCATGGGATCTTGGGGCTTAGAGGTCCGTGGTGAAGCAGGCTCTGGTCAGTCCTGTGCCTTTATTGCACTGCAGATCGCCTGCACGAGAGCAGAGTGGCAAGTCAAGAGCTCTGAACTCTCTGTGAATCGTTTATTACTGCTTTACTGGTCAAAATAGCAGGCGAAGGGCATTGTGTTTTCTTGCTGGTTTAATGCCACAGGTAATGGAGCCCCAGGAGGTAAGGAAAGCCTTGTTTCTTGAGAATGCTTTGTTCCTACAAGCATTGGCTTTGCTAGCAATCTTAGTTTGCAGTGTCCAAGTCATGCAGGTCTGAGAGTGGGGCCTCATTTCCACTCAGTTCTGATCTTTATGTTGGAGAATGCAGCTGGACACGCCAGTGACAAATTTCAGTGCTGCTCAGAATTGGCTGGGATCGCAGTAATGAGGGGCTAACGATCTGCTTGATTAATTCTGCAAGGTCTGCATTAGCAGAATTGTATGATTTCCAGAGAGATACGAGGTCAAATGTTATGCTAACAAAGAATTGCTTGGTGAAGTTCTCCCTGCTGGGTTTCTTGAACCAAAAATGACTTTGTACGCGTTAGTTGGCTTTGCACAATGGCATTTGGAACATCAAGTGATGTGTCCAGAAACTCCTGGGGCTTTATCACTTGGCAGTGTGTTTGTATCACTTATTTTCTGTAGGAGAGGGTAGAGAGTGTCTGTTCAGCTGAAAGGATGGCCAACAAGCGTGGACACTGCCATGTTATTGCACCAGCCAGGTCACGGTGGTGGCAGGCACAGACAAGGGTGTTCTTGCCACTCACTGTGCTGCCTTAACACTGGCAAAAGGGGAAACTGCATTGAGATAACAGACAAGAAGTGAACTCTGCATTAATCTCACAATCTTACTCTAATAATGAATATTCTTCCTTGTTTTGGTTATTGATTGTTGTCCTCTTGATCCCATTCCTGGTGTTCTCAGAAACATTCAGAAAACTTGTAAGAAACAATGACATTCCATATGAAACCATCACTTCCTGTTTCATTCATATGTATTAATTCAGTGTTTTAACTGTAGACAATGGCTGCTGACACTTTAAAGCATTATCTCTGTTCGGGAGGTACTCACTGGTAGCATCCAGTGAATTTTTGTCCTGGAAATAGAAATTTTCCTTCTCTTTACTGGCACCCACCTCTTCACCCAAGATCACTGTAATAAAACAGTTATTATTTGCTGTATCCAGTGTTATATCTGATCTGCATGTAATTCTGGGGCTTTAAGCTCTCTAAATGAATATTTTTTCCTGTGTATTTCCTTATTTCAAGTATTTCTTCATGCTGCTGTGTTTTAACTTATTAAGTGTAGTAACAGAGCTCTAAGTGTAGATACCTGGAGAGCTTTGACTTCAGTGAAAAAGCAATACAAAATATATTTCCAACAAATTGTTGAATTTCCAGCAAATCTAGAACGCGATTCTAGGAATGACAATAGAAAGTGTACTGTGTAGGGAATTTTTTACTCTAAATCTCTTAAGTGACTTAAATATAACAACTTAGATTACATTTCGGTTGCTTCTTAATCAAACTGTTGTTTCCAGTGACTGAGTCCAGAGCGAGCTGCGTGCGTCTAAAGGGTTTGAAGGAGCCGAATACCTTTCTATTGACTTGAGAAGTCAGAGTTTACATATTTTCGTTTGTTAGTGCTTGAGTTTGTTTCCTCCCTAATAAATCACTGGGTAAAACCTTGGCAAATTGCTACAAGTATTCCAAGTGGCCAAAAATCACAACGAAGCGTTTCCTGGTTCCAATGTACACAGCACAAGACACCATCGGCAGAGCCCGGAGCGCTGGCACCCGCTGCGAGGCGGCTCCCTTGGAAGGGGCGACCTCTGTGTTCCCTGCTCCTGGCACCCGGCGCCAGAGGGATTTTCGTTGTCATGCACAGGTGGTGGAAGGGTTTGTGGGGACTGGGGCTGGCAGAAGAGCTTAGCTGTCCTGATCAGTCAGAGATGGGTTGTTCTCCCAAACTTGGACTGTTCACGTTCTATGGCTGAGGGAAGATGTCCCAGGTGATCACTTGGAGCATTTCTATCATCAGGGACTGCTCGGTTTCTTCAGTAGTTGCTGCTCAGAATTGTCTCAGTAAGTGACAGCAGGTGTGCAAAACGGGGGGGAACCACACTCACAGGGTACTGAACAAGCTGAAAAATCCTCTGTTACGTAAAACAACTTCTGTTGAAAGTGCAGACAAAGGGTCTGATTGTTTTTCCAGTCAGTATGAGTTTTAATTTCTTCCTAATGTCTCATCTAAATCTCTGTCAGCCTAAAACCATTCCCCCTCATGGTATAGTGTAAAATATTTGTTCTGCAATATCTTATAAAAATGCTGAAATGTCTTTCTTCAGGAGAATGGGAGGTACAGGGTGTGACAGAAGCAGAGGTTCCTGAAAACGCTTGATTTCAAAGTAAATCAGTCTCATATTCTAGGTCCAAACCTTATGGAATAGACCAGTATTTGTTAATATTAAAGTACTGAAAAAATTGTGTTCCTGCTGAATCCTACTGAAAACAACTTCTTGTTCAGGGAATTGGCCAAAATCCTAAGACAGTTCATGTTCACATGTTTTGCTATGGATTGCCTGATACTTTCACAACGAAGAAGGAAGCTATGGGACTTAAAGAATTATCTAATTGCTATGATTGCAAGATTAGGAGAAGACGTTTCTCAGGCTGGTTGGTCTGTGCTCCCGTTAGAGGAGTCCTGATAAGAGCAATCAAGAGACAGAAAATAGGAGTGAGCCGAGCCCTGGCTGACCAGTCCTGCTTTCTGCGACGCTCCACTCCTTTACGAAATCCCCCCCCCCCCCCCCGACCACTTTCCCCAAAGCTCATTAAGTGAACTGGGAGAATTAACTTTTTTTTAGCCAGCTGCTGAACTTTTCATATTTATAAACACTTGAGTCTTTTGCTTATCTAAGAGAAAATGTGTATGGCTTGGAGATGAGCGCTTCCCTGCCGGCGCGCGGTGAGCGGCTCTGCGCTCCGCAGGGGAACAGCCTGACATTCCCTGTCCCAGCGAGTGTCGCTGCCAAGGGTGAAGGTTTCCTTGCTAATCTACATCTGAACTCGTGCACTTAACGGGAAGGTGCCACGCATGAGGAGGCAGGGAAGGAGCTGCAGTGAACGTTAGGTTTGAAAAGCCTTTTTAATGTAATATTTGAGGTTATGATGGCAGCCAGGAAGGGCCAAAGTAAAACCCTGAAAGTAAAAGAGTTGCTGCTTTGTGGAAAGAGGGTTTGTGCAAGGATAACGTGAGTCTGGGTGAAATACTTGGGGGTGGGTTGAGAGGGTGCAGGGTTTAAGTTAAGTTTAGCCCAGTCTTTTTCTGGAGCTGTTTGAATGGGATCTAGAATACAGATCCTGTCCAGCCACTCATGCTGGATTCTCTGTTCAGTTTCCACACGTTTGAGTTAATGATCCATAAATAATCCATGCATGAATATCCCCAGAAATGTGCTGCCCTCCCCCCAAGTCTGTCCAGCACTGCAGGCACAGCTGGAAGAGGGAATCACTGTCCTAACCCCTCCTGCTTCTCCCTAGGTGCTGCGGGTGCTGTGGCCAGTGAGTGCTCCCAGCGTCCTGGCCTCCAGCTGAGTGGACCACGCCAGAGTGAGTGGACAAGGCTGGAGCCACGGCTTCCCACGGGGTTTGTTCTTCCTTTGTGTGTCTTGGCTGATATTTAATGATTGCTACAAGCCTCTTTCATGGCAGCAGAGATTGTAGCTGTTTTGCCTTGAGGCAGAGATGCAAGGAGGTGTTTTATTTGTACCTTGAGCCTGTAAAAGCATGTTGTCTTTGAAACTGAGCTAATTTGTCATTGTGCTCTGTTTCTTCCAGTGCTTTGGGACTCTTCAATCTTCAGCTTTACTATGGAAAATGTCGAGGTCCTCCTGCTGTCCAGCCTCTGCCATCAGCCAACTCCAGTGTGACTGGCATGTGCTTCCTGTGCAGGCTCAGTTTTGTTATTGTATGAGCCTCATCCCGGAGGTTTAGCTGATCCCTGGACCTGGACATGAGGAATAAAGCTGTGCTGCTCTAGCTGGTGTCTTTGACAGTCTTCCATGTTGGTAATGGTGCTTTGCCCATGAATTTATTCTTTGGCCTTAGTCTGTAGTCATCTAAGAAAACAGCCCTTATTGAGCAATACCTTATTGCTCCCTGAATCACTTGTACAACTGGAAGCTGATACTTCCTCTGTAAGAAGGGAGAGGACACAAACTGGGCAGATGTTAGGAGCATTGGCACATCCTTCTCAGCTGGAAATGCACCAGATAATTAGCTTAGGTTGAATTTTATAAGCCTTTTTCAAAGCACTTATTAACAGCACAGTATGGTTCTGCTTTGTTTATTAAAAGGTTGCTTCTTAACACATTGAATTTTTTGACTTCTTAAGCTTCTCTTTAATACAGATTATAGTGAGTAAACAAAGGTTTGTTTCTTCTGTATCTGTAAGTTTGTGTTACATAAGGAAATCATAGAATAGATTGGGTTGGAAGGACCTTAAAGATCACCCAGTTCCCCCCCCTCTTCATCTCTTGCCTTTCAGATGGTTTTGTCTTGAAGAACAGGATGGTTTCTGAAACTGCCAGAAGTGGTTGCGATACCTGCATGGGAGTCTTTTTGGGGGACCTGAACTTTCAGGTGTTAGCCCAAAGCACTGTCATTGTTGATATCAAAACCTAAAGAGAAGTGAGATGCAGAGCGCTCTTCGAAGGAATTGACTCAGAGAGCAGCCACAGGGTTTGTTTACGGCGGAGGTGAAAGGATGGCTGTGGCAGCCAAGTGAGGTGAGGTATTTGGTGTGACCTCTCTTTCCACTCTTCCCCCGTTAGAGGAAACGTCTGCTTTTCCACACTCAGGTCTGCTGCTTGGCAGAGTCAACGTTAGCCAAGGCTTCTTGTGATAAAAATAGCACAGGTTTGTGGATCAGTGCTAATTCTGAACCCATGAAAAGCTTATGCTGTACCGATAAACGCATACACTTACTGGTAATAGCAAGGGGGATTTGACATGTTCAGTTTTCACTGTGACTGTTCTGTTGTGTCTTTTAATTTCCCCAATCCTTCTGTACCTTGAAAACAAAGCCCTGTGAAGCGGGACAGGTCACCTATGCATTTAATTATAGCTGGCTGAGCGGGAACATAGGTGCTGAGGTAGGAATGCCATCCTCACTCTCCACTACGTATTTCTATTCACTGGGCTGTGATCCAAGCTAAATACCTGAATTCATGGAGGAGTCCAGCGGGGAGCCCTACGGAAAGGCACCACCAAATCTTTTTGACTTGCCTAACTCCTAGTAGGTAATTTTCTCAGCTTTCTCTCAAGTTGAATGTGGGGCTGTGGAATCACAGTGGTGATTAATAGATCTGTTGTGTTCATGTAATTTCACTTCATGATCCGCAGGGGCCCATAAGGTAACCACCCTAATGCTTTTTAAAGTTGAACATTCTCCAGCAGTTGTGTGGGGTTATAAATGAAGTGCTGCCTCCCATGTATCATCCCAAGAGCTGCTTTCTCTCACTGTCCTCCCTGACAGAACAGCAACAGAAAGGGGGTGGGCCCATGCTGAAGGTAGGGCTGGCAGCAGGCACTGTAATGAAAACCTTCCTGTCTCTAGAAGGCCAGTCATTCCTGAGGAAGGAAAAGGTCTTGGTGGCGTGGCCTGGCAGGATTGTTCATGCTTTATAGGAACGTTCATTTGCCTCTGAGGAGCAGGGAATCACCACTAGATCCATCCCATAGTAATGCCATAGCAGTCCACGTGAGTCAAGTTGTGGGTCCGTGTGTGTGTATTAAAGAAAAAGACAATTATGACTGAGGACAGGTAAACATTGGTTGTTCCCATTTTCCTGAGACACAGAATCACATAATTATTTAGACTGGAAAAGACCTTCAGGATTTCCTGTGAGGGCCCTGTCACAGGTTGCCCAGAGAAGCTGTAGCTGCCCCGTCCCTGGAGGTGTCCAAGGCCAGGTTGGATGGGACTTCGAGCCTCTGATCCAGCGGGAGGTGTCCCTGCCCATGGCATGGTGGTTGGAACTGGATGGGCTTTGAGATCCCTTCCAGCCCAAACCATTCCATGATTCTATGATCATGCAGTCCACTTGTAAACCTCACACTGTCAACTCCACTGCTAAACCCTGTCCCTAAGGTGACCTTAGAGCCACTGGGATGGCAAAAGCCTTTCCATGAGGCTGAGATGTTGGACTTCTCAAATATTCATTTCACTCAGTGAATGTCAAGGAACTTGACAACCAGCATTTATTTATAGAGGTGATGTGGATATGTGTGTTTGTAAAGCAGGGTAATTACAGTCTCTGATTCATTCAGGCAGGGTTTGAGTTTGGGGGGTTTGATTTGGTGGGGTTTTGGTTGCTCGCAGTGTCTCACCGTGACCAGTGATCACCATGTCCAGACAGAGGGGTTGCATTGCCTCCTGCCAGCCTCTTGCTTTCTAGAAGTGATTTCTAAAAGGGAAGGGAAGGATAGAGGGAGGTGTCACCACGGGTAACGAAGCTATTGTTTGTGAGGCACTTGGGCAACTGAATTCCTGTGTGAATTTGCCCTGTCCTACCATGGATTTCAATGAAAAGTGTCCAAAGATCTTTGTGGATCAGGACTTTTATGGCACCTGGAGAGATGGGTTTGTTATCTTATTATTGAAACAGCTTTTTGATGTTGGCTGATTTTAAAGTGTTTGGAAGCTTGTACCCAAGTGCTGTTGGGGGTCATAAATGATGTCATAAAGATGCAGTGATCCTCCGAGCCTGGCTAACGTCCGTCAGGTGCGCTATTCCTGTGTCCCTGCTTCATCTGTGGAATTAAGGAGTTTGGAAGAGTAACTGCCTCTTTGCTCAAGTAGGAGCGTTCCAATCCGGAGATATCCTGAGGCTCTGGTGGCTCCTCCCAGCGGCTGCACCAGCTGCCCAGGGAAGGGCATAAGAGCCAGCCAAGCGTGTGCACGTCTTGGAGCACTCTCCGGCCACTGGTGTCACAGGTCCATCTCCTCCAGAGGAGATGGCTTTGTGCAGAACAGCTGTCAAGGGCTAAAACATTCCACTGGTGCTATTGTAATGATAAAACTCAAAGCAGAGATGAGGCAGTTCGGCCTAATAAATATTTCTGGGTATCAGGGGCTGCTCAAGGCAGCTCTCGTTCATGTGGGCTTAGAAACCACATCAGCATCGTCCTCTGGGGAATGAGCTCTCACAGTTATTTCCTACACTGTGACACTGGGGATAGATGCACGTGTTCCTAGCTTTTATGCCTGTGTAATGTGGCAACAGGGCCTTCCATGCCGTTGGAAACCCCGGGCAGAGGTTACGTCGACAAGTTCATAGTGGTGATGGTCACCTTGTAGCCCTGGAGTGGTCTTGGTCCAAGTTCCTTTCCTTCATCTCCTCCAGTGCTGGCCAAGCTTGTTTATTCCCTGCTCCTCGTCCTGAAATTGTTGTGAGGGTGCCAAGGCTCGTAGATCCATGACTCTGAGCAAGGCAGGGTTTAAAGGTCGTAGTCGAGCCCATTAATAACAAGGTGCAAACGGCTGGTTTATGTGTAATGTGAAGCTTTTTACTTATTTCATTTTTGCACTTTGAGGGCTCTGTTTGCTCACGGAGCTCTTGGTGTCTGGTACCTATTTAGGCTGAGAGCAATTGGGTTCCTTCAGGCCTTCCGAGGAATGCAGCAAATTGTTCTCTGGTGTTGTAATTCTGCTGGGATAACTGGAGCTTATTTGTCTCACTGCTTATTAAATGCATACTTGTCTTGAGGTCCTCTTTTTTTTCTGAGAAACATTGGGTGAATCCCAAGGACCACAAGTGAGAGGAGGATTCCAGGGGGAAGGGGGGAACGCAGTGCCTGCACCTCTCCGCAGGCTGCATCATCCGCCACCGGTGCCAGGCTGAGGGGTTAAAGAGGGGAGCAAACTCCCTTAGGGAGAAGGAGACGTGTGTACAGGGCTCGTGCAGACATAAATCCACCCTGCACAGGGATGATGTGCTGAGGGGATGTGCACCTCCCAGACCACTGATAGATGGGGTGTGTGGTCAGGAACCATGTGCAGAGGCTTCGGAACAGGACCAGCTGTGGAGGCAGGGAGCAGATGTGCTGGATTGTGAGCAGAGGACACTGCTGGTAGCAAGGGTAGAGAGAGAAGATGGACTTCATGCTCTACCAGCGCTGAGCAGCACCCATCTCACCCCATCTCACTTTTAACAAGGGCAGAGAGACTCCTCCCTTCTCTCTGCTGCGCTGACAGCCTACGGCTGCACAGGAGCTGTTCTCATCTTCTGCTTAGGGATCACAAATCTCCAAACATCAGGTCACACTGGCAGCAGCAATCATAGCGGAGTTCTGTGGACTGAGCTCACCCAACCTTTAGTGGATGGAGAGGAAAGGCAGCTTCGTTTCCCAGCATCTCGTATCTCCTGGCTCCCTCCTCCCTCTCTTGCGCCTCCGAACTGGGGAGTGCTCTGAGTGCCCCAGCCCTTAGCGCTATAGGGAGAAGATGATGATCAAGGATGCTGCTCATGTGCTTGGAATTTTCCTTGTTTCCAGCTTCGATAGTTGCATTGTGCTTTCTGGTCAGTCCTTCAGTGAGTCTGTTCATTAGGGAGAGCTGGATAACACACCCACACATTGCATCAGTGAGGGCGCATCCGCGAAGATGAGTCTGCTTCTCCAGTGGGGATCTTCTTGCTTTGGTCATTCCTGGCCAGTGACATTTCCCTTTTACTCTGAATGCGTTGAGTTGTGCAATCACACATGGCCTCATCAGCTCGGATGTTCTCTTAAGAACCTCTTGATTTCTTTTCTCCTTTGGCTGTTGGCTCCCGTCAGTCACAGAGCTGTGTGACACTGTGTGACCACCGCGTTCTCCTGCTTTGACTCATTGGCTGCAATTTCAGAGTAAGAACTCCCATGCTGCTCACTGGAACAGCTCTCCCTGACTTTGCTTTGGTGATCAGGGATGGGAGAGCTCCCAGATGGATCTTGACAGGTAGCAAAAGTGGTCAAAACACTCTGTCCCCAAGAGCTGGACCTGTACAGAGAGGACCCCCACGGAGTGGCCTAGGTACACGCAATGGTGAACAGAAAGGGCTCACGGCAGTGAGAAGGGGGTCTAGGTCGGGGTGTGGCTCAGCAGCAAATACACAGCATTTCTGGGATCAAAAACTTGATGGATCTTATCCCCACATCCATTCAGACATGCAGTGGTGTCACCTGGGCTAAGGCACACTCCCTCACGTGTGATTTAGTAGAGAAAATACCCTGAATTTGGGTGGATCCCACGTTTCCCATGTCTTCTGCCTCCTCCTGTGTCCTGTCCAGCTTCTTCAGAGAAGGTAATTTATTTTGAAGCTCATTAAGCAATTAATTCTGCTCCTTGTCCTTGAGCTCTGACATGCTTTTGACTGGAGGATAATTAAATGATGATCCTGCAGCAAAGGCTCCCTGGATGTTGTAGCCAGACACTTTCAAGGGGCTTGAGCGAGGCCATAGCCTTCACAAACGTTTGGAGATAGAAAACATCTGCCGGCTGAGGATGGGTGTGCGGGCAGGGGAGCCTCGGCGGGGCTGCTCCGAAGGAAGGTGCGGACCAGGCTGGATTCCCTCAGCCACAATGTCCTACTGGGCGCTCGCTCTTGCTAACCAGTGTCTTTGTGGTTCCCAGGCATGGTGCTTTTCTAATTGCTTGTTAATGAACAAGAAGTAAGCGTGGTTTTGCATGGCCCTTTGCAGAAGAAATGCTCACCTGGTAGATCACCTTCTTAGTGAGGGTTATTCCACAGAGCACTGGAGGCATCCAGTTGGAATCTCTTGGTGATGATATGGGAAATGGGGGAAGCCTATAAGCCCAGGACAGCCTGTCCTTGGGAGTGCTCTCCTTTGTTTTGGAACATGGAATATCTGCATTCAATACTCGGTTTTGATTTTAGCCAATAGTTTAAGTTTTGGGTGTTTGGGTTGTTTTTTTTTTTTTAAGGGAAAGATTTGGAAGCTGATCTGGTCTCTCCCAGGCAACCCCGGGCTGGGTCAGTCCTGGAGCTGCTGTGTGCGGAGCAGCAGGGAACTCTGGGGCAGGGAGTCTGTGCTTTAGGAGCACAGGAGCCGCAGGCTGAGCCCCGTGAGGGGGGAAGCGCCCAGCTGAGCACATAGGAATTCAAACAGCAAAGAACATCAGTGTCTGATATAGGTTTATAATGAATTTTGACTTAAAATAATAAGCAGTATACACAACATACACGTGAGTGTTACAGAGATGCTGCTGGATCTGTTGACTTCAGAACCTACCAGTGAGTTCACAGACTCTGTTTGCCTCCTCTACCTCTCTGTGTCTGCCAGCTCCCAGGGCCGGCCTTTCTCCCTGTGCAGTCACTCAGCTCTCAGTTCCAATTTCCAGCTCCATGTGTCACCTTTGCCAGGAGAAGCCCTGTGCAGAGGTTGCTCTGGCTCTGCAGGGTCAGCAGTGCAGCCGAGGTTCTGGGCTGGGGCTGCTCTGGGGAAATGCAGTGATCACGGAGCTGACGGATGCGCAACAACCCTTCCTCTGGCCTGGCAAGAAGAGTAGAAGCAAGGATTCTTTCTGCAAGAGTGGGTTATTCTGAATTAGTGGGTTTTTTTGCTGGTGAAACTTCACTGCAATGTAAGTTCTCCAGGGAGGTGCAGACTTCCTCAGCCATCGCGTCCCGGCGCTCGCCCCTGACAGCCCGGACCCCTTGCACCGTCCCTTTGCAGGGAGAACGAAGAGCACTGGCGGTTCCACAGTTTAAGCAAGGCTTGCAGACTCCTCCTAGGCGGGGGATTAGTTCTGCTGAGCAAACAGAAGGGTCCACAGTCCCTCCTGGGAGATGCAGTCCTGCCTTTAGTGCTTTGCAAAATCAATTAAATAACAGCCACGCAGTCGAACTGCAGCTCCCAGAACGCCGCGGCCCCCGGGGTCTGAACAAATCGCGAGGTGGGGGTGGCAGTGGGTTTTTCCCCTCGGTGCTCCCCTCTCCTCAGGTCTGGTCCAGCCACTCGGCCCGTTTGGGTGCTTTACACGTGTGCACGTCCACAGTGTCCTCGCACTCCTTGCAGCGCACGGCACAGCACCAGTGGAACTTGCACTCGCACTTGGTGACGCGGGTGACGCGCGTGGTGTCGTACCCCCGCCCGCAGCACATCACCTCGCAGCCATCCGTCCCGCGCGACATCTTGTTGCACACACGGCCGGCTGTGCCCAGGGAGCCTGGAGAGGGAAGAGGGAAAGAGAGGGTCAAGGTGTTCCTCCTCCATCACCTTCAAATGTGTCCTCCTCTCCCCACCTGTCAGTGGCTGGCAGTGGAAGGATGGGGCATCTGCCATCTCCAGCGGAGACCTCAGCTACAGCTGCCTTGGCAGCAGGGAAATCTCACTGCTGTCACTGCATGTGGCTGGCACAGGTGATGGGAAGGGGTTGTGGAGCCCCTGCTTGCTTTACTTTAAGGTTCCTCACTGCAAGAAGGACATTGAGGGGCTGGAGTGTGTCCAGAGAAGGAAAATGAGGCTGTGAAATGAGCGCTACATTCATTACAAACCTGATGGGTTTGGGTATTTAGTGTGAAAGCTGGGGATTTTGAATAAACCCAGTCCTGTCTGTGCAGGCTTGAGGTACTGTGGGGCTCCCAACACTCACTGAGGGCCTAGATACACCCAAAGTGCAACCCCCTCTCTGGGGATGGGGTTTGGTTTAGGAGCTGACATCCCTGGGCCAGCTGGGAGAGGAGGAATCACTGCTTTTGGACAACACCTGGAGCTTGGCTTTTTACCTGCTGACTTGTCCATCACACAGTAATCGGGTGAGTTCTCAAAATACACCAGATCTGTTTTTGTGGGCTTCCTGAAGTTCTTGTTGGCCACTGTGAAGCCAGTGCCATCCTGGTTCATTGTCACCTGGATGGCCCCATTGTATTTCTTCCTCAGGTAGTCCCCTGTCTTCCGGAAATCAGACATCGCCAGCCAGCAAGTCCTCAGCGTGCAGGAACCACTGACCCCGTGGCATTTGCACTCCAGCTTCAGGAACCGCTTCACAGCCTGGGGGAAGAGGGATGCTGGGAGGAATGAGGTCACCCTGGGCATCCTGCCTGGGTCTGCTTGTCCAGGATGGGCTGCGACTGGGAGAGGGGTGCTGGGTATGGAGGGTGCATCCCACAGCCACTGGGAATCAGCGAGGACATGTGTGGGGGGGGGGCAAAGGGAAGCAGGGTCCTGCCACTGCGATGGGGCTGTTCCCGGGGCAGAGCACGCAGGGAGGCACTGGGGAGCACTTGGAAGGCAGGAGGACACAGGGAACGCAGGGGGGCACTGGGAATGCAGGGCAGCATCCTGCCCATCTGCAGCAGGACATGGACACCCAGTGTCCCGCTCCTATTCCCAAGCTGCTCCCACTGCCCATTCCCCATGGGATGTTCGGGCGGGAGGGCCGGCCAGGCGCTGGGCTCGGCGGTGGGGCCGCACTCACCATCCTCCCGCAGCGGTTGTTGTGCAGGTTCATCAGCGCCCGGGCATCCTTCACTTTCTTCTCCTTGGCGTCCACGAAGGCTTTGGCGAAGCGGATCCCATAGTTGATGTTGTCGCTGCAGCCGCCCCAGTCGAACTCCCCGCGCTCGTCCTTGGAGCGGCCCCTCTTGAGTGGGTCGCAGCCGCACGCCTTCAAGTCCCCTTGGCTGCACGCCCGCGTGATGGCGTAGACCACGCCGGCCGAGGAGATGGCGTAGACGAAGGCGGCCTCCCTGCTGCCTGCGGGGGAAGAGAAACAGAGATGGGGAGTGAGGGTGCAGGGCTGTGCCAGGCGCCCGCAGCCCTCTGAGGAACCTGGCATCATGCAGCAGGGTCGGGCAGAGACCATCCCGCACACAGGTAAGCCAAGTCCGGCCATCTCTGCTGGCCACCAAGCCCATCCTGGCTTCCCTGGCACCTTTCAGAGAAAGAGGATTAGGCAGAAATGTCTTCCTGTGAGGGTGGGGAGGCCCTGGCCCAGGTTGCCCAGAGATGTCATGGCTGTTCCATCCCTAGAGGTGTTCAAGGCCAGGTTGGATGGGGCATGGAGCACCCTGATCCAGTGGAAATTGTCCCTGCCCATGTCAGGCTTTGAAGTCCCTTCCTACCCAAACGAACCCTCAGGGCTCAGTAGGTTGGGGCTCTGGGCTGCTCAGGGCTGCCCGGCCAGATCCCTCACTGACCCAGGGGCCACCTGGGTGCCCATGGACCACCCAGCACCTCTGGCCAGGGCTGCCCCCTCCCGGGGCAACACTGAGCACAGGAGCTGGCAGTGGCTCTGGCCGGGCTCAGCTTTCCCTGCGTGGTACAGCTTGCTGCCTGCTATTTCATGTCTCTGGTTCGAGTTCTCAGCTGCATTTATAAGGCTGTAAAAGAAGCTTCAAATCAAAACCACGTTCGTCTTCATTCTGAGAGCCTTTGAAAGCAACTTCAAAGGCAGTAGAGCTCTCTTTGGGCCTCGCAGGATGGGGCTGCGGTGAGGAGCTTTCATCATTCCCCATCCTTTGCCAGGAGAGGCTGTGAGCAGGAGCAAAGGTGCTGTTGTGGGGATGGAGAGGCTGAGACCAGGTAGGCTGCACAGCGGGGTGACAGCTGGCGTCTCTCTGGGGTCTGCCTTGCAGGCTCTGCTGCCCGTCTGCCCTGTGGGGCAGCTGTCCCATCCCCCCCAGCTGGGAGCAAGCCCCCTGCTCCCCAGCTCTCTCCCCAGGCGCCCACATGTCCTCCAGATGAGCTCCTCCTTGAGAGTGCAAAGGCTCTTCCCAGCTGCCTTTGATTTGTAGGCCACGTGGCTGGATGTGCCCCGGTATGCCAGGGGCACAGCAGCATCTGTTCCACAGCGCCAGGGCTCATGGAGCTCATTGGGTCCCCTTGCTGCTGGAGTCCTCACTGGGGTGGCTGGAGCCCACGGTGCTGCTTCTGCTCTGGAACTGCCCTGTCCCCATCGGACCATTCCTTTTTGCTCCTTGACTACATCCCTGCTTGTGTCCATCCATCCCTCACCTGGAGTGGGACAATCTCTCCCAGGCAGGCTTTGTGTCAGCATCTGCCCTGTGGCCATGGTCCTCCTGCACTTCGGAGCGAGGAGCGGAACCGCGGCTCTGCCTTTGCCTCCCTTGCCATGCGAGGGAACAGCCAGTTCCCACGTGAATTGCTGAGGCCTGGCCAACCCCACTCTCCAAATATTTATGTATCCCATTACTGTTTACATAGGAGCTTGCTCTCCCGAGGTGTCTCCTCCTTCCCCTGCTCCAGCTCATCTGGAGCAGCAATTCCAAGCGCAGGGCTCCACTCCCATTACTGCCTGATTAATTTACAGGGGAAGGCAAAGCTCTCCTGGGTGAGCGGAGAATCCCAGGGAGACAAGGTGGGAAGGGGCCAACGCAGAACCTACTTCGCAGCATGACCCGGCCAAAGACGGTGTGGTCACGGTCCAGGGTGCTGCAGTTCCAGCGGTGGTGCCGGAACTGGTGCTGGCACTCCCGGATCCACTCCTTGGCTCCCTCTCCAACCGACTGCATGATGTCGGGGTACCTCTGGCACAGCTGCCGCTGCTTGTTCACCAGCCCAGGGATGTTGTCGCAGATCACCCTCGCGCCCAGCGCCCCGATGTACCTGCGGGAGAGAACAGTGCCATGTTAGCAAAACGTGCCGCTTGCCGTGGTTTTGGTGGGCAGGACACGGGGCCAGGGCACTGCTGAGCCATCACAGCCATTGGGCTTTGCTCTTTGTGTTGGAATAATCCCGAGCCGCCGCAGCGGGGGCAGGCGAAGCTCTGCTCTGTGTGTGCATTGCTGAGGCAGGAGTGGGGCCCTGGGGAGCCCATCTGCCCTAGGAGATGCCAGCTGTGGGTGCTGCACACCACAGGGCACGCGCCCCTGGGAGCCTGGGCTCTGTGAACTCTTGGGGTGGCAGCCAAGAGCATGCTGTTGTGCAAAACCTCCCTCATACCCTTTTCCCAACCTAACCCTGCTGAGCACGGCAGGATGGAGCCCAGCTGAGAGTGGCGTGGCTGGTGCTGGTGTGGGCTCTGCGGTGTCTCCTGCTGGCACGCTGGCTGTGGGACCCATGGTCCATGGCACTGGCACCTGCACTGTGCTCAGGTTGAGGACAAAGAAGAACAGGCTTCACCTCTCATTGCCACAGTCCTCATCCCTGCTGTTATTCCCTGGATATCTACTTCTCTCTGTGCTTCTCTTGCACATTTATGATTTTGTCTTGGTGAGGTTAACAGGCAGAACCACACGGTGTCCCCTGTCCTGCCTGCACCCTGCCTGCATCCCAGTCCCCTCCCTGCAGCATTAGGAATCTCAGAGCAGGACAATGTGCAAACAACAGTCTGGTAGAGCCTGGCTGAGCCCCACGGGCAGCTTTCCACGGACACAGGGGGGGACGCCCAGCTTTGCCCCGCAGCCTCGTGCCAGCCCGGACAATGGCAACAACGTGGAATTTTCCATCCCGGCAGCGGCTGCTTGTGCCGGGGGATGCTGTTTGCCACAGAGCGCGGAGCTGAGATTCTGGCTGGAAGGGATGAGGTTTGGGTCGTATTCAAGTTCTTCAACTCCCCCCAGACTGGAAGTCAGAACTTTCCTTTAATAATAATAAGAGCAGCGAGCTTGGGCAGTATTTCATTGTCTCTGGCCATGTTCTATCACTTCATTCGGCCCCTAGAGAGAGATCGCAGGCTCAGGAAAGCCCTGAGAGCACAGAAAGCAGCGGGATTTGTTCTCTTTTTTAAAAGTATTTTGTTTAAATGCTGGCAGAAGCACAAGGTCATCTCAGGCTGGAGTGGAGGAGAATAAACGCGGCTCCCCATGGCTTTGCGAGCCCTGGCTCCGAGGGGCAGTGAGCGTTATTGTCACAGGCTGGCTCATCAGCCTTTCATCCTGCAGCAAGGGACATGAGAGATGGTGGAAGGCTTTCAGGAAAGAAAAGCCAACAGGAGCTCATCGAGCAATGTGTTTAATTGCCTCACTTGTGCTGGGCTGCGAGAGCGGCCAGTTCCTTCCCGCGGCGAGCAGGGTAGGGTGGAGGAGCATCCCTCCAGCTGACGGCATTGGCTGCAGAGATCCCGTGGGGAAGCGTGGCCAGGAACCGTGCCTCTGAATTCCCTCTGCCCAGCCTGCCCGGTCCCAGCAGGATGGGGACAGCTGCCGTGTCCCTGCCTGCGCTGCCCAGAGCTGGGGCGGGGCTGCTGGGAGGCAGCGGTGCTGCGGGATGGAGGCTGCACCAGCAGCCAAAGCTCCCCTGCACCTGGGAAAGCTGGAAAAGGTAGAACGATCTTTGATAGCCCCCGCGGGGCTGGGCTGTGGCACCGGTCCTCGGGAACGGCGTGGGCTGTGAGCAGTGCGGGCAGAGGAGCTGCCTCCACGGCGGGAGAGCCGGCAGATAAAGCACCGACAGCATCCCCTGGGAGACTGGGATCAAGGGAAACCCTCCAGACAAGACAAATACCAGGCGCTCCCCTTTTCACACTGCGAGCTAATTACTTCTCGTTAATTCTCCTGCCAAATACCCAGATCAGAGGAAACATTATCAGCAAGAAAAAGTGGAAGGGGAGCAGGGTAAAAGGCACCGACCGCCCAGACGAGCGGTCCTGGACCCCACTGGAGTCAGTACCTGCATCTCCCTCTGCCTGGGGATGCAAACCCCAGTGTGGTACCTCCTCCACTGGAGATTGTGCACCAAAATCCATCCCTCAATTGCCATGGCATTGGGAACTGGCATGGTACAAGGGAGGTAATTCCACACGTGCCTTGGAAAGGCTGCAGTGATCCTACAGGCACCACAATCTTCCATTCGGTGAGAGATGCTCCAGTTGGGTTCAGCTCCTCTGAAATGGAGCAATATGGGGAACAACAGAAGATTCCGCCAAGCAGAGTTTTGGGAGGGAAAAAAAAACCCAAACATTTGTTTTGGATTGGTTAGATCATCCCTTCCGACTGCTTTTCTAAAAACCTATGATGTTTTAAAAGCCCTGACATAGGGCAGACAATGGCTGTTCCGAGAAATCCCCTGCTGCCTTATCAGAACTTCATTTTTAACAAATGAAGCTGTGCTGGAAGCGGCAGATTTCTGTGAAATTCTGGGCTCTTGGGGAATCTGTATTTTTGCAGCAGAAAAAGAAATAATCCCAAGCCCTGAGTTTGGAAAAGTCCATGAGAGGGAAGTGGTCCTTATGCTGGAGGCTGCCAGGCCTTGACTGCTGGAAGGAGAGGCAGGAGCAGCCTGAGAGCTGAGCATATCCTGCAGCCTGAAGGAGATGGGAGGGAGGGAATCAATAATTAAGGACATGTGGGATAATGATCCTCCATCCTACGAAAAGGGGATGCATGCGATGAAGCCTCCTGTGAGCGCCTCACTCAGTGACTGTTGAGCTCCTGTATTGCCTCCCTTCTGAGGGCAGAGCTCTGTGCTCAGCTCCAGGAGAGGGGCTGGAACCCATCCCTCCATAGGCCTTTGGCTGGTGATCCTGCACCATTGACTTCTTGCAAACCAGCCCTCAATTGCGAGTGTGCTGTGTTCCCCCTTTGCTCCTCGGGTTCAGCTGCCAGGAGATGGGTAAGAGCTGCAGGGAACTACAGAGCTATGGCCTCAGAGTTGGGTTTGTTCAGCCTGGAGAAGAGAAGGCTCCAGGGAGACCTTAGAATAGCCTCCCAGTACTGAAAGGGGCTCCAGGAAAGCTGGGGAGGGGCTCTTGACCAGGGAGTGCAGGAATAGGATAAGGGTGAACAGTTTTGAGCTGAAAGAGGGGAGACTGAAATGAGATCTTAGAGAGAAGTCTGTCCCTGTGAGGGTGGGGAGTCCCTGGCACAGGTTGCCCAGGGAAGTGGTGGCTGCCCCATCCCTGGAGATGTTCAAGGCTAGGTTGGATGAGGCTTGGAGCCCCCTGATCCAGTGGGAGGTGTCCCTGCCCATGGCAGGGGTGGAACTGGATGGTCTTTGAAATTCCTTCTGACCCAAACCATTCCGTGATTCTATGAAAAGCTGTGTTGCCACTCGTGGCACTGGACTTTGCCCGTTCCTTGCACGGAACAACTGAGCAGCAGCAGAGACCAGAGACTTAACATTGCAAAGGCAAGTGCTTTTAGAGCCCATGAGGTGAAGGAGGTGAAGTGCTCCTTGCACCCTGCCACCCTTCCTCCTCCTTGCAACCCAACCTCTTGCATGGCGCATCCACCGGTGCCGCTGCAGCGAGCTCTTCCTCAGCAGCCCGGGCGCGCCGACGCGCTGCGGGAACAGGAGACAACTCGCACATGTTGGCTCCCAGTTGTTTTTCTTGTTCTAAGAGTCTGCTGACTTCAACTCTTGTAAACAAGCAGAAACCTAAATTGCTTCTAAGATAAACATGCAAATCAGAGGCAGACGCATCTATTCACTTGGCAGCATGCAGGCTGTGCTCCGCCGCTTGCCTCCGTGCTGGATGTGTCCTGCTTCTGTGCTTCCCACGAGAGCCTGCCTGGCTTCCCAAAGGGCTTGCGGAGTCCTCAGGGCGCTCTCACCGAACTGTGTGGCCCATGTCATGTCTCTGCCCTCAGCTCAGGCTGCTCCAGGGAAAGTCTGAGCAGCTCGGAGCCTCCCTATCCGCAGCGGCTCCACTCCCTGTAGCACAGCTCCCTGCGGGTCAAGAGGGAATCCCTGTTCTTGTACCGGGGCTGAGAGTTCCTGGGATCCGCTGCATCCTGTCCCAAGGATCAGATCCCAGCATTCCTTTTCCATTTTCACCATGCTGGAATCTTATTCTGGATCAATTAACTGTGCTTTTGGCACTGATATAGCACATGCAGCTTCCTGGTTGCAGCTCTTCAATAGGAAAGACCATAAGGGTTGGGAAAAGCATCCTGGGTGTAGCAGAGAGGGATCAAGAGCACAACCAGAGTCTAAGGCACCTGGGCAACAGACAGATGGGAGCTTCTACTGCTGGAGAAGGGACAGCATTATGTTGCCAGTCCACATCTGTCTGGAACATCTTAGCAGCTTTGTCCATTTGCTGGTTGTTCCGATGTCCCCCAGTGACTCAGCGTGGGCACCTCCGTGATGTAAATTTATGAATAGTTTCTCTAGATGGGCAGTAGAGAAGGCTGGACTCTTGTGATCCCTCAGTTTATCCTGAGTACAATGTGTATGGGACGGAATCCTCTGTTGGTCAGGTTGGGGTCACCTCTCCTGCTCACTCCTCTCTGCAGGTGCCACCCTTTTTCACCCTTTTCCCTTGCAGATTCCACCAGCTCCAGGGTGCCCTTGGTTTCTACAGGAATAATGATAAGCAATGGCCTTTCTGCATCCCAGTGCCCTGAGTTATCACTTCTAGAGAGAAACACTGTCTGAAAACAGCAGTTGACTTCCAGAAAATGAAGTTACTCAGATGAGGCTTAACTAAACAGTTAGAAAACTGATTCTACTTTATCTCAAAACAGAACAGAGGCTTGGGGGTGCCCTGAAAAACCCGTGGTCTGAGGGAACTGCAACTTTGAAGATCAAAGTAGGAAGATATTTCTTTGAAGTAGAAAGATATTAAGTGGCAGCAAAGCCCCAGCGTGGATCCAGCTCTTGACCTTGTTGAACATCATGATGACACCTCCAGCTTTTTCTCCTGGAAGAGGGAGGCAGTGCTGACCACAGGTGCTGCAGCCCTGGAGCCACCTGGCTTCTTGGTGCTATCAGAGGGTGTTGGAGTCCTTCCCCTGGGAAAACTGTTTCACCTCCCAGTTGCTCTCATAACCACTTTGAAAGCTCAACTGGGGAATCAAACTATCTTGGCTTCTCTTCTCTTCCCATCCCATGGAGTCTACATAAAATCCGTATGTTGGTGGGAGGCTGGAAAGCCCTCAACAGCCTTTGGAGAGACCTCTTTCAGATAGGATCAACTCCAACGTCCCTGCCTCCTTGCCTGATAAAGAGCAAATTCCAGCCTGCCTGGCAGCCCTCACCTCTCGAAGTTCTTTGCATACTTCCCAAGGATGCTGAACTTGCCTTCCTCTGCTCTCCCTGGCTCTGGGCAGACAATTTATAGCCAACTGCGAGGCACTTTGGGTTGCAAGGTGCTACAGACATTTGAGATATTATTTTATTATTATAAACCCCGAGTATTTTATTAAGCTCCACTGGGAACAGGGCCATCCTGGCCTGCTGGAATTGTTAACGCCTTGGAATGATTAATAGTCCTAATTTCCTCACTTAAAGCCACTACTCTGCATGTTGAGTGCGTTAGTCTCACTTGAATAATTTCTAATATCATAATGCTGAGCCACTACCGGTGCCATTCAAGGCACAGACATTTCATTTGCTGTACTGTGATCTTTTTGTTTCTCCCGTGTGCCACCCTTTCTCCAGCTGCAGGTCTTTGTTTCCGTGTTGGAGTCCCCTCGCTGTGGTTTCCCTGAGTGGGATGTGGTTTCTGTGGAAAGGACTGAAATGTCAGGAGATGCTGCAGCCCTGGGGAGCTGGACGCAAAGTCCCCTCCGTTGATGTGTGAGGGTTTGCTGTTGGCATCTTGTATTGAATGACTTGGAAGCCAAGGGTTGTTCTGCTTGATGGGGTATAAAGGTAAAATCTGGGGTGTGCAGGACATACGTGGGGTGAGGAGCAAAGCCCCTGACAGCTCAGGCTATTGCACAGCCAGGGGAGGCTGGAGGAGGGAGGCTGTAAAAGCACAGGGAGCAAAGAGCTCTGGTGCCTCTGCAGCAGTGGAGAGACTCTTGCTCAGTGCTAGTTGGAAGATGTTCCTTGGAGGTGTTGGTGATGTATGAATACAGTAAGAATTGCTCATGAAAAATATGCTTTATCCTTATAGCATTGATTTTTCTTTCCCAAGATCTCCAAGCACGTTGCTAAGGGGTCTGTCAGACAGTCTCTGGGCTACAGCAGGATGGGGTCTCCTTTCTTGTCACATCTCATGTGCTGCGTACGAGCTGCTCAGAGCAGGGGCCGCCCGGTCCTGCAGGGCCCAGCCCAGCCCTTGTGGGGGGCTGCAGGCACTGCTGAAATCACTATCAGTGATATAAAAGCTAATGAGTTTGGGAGAGCAGAAGGACTTCTTCTGCTCTCCTTTGCATGAAAGATTTCCTATAGGTGAAAGCGACCCTAATGAAAAATGAACTCAGAAACACATTTAGGGTGATTATAGCGGCGCAGAGCGACTGAGAGAAGCCATCTGCTCGATAGCCCAGCCCTGCCCACCAGGGCTGCTGCAGAGGCCGCAGGCTTCGCTCTCCCTCACTCTGGTGTTACTTTGAAACTGATTTTTCACCGCGTGGCTGCCCAGACAGCAGAGTCGGGGAGCTCCTTGGGATAAGGACTTCCTGGTCACTGTCCTCCTGCTTTTATTGCCATGCAAAGCACTCTGCAACAATGAATGCACAGATGGGATGAACCCCACGCAGACCCCCGAGCGCTGCTGCATCATCTCCCTGTGAGGCTCCCTGGGGCTGGGGTGGATGGACCTGCAGCGGAGCAGTGAATGGTTTGGGATGGCATTGGGAGCTACGGACACGTGGTCCTTGGAGCTGTGTGAGCTGCCAGACCCTCTGCTAAGCAAAGCCCTCCCTTTCCTGCTGCGACTGGCACAGCGGGAGGCAGCAATGCCCCCACGCACCCCAAAGGGTTACGCGGACAGGAGTTGCACCGGCGGCCTGCTGAGCTCCTCCAGGCAGCTGTCTTTCCCTTGGCTTAATTTCAAACATTCCTATTCATGCTATTTCCTCTCCCACACACCTCAGTGTGATGCCTGGTTAAATGAGCCCCTCGCTCCTACATCCGACAGCCACACACACACGCGTGGCTCGATTGTTCCATCACTTTTTGCCCATTCACTGCACCAGGACCAGGACCTGGCACTGGTGTCACAGTGGAAAAGCATGGCAAACCCTGGTGAGGAACGGCTGTGGGAGTACTAATCCCTCCTAACATGATGGGAACATCCCCTTTTCCACCTGCAATGGTGTTATCCTTGCCAAGCCCTCGGGAATTGCTGACAGCAGCTCTAGCTGGGGTTGCTCTAGCATTGAGGGCATGACGGGCACTTCTGATTCATCGTTTGCCCTTGGTGTGTTCTGAACACACCATGAACACAGAGCTCTTTCAAGGCAGCTGGAGCGTGGCTCCCTAGAGCATCCCTAAGAACGCACATCCAGCATCCTGTTCCGGGATGCAGCAGGAGCCCCCATCACCCTCCGATGCCTGGAGGAGTCCCACGTGGCCACCAGACCCTGCACGCTCCCCGACCTGCGCCCAAGCCTGCATTAGGCTTCCTTCCACAGATTTGTTTTATCTCTTTGGGAGCCTGATGCCTCCCATCTGCTCCGATGCCAGATGAAATTAAATATTTGTAGTTTCCAAGGGCCGTGGTTTAGCAATAAACAAGGCAGCCAGGGTGGATTCGGAGGGCTGGGGGGCTCACACGGGTGATGTGTGAGGGCGGGGCGCAGGGCTGTGCGTGCACGGCCTTGTGTACATTCTTCCCCAACCAAACCTTCACTTCGAGGTGCCTTTCCACACCAGAGCAGCCGGCGGGGCTCTCCATCGCCAGCAAACTCTACTTTAGTTATTTACACCAAGTTTGTTTATTGCACAGTTTGTGTTTAGCAGCAACGTTTGTCTCATCCTCCAAATCTTTCAGAAGGAATTTTGGAGGCCGCTTTTGGGGCCTGACAGCCTCTCACAGCGGGCGTGGGGCACACAGAGCTGTGGTCCCTCGGACCCACTGTCCTCCCTACCCGAGGGCACTTGGGTGTAAATGAGACTTAGGGGTTTTCCCATTGTGTTCCTTCTTATCTTCCATCTGTCTTTCAGCTGGTATTTTGTTGCTAAAAGCTGGGGAGTGCTGCTGCATGGATGCTGCTCCCCACAACCCCAATGGCCTCTGAGCCTGGGCAGTGACCATGCCAGAACCCCTGGCCTGAGCCCTCACAAATGCTGCTCTCACCACTCTGAGCACACAAACACCCACACGTGCACCCATGGGCACTTTCCCGAGCACCAAAGTTCACCAGTTCCTGGCGTTTTTGGGAGGTGGCGCGGGCCATGCCTGACGTCACCAAAAATTAATAATTTGCAGTTGTTTAGAAGAAACATTTGGTTGATATTTCCTTTCCATGTACTGTGATCAGAACTGACCCAGCTTTTTCTATTAATCTACTTTAAAACCCGACTCTGAAAATGAGAAGCATTTCCTCTATTTCCACAAGTTTATTGTGTGTGAATCCCTGCAAGAATTTGGCAATGCTAACAAAAATAAGGAGCGATGATGCACCACCCAATGCATTTACTGTAATATCACTAGTGCTAAAGATGTGCTTGGAAACCTATGCAAATCACTGAATAATTTTTTCCCAAACCACAGCTGGTCAAAACCCAATTTCATCTAAACATGCTGTTTTATCAGAACTGACACATCCAGCAGAGCAGCGCCCGCTTCAGCGTGACTTTTCTTAGGGATGTTCTGCTCTACAGAAGAGAAAGCATGATTGAAAATGAAAATTTACAGTTTAACATGTTTAGTTTCTACTTTGTTTTGTTTAAGTCATGTGCTTAGGGTCCCTCAGACCAATTCTGCTTGCTTGAGGGCATTCAAGGGGCTTGTGCCAGGCTGCCCCATGGTTGAAGACCCAACTGGCTGCATGGGAGAGCTGCCCACCCCAGGCTGGGCTCCTGCCCCAGCCACCCCGGCGCTGCCCCTCTCAGACCAAAATCTGCCAGCCGGGAGCTGAGAACACAAACTGCTGTGGGAGCTAAATCGAGCTCCCTCCAAATAAGCCACAGCCACTGAGGCTTAAAATGTGGCCGGTTTTCCTGCCGCTTGTTGGGAAGAGACGTGCGCTTGGAATTAGGGCAGAGAGCACAGTGGAGTCATTGTGGGGAGAAGTGGGGTACAACAGCAAGGAAAATAGGTGGTTTTCACATTCCTCCTAAAGGAAGACTTTTTATCTTTCAGCCAGCAGCCCGGTTTGACAGCAGAGCTGCCCAGCTTTGGGTGAGGATGCTGTGACTGCTCCTACCTCAGCTTTTCCAGCTGCTTCACCCCATGCATGCACTCCTCAGCTCTAAGGAGCCTCCCCTTCTCTTGCCTCCTCGATAACACGGTGAGTTAATCCCTCTTCTCCACTGCTCTAAGACCCTTCCTCCCTTCCTCTGCTGTTGGCGTAGCAGCCACCTCACATTTCACACCGATGCCATCCTGTCTTTGCCGGCCCAGATCTGCTGGCTGGAAGCCAGACCAACACCCACACCAACCTGATGCTCACTGATAGAGATTCAATTTCTCACTCAGAGACTTCAGTTCCCAGTTGGCTGATCCAGCAGCAGGAGATCTCCTCTGGGCATGGCCGGGAACAGCACTGCTGTTGCTGGTTGTATTATGTGTGCCCCCCAAAGCCTGTGCTGCCCTTGGGGAGAGGCTGTTCCTTACATGATCCACCTTTAGTGCCTGTCTGCAACCTGCTGCCTGAGCAGCACGTCCTTGGGCTCCCCGCTCCCTCCCAGCCCCACAGCTCTCCTGGTCACCTTCCTCACCCTGGAATCGTTCTCCTAGTGATGCCAGTGTGGCCATGACTGCCACACGCCCTGGTGTGCACTCAAACACCAGGAATACCTGTGTTATCAGCACCACTATTAAGTGCTCCCGAGTCCTCACAACGTGCTCCACGATAGTTAAGGAATTCCAGAAATCACCGTTCTCTTTCGGTGGCAGATGTATTGAATTTGAGTAAATTCTGCTTCATCCACATGCTGCGCTAATGATGATGAGATTGGCGTGGAAAACAGTGTTTTCCACAAGATTAGAGGGTGGAGGACACCGAGAACTTTCCTGCAGCAAACTATTTTTTATCCAGTGTTACCGAACTGCCGCAGCAGCTCAGGGGTCGCCTGGAAAACTTTATAGTCCTTGTTTTCCTAATTACTCTCATTCTGCATATATGAATTTTCATTGTTATGGGAATCAGGATAGGAGGAAATTAATTCCAGGAAGGCTGGTATTTTCAATGGCATCATTTCTATCTGTTATATCTTATCCAAACGAGGGAAGGCAGTAACTTGCCAGCTTGCAAAGAGCTGGAACACAAGTGCTCGGCAGTCCGTAGGGACCTGGGAGCTCCGGTGGTCACTCCAGATCGCAGAAGGTGGATCAGGGAAGCTGGTGGCTACTGCCACTTTCCGGCCCCAAACCCCACCAAGGGGCTAATCCTGCTCCTGATCGCTGCCTGGCCAGGGATGGCATTCAGGGGGAATCATGGTGTGCGGGGCTCGGCTCCCTGAAGCCAGGGGTGAATGAGTGGTGACAGCACTTTCAGGGTGCAGGGGGAGCCCAGGGGTAGGTTTAGGGGTGCAGGTGGTGTCCTCTCCACAGCACTTTCCTGGGATGAAAAGGAGCCGTGCAGGTAGAGCTGGGGCAGGGAGCTCTGGGCCTGTCCTGCTGGGGGTTTCAGACCGGGACCAGGTGTGGAACCGGGAAGGGGACCAGGACTAGGGCTATGACTTGGATCAGGAGCAGGACCAAGACCCTCTATGCCCATGGCAGGGCTCGCTGCGCTCCTGGTTCCTGGCCGAGCATCTCCCTCCATCCCCATTCCATGCCCATTGCCATCCCCATCACATCCCCATCCCCATCCGATCCCACTCCCCCGGGCACTCACCACCAGGAGCAGTCGGCGCGGGGGGTGAGGGCGAGCAGGAGGAGGGCGAGGGGCAGGCAGAGCCGCGGCGCAGCCCCCGCCCGAGGGAAGGCTGCGCTCTTCGCACGCCCGGGCACCGCGGCAATCCCAGCAGAGGCTTCCCGGCGGCTTGGGCTGCGCATAGCGCTCCGGGGCGGGGGAGAAGGGACCGGGGTGACTGAGGAGCTGCTGCCCGTCACGGCCCCGCGGCGCGGCTGCAGGGTCCGAGGGGCTGAGCGAGCCCCGCCCGCGCCCCCGCGGCGGCGAGCATGCTGGGCTGGGGGGGGACAGCGAGGGGGTGGTCCTCGGGTCGGGGGGGTGGCTCCCCGAGGGGGTTCTGGGATGGGGATTGGGGGTCCCCAACGGGGTCCGGCGTCGGGGAGGGTTCTCCGAGGGGGTCCCTGGCCGGGTAGGTGGGGGAGTCCCAATGAGGAGAAGGGTCCCCGAGTGGATCCCGAGCCCGGGAGGGCTCCCCGGGTGGGGAGGGGGGAAACTCCCCGAGGGAGTCTCGGACCAGGGAGGGATCCTCGAGGGGTTCCTGGGCTCGGGGAAGAAGGTTTCCGAGTGGTCCTGGGACGGGTGGGGGTGTTCTCCGAGGCGATCTCAAGCCAGAGGGGATCCCAGGTCGTGGAGGGGTCCTCGAGACTGTCCCGGGTCAGGGGAGGGTCCCCTTGAGGGGTTCCCGGTACGGTCGTGTCGAGCCGTGGAGGTTTCCGTGCGCGGAGGTCGAGGCCGCAGTGGGGCTGGGAGCGCGGGGGCCGCGGCCAAATACCGCCAGCGCCCGCGGGCTGCGGCTCCCATTGGGCAGAGTCAGCGCGGGGCCGCCGCGCCGACCTCCGCCCCCCCGGGGCACGGCTGACACCCCCCGCCCCTGCCCGCCCCCCAGGGCTGCCCCCGCCACGGCCCCCCAAACGCACCGGGGGGACAACCGCAGCGGCCGCCCCGTCGCGTCCCCCCGGGGAACGGGATGGTCGAAATTTGGGATGGTTGGGAATGCTCGGAATCGACGATGCTCGTTGTCGGGGATGCTCAGGGCTGGGGACGCGCAGGGTCCGGGATGTTCGGGGTCTGGGATGCTCGGGGATGCTCGGAACCGAGGATGATTGGCGTCAAGGATGCTCAGGGTCAGGGATGCCCGGAGTCCAGGATGTTCGGGGGATTCCTGCCGCGCTCGCCCCCACCAGAGGTCACTGCAGGGTGGGAAACGACTGTATGGGGCTGTGCGGGACTGCGTGAGGCTGCATGCCCTGATGGGGGGACCACGCTGTGACCCCCGGGATGGCTGAAGGGGAGCCATGTCCTATGTGTGTCCATCTCTGGTGCTGGTCGCGAGTGTGGGGGACAGTGCAAACCCCACTGCTGCCGTTATGGGGGCACCTGCAGTCTGGAGGACACGGGCGCCGTCGTTAGGACACACACTCCCCGGGGCGGTGATGTCCCTAGTGAGCTTCATCGCCTTGTTCCGCTGGCACATCCCGTGCCCGAGCAGCAGCCGCACCCCTCCCACTGGTTTGGGGTAGGTGCATGGTCTCCCACCTCCCTAAGCACCACATCTCAAGGTTTTCTGAATTTTGATGCTTTCCTCAACAAGATCCAACTGTTTCCCTGGGGTTGTGATGGGCTCTCCTTTTTCTGCCTGCAGTCGGCAGCGAGGAAGGCTGGCATATCCTCGCTCCTCCAAGTGTGTTTCAGCCGGGCAGACTCGCATTTGATCTCTCATTCAAATGAGCAGCGGGCTCAGGATGTCTGCGTGCCCCATCCACATGAGCTGTGGTGGGTAAATAAACAAAGCTCTGCTTTCAAAGGCTTTCACGATTCATTAACTTCAAAGGAACAAGATCTCTATTTTTTTAGCAGGTCGGTCACTAGAGACTTGCTCTGGGTGCTGGAGGTGGTGGCTGCTCATGCTAGGAAGCTGGGGCTGCAGGGCTCAGTGTCACACCTGGCGCAGCACAGAGCTGCAGGGACAGCCCATGGTTCCTGGTACTCGTGGGAGGAATCATAGAATCTTCCAGTTGGAAAAGACCTTTGAGATCATGGAGTCCAATCAGGGTATTGAAATGTGCAGGAAGAGCTACCAGAGGGGTGGCATCCTGATGGAGCTCTGAGCAAAATTATTGAGTTGAAGATGTCCCTGCTTCTGCATGGGGGGTTGGATTGGATGACCTGTAAAGGTCCTTTCCAACCCAAACCATTCTACGATTCCATGATCCAGCCTGCAGCATCCTCAGGGCAGCATCAGGTAGGGTCTGCAAACGAGGGACGTGAGCCACATCTGCACTTGCTCTGCCCAAGTCTCCCCATGTTCTCAGGAAGGCGAAGGCTGCGTGGCCCGTGCTCTCTGCCCGTGGGTGAGGGTGCATCCTGCACTGCAGCATCAGCCTGGATGCGGCTCCATTCCTTCCTTTTCCCCACCAGGCTCCTCTTGGGCATGGGAATGCAGCTCAGTGCACACAAGCAACCAGGTTCACATTGATTGCCGTCAATCCAGTTGCGTTAGTCATAAAAGTCCCCAAAGGTCAAAACTGTTGCAATAACACCTAAAAATACCCACACCACGCCAAGCAGCCCCGGTTTCCATCATCTTCCAGAGGCATCTGTGTATTGTGTGTGCGGTGGGAGAGCATGCTGGGGAGAAACCAGCCATAAATCCTGCCGGGCTCCGCTCTCGGCTTCTCCTCTGCCGGCCGTGGCCGTGCTGGGGCTGTCTGGCAGGCGTGAGCCCCGGCTGTCAGCAGCGGCTCAGCCAGGGCTGAGGTTTGACAGGCCTGTGGAAAAACACGGGGTGACATCCCGCAGAGACACCAGCTTGCTGATTAATCTCCGAGGGCAGTGGCTACGTTATTTATAACCAGGCAAGGGTCTGGATGTGGATTTTACAGGAGCGGAGCAGCGCGGGGTGCCTGTCCCATGTCCCCAGAGAAGCCACCTTCCCACACTGGCGAGGTCACCCCCAGACACTGGAACGGCGTCAGGAGGGCCAAAGCCAAGCCTAAACTAGCGCAGGAGCACCAGAGCTCAGCTGGAAGGGCTGGCACTGCTGCGCTGCGTCCTGGTTTCAAGCTGTTTGCTTTGCTCCTGGAGTTTTTCCTCACCCTCCCCAGGAGAGGCAACTTTGCTCCCCCAAAACACAGCACATCAAGGTTGAAATGTTGTGTGAAACTCTGTCAGGCTTTGAGGGAAAGGGAAGCAGGTCCTAGGGCACAGAAGCGTTCCATTTCTTTGTTTTCAAAACAGCCTTTCCCATTTCCAATGACTTTCCGTTCTGTTCTTGTTAACATTTTCATTCTACTTTATAATGCAAAACAAAATTAGAGCTAAAATAATACATTTAAAGTTGATCAGTTGAAGCGTTGCAAGCCATCCCTCTCTCTAGGTTTTGTTTTGCAAATAACCTGGAAATCTTTGGGGTGGGTGATCCTGAATTGGAACAGAAAGTGGCCTCAGAATGCTTTGTGAAGGCAGAACTTCATCTCTGTTGCCAAGTGATAAGTAGCCAAGGGGAAAATAAAATCTATCAGGTCTATCTCTTGCATTGTTTCTAAATGGAGAATTTTTCATGTGATTAGTAAAAAATGGGGAAACAGGGCCAAATACTGCACGCACTTTGACCGCAAATCTTGTACAAACACACTGGTTGGGTTTTAGCTGGCAAGATCAGGCCTAATTAGCTGTCCCATATCTAGGGATGCGGGTTGTCGCTGTCAGTGCAAGAGAGGATTTATGTTTCCTTTTCCTCAGGAACATGACCGGTGTCTAACTGTGAAGAATAATCATTTCAGTGATGTAAGGCAAATTTCTCATCCTGCGCAGGCAAAGCTTTCTTGAGCCTCCTCCTTTTCCAAGCATCCAGTATGGCTGTTCGAGGCTGTCTCCTGTCTGAGATCCTTCTGGAGTGGGCACAACCTACCCAGAGGCTGCTCCACACAGTCAGGCAGTGAGTGGGAGAGCAGCCTGCGCCACAGCTCGCTGTGGGGTCTGGGGTGGGACCTCCAGAGCCCTGAGTGCTTTCCAGCTGGGGTCTGCACCCTCCCTCCCTGAAATCCCCATGGGAGACAGCATTGCCCTTCATTCCACTTCAGAACAGCTGAGGTCTCCTTTCAGTGGACAGGGCTGAGAGGTGCAACAAGAGCTGCTAACAGTCATTTGGGTGCTGAGAGCATGTGTTTACACCCAACAGAAGTTGGGTGTTGTCTTTGTACTCTGGTTTCCAGAGCCAGGTGAGGATGGGGGCAGGCAGACACAGGTTGAAACACACGTTACAGAGCCAAACTCACTATAAAAAGCCCTCTCTGTATTGTGCTGTACATGAAAGACACTGGCATGGTTCAGAGGTGAACTTTTATCTTCAGCTCAGCGAGAAGCTGAAGAATTTTAGCGTTTCTTTAAAAAAATACCAGAAAAGTATATAGGAAAAAAAGAGGATGAATTCTGGTATTAATGGAGAGAAATGTAATGGCAGTCTGTAGAAGCTTCTGATTTACTCTTGTGTGAGATGGGATAGAAATAGCCGAAAGAATCTCATTGCCGCTGCCCGGATTCATCTGCACAGCAGAGAGCTAATAATGCTGTTTCCTTGCCTTTGGTCAATACATCTTGCAGGGCAGGGGGAAGCTGGCTTCTGTCTGCTGGTGTCCCAATGTCACGCTACGTTGGATAATGAACTGTGGCTAAATTGGATCAGCTTTTCAGTCGCCAGCCCCTCTGAAATCCAACAAGGAGGCAGGGCAGCAAGCTGTGCTTTCAGCCCTGGTGAGCCAAGAACAGAGCATTTGCTCTGAGAGCCCGCGTGCTGCTGTGCCAGGAGCCAGCATGGGGCAGCAGGAGCTATTGTGGAATCTGCAGGCTGGAGCGGGTGAAAAGCTTTGTTAACCTGGAAATTGTACAGCTCTGTTTCGCTTGGTGCTTCACTGTGCCTTAGAAATGTCAAATCTGGTGCAAGTCTGCCTTTGGAAATAGAGATGTAATGAGAGCAGGAGCTGTATTTGTGATGTGCTTCTGACCTGATTGTTCAGTTGATGCTGGTGGGTAAGGAATGGGGCTGGGGGAGCAGCCAGGAATGCAGAGAGGACCATTATGTTGGATGCCTGGAAGGGAGCAGGGATATCCAGCCAAACCTGGAAAGGGAGAGGACTCACCAGCTCCTCTCCTGTGTGTCTGCTGCCTGGTTGTGGTGCCTGGAATTATGGGATGCCCCTTCCCTGCCCAGTGCCTGCAGTATATGTGCCCTGAGGAACAGCCCCAGGGCTCTCAGTGGTCTCTGACCTGCTCCTGGTGATGCTGGGATGGGATCCCCTTGCTGTGGCTTCTGTAATGCACAGGTTGGGGCCTCAGTATTGTGGCCGAGGTGAGGGCAGCACGTGCTGTTGGGGAAGCACTGGGTCGAGGGTTGGCTCCAGACACCCCATGGCCAGAGTGCGGCAGCTTCCTGGTCCTGCATGTTGAGATGGAACACGCATGGATGGATGGAAAACTGGGGTCAGCACAGGCCTTGGAGGAACCCAAATCCTGTGTCCAGTGGAAAGCTGATCCTGTTCCTCGTGCATGCGTGAAGCGTTCGGCTTTATATGAAATTTCCAACAAAACATGAGCGTATCAGCCTCATGGCAGGGACCTGTGGGGATGCTCTGTGAGTGGGGGAGCATCGAGCAGGGTGTCTGTATTTTCACTGGCCTTCCCGAGAGTGTAATCCCGTTAAGGGCCGAGCGTCTGATTCAGCTGTCCTGCTATATGGCTAATCCTGCCAGCGGGAGCATGCATTATCCCCTTGTTGGGGGAGGCTCTCCAGCCCCTCCAGGCACTGGGGTCACTGGGAGGGTCTCTGGCCCCTTCACCCTCCCTGCGGGCAGCCCAGCAGCCCCATCACCAGCCCTGCTCCCCTCCCTGTGGGCAGCGAGCCCTGGAAAGCCTGGTAATTTTGTGCTGCCCAGGGGAGCCGGACGGGGCTGTGTGGGTTCCTTTGAACTTCCCTGAGCAGCTTATGGCCCTGGGCATTATGGTGGGCGTCCCACTGGGGCTGGGGCAATCCCAACTTTGATCCCATTGTCCACTTTTGGGGATGTGGCATTCAATAGTTTCACAGACAGGGAGTGAATTCTACTCATTACCTATACATTTGCCAGCCTTTAAATGCAGTTTTTGCTGTCATCCCCCTTTCAATTCTGTGATTTCCCTCTATCTCAGTGAGTTTCACCCTTGTTGGTGGCTGCCTGGGTTTCTTGGGTGGTTGTAAAACTGTTAAAAATAAGATTTACCAAAAAATAGGCCATTTTAGTTGCAGATCTCTTTCGGCAAAATGTGAATTTGTCCTGAAATAAAGATACAGTGCTGATGAATAAGGAATATTTCAATAGACACAGTGATGAAATGTGTGGGTGCCTCTACCAGCTGTGGATTCCCACACTCAAGAAGAGGTGAGGAGATGGGTGGGATGCCCATGGCACCAGGGGCACAGATTCCAGTGCTTTGGGCTCATTTTGGCCATTTGATTATTTGGTTTTGGTCCCAATGCATCCCTTGAGCAGCTGCCAACGTTCAGCCCCAGCAATACTCATTTCATCACTCACTGCTCTAACCTGAGACAGTGAATCTGGGGTTAAAAGCCTGAAGGAAAGCTGATAAATGTGTCTAATATAAACTATTGAAGAGTAAAAAATTCTGAAAACACTAGAGAAAGTAAATACAATAAATTTGGGGTGACATTTTCTCTCCCTAGCTCAGGTTTTCCAGCAGCAGCTGCCCAGCCCTCCAGCAGCTCAGAACTTCGCATCACCTCCAAAACGTAATGAAGAGAGACGCTTGCAAAAGGTTGTTTTCTTTTTTCCTTGAACGAACCAAGCACGAATAACCCTGACTCTTTTTTCACTTGGGCTCTCCTGTAGGGTCTGGCTGTGCCGTTGATAAGGGATAGATGCGCTGAGCTCTGCGGTTTCACCCCATTATCATGTGGATCTGCTGCTCTGCCATGGGCTGGGTGGGTGCCCTGGGACCCCCTCCTGCTGGCTCGCAACCCCGTGTTTATTTCTTCTTGTCTCTTCCAGTTTGGCTCTGTGGGAACCTCTTGCTCCACATCCCCTGTGCTCTGCCCAGGCAGGTTGGGTTTCCACATGGAGAAGTGGGAATATTTCTGCTGGCTGCACTGCTGCACGAGGGAGCTGCGAGTGCATGGTCCTGCTCTGTTTGATGATATTATTCTTTCCTCTTGCTCAAGCCATGAGGGCACCTGCGGTCGCTTAAACTGGGAGAGTCAGTGAAAACTGAGAGTGCAACACAGGAGAGAAGGTGATAAAGCACATGTACACTGTTACTAACCCTGCTGTCCCTCCTGAGCTGACATCCTTGGGAAGATGCTGGTGATAATGTGGTATCCTGAGACACCCATGCAAAACCTGTCCCAGTTTTAGGGCACAGCCCACAGCAGGGCAAAGCATTTTTGCTTTCATCCGTTTCATCTGGGACTGGTGGTGGGCACTGGGCTCCAGGTCCTTTATGACAGCAAGGCCACTTGCAGAGCACAGGAGGGCTTATGAAGATGCTGAGATGCCCAAAGGGCCTCTGCCAAGTCTCTGTATACATTCAGCACGGTTCTGTTTATCTGTCAGTGCCAGGGCACTTAAGCCCTCTATGAGGAGCAGAGTTATGCCACGTTTACCAGTCAGCGCACGGTGCTGGCTGTACCCGGGCTGAGCTCCCTGGGCCCGTGGGGTGACCGTGCGCCACCCAAGCCACCCACATCCCCGCTGGTATCCAGCCCTTGGCTCCCAACCAACACACCTCCTCAGAATTTTGCCTAAATGCTTTGCAAATCAACTAGCAACCAATTTATCCCTGAAGTATTTGGAGATGTCACTCCAAGAATGTTAACGGCTCGTGATTCACGGGGTCCTGCGTGCACGGCCTCGCAGCGGGCTCAGGCGGGAGGGCGGCTGGGATGGCACGCCATGGGTCGGTGATTTGGTAACGGTGGGTCACCTCGGCTTTTAGACCCCTCTTCCCACTGGGGAGAGACTGGGATGTTGAGCTGACGAGGTTATCATGATCAGAACTTGTTATTTTTGGATTGAGTTCCCGAGCCCCCTCTTCCCCCGCAGCATTAAACGCAGTTGTTTATTGGAGCTGACAGTAGAAACACAAGCAGTTGTCGGTCGCTTCTGCAAGAGCAGTGTCTACCAGCAGTGGAATGAACATGACGGAGCCGATGACTAATACAGCTTTGAATTTTATATGCTTCCAGCTAACGGGTCCCATATGTTCCACGGCTGCAGCCCAAGCAGAGAGCGGTGAGCTCGGTGCGGTGCTGGCTCCCAGGGCGGGAGCCTCTCTGGCCCCAGGACCTGGTCTGGAGGATCTGGCTGTGCAGTTGAGGACTGCATTGATGCCCGTTTTACCCCTCCAGGGACTCACCTGGCTGACTCCAGGCTCACACCTGAGCACATGTCCTCCCTGCTGCAGCTGCCAGAGCTGTGCTGCAGATGTGTTTGAGGGGTCTGAGCCTCAGAGGGGTATCAGGAGCCTGTTCAGCTTTGTGGGCAGCACTGAGTCGAACGCAATAGATTTATGGAGAAATCAAAGAGTGTCTAATCTCCCTTGGCTAACCTGGATCTCTTGCTCTGCAAGAGACTATCGTGATCAAATTGATACCCTTGGCTTGGAGCTCTCTCTTGTTGGGAGGACAAAGCAGGAGGGGAAGTGGTGTTTCCTCCGCAAGTTGTCGTGTCATTAAAATAACCCTTCCACTCTCACAAATCATGCTTAGTAAAAGTGTGCTCAGCTTTATTGCAGGGAGCTGTTAAAACCTCAGTCAAGCACGTGCAGACCATGTCCTCCCTGGGCACCCGGGCTCCTGGTTGTATCCATGCCCTGTCCTGCCCTTGGCATCTGGTCGCTCCTTGGGGTAGCACCTGGGAATGCCAGGCATGGCTGTGGGCTGATGCTGTTTAAACAAGCCTGTGTCATGTTCCTGAGTGGCTGACACAGGGAGTAACTGCCCAGTCCGGGAGGAGTTTGGCATCCCAACCACTGGGAAATAAACTGCAGCCGCGGTGGGAGCTGGCGCCTGGCCCCGATGGACTGAACACCAGAGCCCTGCCCGGACCCGTCATCTGCTCCCTGAGGAATTCTGACCTTGTGTGGTTTTAAACTCCTTGAGAAACCTGAGTCCAGAGCTGACAAAACCAGTGGACAGAGAAGGTGAGTGTGCTCGGCGCGCGCTGCTGCGTGTGCCCTGCTTCTGCAGAGGCAGAACAAGACCTTTCCTTAGCGATGCTCTCAGTACTGGTCATTTCTTGAATGCCACAGGGTGGGAAGCACGGATCGATGTGTGCCCAGAGAGAGAGGATGCTGCCCTGGCTCCTTTCTCCTGCCTATTGGAGGAGAGTTCACACACAATGGCCAAGTGCTGTCCTGCTCATGCTGCACCCCTGGGTTCTGCTTTGCTCCAGCACTGATCTGCTTTTAAATCTCCTGGCTGCTTCTGGGCAGAGGTGGCCCCAGCAGCGGCATTTCCAGGGGTTGTGTTCCCAACCTGGCCCTGCACTGAAATTCCCGTTACAGTGTCTCCAGCCAGTTCCCATCTGTTGCTTCTTCACTCACTTGATTTATCTGCCAAAGAAATTCCTGGTATAAACACAGCATTATCAGAATTTTACGCCAGACTTGGCCCCTGGATTCCCTGCCAGCTTTTGCTGGTATTGCACTTTTCCTACAGCAGCTCCTCAAGGTTATGGAGGCTGGGGAAGCAGCGGTGCTCCTGGTCAGTCCTTGGGAAAGGCTGTGAGTGTGATCCTGCAGGGATCAGCTGTTTGCATCACAGCCGCTGCGAGTGCTGGGGCCACGGGGCTGTTTTGTGTTCTGGAGCACGCCAGGAAAAGGACCTGTTGTAAATGTGACTGTATTCCTCTTCCCTGTCTGCACAGATCTCAAGGTTCACACTCCAGCACCCTCACAGGCAGGAGGACCCACAGCTTCCACAGGAGGGTGGGTCTGACCCACGCGTGCGCACATGGACATGTCGCTGCTGTGCCAGGGAGGCACCGCCAGCCCATCCCCTGCTCTGGACACACAATTGCATCCTGATGCCCCTGCCAAGGCCAGAGATTTCATGTGTCCAGACATGACTCTGAACAAGCAAGTGGGCAGATCTGAACCTGCCCCTGGGTCATGACCACATTCCCATTGACAGCTGTTCTGGGAGACGCTCACCAGTGAGGATCTGCATTCAATCACACTCCCTGTTAGCACGAGGGCAGAGGCTCATCCTTCCAAGGCTGGAGGTCACTGGCTGGATCTCACTGTCGATGGTAATGTGACAGCCCAGGCCTTGCTGGAATCACAAACGGGATCGAAACACCCAGTTCCTGGTTCAGCACTGGGAAGTGATGCCTGATTTCCCAAGTGAACAATGGAAAACTCAGTGTTTTTCCTGACAGGGATGGAACAAGAGGTTGGAAGGTTCCAGCCCTCTTTTTCCCACAGTCCCTTTTGCATCATTCATCCTCCTTGCCACCCCTCTTGGGGCCCTTTCCTGAGCTGAGCATTGGTCGTGGCAGCAGTGAGGATGGTGCAGCCCAGCACCAGCATCTCCTGTGCCCACGCAGGAGTCGGAGCTGGGCTGCAGCCCCACGGAAGGGGTGAGCTGCACATGTGCCCAGAGCTGGCCTGAAGAGCAGGAGCCTCTCCAAATTTGAGGCTTGATTTTCCCTCAGCCCTGCGCCTCTCCTTTGTAACTAATGGCATTCATTAAGAACAGGAACCTGATCCTGCAATTGAGGAAGGATCACTTCAGAGCTGTTCTTAGCTCACTGAGGAGTTGTGTAAGAGGCAGGTTTTGTTTTCACAGCCCACCTGGCAGCTGGGAGCTCCTGGCACCCCTGGAATCATTGCTGTTATTGGACAGGATGAAGCAACAAATGCAGAAAGGAAGGGTTTGTCTTGTGCCACTAAAGAAGGAGCAAACAAAATACCTGCTCATGCCAATATCCAAAGATATTTGTGTTTGGTTTTGTTTTTTTTTTTGTTTTTTTTTCCATCTCCTGAGCCCTTCAAAGGCAGTGACAAAATATCACAGCCTGCAAGCTCTGTGCTGGCTTTGTTCTCCAGCTGGGATTAAGATGCTCCAGGTCAAATCTCTTCTGCAAGGTAATTTTCAACACAGACCTTTTTTTTCTAGACCAGCTATGGACAAAATATTTTTTCCAGCTATTTTGGTGAAGAAAAGGTTTTGATATAGATCCGAAGTTTAAAGAGCTTTTATCTCTTTTTTTTTTTCTGTGGAAGCAAAAGTCACTTCCCACTCCAGGTCCTGTGAGCGGCATTCCAGCTGGGATGGCTCTCCCACACCCAGCTCCATCCTGCTGTCAGGGCACTGTCCTCTGCTTGATCTTCCCAGGGCCTTTCAGAGCCATAATCTGTGTTTACTCAGAGGTGCACCCTTACCTGCTCCTCTCTGCTAACGTCTGCAGAGATAAAAACCTGCCCGTGCACAGCGAGGGCACACGTGCGGGGGTGCAAGTCCAGCCTGGATTGAGTTTGGGACTTTCTTTCCCATCTGAGAGGAAGGGATGTGCTCACGGAACCAGGACGGGGTGTTGTGGCTGGGGAAGGCACCCTCCTGCCCTCTGGTGAGGAGGTGGCTCTGGGGTCTCTCTCCTGCACACCAGCGATGGGAAGCTGGAAGCACAGGACAGGGCCCACACCAGTCTGCAGCCGTCACTCGCGAGCGCAAGTGTTTGTTTTTGTAATCCCCCCCCTTTTTTTTAATTGTGATTTTAGCAGTGGTGAAAGGTGCTGGATTGACAAGCTGTGGAGACGGAAGGGCCTCCGGACTCCACCGAAGTTTACATTTACAAAGGACACAGCGAATAAATAGAAGACAGTGTTTAGAGTCCTCTGCAGACACTTCAGACTTGCTTATAATTCTGCAGCAATTCCATCACCTCTCAAGTGATTGATGCTCTCTATAAAGTCTTGCCTTAAAACATTTTCCTATGTGTCAGAGGAAGAAGTTTATTACACTTTACCAAAAGGGCAGGATTTGTGTTGGGCTGAAGGCTGAGTCCTTCCCAGCCCCATCCTCAGGAGAAAAAATAATGGGAGTGCTGGAAAGAAAGAGCCTGACCCAAAGCACGCCCATGGCTTAGGGAGAGCCAGGTCTGATGCTGGAATCAAGTTCTCTGTGGATGCTGCAGACACTGTGGGTTTAGCAGGTTTTAATCAAATTGTTTTGTTTTGTTTTTTTTCTAGTAACTTTTAATTTTCATTCAGTGGCAACACAAAATTGATCTGCTTTCACAGAAAAGAAAATAATAATTTTCATTAAATCATGAAAAGTATTGAAAAGAGTGTACTTTGGGAGGCAACTGTATCTGTTCTGATCAAAATTAGGTCTTAGGAAGAAATGTTTTCCTGTAAGGGTGGGGAGACCCTGGCACAGGTTGCCCAGAAAAGCCCTACTGGGTCTCTCCATGCCCTGTGGTGCTGACATTTACTAACCTGGGGTTTCCAGCACTTCATTTGCTGTTATTGGTAAAATACCCGATTTCTATAAATTCATGTTGGAAAGGTCAACCCACATTTCAAACCAAAGCCCATGCAAAGCCCTTTGTTCCAGGCTCTGGAAATATGGAACAGAGGCTCTAATGAGGCTTTGTTTTTGGTCCCTGGGGCACCAAGCGCTCGGTGGCTTTTAGTGGTGGCAGAGGTGTTATCCTCTGCTTCTCTATTTGCTGTGCTGGTCGTTTGCATTGACCTTGCTCCGTGTTCTTAGAAAGCAAACTGGTTGGATGCTGACACGATGCTAGGGGTGCTGGTGGGAGCTGGGGTCTCTCACATCCCAGTCCTCTCCTCTAAGACAACGGGGGGGGGGGGGGGGGGGGGGCTGCACTGTTTGCTCCTCCCTGACATCTTCTGCTGCACAACCACGGGTGCTGATTTATCACCAAACCCACTGGCAAGGAATTAGCTGTGTCTGCCTGCATTTAATCTCCATTTTGAAGTTTTAGGGAGAACCTGATGTTAGTTTAGCTAATTGTCTCCTAAAGACTCTGCTTCTTCCCTGCTTTCGTGCTGGATTCACCTTTTTCCGTTTTCTTTCGTTTCCGTAATGCCCTCAGGTAAAAGACAAATTGCAACCTATAAAAAATGACCCTGATCACTTAATTTGAACCAGAGAAGAGAGCAACAGTTGGGACGGAGCTGGATTTATGCTTTGCTCTCTGAAGGAGCCCCCTCCTCCAGCGACAGCAGTCGAACGGCGCGAGCAGCATCTGAAGCAAATTGCGGGGAACCTTTCGTCCCGCCTGGCTCTTCCAGCAGGATTTGCCGGGCCCAGGGACATCTGTGAGCCGCATGTTGGATTTGGCAGCCGCTGGGCCCATTGTCAGCCAGTTCCCTTGCATTAGCTGGTAATGGATGGAAAGGGCCTGCCAAGGCATCCCTGCATGCGGAGCCACGTGTGGCTGCCTGCATCCCCGCCCGGCTCTGCCCAGTGCACTCGGCAGTGGGGACGGAGCTCAGGTAGCATTCCCGAGGCTGCCCAGGCAGCATCTCTGCTGCTGCACCGTGCGCTCCCTTTAGAGCCTTTTCCATGCGTTTGCAGTCTGCTCATCCACCCCAGCACTCGTTCTGCTCTCCCCTTGCAGGTCCCCGGGAAGCCATCCTGACACGGGAGGAGCTGGCAAAGAAATTGATGTCTTGCTCTGGCCTCTAATTCAAAGGGCAGTGTTCTTTTTTTTTTTTTTAATTGTGTCCAACAACATGAAAAAATGTGAAGGATGCAGATCAAAAAGAGGAACCAGGAAGCTTAACCTCTGGCTTGCGAGCTGTTGGAGAAGCAGCTCAGGGATGAGAAGGCAAATGTCAGACACATGATGCCTGTATTGCACATTGGGGATTAGAGGTTTGTTAATGAGTTTTTCCATGTTTTGAGGGGTTTGACTGTACATCATGTATGGGTCATCAGGACAAAGCCCCTCTTCCATGTGGTCCCAGGGGAGAGGACAGTGTCCCTGCTCCAGCACTGGTGCCAGGGCTCCAGGTTGTTCCCCAGAACAGAAGTTCTGTTTGACTCCCAGGGAAAGAGGAGAGGCAGTGTCCATGTGCCAGCCACGCCGTTGCCCGTGAGCAGGCAGGTCAGTCTCTGGGCTCTGTCTCTGAGTGGCTGCTGTGGCTGGCAGGATGCGGTTCAGACTCCCACAATAAGCTCTTGGCCAGCTCTGCAGTGGTTGTGCCTGTCCCTGGCAAACACCTGCATGTCCCACCTGCGTGCCCATCCACCTCTGGTGCTGTGGAGCTGCCATAGGTGATGGAGCTGCCGGGCTGGGTGCATTCCTGCAGCTCTCAGAGCTGCACAAGTTCTCCCTGAAACACAGGGCAGCTTTAGCCCTGCTCCCTCTTCAGCCCCTTCACCCTCCCTGCATCTTCTGCACAAGATCAGCACTTCTGCTACATGTTGAGCAAGGAGAACCAGGCAGGGCTGGGGGCTGGTGCTGGAAAGGTGTGCGGAGCTATGAGGAGCACTGGGACATCGAGGGTGATTCCCTCCCACTTGGGACTGGGAATTGAGGCATATTCCAAAGCATGAAAGTCCCACCTGAAGAACCCCGGGAAATGCCACTGACACCCAGGGGGCTCCACCGCCCTTCTGGCCATCCCCTTCCCTTGGGTTCCCCAGTTTCAGTTCATTTTCTGATTTATGATCAGAATCATACAGTGACTGAGGAGTGCAATCAGGACACTTCATAAAACATTTAATTGCATTTCATAACCGCTTTCCGTAAACCATCCAGGACATGTTTATAAACTTCCCATCTCTTGTTTCCTGGCTCACACAGCAAACACCCACAGAGCTGCGGCCTCAGGGCTGCAACTGTGGCACCTGGGGCAGCAAGAGATGGCAAAGCCTGGGCTGCCCCACACTGCTTGGAGCTCAGCTGGGATGCTCCATCACCCTACATGGTGATTTCCATCAGGAGTGTTTTCCATGAGCCCTGGTCTCCTCTCCAAGCTGTCAGTGTCTTCCTTGTGCCTTGGCTGATGGAAGGGCAGTGAAATTCCAGCCTTGACCACGGAAGCATCCACTTCTGCTGGCATGGATGTGCTGGAGGATGTCCATCAGTCAGCTTGGCGGCCTCGTGGGAGTCGTGCTGTGTCCTGTACTGAAGCCCTGATAGATCCTTACTCCTTTTTTTTTTTAGCTCAGAGGATTGCTGCAGCTCTCTGCTGCCTTCCAGGGCTTGTTTGTTTGTTTTTAGCACAATATAAGCAAACCGGAGCTCACAGTGTCCTCAGCAAAGTGCCTGACTCCTTTGGAGGAGTTTTTCTGCACAAAAAGTAATGACAAAGCAATGGTTTCTTCCTGGGGATGTGAAATGTGCACGGATACATTTTATCCAGAAGGTCAACAACTTTTAACATTCAGCTGTTCAAATTCAAGCTGCATTCCCAGGAAGTTCAGCTGTGGGTGGCTCACGAGGCTGAAGACACTTTGGCCAAGGAGCTGCAAGAGGCTGCTCCATGCTCCACTGTCCATGGTCCATACTCCAAACTCCATGTTCCATTGCTCCATGCTTGATGCTCCACTCTCCGTGTTCCACTGCTCCATGTTCTACACTCCATACTCCACTGTCCACTGCTCCATGCTCAATGCTCCATTCTCCATGCTCCACAGTACAAGCTCCACTGCTTCCCGCACGTCGGCCACAGGATCAGCGCAGCCGCAGGGCTGGGATGCCCTGGGCGCTGCAGCCCAGTGCTGATGCTGCTCCTGCTCTCTGCTCAGCAAACACCCCCTGCTCTGCCGACCTCCTTGCAGGGTCCTCGGCTTAGGGCAGGGGTGGGATGGCTGGAGGGAGGGCAGCAAACCTTGGCCACTGTTTTTCCACTGCCAGGTGCTGGCAGGAGGGTGATGTGCCCGGCTCAGCCCAAGCCCAGCGTTGCGTTAGCGATGTTGCATTAATGCTGAAACATTATCAGCAGCAAATGGTCCTCAGTGTGTTGCTTATAATAAGCAGGAAAACAAACAAACCTTGAACAACAGCCAAAACATCTTTTGTGGGGCTCGCAGCTTTCTGGCTTTATTTAAAAATGAGGGGAAAAAGTAAATTTTCCCTGTCAGCAAATCGCCACCATCACGCAATGGCACTTACGAATATTATAAACAACCGTGGCAGTTTATAGAGCTGGAGAAGCTTCCCTGTGACTCGCACAGCTTCCCTCTCCTTGGTGAGTCGGGAGGGATGGTCGGGCTGTGCTGTCCACTCCAATGCCTGGGAAATACGGGATTAAGGAAGGTGTTGGGCCTTCCCAGTGGTGTTTGATCCCTCCCAAAGCTTCTCTTGCAGCCAGGGCCCTCAGTTGCTCTCTGCACTCTCCTCACCCATGGGAATCACTGGCTGCTACACAGTGCAAACCAATAATTCACCTGCTTTATTCCACATGTCCAGGACTGTGGAACCGTCTCAAGCTGGGCTGTTTTCCCTCGTTTGTGCTCCTGCAGTCCCTTACCTGCCAGTTGGAGTGTGTAAGGTGCAGCCTGCAACACTCTCCCACGGCGCTGCGGGGGATTTATGAGCTCAGGACGTGACTGATGGATAAGGGTCTCCCACAGAGCAAAGATGAGAGTCAGGGAAACAGAAAGTTGTTGGCTTGGACTCCAGTCAAGGAATTTGCAGCCCCTCTTGTTCAGGCAGGTTCTGATAGAAAATTTGCCAAATCAACCTAAGAAACACAAAAAAGTGTTTCTGGAGGAAGGGTTGGGGCAGAGATGGGTTTGTGAAAAACACCCACAGAAAGGCCCGTGTCCCGCCCTGCTGTTTATGAGATGCACACGGACGGTGTTGATAGCAGAGACATTTTTGTACGTCAATAAAATGGAAAAAGAGATTCCACTGGGTTAGGAGGGGTGGTGGCTTTGAGAGCACCGAGGGCAATGAAGGAGATCATTCCATTGTTTTAAGATTTCCATAACTCACTGTGCTTAAGCACATAAAAATGTAGACATTTTGGCAATAAACTTTGGGTAATTTTTGAGTACGAATCAAAAATCTCTCCCTCCTGCTCCCCTCCCCTTCTCTCTTTTGTTGTTGCTGCAGGGGCTGCTCCCCTCCCCTCCCTGCTCCGCCCGCTCCACCCTGTGGCTTCACGAATGGAAAAATGTCTTCAACAGAAATCTCCCAGCTTCTCATTCTCTAATCTGCAGCATCTGTGCCCAGCCCAGGTGCTCCTGTGGGTGTGCCTGGCCTGGCCTTTCCTGGGTGCTCATGGGTGCCAGGACGTGCACGTTGAGCATCTCTTGCCCATCGAGGCTCCCACCACTGCACGTGCGGCTCCTACCATTGTGTCCATGGCTCCCACCACTGCATATGTGGCTCCCACCACTACCTGCCACCACCTGGATGAGGGCTGGAGGTGAGTGGGTGGTCGCCCAGGTTGAACGCCCTGCAGGTCATCCCATCACCAGTGCTGCTCACCACAACCCAGCCACCTACCCACAGTTTGTGCTCCTTAAACCATGCGGCAAATTCCTGCCAGAGATATCAGTTTGAGGGTTTGAAGTTTGGTTTTCCCTTTGGAGTTTTCCCTTTTTCCCTCCTGAGCTGGCACAGACTGCCTGAACCTCCTCCAGCATCCCTCGTGGCGATGCTGCAGGGGCAGCCCAGGCCCTATGGCAGGTAGGAATAAGCACGGCAGCAGCAGGAGCACTGGGGCTGTGTTCCTGCTCCTGGCAGGTCCGCTTTCCCCATGGGAAGAGAGCAGGGATCAGCGAGCCCGAAGCGCAGGGCAGGTGCAGGTCCCTGGGTGCAGGCAGCGAGCTTTGCCCCGTTGCGCTGTGATCAGCAGCTCATCGAGCCCTGACAGCCCTGGTGGTGGCCTCTCCACCTTTCTGTTTGCCAGATGGGCACCTGTTCCCCAAGAGACTGGAGGGATGGGGTGGTTTTTTCAGTGTCCCGTGGCGGGGAACGGGCAGGCTCCGCAGGGGCTCGGTGCCAGGGGTCCCTCCTGCCGGCGTGGGGCTGCTCCTGCACGGCTGCTCCCATCCAGCTGTTTGCGTGAAGGGCGAAATATTGAATCCAAATATTTTCCACGAAGAGCAGGCTTGTTTGGGTGAAAAAAATGTTGTTTTGTCAACATCTAATTTTCTCTGGGAAACCGGTTTCTTTGGCGGGGGGGGTCTGGCTCCCGCTCCTTCTCAGGCCGCGTGGGGAGAAGCGCCCGCAGATGCAGCCGAGCCCGCAGCCCTGGCACGAGGATGGGGGGGGGGGGGCTGTGCTGCATCCCCCCCCCCCCCCCCCCAAGTGCAGCATCGCATGCCCGCTGCGCATCGCCTGCACTGCTCCTCCTGCCCCAGCGCTGGATGGTGCTGAGCAGCCCCTGCTGGTGCGGTGGCGGCTCTGCGGGTCCCCTCTGGAGCGCGGCGGTGTCGGTTGGCTTGTGCTGCACAAAACAGCCAGGTTTTAAACCAGACTGAGGACAAATACCACCTCCACCCCACCTCGCTGCCTCCCAGCAGTGCCTGAACGCTGGCGTGTGCTCGTTAGCGCTAATCAGGACTGACCTTATGAGAACCAGATGATGGCAGGGCCAGGAATGCTCTCGCCCATTAGTCACTTCAGATAAATAGAGTCATCTGTTTCAGCACTATGAGGCCTTCTGAGATGAGCCTGGAGGAGCAGCAGCACACGTGCTCCTGGTGGGAGACCAGCAGCAACTGGGCTGATGCGAGGCAGGAGATCAAAGGGCCACAGGTGACACACAGACACCTTGTGCTGCTGTTACCTTGCTCCACACTGTTCTTGTAGCTTGTTCCAGGGATGGAAAAGCCACAGAGACTGTAGCTGTGGTGCAGGGTAGGTACTGGTGGTGGCACAGCCATCCTGCCCAGTGCTGGGAACCTGGCAGTGCCACCACGGCTCTTGTGGTGCCTCATGTCTGAAGCTGCCTCTCCTGCCTGAGCACCAGTGGCTCCCCAGGCTGCTTGAGCTTCTTTTTCTCACCCTTTTTCCTCTCCCTCTTTTTTTTATCCCTGCAGTGAACAACTTTATTTCCCACCTTGATATTTTCCAGACCCACCTGGGAGCCTGCCTGCCAGAAGGAGAAATGGCACAAGAGGAAATACATCTTCACAGCCTCGAGAGAGGAGAGGTTTGGAATCCCAGTCCATAAACAGCGTTGCTGCAGGGTGAGCAAAGGCAGAGCAGGTCGGGCTCTGGAGAGTGTAACTCATCTCCACTGCTCCTCTTCCAAATGAAAAAGACACAAGAGAAGAGGAGCCAGTTTGTTTGTCCCTCTTGGACTGGATGCTGGGGGCTTGAGGACGCTGCGAGAAAGTGCACCAGCCCCAAAATCTGGGGAGGAACTTCTGGGCTGAAAAAAAAACCTCTTTCACAGACTGTTTGGGGAATTTTTGTTTTGGGAACCCCCGTGGCCATGTGGTGGCTCTGACCTGGTCTAGCTTGGATCCACGGGGAGCTGCTGGGACAATACCTATCACCGTGGCACCCTGACAGCCAGGGAGTTGGCATCTGCAGTTCACGAAAGCCACCACAGTAGGCGTGGGGACAGTGCTCCACAGTGGAGAGGCAGCTGGGAAGAGCAAACCCACAGGCAGGAGCTGGGGACCCTGAACTGCCCATGGCATCACGTGGGGTGAGGGAGCCACAGTCAATGCCCATTCCTGCCCCAAACCATTAGCCCAACTCCTTCCACTGCCCTGAGCGTGGTCACCAGTGAGACCCCAGTGGACCTGGCTCCCATCTGTGAGCCATGTTCTTCTCCTGCCACCGTGCCTGCTGCCCATTGGAGGTTCATCTTGGCTCCAGCAATGCCGCAGCAGGGGTTACCTTTGATTTAAACAGTTTTTCTCTGGCTTTGAAGAGGGCTGGTTAGAGCAGTGGCTGGCAGGGTGGTGTCAAGAAGATGCTTCCTTTAATATATTTTTTCTGAGCTTTTCCCCTCTGATCTCTCTCTCTCTCTGTTCACCTTCCCTGGGCTCGGTGGGTCACTCTCTCTCTGACTAGAACATGCAGGGTGGGAGAAAAAACACTTGATGACAGCCCTGGGGACAATGTGTGCCTCCCTGATGTGCTGAGGATGCTGCTCCATCACGGGGCCGGTGTCCACTCTTGGGGTGCTGCCCAGCACTTGGGGAGGTCTGTGATATCCCAGGGAGCTGCACACGCTGCTCCCACCACAGCGCTTTGTTGCACCACCTGCCAGCATCCACACTGATGGATGGCCCAGAAAATGGGGAAAATCAACCTGCAGACACACTGTGTTGTAGTTTATGATTGTCAAAGCCTGACTTTGACCAAAGCCCCTTCCCAGCACTGCTGGTGCCGATCTCTGGTAACTCGGGACTCTCCCTGACAGAATTACACAGGTATGGGCAGAAATTACTCTCCCCACATCTTCACCCACCAGAGTTCAACAGCATTTTCTGTGCCTGAACAGCCAGGACAACCCCGTCGGCCGATGCTGCAATAAGAGATGCAGCACGGCCGGGAGGAGAAGCTGCAGGGCTCCCGGCAGCCGGACCCCGCGCCATCCTGTCCAGCCACAACTCTTATCCCGTCACCCTTTTTGTTCCGACTCACTGAGCAACAACTGTCATGTTTATACTCTCCCCTCCAGCCCTGCTCTACCTCAAGGATTAAGCTTTCATCCTTCATTATGAGCTTCTCCCCCAGGCAACATTTTCCACGAAGAAAAAGGAATTTCTGGGATTTTGCTTTTAAGAGATTATGTTACTAATCATGAGTTGTGTGTTTGCACCACGGTGAGGAGCTTTCTGCATGCACACACAGGTGATTTGTCGCACAACTCGGGGCACTACAGTGAGGTAGGTTGGTCTGGGGAGGCAGGATGCTGGCTACTGCCTTTCCTCTCCTTGCAGCTCCTCATCCTCTTCTCCCCCAGGGTGCTGCTGGCAGGGTCTGGTGCTGCAGCCCTGGGGATTGGGGAGGGGACTTGCTGGTGTGGGGTAACCCCTCAGGGGTGGGGGTACAGGGTGGGCATCACTGGGGATGTGGGAAAGGATTGGGGCTCAGCTTTGCTCACTGAGGTTGCTGCTGTGGCCTTATCATTTGGGTCAGAATCACCAACTATCAGCACTGATGCTGAGATGCTGCAGCTTCCTGGCTTCCTCCATCCCCAGCATCATCGCAATGCTTCAGGGCAGCTCATGTCCCGGCAGAGTCAGGAGCTGCTGTGTCTTCGTGGTTTCCCCATCCCCATCACATCTGGGGCAGCTCATGCCCCAGCAGAGCCAGGAACTGCCCCAGCCGCTCTGGCAGGGCAAGCGCTGACCTCGCTGCACTCTCGCCTGTGCTGACACGGAACCTCGGCTACTTACACGGAGCTCACACCACGCCTGCAGGCTTGGCGTCAGAGCTGTTTGGCTGTACAGCAACTGTTGAACAAGATTGTGCTTTCGTTGGCAGAGGCTCTTGTTATTAAATCCTTTTCGGGAGCTCATCTAAGCCCAACAAATTAACATAAGGGAAACAGGACAGCTAACTCAACCTACCCGAATAACCCAAATCCATAGTTACAATAGGAAGATATAAACAGGGCCTGGGGAGAAGCATGTTCATCTTCAACATTTGGGCTGCTGCTGCCTAGAAAGCAGGCGAGTTTGGGTAGGGAAAAGCCAGGGAAGGGCAAGTGCAGCCTGAGAACGCTGTCTGCCCCACCAAATCCCCAGGTATATGAGCGCAGACCCCCTCTGGGGACACCCCAGGACTCAGCCCCACCACGGGAGGAGAGGCAGAACCCTAGGAGAGCTGTGACATTCCTGCTGTTCCCATTCCTGCTGCTCCCATCGCGGGGCACAGGCTGGGAAGGCAGCGATGCTGCAGCCCCAGGGAGCACGGGGTTCCCCACCCAGTGCCGCGGAGCCTGGACTGCGGCCGAGGAGCACCGGTGAGTCACAGCCCTGAGTCAGCCCCTGCTCAGCCCCTGTGCACTAAATACCACATATTCTACGTGTTCTGGGGGACAACACAAAGCTATGTTCCTAGAGAGATAAGAAGCTTTGCCATTGCTTTGGCTGCAGCCATTACATGCAATAATTAAGCTGCAGTGATTGGCCACTGCTTGCCCTGGGTGCTCAAGCATCTCCTGCTGCTGGAGCAGCTACCATGGCCCTGCTGTGGGAAATAAAACAACTACGAGCTCTCCATTGTTTTCTCACCACTTGGTTTCAACTTTCCTTTAGAAGTCAATAAATAAAAAAAAGCAGATCCTGCAAAGCTCAAACACAAATGGGAAAATACAGTGAAAAAAGGCTTCTAAATACACAGGCAGCCCCTGATCCCAACCCTGGCATGACAGTGGGGCTGTATCACACATACAGACACCATCGTGGGTATTAAAGAGCCTAAATCTGATTAAAGCCTTTCCATCCCCACCAGTGGTCAATTCCAGAGACCAGCTCACGCAGGAGGCTGAATTCATTTCATCCCCAAAGTCTAATTAAAGCCATTAGTGTATTCCTTGTCTTTCTGATAAGATCAAAGCATTCCAAGAGCCAGTCATTACCTTATTTTCAAGACAATTGTACAATGTACAGCATCGATTTATTCTGCCTCCAGCTGTACGTGTTTATCTCTGTCTATCACCGGGTAATCTGCACCATCAGGCACAGCCCAGCCATGCTCTCAGCTGATGAGGGCCCTCGTTCTCCGTCTTGGGCTTCTTTTCCACTCCTGGCTGCAAATTAACATCTGAGTTAGCGCTGGGTGTCCAGATCCCAACGGCCATTGCCATGGCAGGACATGAGACACATCCATGTGGGTCTAGGACAACTCTCATGGCCAGTTCTCCAAGGGACAAGTCTATCTCAGGGCAGCTCTACGTGGGACACATCTAACCTTAAGTCTAGCCTGAAGACTAAATTAACTGTAACAGCTCCTGATGGACAGTTGTCTCTGCGGAGAATTGGTCATGAAGAGCTGGCCATTGACAGTTGTCCCCACGGAGAGCTGGCCGTGGAGAATTGTCCCTTTCTGCAGCTAGAGCCACTGTGGTGGTGCATTGGCAGCCAGCAGTGGTCTATCCTACGGCGCAGAAGGCGAAGCCGTGGTGCCCACCACCCCACATCCCCACTGCCCCCCACTTGCCCCTACCCAGCCCTGGCTCTCAACAGAGCCAGGAGGGATTTCCTTGCAACATGGACCTGTTCCTGACCCAAGGCTCTTTCTCCAGGCCAGCGTGGCCGCGGCTCACGGTGCTGAGCGCCGGCGGGGGCCGGGCAGCGGGGCAGCGTGCACAGGGGTGCTTCCCCCTAGCATAAACACATCTCCAGCAGCTTGCAGCCCCTGCGAGAGCAGAGCTGTGAATTTTCATCTCTCAGCTAATCAACTCGCCTGCTAGTCCAAACTTGTCAGGAGCTTTATCCCTGCCCTGCAAGCCTCATCCCAGCCCATGGGTGACAGGAGACGTTCCCATCCCTCCCCGAGACACATCCAGCTGCTACAAAAACAAACATCCTCCCGACGGCGATTCCTCCTCGTCAAACAGTGCTGACCCTGGTCCCTGCAATAACATCTGTGCTGCGCCCGTGCCGGGCGCTCGGCACAGCCCGAGTCACAGCCAGTGCATCCCGATCCACACGGCTGGGACAGCAGAGCCTTGTTACTGCCTGAGCCTGTGGGTTATTAATTGCTGGTTCTCCCTCTTCTTCTGTGACAAAAGATTAATCAGCCAGTGGGGCTGAGCTGCCTGTGAGGCTCCTGCAGACGAGAGGCAGCTGTAGCAGAGCTGGGCTCCTGCGCCAGCCGAGGAGGCTGGGGATGCTCCTGGCTGTGCTTTCCAGAGGCTCCTTAGGGTCTGGGCATGTTGCACACCAATGGGCTCCTAGACACCCACCTGGGGACCTGCCCCCCACTCGCTCACGGCCAGGCCATGCATCTGCCTCAATCTGTTTTAAGGAGCAACTGAGGGAACTGGGGCTGTTTGGTCTGGAGGAGAGAAGGCTGGGGGAGACCTTATTGTTCTCCACAACTACCTAAAAGGAGGTTGTGGTGAGGTGGGTATTGGTCTCTTCTCTGAAGCAGCAACCAACAGGATAAGAGGAAATGGTCTGAAGCTGCACCAGGGGAGGTTTAGACTGGACATTATCAACAGTTTCTTTACTGAAAGAGTGGCAAAGAACTGGCAGAGGCTGCCCAGGGCAGCGGTGGATTCTCCATCCCTGAGCTTTACATGGGGTTGTTGTGACCCACATACAGGACTCAGTACTTGGCCTTGTTGAGCCTCATCCTTTGGCATTGGCCCACGGATCCAGCCTGGCTAGGTCCCTCTGTAGAGCCTTCTTGCCCTCCAGCACCTTAACACCCACTCAGCTTGGTGTCTGTCATCCACAAACCGACCAAGGGTGCACTCAATCCCCTTGTCCAGGTCATTGATAAAGATGTTAAACAGAACTGGCCCAACACTGAGCACTGGGAACACTGCTTGTGCCTGGAAGGTGGCATTTCGCTGACTCTAGCCCTGTGCTTGCTACTTTCTCCATCCTCACCCCCAGGGCCAGTTGGCTGACTTTCCTGGCCCCCTTACCCTGCTCCATGGTGGGTTGTTGCCCCGGGGTGACGAGGCTGTGCAGCGCCTGGCTGGCGCCCAGGGGTTATCAGCAGTGGTGGCCAAGGCTGAAATAGCAGGACAGGCGAGTGGGGTGAGCAGACCTCAGCCTCTTGGCATGTTTGCTTGTGCTAAATCTGCAGCAGGAAAACTTTTCACAACAACACTCAGCGCTTGAAGGCTTCCTTGGCTGCGCGCGCCCCAGCACAGGGCGAGAGCCTGGTCTGGCTTGCAGGCTGGATTGTGCAAACAAACCGTGTCTGCAGGCACCACGAGGGGACAGAACGAAGCTGATGCTATGGGGTGTGTGCACCACGAAGGAAAAGCTCTTTCTCCCAGCAGAGTTGCAGGTTACAGTGTCTGGGAACAGTTGTGCTTACCTCCCAGGAGTGGCGGTTATGCGATGTTCTCACCCTGGCCATGCTCTCCCCAGCACCCTTGGACCCCAACAACAAAAGTCCCTGGTGGGTTCCTCTCCCTGGCACTGCAGTCCGTTGCTCACTGCTGCTCCAGAGTTTTGCTCACCCTGTGGCATAAGAGAAGATGCTCAGGAGCAGCATGGCCGAGCACTACACGTGGAGTGAGCTCCAGCCCCAGGGAGAGTAGTGAGCAGGCAGCTGCCTGGAGCACACGTGAGCTGTGCCCTGACGAATCCACCCCTGCTTAGCCAATTAATTTAGCAATCCCATGCTTCTGGCATGTGATGGGCATTGCTAAGCCCGTTTGGTTACGGTTTCTCTTGGCACTCTGGGATTATTCTGATAACAGCAGTGCTGATGGGATCACCTGGTCACCCATCCATCACTGCCAGGCACACAGCTCTGAGAAGGAGTGCCCTGCCATGGGATGGCCTACAGTGGGTGTGCCCTGCGATGGGGATGCCCTGTGTGTGGGGGTACCCTGCTATAACGTGCTCAGTAATGGGGTGCCCTGTGGTGGAGGGGTGCCTCGCAGTGGTGGTGGGTGTGCTCTGCAATGGGGGGTGCCCTGCCATGGGCATGTCCTGCCATGGTGGGGGCGGTCCCATGCAGTAGGGGTGGTCCGTGATGGGGGTTGTCCTGCTGTGGGGGTCCCATGCCATGGGAGGTGTCCTGTGATGAGGAAGCCCTGCCCTGGGATGTCGATGGGGAGGCAGCAGCACAGCTCCCCCCGCTCCCCTCCCACCGCCGCCGGCCGTTCCCGAGCTCCGGGCGCCCTCCTGTGGCCGCGGGGCGCAACTGCAGCCAAATCGGGACAGCCGCGAGCCGGGGCGGTGGGGTCCAGAGGGCCCCGGGCAGGCTGAGAGGAGGGACCATGCAAACCTCATGAGGTTCAACGAAGTCAAGGGCAAGGTCCTGCCCCTGGGTGGGAGCAACCCCAAACTGGGGATGAACGGGTCGGCAGCAGCCCTGAGGAGAAGGACCTTGGGTGCTGGTGGGTGAGAAGTTGCCCATGAGCCGGCTGGCAAGGTCCAGCTCCAGCGGGAGGGATGAATGGAGCCCTTGTGCAGAGGCACTGACTCACTGTCTCCAGCGCAGACACCAGCTGCAGCAGGACACACGGCTGGACTGGGCTCCTGGCGCTGGAACTGGGTTTAAGCCCCACCCATGGCTGGAGCTGGGATTGACACCCTCGTTCAGGGCACACAGCGTGGCGCAGCGGAGAGATGGAGCACGGCGATGCTCATCGAACGGTTTGTAGGCATTCCAGACTTGGGCCAGGTCCTTCCACCTCGGCTGCTATAAAAAGCGAGCAGGCTGTGGTCGAGACAGACCCGTTCCAGTTCCTGCATGGGCAGGGCTTGCGGCTTCAGCACTGGTGGAAGCGATGGGCGCAGCCTGTTGGGTGGCTGCTGCTCCCAGCCGCGCCGCGGCACGGACACTCACCCACACAGTGCTGCTCCAAAACACCATCGAGGCCGAGCAGATGGACAAAGAGCTGCTCATTGCAAAACCTGTTCAACTCAACTCACGTAAAGATAAGAAAATGAGGTCGCTGTTGAGGTACAGATCAGGAACACAAAGTGCTGTAGGCTCTGCCTCGTGGTCGGGCTGGGGGCATCTGGAGCATAGAATCATGGAATGCTTTGGGTTGTAAAGGACTTTTACAGGTCATCCAGTCCAGCCTCCTGCAGGAGTAGAGACATCTTGAACCACATCAGGTTCCTCAAAGCCCCATCCAACTTGACCTTGAATATTTCCATGGATGGGGTCTCCACTGCCTCCCTGGGCAACATGTGCCACTGCCTCACCACCCTCAGTGTAAAAAGTCTCCGTGGTTCCTCACATGGGCACATCCTGGGCACAGGGCCTGCTCTGCAGGCCGTGCTGTCACCAGGCTGGTACACTCAGCTGTATGCTCTCCTTCGAGGCTGCTGCCGCCAAGAGAATTCCCATGTGAGAGTCTGTACCCTGCTTGAAACAATCAACAGGGCACTGGCAGACCTATTTCCCCCCCAAAACAAAGTGCATCCCCAATGTATTATTGCTTCTCTAGAAAGACCGTTTTCACTCCAAAGCTCCGTGGTTGTCCCAAGTGAGCTGTGCTGTGGCACAGAGACCCCCTCACCCCAGCACCTACCAACCCTTCCAGACAGCGGGGTGGGTGACCCAGCAGCCACAACTGCTCAGTACCTGTTGTGCTCCACAGAAGTTTGCTGTCCTCTGGTGTTCCAAGCCATCAACTAAAGCTGTGGCTCCCCAGGAATACAGGCTGTCACCACCTGGACCAGTTCCTGCTACGCAACCTCTGTCCACACCTGGTCCTCACTCCACACACTTCCTTAAGCAATTTGCACATCTTAAAAATAAAATCCTTTATTGATAATACGAACGTTTACCATGTTTAATGCCATTAGCTATAAAAAAATGATTAAAGACTTCAGCTCAGTATGTTTGGCTTTACAAATTTACAAGTGTTAATGAGTTAATACTAGCGTACACGCTTTGCACTTCATGATACCCCATCAGCCAGTGACAAACTCTGCAACGATGTCTGCTTAGAACAGATGCGAGCGAGAGAAGAAATATTTAGTTGCTTCCACACAGAATCTACACCGACAGTTAAATACTAACTCTAAATGTCTTACAGAATTAGTTGGATCCATTGTAATACCTTGTGCTTAGTTTCTCCCAGAAGACAGGCTACGAGCAAAAATACATTCTTCTGCGTCCCCCCCTCCCATATTATATCTTAGAAGAACCAGTACTCAGTGCATTTCCTAACAGACTTCATCATAGCACGTCTCCTTCTATAGAGCTATCGATAAAGAATAGGAATAATACCAGTTAGATTAATGTAAAAGCAAAGAAACACGTTAAAGCAGCATATACAAAAGCCTCACTTTTTGAATCCAGGCCAAAATCCATCTGCCCATCAGATGTAAAATTTCTCTCATCAAGAGGAAAAAGAATCTGCTGTGGATATTTCAAAGTTAAAAAAAGTAATAAATGTGCTTCCAAGAGAGCCGCTGCCTTTTTTTTCTCTTGGCTGCCTATGTCCCCCTGCTGTGAGGACACGGCCTGTCCAGCTGGATTAGAAACAGCAGCACATGACCCCAGGGCTCCAAAGGCTTCCAAAGGTCTGTAAAGCCCTCTTGTTGTGGTCTGAATCCCTGTCCCGTAGCTCGGGAGGGAAAAGCAGGGTCACTGCAGATGGCAGCCACTTCAAAGCAGCACAGGAGCTCCTAAGGCCTCAAGTGAGGCTCAGAGGGAACAGGGACCTGGCAGGGCAGGTACAGCAGCACATCCATTCCACTGCCCTGGGGTAAAGGTGGATGTGTGTTGTCTGATAAATATTGAGAAGTGACAAAGGAGAAAGCACCTCTGGCAGGGGGAAGCTGTGCTTGGTGTGAACGTGACTGACTGGAGTGGAGAAAACGCTGGGCACGGGCTGACTCCGAGCAGCAAGTCAGGTTCCTGAGTGTAGGGTGGGTTCAGATACCACAACTGAGACACCGAGCTCGGCGTGACGTGCTCAGCTCTGCCGCTGACCCGGCTGCGCTCTCGCCACGGTGACTCCAAAAACCTCCCACGCTGCGGCACCAAGCGACAGCATCGCTGCACTGGGGACCACCCTCCTGCACAGGAATCAGCTGCTTCTCCACTCCTGGGCCCAAACAGCTTTACACACCCTTGATTTGCCTCAAATGTAGGCAATTCCTCACTAAGTGGGTTTTTTTAATCTTGATGAATTCCCACATTTTCTCCATATTAAGCAGAACAAGAATGGATAAAGGTTTTCCTAGCGCAGTGTGTATTTAATATGTACGTGTGTGGAGCTCCTTACACCTCTATACATACTCAATCACACGTGACAGCAACGATTTGGTTCCATATCTGTGGCCAAGAAAAGCCAGCAAGACCCCACATTTGACCAGGGAGTCAAACCCAGGTCAGCCGGACATAGCTGACAAGGAACAAAATTATTGCTTTTGTTTATAGAAGATCCCACATTACTGTTGCTAAAAACCTGTATCATGTGGACTGGTGATTTTTTTTTTTTCAAGTAATAGCGAGATCTTTGTCAAGTGACAGCAAGATCCATTTCTCAGAAGTTCTACACACAACAGTAGAATGCTTGAAGAGCTTGAAAATTCATGGTGACGCACCAGGAAGCAGAGCCCAGCCATGCAAAGCACATCATCTCTGCAGGGTGTGCTACAGGAAAGCAAAAAGAACTGTGAGGACACTGGATATCGAGAGAAGAGTAATCACGGTTGTACTGGGGCTAAATGTTACCCCAAGAAACCGACATGTGCTTCCTCAAAGAGCTGGGAGTTGTGTCCCACAGGACAGTGTGGTTGGCTCTGCCAGGCTGGTGGCCACCTTACAGAATTCCTAGCGCATTTGCCAACTTATTTTAGCAAATGGAGAGAATTAAAAAGAAAAACAGTGTTGGTTTTGACATTCAGGACTCACAAAAGACTCTGTTTCTGCAGCTCGATGGTCCCTCCTCCTCTCCTTTCCCAGGGAATCACATTCATATTGCAGGCTTAGTTCAGGCACTTTATAGAAAATGTTCATCTGGAGTAAAAAGTCTGCAAAAGATATTTCTGCATAATTTAAAAGTAGCATTTCAGTCCCATTAGAGTTTGATATTCAGGTCCCACCACACCATTAGGGTACTTGTTACCTCTAGATTTGACTGTTGCCGTGAGACATTTGAGGCTACTGTCGAGCTGTAGGTAAGGGTTCTTCATAAACAAAAATATTTTCCTACCTATTAAAAAAAAGGAAAAAATACTAAATGCTTTATACAGACAGAATCTGCTACTATGGAAATAAATAATATGGAGAGGATAAAACAGTGTCTTAGCTGCAGATGCTAAGCCATGGAATGTCCCATTCTCTGGAGACTAGCTGCTGGTCGGCAGGAGGATCTCCAGGTCTTTGCCGTTCGACACCACGGTGGTGTTGGAGCAGCTACTCGCCACGTCCAGGGGAGCACCCAGCAAGGAGGCCTGGGAAGAGGGTTTGGTTAGTGGAGCAGGAGCAGCGGGGGACTGAGCGAGGCCAGGCTTCTTTGGAGGAATGGGAGGAGGGTTCCCTCTTTCTGCTCTGGGAATGGTTGGTGACTTAATTCCAGGAGACAATGGGCTCAGTGGACTGGAGACCTTGCCAGAGCTTGGAGAGTGGCCAGATTCGTTTTTGGGGCTGACGGCGTTTGCCAGGTTTCGATAGTCCGTGCCAAAAGGCGAGCTGTTAGGGGAGACAGGCTTAATGGGTCCCTGCTGGCTGGTAAACCTGGACAGGACCTGAGTGACCGTATTGCGGGCCAGCTGCTTGGCAGCAGAGTTATCTGCCAGGGTAGGAGACAAATCCCGCGAGGGCGGGCTCTGCAGCCCACTCGACTGATGGTCCTGCTCAGCTTGAGACTGAAACTTGTGCCGGGCAGCATGGAAACGCTGGTTGATCCCCACCTGGTAGGATGACTGGTAACCAGGGCTGCTCGCCGAAGCTCCCACTAAGCGTTTGGTGAGCACTGGTGAGGAGCAGGGAGAAGGCGTCAGGGAGGAGGCAGCTGTGCTGCTGGGAGACAGGGAGACCCCGCTGGAAGGGAGCTGGGACATCAGATGCACCGGTGACTCTGTTCTTACAGGAGAACTTCCATTCTCAACTGCGTTTTCCGGGGCTGCCCCAGCAGATTTCTCCTTGTGAGCCTGGGTCTCTGCTGCACTCGTCTGCAGCTCAACACCCGCCTGCGCATCCGCTTCGCAGTGCCCGTTGGATTTTGCGTAGGAATGAGTAGGCGTGGCAGGGCTGGGATGCACGGCAGGCACAGCTTTGCTTGTGCTGCTGGGATTCGCTGTGTCTGCCTGCAGACACTCTGTCTGGCAAGACACTGACTTCACCGTGGCACTGTCAGTAGCAACAGCCCTGGACACCACCACGGGGCTTGGCTGCGAAGATTCAGCTGGACTGTGCTCCTGGCAAGAACCCTCCAGCTCTTTCAGGGCTTTCTTCAGACCTTCCACCTCTTCTTTGAGTGCTTTTGTACGGTTTTCTTCTCTGTTCAGCTTGGCTTTCAGCTGTTCTCTTTCAATGTCAAACTCTGAGAGCTGCTTTTCTACTTGTGCTTCCATCTGTAAACCCCGCTTCCTCTTGGCTGCCAGCTCCTCTTCCAGTTTACTCACCTTACTCTTCTCTTTTTCCAGTTTCAAGCTCAGTTCTGCTGTCTTCTGCCCCTCTTCAGCCGCTTTGGCAGTGGCTTTCTTGCACTCCACCACAAGCATGGAAGAGAGTTGCTTGTGTCGTGCCCTTTCCTCCTCCAGTTGGCTGGACAGCTTCTTCTGTTCTTTCTCAAACTTCTTAACTTGGGATTTTTCAAACTCCAACTGGAAGATAAAAGCAGAAAAAGACTGTAAGGGAAACACAAAACCTCATGAAGGTAAATGAAGTATAATAATGCCCAGAAATGAATGGGGTTACTCTCTATCCTGGGAGAAATTCCCTGGTAAAAGATGGGCGTGGCTATGGAGGAGGTTCTTGCCCAGGTATCCGCAAGAGAGTCTTGTATGTCTCACGATGAAAGCCAATTGACCTTTAGGTACCCACCCAGCCTGCCGTGCCCTGACTGAACAGGCGATTTGGAGCGAAGCTTCCTCCCACCTCACTCACTGCTTTGTCCCTTTACCTTTTAAAGGCACGTAGACTTTAAAATGCTGATGCGAGATCTATGTTTAATAAAGTCTACAGTGCTCAAATAACAGAAAACAGTAGCTTAAATATTTATTATGCTCTCTGAACAACACCCCCGGGAGATCGTTCACGACTTGTTCTGAATTTTGAGAGCTGCCATTTGCAAGTACAGCCCTGTTCTCGAGAATCTCTCCGACTGCAGGCTGAAGATTGCCTATTAACAGCTTCTAGCACTGCTCAGCTAGAAAACACCCCCCAAAATTAAGGTTGTTGTTCATACTGGAACAGCAGAAGCCTTACAGAAGAGGGAGGTCCCTGCTACTTGTTCCACAACGAAGGTGCAATTAGGCATCACTACTGAGTTCACCACCCAGGAGCCTTGGGTTTCCGTGGGCTGGGCAATTGTAGCTACTGAGCATACCTGCTGGGTGAGCCTCTCCCGCTCCTTCTCCAGCATGTAGGTGACATCATCGCCCTCCGCCGTGTCCTGGGCGTGCCGCTGCCTCTCCTCCTCCAGGTCCAGGATCACCTGCCAAACAAACTCCCATCACTTGGGTGCCCAGCACCCTCACGAGCTGGTGTGACACGGGAGGAGATCAGCACCATCGCACAGAGTCCAAAGCCAAATGACACAGGAGAGCAACCCCTGCAACCTCAGACATCCAAATTCAACTCCAGATCTCAAAAAGGCAGCTTGTACAAGTTACAGCACTATGTTATGATCTGGTACATGAGGTCTGACACAATAAAACGAGGCTGACCCTATAGCTCAGGAACCAGGAATGGGAAGAGAGAGACCTCAACAGGCACCATGTGCAGCCGTGTGTCAGCTCTGGAGGGAATGTTAGGAAGTGATCTCAGTCGATGCTCTTAATTTGTTAAATAAAGAGAGCTACAGTCACAGTCTCAGGGTTTTTGTGTTGGACCACGTAGTTGAGTCATTTGCAAAAGAAGGAAACCTCACACTGGCTGCGTCTTCATTTTATTGCTAAATATCTAAACTGCGTGCTTTCCTCCAGACTCAGGACAGCCTTGGGAGTCCACACGACCTGCCCTTGGCTGCACGGTGCCCTCATCAGATTCTTCTGGCAGGAACATCAATGTGAAACCCGGTGGGAGCAGAGGCACCAGCACAGGGACTGTGCACCAGGAGCCTCGGGGCACTGGCCGTTACAGGACGATCCTCGCTGCGGTTCCAGCAGGGATTCGCACACAGGCTTCTCCCCCAATTCCTTACCAGGGATTTGAGGGCTGCAGTGCGAAGTTTATTTTAAAGAACATTAATCTGTTCTTCCACTTAAGAACAAGATGAGCTCTTGAAGTGAAACTGCTTGCCATAAGGACCCAGTTAAGGAGCTCCTTCAGCTTTAATGCTGAATTACATGAATAATTGAAATTCTATTAACTCAACAAAGAAGGCAGCATACAAACTTGCCAAGAGACTCTGCAATATCTCACCACCAAATGGTAGGCTCTCCCAACACACACTCACCGGGAACTTAGCAGCTTCTCAGTCTTCCTGAAATTTAAGCTTCCAAACAATCACAGAATCATAAATGTTGGACAAGACCTCTAAGATCTCCCAGTCCAATCGTCAGCCCAACCCCACCGTGTCGACTGAACCATGTCCCAAAATGCCACGTCTGCAAGTGTGCTTAAGTATCTTTAAGTACACAAGGAAGCCTTTTTACAGGAAGGATAGAAGGTTAACAAAACTCAAGGCATTTAAGTGTTTTTGCTGAAGTTAATAATTGTGTTTGATAATACGTTAACTTCTGCACATCTTAGCTGAAGCCAGACCTACCTTTCTGTGCCTGCTTTCCGCAGCAGCCAGCTGGGATAACATCCTTTCCTGCATATTCTTGCAATGTTTCATCACCACTTTCAAAATAGATAAGGGATTGGAGCATACTGGTTGCTTTTCACCGTGATTTCCCTCTTTCAGGGTTTCAAAATCTCGCTGCAAGGCCATTAATGGATCACTGATGTTGTACTTCCCATAGCGTTCTTCAATGAATGTGTCTCTGTGCTGGGCCTGCAACACGAAAACAAGTTTGCATTTCAGTACACTTGAAACAGAAAATTAGCTAAAGAAAGCAATTTGTAGTTGATATTCCTCTTCTCCAGTTTTCCACTTCGAGATAGAAAGACCTTAGTACAGTCTGATCCACATCCTGTTATCTGCTGTAAGAACAAGAGTATTCAGACAGGAAAAAACATGATTCTGACAGGTTAAAGGTCCTTGGTTAAGAGAGAACCCAGCCGAGGCATCTACCTGCTGGGGAGCAGCGCGGTCCATGCCACCCGTGGGACCTCCAGAGCCCACTGGGGCCTCACCACTTCAGAGTAGGCCAATAACAAGGGACGAACACTCTGTTTTTCACATCCTAGGTGCACTTCCCATCCCTTTATCAGCAGACTCTGATCACGTAATTTATGACTATGAAAAGATAAGTGATGGTGAGGACAACAATCCTTCACTTGCCATAAGGGATTTTAAATTGTCACCATTGAATGCTTCAGCTAGGCTGGAAGGTAATAAACCCACTCATTAATATGTTTTAAATGGGTTAAAGTTGATGATCTCACACTAATAATGACAATAAATCCTGGAAGGATCAACCCAGCTCTTGTTGGCCGCATCAGCACGGCGTAGCTGATGTCCCCATGCTCCACAACTGCTCCTGCTCTCCAAGTAAGGCACTCGTGTCTTGAAAACCATCGCAAAACACACATTTCCACAGCTGGAACACAAGCACATGTGCATCATCCCCAGGCAGCCTGAAATGAGTGTGTGTGTGTATTACATAAAGCATGGGCTCAAATAATTTCTCACTGTTGAACAAAGTGGACCCAAACAAGGTAGAATCAAAAGGCAGCCTGGCTTAAAAACACAGCATCTCCACTCTACATTCAGTCTCCTGAACATTCTCATTCCACCACTCCCTGCTATGCCCATGACTGACATTCCATAACTGTGTGACAGGAAATAAGGTAAACATCAATCCTTGCTCAATAGAAGATGTAATCATTTACTGTTGTATCAGTGGAAGGGCTGTTGTGTGTTTCCCTCAACTATGGCACCATCAAAGAATTCCTTCTTGAGCAATTAAAGCATTTTATTCTCCCAACAGCCTATAAATCTGTAAATTGTTAATAAAATCCTTAATGTTCTCATCCAGACTAAACAAAGTTGAGTTTCTCAAGAAGTAGGACAGGAATGATTTGGTTTCTCTGCAGACACATAAGAATTAAGGCAACACACATCCTAGGCTTTGTTTACAGTGTTTAGAATTAGCCATTCCAGCTGGAAATCTGTCTGTTAGGATACCGACAGCCTTATCCAACCAAAGGACTACAGTGAAGTTCTAAAAACCTAAGACATCATAAATACACAGATATTACAAGATTGTATCCCTCTTTATCAGGAATATCCATCAGGAACAGTGGATAGAGCTCAAGATATTGTTCTAACTTTACATACAAAAAGAAGAGGAAGGAAAAGATCAGCCCTGGAAATGGGAGGGTGGCCCTGGATAATGAGCCACTCCTGGTTTAATGAATCACAGGAAAAACTACAGGGGCCTTTTTTTGTCTGTGGAACTGGGAATCTTCAGTAATTCTGAAGAACTCATAAAAACAACTCAACCAAACCTCTTCATAACATGCAGGGAATTTCTAACTGACTCAAATGTTAGAAAGTCCATAAATACAGCCTGGGATGGTCTGATGGCTCTGAGAGAGGAGCTCCTCTTCTCTTAAACCCAACCACCCGTTGCTGGTCACTTCACAGTTGAAGGACTGGGATTGGGTCACAGCCAGTACCCACCAGCTGTTTTTTTGCAGTACTGAAGGTGCAACTGACGCCTGGTTTTCCCTCTGCTCCCCTGCACTGGGTTCTGGCCTCTCTGAATTCAGCCAGGCAGCTCAGTTCCTGTCTGGGACAGGACAAGACATTCTTCCTCACTGCTTTGGGCAGCTCAGCGTCGATAAGCAGAGACAATCACAACCCTAATGACTGTCTCAAACCCAGCAGCCAGCAGAGCACAAACTTTTAATTAAAGTCATCTATATGACAACTCCTAAACAGGTCGCCCTACACTGACCACATCCAATTTACAACAAACAAATCCAGTGCTTTGGCTTTTGGGCCATCACGCGCTTGGGAACACAAACATGGATTTTCAGGTTGCTGCTCCTGGTGCCCCCATGCTACCGGTCCCACTGAGTCACCAAAATAACCAGGACGGTTCTTCCAGAATTAAGTGGCAGTGCCAGAGCCCCCCCAGGTTGTTTTACACAGGTACTGAGCTGTCCGATACGGGAGCCACATCTCCCATAGCTTACGCTCCTCTCTCAGGCCACTCTCCAGCAAAACTTCCAGTGACACTGGAGCTCATGGATAAACAGCTCCAAGGGTTTTGATCTTGTCCTGTCTGAACTGGAATTCAGTCTTAAAACCAGGTTTTGTTCAACTTTCAAACCAGAAGTGACCTGATGATGAAAGAGAAACAATCTATGAATGAACCCAAATCAGAAAAATCAACTGAGATCCCAGTATCAATCCACATAAATCCACAAGAAATCAAGCTTCAGTAACACAGAAATAAGGCTCCAAAAACATTGTTAACTTAGGAGTGAAAAATCTAATCCAGAAAGCCAAATATGAGAGACATCCAGCCATCAACACCAACTGCTCTCTGAAAGAAGACGCATTCCCCTGCAGTTAGAAGGTACCTAACTTGGTATCTCCAACTGTACCATCTCAAATTTGCAGATGGACGAATTTCCCATCAAACTTCAAACTCCAAAAGCAACTAAACGGAATACTTGGTGATTTTTAGGGCTATTAAACTGCCCTCCCCCAACAGGAAAAAGACAACATTCAAGCTTGGGCTGCTCTTCAAAAAAGGAAGCAGCTACGCACGTTAACTGCTCTGAAAAACAGAACTCCTGACACTCAGAAGGACTGGGCACAGGCAGCGAGGGCCCCATTCCAAACCCCCAGCATTCAGCTCACATTCGGGTCATTGACCACTACCAGGCATCTGGAGAAGGATAAATCCACTTTCATGGAGCAGGAGCAATACCTGACACAGCTGGAGAGAGTTTTCCTGTGCAGGAAAGGCTTCACTTTGTTAGGGAAAAGCTCCTGTTTCCTCTTGGAATTTTAAGGCTATTTGATGAATGTTTCCCATCATCTCTTCGCGTATTTTTTTTTTTTTTACTAAAAGCTTTCCTTTTACTGAAACCTTGTTTACGAGACAGCGTTTTCTCCCTGCCTTCAATAACCTCCACAACTTGTTTTACTGGAACATCGAACAGGGAATTTCCAAGGCTTGTTTCAAGCATGTTTTTGGACACAAAGCAGAGCATGGCTCCTGTCTGTAATTTAGCGTTCGGGTCCCAGCCCTCAGCATGACGCTCGCTGCTCATTAACTGCAGCTACTGCCTGTGCCACTCTCCAGCAAGAATTTCCAGAGAAGTTCCTCCTTCGTTGTAATCTTTAAATAGCTTCTGATTGCCTCGAACTTCCTCCTTAGCTCCTCTCCCTGGAGACAGATACTGGGAATAAAGAGAAGCTGAGGTCAGAGCCATCGCTGACGGAGCGAGGGGAAATGGGGGTGGGACCACTTGCTTTGCACAAAAATAAATGTCAAGAAGCTGGAGAGGGTTTCCTTGAGCTCTGGTTCTGCAGCACTGCCTCACAGAGACCCACACAAGAGAAATCACACTGCTTATATACTGATCTGTCTTAATTGCCATCATTATATCGAGTGAACAGACCAGATGAACGAGCGCTGCCCAGATTTGCCCACACAGGGCCTGGTATCAGCTCTGAAAAACTTAACAGATTTGCTTAGGAAACGCCAATCAACATCTTTTCCTGGGAACTTCAGGTCCGTAGTGCAGATGGGACAAACCCCAGGGTGGGTCTGGCCATGCCCAAGGTCCCAGCACCCTCGGGATCACAGACTGCACTTTGGTCACTGCTGAAACAAGGAGCCCGGCAACACCCAGACGGACGAAACCGAGAGCTGGAGCCATTCCAGCGGGGAAGCCATGCCCACACCTCGCCCCTCCCTCAGCAAGAAGGTGCAAAGAACCAGTCTGGCAAAAGATTCTGGCAAACAGTGCTGCTTCAAGCAAGAAATAAACACAAAATTCCCCAAACTTGCTGGAAAAGCCTGAAGAAAAGCCGGCATTCCAGCAGGCCAGTGCCCACGGGAATGCTGCTCGATCTGAGCAGCTTTATAAGCGATGCAAAAGCCCATTTTGCCCCATCTGTGAAGGATTTGCAGCATCTGCAGTAGGGTTTTGTATTACTGAACTTTCTTCTATTTAAACAAGACTTTTTGTTCTTGAAACTGCACTGTAACCTTAATTTTTAAATCCACTGCCAAACAAACAATTTTGCCATGCATTAATTCAGCTTTAGAGAGTGAATCACTGAACTCAGGAGCAAAGCAATGTCATTAACATCAAATAGATACTTTCTATGCTGGAGTAAATCGCCTAAAGCCTTATTAACATAGAAGAATAAGCCAGGAAGCTGTTTCCTATTGTCTAAAAGTAAACAGAACTTCATTCCTAATGTATGGAAAATCCTCATTTAAAGAGCAGGGGGCAGGGAATGAAGTGCTCTCACACAGCGACGGAGACCCACCTCAATTCTGAATTGTTCCCACTCACAGGGTGCTATTGTGGAAGCCCAACCTGTGCTTCACGCAGGCAACAAGGACCAAGCTCCAGCCCCTGGTGTTACGCAACTCCGGGACAGCGTCTGTTTCTTTGGATTGGTTAAATGTGATTAGAACTACAGGAAAAGGAGCACAATAAGAAGGGAGGCTGAGGGTCTGTTCTGAGGAGAACGTTTAGGTTTATAGAGCGGACAGGAAGCTGCATATCAGGAGGGTGATGCAGCCTTCTGCCTGCAGAGCTGGACTGGGCTGCGCCGATCCTAACGCAGCCTGGGGACCAGGGATGGGCACAGCTGGAGACCCCAGCACCTCGTCCTGCTGCCACTGCAGCCTGGGCTCTGAAGGGAGTTTCCCTCTCCCAGGAAGCAGAGCTGTGGCTGCTCCCAGTCAAGCTTTTGTTGCCCCTTCCCTCCTACATTCAGTTTTCCTCGCCTTTGGAAAATGCAACACAACAGTGCATCCCTCACATGAGGGGGGAACACAGCACTGACCCGTGAGTAGCTCCATGTCTTATACCACATCATTATCAAGCATAGGTTACAATTTAATTTCATTTCATCCCAGTTATGAGCATTATGTCAAAAGGTATTTTAACCTCTGCATGCAAGAGGGAACTGCAGGTTAAATTTCAACAGAGGAGATAATTGCGTTATGCTACCCAAGGTAGATGGTTAAAAAGCCCTTGGAACAGAGCTGCTGCATTCCTTCCCCTCGGTCCCTCTGTGCTCCATTACACTCTGCAATATTAAAGTGATGTTTGCTTTGGTAACACATCCTGACCACACAGAACTGGAATCCTAATTCCAGGACAGAGGAGCGATCCACAGCCTGTTGCAAGACAGAAGCTGAGCCTTCCACCCGATGGAGAGCTTTCAGAGGGCAACAAGGCTCCTCCAAACCAAAAAGAGTGTCTAAACGTAAAAACAATTAGTAATAAACTGATTTGGAGGAGGATCTCCTTCCCCAAAGGTGTCTGTACTTGGAACCAAGCTGCAGCAGCTGCTGCAGGAAAATCAAGTACCTGCAGCATAATGTTTAAACATCAGTGACAGGTCAGTTTGAAAAAGCCTTCAATATCCAACCCTGTCACAATTCATTTTTTCAAAAATCCACCCCTTCCATCAATTTTACCACTGTTTTTTTCTCCTTACAGAGGCTGAGCACCAACGAAGCATCCCTCAAGAAGCAGCAGCATCACAAATGGACTACACATCTTCAGAGGATCCTCTAGGCTTGACACTAATGCAGAGAACTGGCCACAGCCCACACTGCCCAGCGAGGGAAGCAGAAGAGCTACTGCTGTACATGCCAACAGCATTCCAGCCCCAGTTCGCCTTCTATACCTGGAAGAAAGAGATCCTGCTTGCTCTGCCACCACCCCTGCCTTGGCCCATCACGAGTGCTCACAGAACTGTGACCTCTGCTGATGCAGGCTGACGATGACTCTTTGCATGGGGTACCTGCGTCACGGGACAGCGGTGATAATGCTTGTGCCAGCAAAGGGCAAGTGGAGGCAGCAGAGCCAGCACCGCGCCAGCTTCCACCGGCTCCGCACAACGCACAGCCACGGTGTTCTTCTCCTGGTGGGAGGATATTCCCACTAAGAGACTCATCCGTGATGCCTCCTGGTGAGAGGGATTTGTGCTTTAAGAAGCTCTGCTTACTAAAGGAGAACAAACCAACAAAGGCAGCCTGATGGGCCTTTTGCATTTCTCGCGACAGCACAAACACTCTGCTCTCTATCAGAAAGGATGAAAGCGCACACACAACGCTGTATTTAATGCTGAAATGCTTAATGCAGCCAGCTTTCAAAAATTAATTCCAAGAGGCAGAACGATAAATAGCAGTTATGATCTAATATTGGTGATATTCAGAGGGGACTCTGAACCAGCAGTAAACCTTTGTCTCTGAACTTGGCCTTGGATGCAAGCGCTCGGCAGAGGCTACAGCAGCACCACTGTCTCTCATGGTGGTGCTTAGGACATACCTTCAAGGCTTCGATGACGAGATCTCTTGCTTCTAATTCCCCCTCAAGAATGCTGAACAGCGTCAGTAGTTCTGGTTTGCTCAGTTTTTCCAGATTCATCCTGAAAACCTGAAAAATGGAACACAATTTACCAGGTGTTTCTTTGTATGCAGACATCAGTATTCTGAGCTGTGACACACCATCCCCATTTAACTTCAGCTCCCAGTGTTTTGGGTTGCAAATTGCTTGGGTGGAGAAAGTGGAGAATGCACAAGGGGATCATTGTCTCTTCCCCATCCCAGAAGATGCATTTTTCCCCTTTTCCCCAGGGGTCACAAACATCTGCACACCCAGATGGTGCGGGCAGGACGCACAGCACACACGACACTGTAACATGCACCAAGAGGTCACCAGAGTTAACAGGAGAGGAAAAAACATGGATATTTCAAAGCCACTCGACTGCAAATTACACATCTGGATCCCACAGCTGTAGACATCCCTGAAGCTGTGATAAACTTGGGCCAAGCCAGGCCACCTACACAAATCCAATGGTAACGTTCACATTTCAGAGTGAGGAACTGTTTCGTCGGAACACCATTAGGCATCCCTGATGGAACAGGTCCAAATCATTTTGCAAAAAATCAATGACACACAAAACACACATTTAATTACTGTTCTTTCAAACTGCTTCAATATCACCATCATTTATTAAATATGATTGTATATCCTGCATAAGAACAAAGATCCATCATCTGAACTGCACATAGAAAAAGCCTTTCTTCCCCTGCACCTTTGCTGATACTTAAATTCCCCAGTAATAAGCCAATTCATTATATTATTTTGCTAACAATGGCAATAACCTCACAGACTAAATCCTTTTCTCCGATGCAAATAAACCTGATTATGATACAGTTGTGTGCTTTGCACAATGAAATGCACAGGGTCCAGGTCACATCCAACTTTTGCCACTCTTGTTATCAGTCAGAAAATGCTGCAGCATGAAAAACCTAAACAATTCAGTGATTCTGTGAAGCTATCAATCTGTGCTTCCTTGGCAAGTGATAAAGGGTTAACTTCATCTCTCCCAGAGGAGCCTATCCAGCTCAAACTCTCACCTGAACTCCAACTTTTCTGAAGTCACTGCTACTTTACAACTGTTTAGCATAATCCCGCCTTGGAGAACTATGCACTAATGCAAGTTCGGTCTTGTTTGTGCCAAAGCAGTTTTCCAGTTGATGGGAACAGAAAGTCCTGCTTACAGGGAGGAGCAGGAAGCCTTCAGACAGCACAAGAGATGAGGAATCTACCTTGCATCCCTTTGCTGTGCAGGCAGGTTTCTCACCGTGCACACAAATTCTTGCTTCACGCATGGAGTTCCACAAAGCAGGAATCCTTCTTACACTTTCCAGGCCTGCTCTTCCTCTCCAGGATGTGAACCTGACCACCTCCCTCAGCTTTGGGTTCAGCTGCCAGTGCTTCTGTCTCCACGGGGAGCCTGGCCAACGGAGAGCACCGGGAAGGAGCGGGATTTACAACTTGTTCATCCCAGACAAAAAGGGTGAGAAGGCCACACAGATGCAGCAAATTAATGTTAATGCATAAATAAAGAGCCATATAGGGTGAGAAAGAGGGGGCCTGTCCCTAGCCTTTAACATTTACCCTGCTCATGTTGGTACTTAAACCTGGGCTGCACCAGGTCTGGGATCTGGAAGATCTAAACTTCTCTTCAGGAGATCCACAGCTTAATTTCCAAACCATCTCAGTCCTTGCTCAGACTGAATCCGTGCTCATGGCAAACGGCAGCAATTTTTTTTTGCCAGACACCCATCGAGTTATATTTGTTTTGTGGCATTTTAAGCCAGAACTAAAAAGGAGAAGTTTTATTGAGACTGCAGAACAAAGTGTACCATCCAACTCCACCACCACAGGGCAGTAAATTTTGAAGGTGGACTTTCACTGTGACTGAATCCATGGCTTTATCCCAAAAACATGGCACAGAAACACCCAGCTGCACCTCTCCACCAGCTACCGAAGGGTACGCTCCAAAGACGAGGACAGCTACCAACTGCAGCTTCATACTCTGAGCTGTTAGTCTGGGCAGTGATCATTCCTATTCTATGTTCTAAACACTCCCATTGTGATTTGTACTTCTCAGTGTTACAGAAATAAGCTGTGCTATTCTTAACGTCCTTCTGTGCCTGTAGGCTTTAATCAGCTTTAACAGCATAAACAGCCCTGTCCTAAAATACCTGGGTAAGAATCCTCACAGGAACAAAGAGGAGGAGCCAGTTTGCACAGCGATCATTCACACAACAACAAGAGGTAACATTACAGATACGCAAGCAGTGCAGCCTCAGCTTCCTTGTGTGCTATAAAAGAGCTTCCCTGCTCTGTTTGCAAGGTTATTCCATGCTGCAGAGACAGCTGACTGTGACCCACTGAACTGCACCTCTATCCTGTACTGATTTCCAGGGAACTTTGTAAACCATGGGAGCACAACTAGCAGATCCTCATTAGGCTGGAGCTGTAACGGTCCCAGACACTCTCTTGTAGGGTCACCCAGTATTGGGGAGCTGGAAAATGGAAAAAAGCTCTATGCATTTCACATCACTATTTTATCACGAGAAGCATCTCTGGGTCACAGAGCTAATAAGCACATATTGGAGCTCATCCTTTCCTATCCGAATCCAAATCCCTTCCTGGTGCTTCAGGGCACAGGCTCCCGAGCTGATCTTTCCAAGACTGCTTTCCAGTTACACATCCCTGTGCCTCCTGCTTTTTACTAAAGGACCAGGCCAACCCTGCTCAGTTGCCCAGTTCTCCCCCTTCCAAATGTCCCACTGTGCCAAGCGGATCTGTGCTCGTCAGCTGGGAAGCCTGACTCATTATTCCAAAGCCTATAACCAGCAGACAGAGTTTCACAGCATTAGGAACCCGACCTGGAAACACCCAGGGCAAATTCCCTTTCTGCATTCAGCAAGATATCCCGACCAGTGCAACCACACGGATCACAAACCGCAAGGACCACAGCAGTTCAGTTGATGGTGTAAATATTTTCCCTGAGGCCAAGACATATCACCATTTTTGGACAATAAGCAAGAGTTTAGAGCATAAACAAAGATGATAACACACTGCTTGCCTCAAGGTAAACTTCCTTTCAGCTTCGCTATGGGCCATCTCCTCAGCAGACCCACAACTACCCTTGAGAGAGCCAAAACTCTTCTTTTGGAAGTAATCTCCCAGCATTTAATTGAAAATAAATATCAAGTTTAAGCGTGCGTACAACCAAGCTAGCAACCCAGGGGAAGTTATCTTTGGCATGTGCCACTTCAGGAACAAGAGATAAGCTTCCAGTCCGTGGCAGCTCCTCCGCGTGCCGAACCACACTCTGACGATTATGAAACCATTCCAGGTTATATTTTGCTTGGGCATACGTACAAACAAGCACAAACCGAGTCAACCAACATCTCCGGTACAGAAGAACTTCACCCACCGACCTCAGTGAAGGTCTGAGACACCACACAGTGAGCAAAGAGCAGCCACAGCCCGAGGGACTCCGTCAAGTGGAAGCTTCAAGATACTCTTCTGCTTCTTTAAAAAAACTTGTGAAGAACGCAGCCTGTCATTCCTGTTTTCCTCTGGAGGAGGGTATTTCCTCTCCTTTCATAGCCAGGGTTACAGCCACGCCAAAGCACAATGCCTCTATGTCTATAACCCTGAATCAGCTTCATTTTATTTTCCTGTCCCTGAAGAAGAACTGATATTTTCCAGGAGCTTGCATGGGCGTAATCACATTCACATGAGAACCTAAACAAGCAGCGTGAAAACTCTTGATGGACAAGTATTTAAAAACGCTGCTGCATGTGCAGGGTGACGCTCCAGTTGTTAAAGTAATTACACGATGCGTTTACATCGTAAAAAGCCAACATGCTGTATAATTGTGCATCCACAACACCAGCCAGCATTGCATCAGAGCTGGGGGGAAGGAGGTGATAAGCAGCATTTAAATCACCACCTCTGTGTCTGAGAGCCAAAGAATGACAGGCATGGACCCCCAAAATCCTCCTCACCTGCGCAGTTCCTGAACTGCAGCTTGGGAGGAAGCAAATCCCAAAATTCACCTGAAGTCCTTGAACAATCAAACCCCTAGGCGACCAAGGGGCTGCCCTGGTTCTACAGACCTTGTTGGATCCCTGGGGGGTCAGGACCAGCAGCCCTGGTCCTGCAGATCCCGTTGGGTCCCTGGGGGGCGGGGGGGCAGAACGAGCAGCCCTGGTCCTGCAGACCCTGACAGGTCCCTGGGGCAGGAGACAGGGGCCCGGGAGGCCAGCATCTCCCCACCACTCTGGTTCTGCAGAGCTTGCTGGGTACTGGGGGTCAGGACCAGCACCCCGGTACACCCCAATCCTGCAAGACCGTGCTGTATCCCAGGGTGGGAAGGGAAGGACGAGGACCAGCATCCCCCTCCACCAGCCTGCAGACTCCGTTGTGTCCTGAGGAGCCAGGGCCAGCATCCCCAAGGCCCCTGGTCCTGCATATCCCGCTAGGTCCCGCGAAACGGAAAGGGGGGCTTCGGGGAGCCAGGACCAACACCTCCAACTCTCCCTGCAGACCCCACCAGGTCCTGAGGGGCGGGAAGGGGTGACTGGGACCAGCATCCCCCACCCCCGAGTCCTGCAAACCCCGTTGGGACCGGTACCCTCCAAGCGCCCCGGTCCTGCAGTCCCTGCTGAGTCCCGGGGCGCGGGGATGGGGTGTCAAGGCAGTCAGCATCCCCTCCATCCCCGGTCCTGCAGTCCCCGCTGAGTCCCGGGGCGCGGGGATGGGGTGTCAAGGGAGTCAGCATCCCCTCCATCCCCGGTCCTGCAGTCCCCGCTGAGTCCCGGGGCGCGGGGATGGGGTGTCAAGGGAGTCAGCATCCCCTCCATCCCCGGTCCCGCAGACCCCGGCGGGGCGGGAAGGGGTCTGGGTACCGGGACCGCCGCCTCCCACCCAGGTACGCGAACCGCCACGGCCTCGCCCGCTGCCCCGGCACAGACCGCGCAGTCCCAGCCCGGGAGCGCCTTTGTGCCCAGGGACGGCGGAAGCCCCGCGGTGCCACCCCCGTAAGGAGCCGCCCCGGAGCCACCGGGGGGCCCGGGAGGGGGGGGGGGGCGGCAGGGTCGAACCCCGCCATTTCGCCCCTCGCCCACCGGGGCAGCGTCCGCCCCGGCCCAGGAACGCCCCCCGCCCGCCGCACCGACCTGACCCCGCTCCGCCGCCGCCGCCGCTCCCGCTCCCGCACCGCCCCGCTCCCATCCAGCCGCGCCCCCCGCTAAGCGATGGGTGCAGCCGCCAATCAGAACCGCCGCCCGACGCGCCAACGACCAATCAGATGCGAGGGAGGCGGGAAGAGGGCGGAGGTGAAGGCAACAGCCAATCAGAGGGCGGGACCGGGACGAGGCGGGCGGCGCCGGGGTGAAAATCCCTTTTGTTCGCGGCGGGGCGAGCGCGCGGCTGTGATTGGCGCGTCACTTCCGGCGCGCGCGGGGGGGCGGGGGTGTGGGCGGGGCTCGGGGCCGCTGCCTCCAGCGCCACTGCCTCAGCGCCAGCCCCAGCCCCAGCCCCAGCCCCAACTCAGTCCCCAGCCCCATTCTCAGCTGGAAAAGGCCTCCAAGCTCATCCAGCCCAACCGTCAGCACAGCCGCACCGTGCCCACCAAATTATGTCCCAAAGTGCCACGGCCACAGGCTTTTTGAACCCCTCCAGGGATGGAGACTCCACCACTGCCCTGGGCAGCCTCTGCCAGGGCTTCACCGCTCTGTCAGTAAAGAAATTGTTCCCCATATCCAACCTAAGCTTCCCCTGCACAACCTGAGGCTGCTTCCTCTCATCCCATCACTTCTTATTTGGGAGAAGAGCCCAGCACCCACCTCACCACAATATCCTTTCAGGACCTGCAGAGAGCGATGAGGTCTCCTCTCATCCTCCTCTTCCCTAGGCTAAACAGCCCCAGGTCCCTCAGCTACTCCCATAACCCCTGGGCTCCAGACCCTTCCCCAGCTCTGTTCCCTCCTCAAGACATACCAGCCCCTCAATGTCTCTTTACTAGTGAGGGGCCCAAAACTGAACCCAGGATTCGAGGCACAGCCTCACCAGCGTTGAGTCCAGGGACACAGCTCGGCCCCACTGCTGGTTTCCCTCAGGGTGCTTTATGACACCTGTGTTTATTTGTGAAGGAGCGTAACAACACACGCTGTTGCGCAGTGACTCACCTGGGCAAGGCCGGCGCTGTGGGCACGTTATGTGTCTGTCACAACTTTCATCTTTCACAAAGCCCGGGCAACTTTGCCACAGCAGACACTGAGGCCACACGCAGGTGCCACCAAAAGCTCAGTGTTTAGGCTCATGTCTAAGAAAGAGCCCAGAACATGGCAGGCGCTGTCGCTGGAGGCAGTGTCACCCATGGGTGCCTGTGCCGCAGCGGGACCGCTGCTGGGCGGTTGAGGCTGTTGAGGGCAGCAGGTTTTTCGCTGCCAGAGCTGCTTACCCAGCAGCCTGCTAAGCTGGCGTGGCAGTTGAAACGAGAACTAACCCCTTCTGTGGGGAACATGGTGTGTTGTTCCCTCTCTGCCCTTCCTTCATGACACGCTTGGCATTGCTAACATGCCAAGATCTGGTGAGATGAAAATGTTTTTTCATGGCCTTTCCTGCTACCAGGAGCCCCAAAGCAGAGAGTGCTGGGTTCAGACGCACTGTTGGGTGGTGATGGACTACAAACACAGAAGCTTCTGAAGCAGGGATTTCTAAATCCACGGGATTTCGGAATCCACTGCAAAAAAAGATCATCACATACTTTACACAGTGACAGTGCCAGCACTAGACCTGACCTCTAACTGTTGCAGTCTCCTGCTTAGTACGTTCAGAAGAAGACAGGTTTGTGTAGACAGGGTTGTCTGAACACTGTGCCTTAATTCCCAGCCTTGATAATACAGTGCCTCTGGTCTCACCATCTCTGAGCCCAGAGGAAAAGAACTCCTGTGGGTTACCTGTTCCCAACCATGTTGTGCTGTAAATGCCCTCACGGTGCTGGCAAGAAACTTGTACATTCAAACATCTAATTGCAATTACTGTACTGCTCCTGGCTCTACTTTTCACCTTTTGTCTCTTCTTTTATCTTTGGAATATCGTTTTCAGACAGATGTCCTTTCATCACGTACATGAAAAATAGTAACAGCTCATATCAAGGTTCCTGCCTTGTAGGCTTTTCTTCACTTCCTACGTACCACTCTCCATCCCCACTAGAGAAGGGACAGTGCTGGGTGAAGAGCAAGGATGGGCCGGAGAGGGTTTAAGAGCAGGAGGATGCTCTGAGAAACTCTGGAGGAAGGGGTGGCTGCTGGCAGAGGGAAACCTGTGTCTGCGGGAGATTTGCTGGCTGTGGATGAAGAAAGGGGAAGGGGGATAATGGAGTGCCACAGATGGAGGGAGGCAGGCAAAACAGAACTGGAGTTAACTCACCACATCCCGTGAGTGCAGGACACAGAGCCTGCCAGGGAAATCTCAGCTGTAAGCTGGCACAGCACATCATCCCTCTGGGAGAATGGGCTTTGGGGAAAAACTGGGCAGGCTCAGAGCTATTTGAGTGGTCAGGGCCAGGAATTCCTGCTCCCACATCACTGTAACGGACGCGTTCTGATGCAGGCGTTCCCAACCACCGGCATTTTTGCCTTGGCTTTAAGAAGTCAACAGAGTTTTGAAATGAAATGCTTCCAAGGTTTTCAAAACTGGAGGCGAATGCCCACAGCAGCGGCTCAGCACAGCACTGGGGGTTTGCAGGCCCAGAGCCAACTGGATGTAGGCTCAGCAATCAGTCAGGAATCCCCACAGCTGAAACACGGGTGGGTTTGGGATGCGCTCGCTCTTCGCGTGGCCGCAGCTCCCCCGCGTGTCCGCAGCGCTCGCTGCCGAGGGCCGAAACGGCAGCTTTGCTTTTACTGCTTTTCCAAATACCACAGCTCAGAACTAAAACGTTATTTATGTTTGCATCAGAAAATAGCAAGGAAGGGTTTGGTTTTCCAGCTTGGCATAGATTGCCTGCATAATAACTCTGCGTTTCTTTCCTGACACTGCTGCAAACATTCCTGTCGCTGCCCAATCCCACTCTTGGAAACGCAGGAGACAGGAGAGCTTTGTGCAGAATGAGCTTCGCATGAGGCTGATGACTGAGTGGCGATGAATCAAGCGTGTAAAGGTCACAGATGCGTGAGTTACATCAGAGAACATCTGGCACCAAAAGCTTCTCTGTTCTGGGGCTCAGTGAGGACATCCATGACCCCAACACAGCTGAAGAGAGTCTGAAACATCCTCAGTGGTCTCAGGGAGGGCAAACTAAACAACTGTAGCCTTGAAACCCAGCAAATTAGTACAGGTGGGAGAAAAAAAACACTTCTTAGCAGAGCTCATATGCTCATGTAGAAAAATATATTCAGCTGCCAGCTGGTCTGGATTTGGGGGGAATAACTCAGCAGCACAGGTGGAGCCCTTGACCTGCACCAGGTGGTTTGGCCACCTCTTTTTTGTGTATTATTTTTAGCATGCAGCTGATTGCCAGGTGAGTCAGATCTGGGCAGAAAAATGAGGTGTCTACCCAAGAGGGTGTGCAGGGTGGATTTCTGATACAAAGGAACAGCAGAGAAGTGCCAAGGTAAGAGTGGAATCACTGCAGTATCTGCCTCTACACCAGGAGAAGCACAGGTAGGTGCAGGTGGTTCTGGCTTGTCCGGTGGCTGGAGACTGCAAGGAGCTGCCTGGCAGCTGTGGAAGGGAAACAACAATTTGTAGAACACAGATTTCATTGATACTTGGACAAATTTCACTTTAACTTAATTCTGCCTCGTGGTGAGCTGGTGGAAGAGTCACACTGACATCCTGATCCAGTGGGAGGTGTCCCTGCCCATGGCAGGGGTTTGGAACTGGATGGGCTTTGAGGTCCCTTCCAACCCAAACCATTCCATGGTTCTATGATCTTTCCTGAAGTATCACATGCAAGAGAGATAAACCACAAATACAAACAATTAGAAAGGAGCACATCTGTCATGTTTGTGACGCTGTCGGAACAGAAGGCATCTGGGAAAAGAGCCAGCCCTGCCTCCCTGGGAGTTATATTTTTTTTCCTCTTTAAATACTGTATGGCATCCATCTCTAACAGCGCATTGTTGGTGCTGGCATGTGGGTGTGAGGGTCTGAAGGCTCCCTGTATGAGCAGAAGATCTATAGTCTCATTCCAGAAATTTGTTGCTATAAAAATACAGTCTGGTTTCAATGGAGTGATATTTTTTTTATTCTCTCCTGAAACTCTTGGAGCCATGTAAAATAGCTTCATAAAACTTGTTGGGCTTTTTAAAGTAGAAATTACTGCCTTGCCTTGCTTTAAAAATTCATCCTTGGTTTTAAGCGTTGGGGTATTGTTTGCTTTTAAACAAGTAATGCTGAAGAGATGCCATAAACCCCTATTTTATGAGGTTTATGAGAGGGAACAGTTTTCAGCTGCAAGAGGGGAGACAGAGTTGAGATCGTAGGATGAAATGATTTCCTGTGAGGGTGGGGAGGCCCTGGCCCAGGTTGCCCAGAGAAGTGGTGGCTGCCCCATCCCTGAAGGTGTTCAAGGCCAGGTTGGATGGGGCTTGGAGCCCCCTGATCCAGTGGGAGGTGTCCCTGCCCATGGCAGGGGGTGGGAACAGGATGGGCTTTGAGGTCCCTTCCAACTCAAACCATTCCATGATTCTGTGTGGGGAGAACACTCCACGCTGTGCTGGATTTAGGCTGCCAAGTGTCTAGGACAACTTCTGTGCTGGGACAACTCTAACTCTAATGGCTCTCCGAGGACAGTTTTCCCCACAAGAGTTGTCCCTGCAGAGATCTGGCCATGGCGAGGTGGCCCTTCCTGGGCTGGCAATGCCCGGCCCTTGCCTGGCCCGTAGGGGCTGCAGCTGCAGGCACCTGACATCTGCACAAAGCCCCCGCAGGAGATCTTGGTGCTGCTCCCAGCCTCTGTTAGAACCTTGCGAGGAAAGATGCTGAGCCCAGCAGGAAAGTGTCTCTTGGCCAAGGTTCCCCTGCTGGAAGCTGGGCTGTCACTGCCTGCGACGTCTCTCGAGTGTTCTGCCTTTCAACAAAGGGTGCAAAGTGCTGGAGCGACCGTGTAAGAGCTGAGAAGCAGCTCCAGTTCAAAGGATGTTTGGAAAACCCTTTTTCCAATCAAGCAATTTGCAACTTCAGTTGCTGAGTGTTCCCCTTTCATTTCTTGGCACTCTGGCTCCATCTCAATTGGCTTTCTCGGCACTTCAGGAAGGCTCATGTTTCATTATGTGAGGTTTAACAGCCATCGCTCCTCCAGAGGTAACGCAGAAATGCCTGGTTTATGACACAAGAGGGAGATTTCTCATTTGGGAAGCTGATTCTTTGTTACCAATGACTGCTTTCGATGCATCCTTCATGTAACTTTGATCTGATAACTGATTTGTTCCATGAAAAAACATTTTGTTGGTATTTCTGATAAATGGAAGCACCTACTGAAGGGACGCAGTTAAAACGAAAGGAAATATAATTTGCATCTTTATATGCATGTATTTATATTTGAACACGAAGCCCCCTCAGGACCCTGCCTGCCCTTGTGTCATTCTGCAGCTGAGCAGCCTGGTCTGTATCGCTCCAGTAAGGACTTGTTCACCCCCGGCTTTGCTCTTCCCTTGCAAGCTCAGGTGAAGCTGGCAAAGGAATTCCTTGCCAGAGACCCATCCCAGCTTTCCCATCTCTTCAGATAATTGCTTGTTCTGCCAGTGAGTGTTTATTCATCCATGGGTTCCTCCAGTGGCCTTTCATGCAGGTGTAGCCTTCCTGGAAGCACCACCAGGGCAGCGCAGAGCCCATCCCAAAGCTTCTGAGCAGACAGCATCACCTCCCTCCCATGGGCCAGCTCTCCAGCCTCACTAGACAAGGACAGCCAGACCAGACCAGGCAAGGAGCTGTTTGCTGCACCTGAAATATTAATTACAGGCAGGGAGAAGAGATGTCACTTGGCTCTCCTGAATCTTGTTAGCAATTTACTGGGAAAAAAAGCACTCCGGGAGCCACTGGTTTAGTGGATAGCTTTCCCGACAGTGATTGAACACTTTGATAAGGAGCAGGAGTTTGTTTGCCACCTCATTTACCATGCTGGGCTCTCTCTGCAAAGCTCATAATGCTGTTCTTGCCAGAGAAAGGCACAAAAGAAGCAGAAAACAGAAATACTCACCACAGCCCGTGGTCTCACTTCCTTTGAATTACCCTGTGCTCCACATGTTGGGGAATTGCTTTCTCTGATGGATGATTGCTCACCAAAGCCCCAGGACCCTGATTGATTTCTGTGCCTCCGCAGGCAGGAGAGCAGAGAGGAGAGAAGCACGAAAACCAGTACAAGGAGTGGGAAGGACAAACTGTCCCTAAGCTGAACGAGCAGCGAGCTGGCTGGCTAACATCTTCCAGTCATCCCTCCGAGTGGAAGGGAGGGGGATGCTGCAGGTGACAGGGATGCTGCAGGTGACAGGGATGCTGTGGCTTCACCTCCCTGGGAAAGCAGCCCCAGGTGCCTCTGCACCCCAAGGAGGATTCTGCAAACAGCATCTCCCAGCTGCTTGGGAACTGTAAAGCCTTTCCAGAGCATGTCAGCATTTACTGAGATGCTTTTATCTCTTCACCAAAGCAGGAAAAGCTGCTGTGTGTCCTGAAAACCTCTTATGGCATTTTAATTAAAGTCTCCAAGCAAACCCTTTCCCTGCCTCCCTGCCCCCAGCACCCTGCTTTCCATTTTTATTGGATTGATTTCCAGGCTGACCGTATTTGACAATTGGACATTGCAATCACAATCACTTTTTCCTCCTCTTTAATCAAGAGGTTTATGATGAGAAAATAACCTGCAGCGTGTGCTGGGGGCCTGTGCTCTTTCCAGAGCCCTGCAAACCCTCCCGAGGCCAGCACAGCACCGTGCTGGGGCACGTCTAGCTGGGATGAGCACTCATTAACATTTTTTCTTATAAATATTCTATCCAAAGGTGTTTTGCAGCAATCAACAGCCAAGGTAACCTTTCAGGGCTGTTCACCATTCATCCTCAGCACACTGGTGCTCCCTGGGGAAAGGGATTTTCAGCTGGGATGTATCTGGAAGTGTTCTTGGTTTGGGCTGTGTTTGTTGGCCGTCCAGCAGCCCAAACCAAACAGCAGGGCCCTGCACCCCACAACCACCCCCACTGAGGAGCACATCCACCCTGTGGCACCAGCACAGCTGAGCCAGGGCTCCAGCCCCAGATGAGGGAATTGCACCTCTGGAGCAGCCGAGTCGAGCTGAGCCGAGCTGCGCCTGCAAGCTGGTTAAGTGTTGTTTTATTTCTCCCTCCTGGAAACTCATTTATTATTTTACATTACTGTCTTGAAGCCTTGGAGCATCTCTTCCTGCATTTAAACAGGAGAAAAAAGCCTCCCTCTACAACATTCCCACGCAGGGTGAGCTCTCCCAGCCGCGCTGCACAGCTCGGAGGTTTGGGATCAGAAGGCTTGGTTGAACCCATTGTAATGAGCAAAGGGATCTCAATTTAAATAGCAGTTGATAAAAGATGCCTCTACCCGGGCCGTAAGTATCCTGACACTTGAGTAATTGTCCTACAGCACAGTGCACCCACCAGCACGAAACCAAACACCCAGGTGTTCAAAAGGAAGGCATCGACTCAACGCCTCAGCCCGCTGGTACCTGGTGACACCGAGAGCACCGCCAGCGCTGCCCAACGGGGATGGCAGAGCAGAAAAGCTTCTGGAGAAGGACCCTGCTGAAGGAGGCAGCACCTGCTGAAATCCTGCCGGGGGTGGGATCAGCTCTGCAAAGAACCGGATCTGGGGAACACAGGGAAAGTGCTTTGCCTGCCCTACATCTTCTTGTAACACGGCAGAGCACACGGGCAGCTGCCAAGGACGCAAACAGGAGAAGTTACGCTGCATCTCAGGGCCTAAAGGAAATCAGTAGAAAACAGGTTTATTTTCTAGGGGCATTATCTGAAAATACCAAACCTTGGCTGCTGTAGCAACTTGGAATCTTTAGGGGGAACTCCACACCTTTGGAGAGCAGGGAGCCTCTCCAGAGGAGGAGCAAACCGTGCCCCATCTCCAGGCTCCTTGTCCTGTGCCCAACTCGCTGTAGCAGCATAGGGAGGCTTCTGTGCTCCATCTTCCCTCATCTGGGAAAGAGGAAATGCTCCTCCTCACTGGAGGAAAAAGAATATGCTAATGCTAAGTCTTGGTTTATGCAGAAACACAACCAGATAAAATAACACCTGGGGTAGGAGCTGCTCACGCGCCAGCCTCTGATGCATGTGGATATGGAGGTGGATGTTCCTTGTGGGACAGCAGCAAGTGGTTTCCATGCCTCACTGTTTTTTTCATCAAGATGAGGGGATGAACAGCAGGATCCTTCTGTTTCAGTGGCACTGGTACCCATGGAGAGCAGGGCTCTGGCACTGCCAAGGGCCATTCCCACAGATGGTTAAAGTCACCAGCCCACGTCCCGTAGTGGAGGAGCCCGCCCAGGACAGCAGCTCTGGCATCGCAGCGCTGTGCGTGACCACCTTCAGGACAGAAGGACAGCTCTTCAGACAGAATGATCCTTCTCCACCTGCAAAATGTTTAGTGCTAAATTCCTGCCACAGCCCAGGTAAAGCCTGGATTCCAGGCTTTCCAAAGCTGCTCCTGCCTCTCAGATCCCAGCACCACATTATCCACTTGCATATTCATGGAGAGTCCTCTGCCTGCAGAAATCTGGCCCTTGCTTCATGCCTGGCCTCTGTGTTTCTGAGCTCTCCACGCTGTCTGCCAGCAACAGCAAAATCCTCAAGCAGCTCCCTCTGACTCTGCGTTTCTTGGCTTCCCTGGGTTCTCCGTGTGCCAGCCTTGCTGTTACATTAATGTGCTGAGAAGGGTTTCTCTCAGCAGGCGGCACCGCACCGAGGACCTTCCTAATGGGGATCAATGGGGCAGAAAGAAAACAGTGAGGCAGCATCCATCCTCCGGCAGCCTCTCACAACCGGCTGCTGCTGTGCTGAACGCCTCCCTCCCCTCAACCGGGAAAACCGTGCCATGGCCAGAAATTCTGGGTTAATTGACTAGTGGCTGCTTAAACCAAGGATGAGCGAGCCTCGAGGTGGTTTCCTCTCAACAATTCAGTGTTGTGGAGATGCAGAGTTGCTTGCAGGGATGTTGGGAACTAGAGGCAAAGGAGATTCAGCAGCTTGGGAGCTTCCAAATCTGCAGCCTCCTCTCAAAGCCAAGACCTACAAAACAAGTGAAAATAAAGAACCCACCACACTGCTTTCCAACCTAATTCCTTGCAGCTGCTCAAAGCCTGTCCTCTGTCCCTCTGCAGATCACCTCGCCTTTGCCCACACCTGCACCGTAAGCAGGAATGCTTGCAGTGCGAGTTCTGACCAGAGTGGGATGGACCCACCGGGCCAGCAGCCACTGCCAGTGGTAGGAAAACACTGATGCCACTGATGTACTGATGGACGAGCAATATTAACACCTGTACGCAAGGAACACATCCTGCAGCAACGCAGACCTTGGGCCTGAACTAGGGAGCGGCCGTGCGCATCTCAGAGCGCAAAGAGCCTGGTGGCAAAGCCCGGGCCCCTCCTCCCAAGCTGTTTCTGAGTAAAGCTGCTCTGAAATGGAGAGAATAGGAAAGAACGTAAAGGTCCTGGCACAGTTTACCCAGAGAAGTTGTGGCTTCCCCATCCCTGGAGGTGTTCAAGGCCAGGCTGGATGGGGCTTTGAGGTCCCTTCCGACACCGAACATTCCATGATTCTATAAAGGAATTTTACTTCTGCCTGGAATGGTTTCCTGAATGTTCCTCAGGAGCATCCTTGCAGGGAGGGGGCAGGCAGGAAGAGCTGTAAGCGCTGTGGGGCTGAGGAAACATTTCTGGCCAGAGAGGTTAAAGCAAACAGAGGGCATTTCTGAGCCACTGGACATGCCAGACTCCCCCCCTCACTCATCCCTATCAAATCTTACCCTGAGACCTCAGAGAGATTCCTGTTTTTTCCGAGGAACCTGTCAGACATCAGCCAGTGCTAATGCAGCTCTGACAGAGGAGCAGAAGTCACCAAGGTCCTGCTTTCATTATTTCTGAGCTGGTGAAGGGAAATGGAAGAAGATGTGAAAGGAACATTTTAAAGGCCACAGGCAATGAGGCAAGTCAGGAGGAATAATAAGAGCCCCAGTCTGTATTAGGACTTCACTTATAAATAACTTATGGAAGGCAGCTATGAGATCAATGTGATTTCATACCCGATTAAACCACAGTGCAGAGTCCTGGAGGCTGCTCACAAGAACGATTTCTGCTCCGCGCTGCTCACAGGCGCGATGCTCCGGTAACATTTACTAATTATGTGTTTACCCTGTTCCAGCACTTTCTCAGAGCAACCCCAGGCTCGACTGGTGGGCAGCGAGGTGGGAGCACAGCTCCATGTGCTTCCTGTGCTGGGACTCCAGGTGGGGTCTCGCCAGAGCGGAACAGAGGGGCAGCATCCAGCCCCTTGTCCTTGGATGCAGCCCGGGACATCGCTGGCTTTCTGGGCTGTGAGTGCAGGCTGCTGGCTCACGTTGGGCTTGTCATCCATCAGCACCCCAAGTCCTTCTCTTCAGGGCTGCTCCCAATCCATTCATCCCCCAGCCTGTGTTGATATCAGGGTTGCCCCGACCCAGGTGCAGGACCTTGCCCTTGCTGAACCTCATGATGTTTGTACAGCCCCACCTCTCCAGCCTGTCCAGGTCCCTCTGGATGGCATCCCTGCCCTCTGCCGTGTCAGCTGCATCACACAGCTTGGTGTCATCAGCAACCTTGCTGAGGCTGCCCTCAACTCCTTGCTGAGACCCTGCGAACGTAACACCACAGGGCACGGTCACTGCCAAGCTGTCAGACGTGGATGGGAGAGAAACCAAGAGCCCTTCCATGGGCACATTCTGTAAAAAGACTGAAACAAGATAAACAACAGGGACGAACACCAGGACATGTTTAGTTTTCCTCTCTCAGGAACTCACTATTTCCACAACAGCAGTGAGGGGGGAAAAAAAGACCCAAGCAAGATCTGGGTAGTAAAAGGTGAGGCTGATATTTCTCCCCTAACATATTTAATAAGAGGCAGAAGGAAGCCGCAGGACCAGACATTCAAGAACATTTCTTACTCTTCAAGCTAGATCTTAAAACATTAATACAGCGACTGGTAGATGGAGGAGCAGAGGTGCAGCAGGATGGCTCCAGTGAGATGTCAGGGCAGGAGATGGAATGCAAGGGCAAGTCCCTGTTTAAATATGAACACGGCAGGGAATTATCTAACATATTACAGGTGCGCGTGAGAAATGCCAGGGACAGACACGGGGCAACTGCTTCAATCTGGTAGCTGCGAGGCTTAAAACTCTCATTAAATACATATTCTTTTCTCAGAAAGCATAAATTACCCTGCACTTCAGCAAAGTCACAACAGCATTAAATCAGCACAAGAGGAGTCAGGCTTGAGCCCTCTTACATGGCTCAGAAAATTGCTGGTTCCTGGGGACACAACCAGGGCAATCCAACGCAGCCCCGCAACAGGGAGCTCCAGCCTCTTCACGCGTGATGGATCACGGCTCGGATGCTGCTTCAGAACTTGGTCAAGCTTGCATTTTATTACATCTACTGAGAAAATACAGCTGGGTTTTTATTACCCAGGAAACTCTTTCTCCAGCATACATAATAGCTTATTGCAAAAATGACTCGTTCGGTTTAATAGTGAGAGGACACTCGTGTGGCCACCCCGACTTCTGCCGGCCAGCTGCCAGCATCTCGGAGCCGCCGCTAATTCGGTGCTGAAAGCCCCTGGGCTGGCCAGCACGTGGAGTTGTTCTGGGAGCTCTGCTGCAGCCGTGTGAAAGACCTTCCTGAAAAACCACCCAGGGACACCTCCCACTGGATCAGGGGGCTCAAAGCCCCATCCAACCTGGCCTTGAACATCTCCAGGGATGGGGCATCCACCACTTCTCTGGGCAACCTGGGCCAGGGCCTCCCCACCATCACAGCAAAACATTTCTCCCTAAGATCTCATCTCAGTCTCCACTCTTTCAGCTGAAAACCATTCCCCCTCAGCCTACCCCTGCACTCCCTGTTCAAGAACCTCTTCCAAGCTTTCATGGAGCCCCTTTCAGTACTGGGAGGCTGCTTTAAGGTCTCCCTGGAGCCTTCTCTTCTCCAGGCTGAGGGAACTGAATATCTGAGATTAAGTTCTATATCAGAAGGAAGCAGCTAGTAGAGATTTTTGCTCCACCCAGCACAGAGGGAAGATCCTTCATATCACTAATGGGTGATTATTTTTGAAAGTGATGCTCCTCATTTTTTACCCTTCATGGAGCAGAGAGGCCACACGCTGCCCTAACCTGACCAGATTGCTCCAAGTGCTGATTCCTGCTTGGCTTTTGGTCTGTGGGAGGCTCGCTGTGCCCCGCTGCCCACCGGCCGCTCCCTGGGACCTGAGACACCATCCAGAGTTGATCAACAACACTGGATGAACACTGTGGCATTCAGACACCGATTGGTTCCTGGAGCACGGGAGCTGCTACAATTCAGCATCCCCAAGGACAGAGCCTGTAGGTTCTCCGAGTTCCAGGTCAGCCCAGGGCAGTGTGGGAAAAGGGAGAAATCCAACTGGAAAGCTGCTGTGTTGATGCCTTTACCCTTTCTGTTTTGCTGAATGGAAGGAGTTAATTTCCAGGCTTGGCTTTGTGGTCTCCAAAACAGCAGTTTGCTCAGCAAGAAGAAGGGATGTCAGGTCAGGGGTGCGGAGGCTGCTCCATAAACCCCAGAAGCAGCTGGAAAAAGCCAAGTGCTCGTGCGGAGAGCGATGCTCCATCCCCACAGCACAGGGGACCCAGGGAGCTGGCCTGATATTACCATGCACATCAGGCTTCTCACATTTAGCAGATTACTTCAGAATTTGCATTTGGGCAACGTGAGTTGAAATAGTAACCACAAACTTTATCAGTCTAATATATAAGGTCATTTGCATAATTTCCTATTTGCATGGGGCTCCTATTTAATTTTTCTCCCCTCTTGTAAGACCAAATATACCTACTTCCAGATGAAACATATTTCAAGTTTAGAGGATTAACCTGTCTGCAAGAAGTGACAATACTGTCTACTTGTTATCTACAAAATACAATTCCAGGATCCCCGCAAGCTGGAGAAATCTCAGTTCTTCCCATTCCTTCTCACAAGGAATTGCAGCACCAACGCTCTCAGGGGTTTAAGAAAGAAGTCTCATACAAAATCCCCCCCTTCCCCCCCTCTTTTGGTGCCTGGGCCATCGATGGGGATGCTGGAGATCACAAAAAGTTTGCGTGCATTACTCAGAGATCCCAGGTTTGATGTCCAAGGCTGCCAGTTCCCACAGGGGTGCAGCATTGCACCTTCTGCCCAGGGGCATGGAGCTGGTTTGTCTCTGCCTGACTCCACCTCCCTCTCACACAGACAGAAATGGGATTCAAAACTGTATCTGACAGGGAGCAGCTACTGGGAAAAGAACAGCTGGTCTAAACGGCACGAGCCTTTAGGAGCAACACCTACTGACTGCATCGGGGGCTAAGAGAGCACTGGCTCTGCTGCTCTTTGGAGGGCACAGCAGAAATGCAACATCCCTGCCTGCCTCAGTTTCCCCACATCGGGTATAGAGCCCTAGAACAGAATCATGAATGGTTTGGGTTGGAAGAGACCTTTTCAGATCATCTAGTCCAGGAGCAGGGACATCTTAACTGCATCAGGTTGCTCAGAGCCCCATCCAACCTGACCGTGAATGTTCCCAGCAATGGGGTCTCCTCTATGGTACGAGGATGGTAGTGTGGGTCGACAACAAAGGCAGTGCTAGAAAGGGGGCATTGCTGAAGTTAATTAATTAATTATTAGGAGGACAGTGGGTCCAAAGCAGTACCCAGTCCCCTCCCATCCATGGACTCATCAGTTATGGCAACTCGACAAAGTGCTCAGCCCAAGGCTTCTCTCTTGCTGGAGGAGGGGGAACCCCCAGCAATGGGGGTGCCCTATTGCCACCAGGCCCCCGTGGTGCCACGTGTACTCCCACCACCCCTTCAGAGCCCACATGGGTTTTCCATCTGCATCACCCAAGTGACAGAGATAAAGCAGATCTTTGTCAAACACGGATTAATATTTAACACTGGCTTCTTCACACCTGCCACGCTGCCCGGGCAGCCTGGCTTCTCCTTCTCCAGCAGAGAAGCCCACATTGATCCCCTCCTAAAAACAATCCTTCCCTGGCTGGGAGGCAGTGCCACCCGCTCCCCGGCGAGGCAGCGAAAGGTTCCTCGCGCCTGCTGCCTGGCAGAGGCCCAAAGTATTTTTCTGGTACAAGGGGCTTTTTTTCATGCATCACCAAAGAACAGAGCTCCTATATTTAGCTCTAATAAGCATATTTAATTTCCTACTGCCTCATTTTGACTGTTTTGTGCAGCCAGCAGTTCTAAACATGTCCCCAGGGAGAGGGAGGACCAGCCCCTGCCGCTGGGCAGGCTGAGCTCTGTCCCTTGAGCATCCGAGCCGGTGCTGCTCCTCTCAGCACCATCGGACCCTGGGATTCAGTGAAGAAGGATGTGCTGGAGCTGCCACAGCTGGAACCCTGAGGCTCCCACCTCCAGCAGGGACTGCAGAGTCCCCGGGGCAGGGACCCCCGAGTGCCCCCATCACTATCTGGGGCACCAAAGGGCTCCCAGTACATGAATAATTAATCAATGCAACATCAAAGGTCGCTCATTTGAAGGTACAAAACGCAGAGCAAGGCCCAAATTTTGCACTTCAGAGTTATTCCTAATTAAAAAAGAGCTGCAGTAAGAGAAGGAAGGGTAAAGCCATTTCCCGGTGGGAAGCACTGTGGTGCTGGGAGAGCCAAGCTTTGCTGCTCACCAGCATCACCCCTGAACCACACGAGGCAAAGTCATGCTGTGACCCCTCGGAGTTCAAGGTGGGCACTCAGAGCAACGTAGAGGGAGTATGGAGGCTTTCCAGAAAGTTTATTTTCCTTGATTTCATGGAGAAAAGTAAACAACAACAAATATCTTGAGATTCATAATCCAGAACCACAATGTACCGACTGGTGATGGACCTTCCTCTTGCAGATGACTTCAGGGGGAAGTCCTGCACAACCACTCACCAACGCACCAGGCTGCGCTTCCCACCAACACCTTTATAGATGGACACAGCATTCAAGGCAGGGCCCAAAAACCACTTTCCATCCATTACTGATTTTGGTTATGAGGGAAGGGGATGCAAATGCTTAACTGTGCTTTGGGTGAGAAGTAACAGCACGCGGCATCCCCACATAACTCACTGTCAAGTGCAGGCTGCAAATACAGATCTAACAACCAGACAAATACAGAATATGGGCTGTTTATAGCTCAGTTCTTATCCTCCAGTGATCAATATGCCTCATTAGGTTTATGAGACAATCCTGTCTTCTGCTACCCTGGTCCAGAACCTCTGAGTAACAGCTTGCCTATGCCAAGTAATTATAATGATGTCTTGCAAGTGAAGTAGAAACAACCAAGTAAACTGATTTAAAGCAGTTTAATCGGGCTGAGTTTTTCGTGAGCTCAGTGTCTTTCCAATGTTCTACCTCTAACTTTATCAGCCCAAACCTCTGCTTCATTACACATTCTTGTTGGTTTTCCATGCTGGGGACCTGAGAAGTGTTCTGCTTTCAGACTCAGTGATAAATCAGGCTGTTTCTCTCCCTTTCTCCATTCCTGCCGTTTCTGCTCTACCTTTGCTCCACGCATAAGAAAAGGGGAAGCAAGGGATAAAGAATTACACACTGTCCCCAGAATAATGTGGAACGTTGACCCCAGATGTACCCAACCCAGGCTGCTCCTGAACCAACACAGCTCACTGCGCTTCCATCTGCGTGAGGAAAGGGAATTATAGAATCATGGAATGGTTTGGGTTGGAAGGGACCTTAAAGCTCATCCAGTTCCAACCCCCCTGCCATGGGCAGGGACACTTCCTGCTAGGTCAGGTTGCTCAAAGCCCCACATGCTTTCATCCTGTGTTGGTTCCCACAAAACTCTGTCATTCCTCCAACCCAGCAAGGCAGTTTTTAGGTCAGCAGTAACACTTCTCTGATGACGGTGACTGCCAAACGTCAGTGGCACGTGTGGTTGGATTAGAACACAGACTCCTAGAGAAAAAGCCATTCCTCTGCCAGGGTCTTGGCAATAGATGGGGGAACTTTCAGGACTCAATATAATGATTAAAGTTACAGCAATTACAAGAGCAACCAGGCCAGGGAAACAGCGCTGCGAGCAAGCAGTGGGTAGGTCCTGCAGAGGCTCCTCCAGACCATCCCTCAGAGAGCCGGGTCTGCACCCCACAATGAGCATGTTTGAACCTCTCCAGGGATGGAGACCCCACCACTGCCCTGGGCACCTCTGCCAGTGTTTCACCCCTCTTTTAGCACAGAAATACTTCCTAACATCCAATCCGAACCTCCCTTGGTGCAGCTTGAGGCTATTTCTTCTCACCCTATCACTTGTCACTTGGGAGAAGCAGCAGGAGCCGCTGTGCTTTGCAGGCACCTCTACAGCCCACTCAGTTCTCACATCCCTGCTCCCCATCCATCCCTCTCCGCTTCCGACAAACCCTCAGCTCCTGCAGGGCTGTTAAACGTGAGTTTTCTACGCATTTACTACTTTGGCAGGGCTTAAATGTTTGCTGCAGCCATAGGCTTTGTCATGGTTGATTTTATTTATTGCTGTGTAAGTGTATTTCCGAATAAAACACAAAGTGAACAAATAACCTGGGCGACAGAGCTATAAACCCCAGGCCTGCTCGTTCACTTGAAGAAAAGCCTGGCTCAACTAATTAACCCGTGCCAGCCCCACACTGTTCATAAACAAGCCATGAATTAATATTGCATTTTCTCAAACAGTCCACATAAGCCACTAAATCTTTATTGGGCAGCAAAAAAGAAATGGCTCCCCTTTCCAGGTTAGGTACAACAACAAGCTGAATTCTTTAAATGAGAATGAGATATTAGAGCAAGTTTTATCCCTGCCCCTGCTGCTTGCACTGAGCATCCCTGGACTGTGATGAGGGAGCACTAGAATGAAAGTGCCAAAATCCTGCTTTTCTGCACCAAAGAGAGCTGGGGTTGTTCAGCCTGAAGAGGAGAAGGCTCCGGGGTGACCTTAGAGCAGCCTCCCAGTACTGAAAGGGGCTCCAGGAAAGCTGGGCAGGGGCTCTTGATGAGAGATTGCAGGGACAGGACAAGGAGGAATGGTCTTCAGCCACAAGAGGGGAGACTGAGATCTTAGGAAGAAATGTTTTGCTGTGAGGGTGGGGAGGCCCTGGCCCAGGTTGCCCAGAGCAGTGGTGGCTGCCCCATCCCTGGAGGTGTTCAAGGCCAGGTTGGATGGGGTTTTGAGCCCCCCTGATCCAGTGGGAGGTGTCCCTGCCCATGGCAGGGGGTGGGACTGGATGGGCTTTGATGTCCCTTCCGACCCAAACCATTCTATGGTTCATGAAGAGCTGGCACAGGATGCCCATTAGGGACACCTTGTCTGCAGGCATTTCTGGAAGATGGGCCCTGCACGTTTCCTGATCACAGGCACATAATGGGAAACTTCAGGATAAATAGAGAGGGGGCAGAAACACAAATCAAGGAGTAACATTTTTGAAGGAGAAATTATAAATTGCAATTTAATCACATAATCACTTTGACACTCTCAAGCAAGCTAATTTCTTCCCTTGCCTCATTTCACCCACTTGGCAAGATGAATCTTAATGAATAATGGCCTATGAATATTTAAGTTTTTGATCAATTTGAATTTTTTTTCCTCATAACCTTACCTGCTGGATGGATAAATCAGTTCTCTCCTCTTTTCCTCTTGCAAACATACAGAGACCAGCAGCCTCTCCTTCAATTTCCATCCTCCCTTGTTTTTTGTCCTCTGTCCTTCCCCTTTTTTTGGCCATTGCAGTTCCCGTTGCCCATCTCATGGCAGCTCTCAGGGTCACCCAGTGCACAAGGAGCCCCTCACTGGGGCGCTGGGGCTGACAACACCAACCTCTTTCACCCCATAAACCACCCGCCAGCTGTGGGCAACTTCCTCAAACTGGGAAAACTTTCCAGACAGACAAGTAAATTGATTGCAGAGAACTGCAGGTCTTTAATGCACATTGATTATCTCTAATGGCTTTAAAGCAATTTAAATAGAGCCGGATTGTTTGGGCAAGGATTTGTCATCCAAGGAGAGGGCAGTGATGTCCTCCCTGCTAACGAGTATGGAGTGGCAGCATCCCCACACGTGGGCTGCGCGGAATCGCAGCCTGGTTGGGAAAGAAGATGGTTTGTGGGAGCCAGGATGCTCTGCTGGTTCTGTGCCGTGCACGGCAGGATGGGATGGAGCAGGAAGCGCAGCCCAGCACAGCAGCAGTGGCCACTCCCAGGGAAGAAGGAACGCCTTTGCTCCCCAAAGGGCTCAGAAGGGGTGAAGTCAGAGTTGAGCCAAGTATTATTACGCTTTTCTTTCACCCCTAGCCCTTCCCCTCGCTGCCTCCTGGGCCTCCCTGAGCTGTGGAGCAAACCTTGCAGCGGGCAATGGGACAGATCCGTCCCTCTGCGGCCAAAGCTGGGCAGCAGATAACCCATACACAGCCCCAGTGGCTGCAGAGCTGAGGGGTCTGAGGGAATCCTCTGGCATCAGCCCTCTCCCACAACCAGGAGAAGGATATAAGGACCGAGAGCTTAGGAGCCATCCAAAAGCCACTCCCAGGAAAGCTGTTATGGTTCACGTTGCTGGGCAGGTTATGGCCAACTCGTCTGCTCTTGGCTGAGCTCAGGGGAGTCCCAGGCACAGAAGGATTTGAGTGTCACAGCCTACACACTTCTGGGCTTGGTCACTTGTTTTATTAAATGAGATCTCCAGGCCAGCTCAAGGAATTCCAGGAGCTTTTGGCTGCTCCTCACTTGCATTCCAGGTGTGATAACAATGCCTTTGGCCCGAAAGCCGCACTCACTGCACCCGGGAAGGCTCCCTCGGGCTCTGAGACGCCGCGTCTGTACCGCGGTCTTGGTTACACTCAGCAGCCCCCGCTCCTTGTGCCAGTTCTTAGCACAGAGGTGATTCTGCTCAATGTGATTTGTGCTTTCAAAAGAAATCTCAGATGACAATTTATGAATGTACAGCAAAAAATAAACTAGAAATTTAAGGCCTGTTTTGGCTGAAAAGTAAACAAGCTGTGAGCCTTGCCAGGAGGCGAGTTCAGTCTGTGTAGATGATGTGATCTTATCCCATCCCGCCCTGCTTCTCCTGGTCACCCCCTCTTCAGTTCTCATCCAACTCCATCCCACAGGACTCGTGTTTTCCTCCTTTTAAACACCTCAGGTTATGCAGAATGAGCCAGAGAGGCTTCACCACCTTGGGGTGAAATCCCTGAGCTATTTATACATAATCCTGATGCACAGGCTCCCCACTGGCTTGAATTGGAACCTTGAATCCCTTTTCCTGCCATCACCCCTCCCCACGTACCAACTCTCACCACGGAGAGTTGCAGCTTCCCACACTGACCACCACAAACCAGTAAAACCAGTCCCAGTCTCTGCAGAGGATGGGGATCCCTCACTGGGGGTTCCTGCAGGCTTGTATTGAGCTGGAGGAACTGAGCTCCTCCAGGGAAAAGCACCCGAGAGCAGCGGCCACAGGAGCCCACGCACCCCCCTGCTGCATCAGCACAGCTCTTTCGTGAGCAACGGTGCTTAATAAATCAGCAGAAATGCTTCGCTAAAACTCGTCGCCCAATATTCAAATCTGCCAACTGTTTGAGCAAGCGAGAGGCTTTAAGGGCAGCTGGCACGTGCCTGTTTGTTTAATCTGTCTATTAAAACCGACAGTCAAATCACTGGGAACACAGCTGAAATGCCTCCATGAATTTGAGAGGAGAAAGGAGCCTGAATACGGCGGCACAGAGGGTTTCCAGGTGCTGGGACTGCACAGGGCAGATCTGTGAGGGACAGCAGAGGACAGAGATGTCTTGGGAGGGTTCAGACTTCAAAATGCTGCAATCTATTCCTACCTCTGTGCTTTTAGGGGGGCTGTTGGCTAGGACCCCACTTTCCCTGCTTGGAAAGTGATTTCTTAGAGCCCTCCTTGCCCTGAAGATCTTACAGGGTAAGGTGATTCCACGCACACAGCAGCACAGAGCTTTTCCTGATGGAAATGAACTCACCAGCACAGCAGAATCTACAGCAAATCTGGCCAAAGATGCTTATATTTGGCAACAGAAACCTCATTATAAATGATCCACTTCGAGCAACTCTAATATTAATTTCTAACTCTCACACATTTTTTAATGATCCGGGGCTGGTTTTATTTCCCTTGGGGTTTCCCCTCTTCCCTGCAAGGTCCAGGGCAGGGGCAGTGCCGGTGGCTGCTGCGACTGAACCTCACGCAGCAAACCACACCACTCGTGTTTCTCATCAAAACCCTCTTTTTTGGTCAATCAGGCCACCTTTGGGCCCCATTGTCAGGGTGTGCTCATTGCCAGGGTCCAGCCCCAGGCGATGGTGAGCGAGGCAGGGGGCACTGCAGAGCAGAGAGCACAGAAGGTTTGCTCTTTGCCCACCCGCATCCCGTTGCCATTTGTTCTTCTCAAAGGGGAGTGAATCACATTCTGAGACAACAGACACTTGCAAAAGGTTACCCTGGCTTTGGCATTTTCCCCGTGGAAGTCACAAGACGGGGACCTGAAGTTCACGGCCGCGCTGCAGAATTAATACTGGGCTGCAGGTGCCGGTTTGTTCACTCGATAGTTTTCATCAGGTGGGGATGGAATTAGAAACCAACCCTCTGGTAAAGCCCAGCAGCCTCCCCATCTCACCCCACGGGGAGCTGCTGACACAGAGGGTCACAGAATCACAGAGTGTCCCAAATTGGAAAGGACCCATAAGGATCCCTGAGTCCAACTCCTGCCCCTTCACAGGACAACCCAAAATTATAGCATCATTTCCATTTTCATGCATTGCACATTGGAAATCATCACCAGAGCTGCACAGAGCTTGGGGTTAGACCTGGCTCCTGGTGCACGCTGAGCCTCTACCAGGGGCTGCCTGCGCACCGCACCACCTGCAGAGCATCTTTAATATCTGCCTTCTTGGGCCAAGAGAGTCCAAGAAAACCGCACAGCAGAGACCAAGACTGCTGTTGGAAATGCAGCTGTTGGAAAGCCATGCCAGGCAAACCAACACATCATTAATAGTTAAATATTCCAATACGTTTTACAAGCTGATAAAACATGGGAGCCTCATCTCCCCACATCCCTTCAATCCCAAGAGGGTTCCCGTTAGCGGAGGCTGTTTCTTCCCCTCCATCCATCCCAATGCCCACAACAGCTCCTTGGATCTGGTTGTCAGCTTCCCTTCAACTGTCCCTGCAGTTCATATCTCCCAACTCTTCCCTGTGATTTCTGCATCCCATCACTGTTCTTTCCCTGAAGCTCAGCCAACATTTAAGTGGGTCCTGTGCAGACTTTGGCGGTGAGGAACACTTCCTGGCTATGAGAATTTCAGCACAAGTTCATTTCTGGATTATTTTAAAGCCTCATCAGCACAGTTTTTGCGTGCTGCTGCTGCAACGAATTGAGTCTCTCTGAAGTCATCTTAACTTTGCTGCCTTCGCTTCTCCTCTCCATGCCCAGTTACTCCCTGTCCAGAGCATTTTTCTTCATTTGCAGGCGCAGCAGTGCTGTGCAATGAGGGGTGCAGCGCGCTGCCGGCCCTGCTAATGGGTACCTTCCTTAGAAACAGCAGCGCTCTCCTTTAAACCACAGCTTCATCCTACAGAAAGCCTACATTTCACCACGAGGATTTTAATTTGGGATTAACCAATTGGGAAATTAGATCACTTGTTCCATCCATCACCCTGCACTCCGTGGCACTTGTGGCTCCAGCTGTTCGTGGCAGCGGGGCAGTGGGAGTTGGGCACCAGAATCAGGAGGCAGCTGCGGCACTGCCGAGCGGAGCAGGGGCAGCTGGTGGCAAAGAACCTGAATCTGGAGTTTCCTCTTCAGAAAACACTTTCCTCTGACAGGGGCTGTGTTTATTATGTTATCACAGTGTCCAAGTCTCTTCTATGCTTCGCATACATTTTGCTCAATCCTTATGCCTTAAATAGGTAACATCTTCAATTTTGTGACAAATTTGGAATGACCTTAAGATTGTATTTTCCTAATTCTACAAGCAATTTTTACTCAGAATAGGAATTCCTTGAGATGCAGTGACGATTCCTGCATGTGCAACTGCTTACAGGTTATCCCCTTTCATAAACTGATCCTCCCCTTTCCATGAATGCTCCTGCCAACAAACGAGCTGCCCAGTATGTTCCTTGCACAGAGGCACAAAAGAGGTGCAGACACAGATGAAACGGTTTTGTAAGACTTCAGAAGCACAGAAAGGGGTTTTCATACTTTTAGTACAGGTAAAGATTCAACATAAACTTTTCTTTAAAAGCTTTTGATTCCAGAACTCACGTTTTGGCAGTCCAAAGCAGGTTTGATCCCAGCAGAGCTGCTCCCAGAGTCCATCCCACCGTAACCTGATCTACACAGCAGGTCAGCCTGGCGAGCAGGAGTGGATGTTACATTACCTGTAGATAGGAATTATTCTGGATCGCAAGCTACTTCCAAAAGAAATCCAAGTGATATATAAACAGGATGTGAGTATCCCTTGTCCAAGGTCCAAATCGATTCGTTATACAGTGTTAATGCACTGGTATATAAAGAGATATTTGTGTGTAGGTTCCTGCAGATACAGGCGTGGGCACCTCCTGATCTTCTAAATTCCTGCTTTTCACTTTCATTTCTAGGACAACTCTTGATAGGAGACGCAACAGCCCCAGCTGCGGAAGCCACGACACAGCCAAGGTCCCAGAAAGTCAATTATGCTGTAGGATAAGGTGACGATAATGAGATTTGCATGGCATTAACTGATCTCCTGATATAAAGGATCACACAGACCGTGTCGGCAGACAGCGCGGGAGGGAAAGGTAAGGGCAGGGAGGATCAGAATCAGACGTGGCTGTTGTAATCAGCACTGCTTTATTGCTTCGTCAGGGACGGCCACGCAGGAGCCCGAGCTGGCGGAGATCTGGCTGCATTCTTGCAAAAGCTGTCATTAATTTTCAATGAGTGGCTTTAAGTTTGCAATTAAATTTTCATCTGAAGTCTGTGACTGGTGCAAATCAGCACCATTCCACTTGTGGCAGTGATTTATGTTGGCAGAGGATTTGGCCCGACATCTCGAGTGAAAGCGCTGCCAGGACACGCTGCACCCAGAGATCCTCCAGCCAGTTCTGAGAGGGGTTGAGCCCTGAGAGGTGCAGATGGGTGTGAAATCAATGCGAGCCAGGTGCTTCTGAGAACTCCATTAGTGCCTCTTGGCCTGATGTTTAAAAACCTGGCCCCAAGTAGGAATTTGCTATAAAGGAAAAAAATCCTGTGACCCCAAATCCTCTTTCCTGTCCCAGGTGGGATCTGTTCACAGCTCTATTGGGGTTCCAGGTGCAGGGCTTCCAAGTCTGAGGGGCTCTGCTCAAAACACTCCTTGTGTGACTGGGAGAGGTCAGCAGGGCAGGAGCCCCAGTTTACATAAAACACACCCCCTGGCTGCCCCAGAGCCTGGCAGAGCCCTGGTTCCTGCAGCCAGTTCTGCCCATGCCCAGGCACCTGCCCATGCAGGGTTGGGCCCACAGTGGGCTCTTTCATTTGAGATTATAGAATCACAGAATCATTAGGTTGGAAAAGACCTCCAAGGCCTTTTCTGCTCCTCACCCCACCAGTGAGTGCTGGGTGTGGGCAGGATACTGGGAGGGGACATGGCCAGGACAGCCAACCTCAACCAACCCAAGGGATATCCCCCACCACAGGACATGGTGCTCAGCAAATAGAGCTGTGAAAAGAAGGAAAAAGAGAGGAACATTCAGAGTGATGGTGTTTGTCTCCCCAAGTAACCGTTATGCGCGATGTGGGTTTATCCATGGCCACACGTTTTGAGATGCTCCAGCACAGCCAACGATGTTTCACCCACTGCCTCTTGGACTCACCTCCTTTCCTCGGAGAGCAGGGCTTTGCGAGGTGCTCCTTTACACCCCGTTTAACAGCTCTGTAGCAGGAAATCTAATAAGTTGGGAAGCTTTACACACTCTTTTTCCTTTTGATATTTAATGCAGTCATTTCTCAAAACGCCGCTCTCGGGAGGTTCTTTTTTCCCCCATTCTGTTGAAATCTGGTTGAATTGGATCATTATTCCTGATGTTCCACAAGTCCTGCTCTGAATATTTTTAGAAGATTTCTGCTCAGGACTTTTTTGTTTATAAATTTTGCATAAATTTCCAATACAGAAGTCATTTAACTGAATCTCTTCAAGAACAGGAACAGCTTGTGATGTACAGAGCAAAACCATTGGGTTTAACGAGCCGAGAGGTTGGAAGAGAACGAAGCAATTAAGGGGAAGGAGGGATGTGGAAATGAGGGTCACTTGCACTTTACAGTGAGCCAGCCCAACACTCAGTTATCTCTTAAGCCGTGAGGGCTTGGTGAGCCCAAGGATAGCAAGGCAAAGGCGCTCTTGGCAGGACCGCTGACATTTTCTGCTGGGGTGAGGACAGAAAACAGTTGTGACTCCAGCTTTAGACTGAAAGTTCATGTTTGTGTGCATTAGGCTGTGATATCTGGTTACAATTCATCTGGGGTAACTGGGCTGCCCTAAACTCACACAGAGCACAAATCTGGGAGCTGTGAATCACAGCCTTCTTGCTCCCCAGGATCAGCAGTGATGGGACAGATTTGGCTCATGCCGATAAACTCGATAATATTAATCAAGCACCTTGAAACAAAAGACTGTAAGGAGCTGTGGTTGCCAGGAGCCCCCTCTCCATTTTCCTTCTCTGCAAGACCATCTCCTCCTCATGGGGTTCTGCAAGTGGGGGCAGGCAGAGGAGTGAGAGCCGGGATGCTCCTCCATGCCCAACAGGACAGTTGTCCTTCCAGGTGGAGGACAGACTGATGCCTCTTCAGACACCTTTTGCAGAGCTGGCCAAGAAGTCTTCCTGCCAAGCCTGGGATAGCCTTGCCCACTCACTCAGCCAAAGTACAAAAGTATCTTAAAATCCCACCTCTTCTCCAGCCCCAGCTTCTCCTACGGCTGTTGAAACCATCTAAGAGGAGCATGGATGCTCCTTCATCTCTCGGTCACGCTCAGACTCCTGTAAGGGAGATCCCCAAGGAAGGCTTCGATCAATCACAACTAAATTCACTGGCCCTTTATTAACAAGTGTGTCAAATTTAAATAATTAGCATTTTTATGTATACAGGGACACCAAAGGGATGGCAGGCACCAAGCACAGCCATATGGTCCTCTGATTAATAGTGTCAAGCAGAGCGTTCAAGGGAAAAAATATGCAGGTTGCAAATGCAAAGAGCTCTCAAATGCCTGAAGCAGCGCTCTCCTCGCATAGGGGAGCTGGAGGGTGGGGTGGGCTCAGGCACCACGTGCCTTGGCCAGAGCCCTGCAGGGAGTCAGCTTCTCGCTGTGTCCTCATCCAGTGCCTGCTCCATGAAAAGAGGGGCCTGCTGTGAGCTCCCCTGACTCACTTCGATGGATTTCGGTAATGAAGGTCAGAGCTGGATGACTCCTCTTCAGCTGAGGTCTAAAACCCTCAGTGGGAGCAGCACAGGGTGGGCAGGGCTGGGTGGAGGGATCCACGGTGGTCACAGCCCCACCACAGCCAGGGAATCACCTCTTATCTGAAGCAAGGTCAGATCTGAAAGCCTATGGTGAGATGGGGTTCATGCAGACAGGGCCACCACCACCACTCCTGTTTCTTGGAAAGTTCATCAGCAATTTATCTTCAGACACAAGGATGGAGCAGACAGCACGTGTGGGAGAGGCAGGCGCCCCTCTCTTGCTAAGGGACAGAGATGCTCTCGTATGACTTACGATCACAGACGGCAAAACTCTTGTCAAGGACTTTGTGTGTAGGGAAAAAGCCTCCTCCATGCCAGGGAACAGACCCTCCAACGACAGCCAGGCTTGGACCCAGCGCAGCGACCGCCGCTGTTCCCACTGGTGGCGCGTAGAGGGCTTACAAAGTCAGTTTTCTTATTGCTTTCAGTGCTCCCACATCTCTGAACAGGGTAGATGAGAAAGTGGTTTTTCCGTCCGCCTGTGAAGGGCTGTTATGTTCTCACTCATACGTAAAGCAGAGGATGTTACAGGCTCAATGACAGCACTCTGCAAATGTTAATATGGTTTTTAATTGGAGGAAATAATATCTTACTACTGCACACTTGGCAGACCATGCTCTGTAGCTCCTTGATCCTGCTCCTTCTCTAAGGCAGAAGGGAAAAAATTGCAATTCTGCACTGCAGCCCGGATCTATTTTAAGTAACTGAGGAGCTCAGCTGACACAGATGGCCACCCTCGGGTTATCCTTGGGCTGGCAGAGGCAGAGCCACCTCTCCCGCAGCTGCCGAACAGGGCTGCCCACCAGAGGCATCGCTGCACCCTCTGGAGCTCTGGCAGAGCAGTGCCCGGGTGAAGCAGCGAGCCCGGGCGCTCCGCAGGCTGGTGCAGGTGCCTCCAAGCACCTCGGCCCTTTTCACTGCACCACGCAGCTTGGAGGTGGGCAGTTTTGCTGCACTGCTTTGTCTTGTGGAACAGGTGAACACCTGTAAACCACCTTTGCAGACACCTTCATTGAGAATCAGGGTGGACTCACCTGATTTAGTTTACTTCACCTTAACTCCAAGTAACACCACATAAATGGAAGCTTAAAGCAATTTAACCAAACTGCTTGAAACTTGCACCTTAACAAGCCAGGGGAATCTCCCTGAGCACCCAGAGCAGAGTCTGGGGGACCCCTCCGTGGTCTGCATGGGGTGGGATCCCCAAGGCAACATCCTTTCCATCTCATCCCACGGAAGCCTCCTGGGAAGGGGCTGCCCTGCCCCAGCACAGGGGTGGGAGCCTGGGCTCCCCCATCTGTCAGAAACTTGGGCACTCTGGGCTCATCTCTGGAGCAACCTGTGGCTCAGGTTTGCTCACAGCCAGGCATTTACCAGAAGGGGAGTGATGGGAGGCTCAAGAAAATGGGCCAACAGCCCCCCTTCTGGCATCACTGATGAGGAGAAGGTCCTGGCTGCCACCTGCCCCACCAGCACAGATCTCTAGATCTGCTTTAATTTGTCTCCGTGCCCACATTCCTGCCACTGTTCTCCTGGCAGCTCCCTGCTCGGTCAAGCCCAACCATAGGAAGGAAAAGAGGCTTCAAGAATTATGGTGTTGGCTGGAAACTGATGTTGGCTGACTATTTTCAAGAGCAGAGAAAGAAAAATCCTGCCCAGCTTCCCTCGCTGCGCAGAACAGTCACACAGCCTCTCCTATTTTTTTGAAAAATTACATTGCAGCTAAAGCATTTTTAGTAAAAACGTAATTAAATAGTCAAAATATTTCAGGCTGATGTTCATCACCCAGTAAATTCAGAATACAAGGCAAGAAAAGCAGCTGTGTATGATTTTTCTGAGTAATTATATTTGAATCTCTGTGGTACAGAAAGAGGGGGGAAAAGTGTAAATTATACAGAAAACACATTCATGAAGATTTTAATGATATTACATTCATTATAATGTATGATCAAGCATGTAAGTGACAAATCTTAGGACCTGCAGGGAACATCGATTCTGGCCAACATTAAAATTTCTACTTGATGCTTAAGCAAAATCTAATCTGACTTATGATTTTGCTAAATATTTTAGGGTAATTAGACATGTTTGTGCTTTATTGATTCTTAAAATGAACATAAGCACATGGGGAATTGCTCCTGCTCTGGATTAAAGAAAATGAGACTCCTTTCTTTGCGGAAGTTCCTGCAATTAAATCACCTCCTACTAATGTGGCCCTCGTTACTCTGGGTGGAAATGAGCGCAGGAAAAGCTAAGGGAGTCTGAAATAATAACGATCAAAGCGAAGCTTTAGGGTTTAAATGGAAGTTTTGTTTCTCATGCTTTTGCTGATGGTTCCCGCAGGCTTTTGGATAAATCTCTCATCTGGAGGATTAAACCCCAGCGCGTGGGATGGGCAGAGCAGAAGCTTTGCCACCACCTCCAACTGGTGCTGCTGGGCAGCACCCCAGGCACGCTCAGCACCAATGCTGCATATCTCCTGGCTGATTAATTGAAAAGGAGTTTCTATGATAAGGAAGAGGACGCAGGGTTTGTAGGTAGAGGGGTTCCAGAGCATTGTGCCAGCACAGCTCAGCCAAGGAATGCATCACCCGTGAGTAAAGGGCAGCCAGTGCAGGGCTGAAGGGACCTTTGCCCCAAAGATTTTGGAAGCTCAAGGTCAGCACACAAAGCTCAGGCAGAAAACAGTGAGCAGAGCCCATGGGTGCTCACAGCAGGCATCACTGCTGCACCAAGCATCACCCGCTTGCTCCTTCACCATCCCCACACCACGCCGAAGGACGTGAAGGGTTAGCAGGTCCTCAGCTACATTTAGCTTGGTCTGCACCACTGCTCATGCCAGATCTCCAGGGAGGTTGTGAAAGAAAATCCCTTATTTCTGGTTTCATACACAATAACGCTCCAGACCTGGTTTATGCCAGTCCTGTAGCTGGGGATGAGCAGGGATGAGCCAGGCTGATGGATGCTGAATCCAGGGTCACGACTGGAGTCAATGGACATTTCATTAAGGCTTGGAGAGGTTTGCCTCCAGTTTGCTTATTAATATGATTACAAACAATCTTTCATCTCAGAGACAGAGGGCTGGTTCTTACCCTGGCTGAGTCACAGTGCTATGTAGAGGCAATCTGTATCTGCTCTTTAGCAAGCATGCAAGACTCCTCCAGATACGTATTTTAGCCATTGCTGTGAGCTCCAGATGAAACATTTTGGACAGAAAAATCAATGTGAGGACAAAGCAGCACAGAGCGTGCCGCCATCTGCTTCCACCCTACATTTATCCACAAGTCCCCGCATTCCGCAGCGCTTCATCAGGTTTACATCCAGCATAAAGCGAACACAAAGTCATGGAATTTAATGCCAGGAAGTACCATTGCAGTCATCCAGCCCAGTCTCCTGCAAGAGTCAGGCATAGGACTGCCTGGAATGTAGCATCCTGATTTAACTGACTGCCTCAGCAGTGCAATTGAGCCCGGGCTCCCTGATCAAGTATTAAACTTGGTGCTTACAGCCCCGCGTACCAAGGGCAGGTCAGGGTGGTGGCAGCTCTGCCTCGCGATGCCGATGGAGCCGGGTGCTGCAGGAGCACCCGCAGCCACCCTCAGCATCATCACGCAACAGCAGCATCTCATCACTGTCCTCTCACCCCACGGGATGTGGCAGCTCGCCTGGAGGGCCGGAGGCTGCACATCCAGCCCAGCTGCGCCGAGGACAGGGCCGGGTCCTCAGAGCACAGAGGACAAAGAGCCCCGGGAGCGAGACCCGTGTCCGCTTTGCACTGTCTGTGCTCGGAGCACCGGCTGTCTGCGAGGGTGTGAAGCCTGCTCAAAACGCACAAAAGGACAGGAGTTCAACCGGTTTGAACAGATGGCAGAGTAACGTTTGCTGCCGGAGCCTGCAGGTCCCCAGCAGGGCCTTTCTGTTATCATTTACCGCGCTCGCTGTTCTTCACGCTGACGCAGAGACGTGTGCACAGCACCCAGCGCCGCGCGGGGCCCTGTGCCCCCATCCCACCCCTCGCTGGGACTGCACATTAAATGAAGCCATAAATAAACACCAAGCAGAGATAAGTGGCTGATTTACCAGGGAGCTCAAAGGAAGAGACGAGCAAAGGCAAGGTCACATCCACAGAGCAGCACACCCCTGACACGGCGCTCTCTTCTCTGCTCCCGACAGGTCTGGGCAGCTCCCACACTGGATTTATCTCTACGCTTCTCACCCTGGCCACCTTTGCAATATTCACACCAGCCCACTTGCTCCAAATCCAGGCATTTTTTCCTAATGCAACGCCAGCGTAGCGGGCAGCGGGATGACAGCGGCTCCCAGGCTCTCCCGTAGCATGGCAACAAGTGCTAAGCAACAGAGTTTGCAGTCAGGACTTTGGGCTGGCTTTTATCTGGTGAGGGACCACTTATTTTGGAGATAATCCTCTACAAGGCACAGGCGCTCCCTGGGGCTGGCAGCAGCGTCACTCATCAGAACATGCCTGAAGTGGCTGCTCATTTAAAAAAAAATATATAGACACACACCCCTAACTGTGACAGGTGATGTGCCAATAAGAGAAGCCCACAAGGGAGAATGGTTTTCAGCTGAAAGAGGGGAGATTGAGATGAGATTTTAGGAAGAAATGTTTTCCTGTGAGGGTGGGGAGGCCCTGGCACAGGTTGCCCAAGGAAGTGGTGGCTGCCCCATCCCTGGAGGTGTTCAAGGCCAGGCTGGAAGGGGCTTGGAGCCCCCTCTGATCCAGTGGAAGGTGTCGCTGCCCATGGCAAGGGGGGTGGAACCGGATGGGCTTTGAGGTCTCCCTTCCAACCCAAACTGCTCCATGACTCTCTGATTCTAATCCACATTACTCTGACCAGTGTGCTTTGTCAGGATTTAGGGCTGCTGATTTTCACCTACCAGCTTCCCAAGGGAAGAGGCTGCATTGGCAGGGGTGAAGTTTCTCTCCCTGGAAGTCCCCAACACATCCCTACAGGGCCCTGAGCTGCCCTTAAGGTCAGGACATCACTGCAGAGTGATAAAGACTACAAACTTCCATCTGACAGGAAGGCAGCTGCCTCACTCCTGGCCAGGAACGCAGGAAAATATGCTTTGGAAACAGCAGTGTCTGAAGGATATCTGGGAAGACAGACTGCTATCTCCCATCTCCTTGCTCCTTGTCACCACCCACAGCATTAAATAAAGCCAGGTGGCCGGCGAGAGCGGGGCAAAGCAATGCTTCCATGTGACACGACAAGTGTTCTAGTACTTGGTGCTAAATAAGCCATGGCAGATTTAAAAGCAGGGCAATCGCTGCAAAAATAACCTTAATAAAGTGGGTATAAATAACTGTCTGGCAGCATGTCTGTGTTGGGATTGTTTATGCAGGTACAATTTAATAGCAGAGGTGTGACCACATTTATAACAGAGTAATCAAGGTGTAATCTCACCAACCCAGGGTGCTTGCTCACAGGAGACAACCTTAATGTCTGTTAAGAATAGTTATTAGATTTAAGTAATAGCCAGCACCCATGTACTCCATCAGGCAGATTTAGAACAAATCAGCTTTTATTGCCTGGAAAACAGGAGAAAACCCAATTCCTTAGAAGCTAATAAAAAATATGTAATTTTTTTGACTCAAATAAGCGCAGGGTTCATTACTTTGTAGATGTCTTCATAAAAACCTGGAGCAAACCTAATCTAGATGAAAACAACAGCTGTGAGGCACGATGCGTCTGACCAAGATGAATGCCACAGAGGTACGGCAGTCATTAGCTCACTAATTCCAAATGGTAAACAAGTTTTAATTAATTTTGATTTCAAGCTGCCATGGTCTGCCAGCCATACCTGTGCACGCGCCTGGGACGCAGCATTAACAACCCAACGTGGAGCTGCTCGAGGAGCAGGAGGTACCAACTCACTTTGCGTGTTCCCTTGGCATCGCTGCTGTGAGAAGTTCCAGGGATGAAGAGGGGAGCATCCAGCTCCTCAGTTTGATAGAAAATGGTTTGGGTTGGAAGGGACCTTAAAGATCATCCAGTTCCAATCCTCCTGCCATGAGCAGGGACACTTCCCACTGGATCAGGCTGCTCAAAGACTCCATCCAACCTGGCCTTGAACACCTCGTGGGAGGGGGCAAACTTTGCTCTTTTGCAAGAGCATTTCTGGTTGAGAACAGTCAGCGATGCAGTTTCAGTGAGGATTCTCCCAGATGGAGAACCACAGGGTAGGCTTGGATGTATGGAAGCAGGAACTAAGCACCCAAATTGCTCATCCTGTGTCTCATTTGTGCACTGGGTGCTGGGGCCTGCATTTGTGATGGTGGATAATTGCACAGGCTGTACCTGGCTGCTGGTGACGGCCACAGTAAGTTCTACTATCAGAGCTTAGAGGGTGCAGTTATCAAAGCTTCATTGCGAAGCACCTTGACCTAAAGCCTCCACAAAGACTCCCTTTTAGAATAGTTACGCAGCCAACAAATTTACATGTGCACTCATTTCTGTATTCAATAACACATCTGCACATTCGGTTTCCTGGTTCAATACCCATCTGCACACACAAATGAGGCTGCTGCATGCACAGCTTGCTTAAAAACTTACTCCTGTCTTAGTTCTGAGTAGCCCTGTTGGTAAAACCCCACTTCCAGCAGCCGGTCCAGCTGTCAGATCTTATTTTTCTACTCTGACATTGCTGTTTCCTGCACGGTGCCTGCTGTGCATTTGTAGCAGGGTAATTGCAAAGGGAATAGGTGCCGCGGGTCCATGAAGACATCGCACGTTATCTCCTCTTGGAGCCTGAGCGCAGCTGACAGCACGGCTTCACCCCTCTGCTCCCTGCCCGCGCGCCGCGAGCGCAGGTCCCATCCTGTCACCTCCACAGTGCATTCCTGACTCCTCGTTTAAGGGAAAAACTGTTTAAATCAGATGCCTCCCCTCCAGCAAGGAATCGCTGCAAACCTCCTCTTAAAACATTGTGAAGTGCTTTCTCTCCATTTCTAAAGGATCCTGAAATGTTTCTTTGTGCAACCAAGTAGAGAATTGTTTTCATTGTCAGAATGAGGTGGTTTTTTTCTATACCTTGCCTGGGAGTGACATGCACTATAGCACCGAAGACAGAGATCCACAATAGATGCCTGACAGACAAAGACCTCTTTGCACTTAACTGAGTCACAATTTGACTTCCTTCAGATTTTCCTTTATTAAGGAAACAAACAGGTGGACCCAGCCCTAGATGATGTGATGTGCAAACCAAATTGCCTCACTGGCATTCCATGAGCCCCAGGGCCTTTCCGTACCCACTCTCTCCCTCTCTCTCTGCTCAGGCTCTGCTCTCCCCAAGGCAGAGCCAGCAGGTTTGTTGCATGTGCTGATGGTGGCCAGGGGTGACACGGCCCTACCAGGCTTCCACAGCCCAGACAACCACTGTCAGCCATGAATCTGTTACTGATGGATTTGAGGGAGCCTCCTGATGGGAAGCATTCACGCAAGGGGTATCCAGACCAAGTCCAAAGTCTGAAAGATCTGATTTGTGTTGCTGACATTGGTGATCTGGGAGAACAAAGCACTCCCACAGACAAAAATCAGATGCAAAACGAAGAGAGACAGAGATAACGACAGAAGACACTGCAGAGAGCCTTCGGCTTCCCCCCCGAGTCATCCGTCACGTCCCTGCTCGCACAAACAGAGTATCAGCAGCAAGAATGCCCTTCAAGGACAAGTGCTTACACGGAAATGCAAACCATAATTACCATGATAAATGCTGCACTAGATAAGTGAGAAGCAGCAGCACGTACCTACTGCGTCCATGCATCACACTAAATAGCATCTCTCCTCCAGTCCCCAGTGCTCACCTCATCCTGCATCCCCACATCCTCATGCTGCTGCTCCCATTCTGGCGAGCCTGGGCATCCCACCAGGTGCCAGGAGAGCATCGCTGTGCCACGTCCCTCCAGCCACTCCGCCGTGCTCCCCACAGCCACACCAACTGCTGGTTACTCACTTCTGACTGAAAAACTGGAGTTTGTCGGGCTGACAGAAAGACAAGGAGCAAGAAGAGCACTGGAAAGCTCTGTGCCCATCCGGGCCCTGTGGGCTGTCATTAAAAACCCATCACAAACCCCTTTAAAACCATCTTGCTGTGCTCAGAGAGATGGACATGCTGTGGCTGGGCAAGAGAAGGATTCCCCAGTCTTTGGGAAATCCTCAAGTGCCTAGGATATGAGGATCTGCTGGGCATAATTTCCCTTGTTGCCTCTCCCTGACATTCCCTGTGCTCTGCTTCCACTTTGGAAAGCTCAGCTTGCAAAGAGATTCCAGCAAACCTAAAGCTTAGCACAGAGGAATTCCAGGGCAAAAGAAAATCTGTCACCAAGCTGCAGAAAAACCCAGACCTTCAGCTGGAAGGGGAGCAGAACAGGGCATGGTTCAACCACAGAACATCTGGCACCACCGCACTGCACCCCAAATCATCAGCCCCAGTCTCTGGGGAGCCGCAGAGACTCCTATTCCTCTTTTGTTTGCATCACAGCAATATTAATATAAAGTAGTGATAATTAAGTTTCAGTGACCAAGACAACTCCAGTCTGCAAAGGCTGAACCTGCACCCACTGGGTGCAGAAGGAGCCCTGGTTAATAACTGCCTCCACATCCCACTCTGAGACAGCGACACTGACAATGCCTTCTCCAGCTGCAGGAACTCAGCGAGCGGTGGGGGCTGAGGTGAACGGGGGCTCATCAGGGCTGCCTCTGCCACCTCTCTCATGTTTGGAAATGTCAGCATCACTCATTGCTACTGACACAAGAGCTGCTTTTCTAACATGAATCACTGGTCATGGTCAGAAGAAATGTTGCCGAGCCTGATTTATCACCGGTATAAAGAACCACTGCACCAGGATCACAGCAAGGAGCTCCACTTCAGTGGGTGCTGCAGAAAGAAGAGTCATTTTGATTATTTCTTTCCTCTAAAGATCTAAACCTGTACCTGAGTCTATCCACCAAGGCAGGTTTCACAGTGGTGGTGTTGGGCTTGTAGATTTCTCTGCTCTGCTACAACATGAAAGGGAAACAGCCCAGTGCACAGCCTCATAGCCCAGCACGGGGCAGCTCCAGCCCCTGCACAGTTCGTGTGAGCCGCCCAGCAATTGGCAGTGATTTTCAGTTACTACTGATCAGCACCCTGGCCCATCACAGCTGCCTGATCCTGCTCCTGCCAACATGTGCAAGCCAAGTCCCCCAGCCCAGTTCAAGTTAAACAGAGCTGCTCACGGGAACAGAGAGGGAAAGTACAGGCTTTGTACCAGACTTTCACAGACAGACCATTAAAATGTCACAGCACGTAATTTGCTTAAGTATTTCAGAGTTAATTGCACAACCACAGTGTTTATCTTGTCTGGGCTCTGTTATCGTCCCTCAGCGAGGTGCGGGGGGGCAGACACCGGCACACCCATCACAAACGCGCCCGTGGAAGGGGCTTGGCTCTGAGCAGCCATGGAAGCGTTTACTGTTGCCTCCAAGTGACTCCAGGACAAGCATTTGTCTTGCACTCGTGAACTAGAAAGGTATTTAATTCAGGCTCAAGGCAAAGTCACAGCTCACAACCCTCCAGCACACGGCTGAATCTGAAACCAGCTTGCAAAGCCATTCCCAAAATAACCTCGTGAGCGTTTTTATCCAGAGAACTGCAGAAAACGTTTTTGTTCAGAGACAGAGGTGCAAAGAATTTAAATGCCAACACTTTCCCCAGAAAGAGCAGGCAGGTTTGGAGACTATTTCTAACACAACACTGCCCTGGAGCCCAGGGACAGCAGAGACTGAGCGTGGCTGTGTGGGAGCCATCCCCGTGGTGGTGGGATGTGCCCATCTCCAATGCAGGGTTACGGCACCGCTCCAGGAAGGATCAGAACATACAAGCACCCAGCAGCTTTCCATAGAGTCACTCAGATGGAAAAAGACCTTTAGGGTATCAAGTCCAACCCCAAACCTCACTAAACCATGTCATAAAGTGCCACATCCACACAGCTCCTAAAACCCTCCAGGGATGGTGACTCCACCACTTGCCTGTGGGATCCTTTGACCACCACTGTGTAAAACTGTTCCACTACCTGCACACAAAAGCTAGGAGAGGCTCTTGTTCCCTGCTGCAGGCTACAGAAGCTCCCCCTGAATCCTCCCCAGGGCTGGGGAAAGCACTGGCACCAACCAGGCCCGGGTTGGGCTGGTTCATAGAATCCTAGAATGACCTGAGTTGGAAGGGACCCACAAGGATCGCTGAGCCCAGCTCCTGTCCCTGCACAGGACATCCCCAACATTCACATCGTCTGTCTGAGGGCCTTGGCCAAATGCTTCTGCAATATTGTCAGGCTTGGAGCCGTGACTGCTTCCCTGGGGAGCTGCTCCAGTGCTCCAACACCTCTGAGTGAAGAACCTTCTCCTGATGTCCAACCTAACCCTCCCCTTGTAGACCACAATGAGCTCTCCTCTCAGTCTCTTCTCCATTCTCCTCTTCGCCTCTCTCATGGATCACCAGGAACCTGCCCATGGATATACACAGGGAAACTTTGTTGACAAAGAACCAGAGCTGGAAATATGCTTTAATGAAGCACAGCAAGAATCAGCTACATTCACTTTTTTTCTCCCCCGCTTACATCAGACAAATACTCGCACTTAAAGAATGATGATGTTTTGGGTAACCACAGTTAAATAAATAGCACAGAAACTTTGCATACCTTATGCAAAAGAATTTGCTAGCTGTAATATTTCAAGCTTCATTGAAAAATAATCAAGTCACTGGAACAAAGGCCTATACCCCAAAACCAGAGCTTTGCATTTCCAAGTACTGTGGCCATAATGCAATAATGAATGGATTTGTCTTCTTCAGAGCGTCATCCTATTAGTTGCTGTGTCTCACACAACCTGCTTTGGGCCAGCATCCATCATAACAAAGAGAGGAACTGAAAAGCATTAAAAAGAAAATTGATTCTCCTCTTTGTCTGTTTTCTTCGTTTCCCTGTTAATAGCCCACTATGCAATTAATTATGCACGATTTCAGGTACAAGCCTTGTATCCCTACAGAAGAGTCGATGCAGCTGGGCTGCACCCAGAGCAGTGGGACCAGCAGGGAGAGGGAGGGGATTGTACCCCTTAGCTCTGGTGAAACCCCATCTCGAGCCCTGCATCCAGTTCTGGAACCCCCAACAGAAGAATATGAAACTGCTTGAACAGGTCCAGAAGAGGCCATGGAGATGATCCAAGGGCTGGGGCACCTCTGCCATGGGGACAGGCTGAGAGAGTTTGGATTGTTCAGCCTGGATAAGAGAAGTCTCCAGAGAGACCTTAGAGCAGGACTGAAAGGGGCTCCAGGAAAGCTGGGGAGGGGCTTTTTACAAGGACACAAAGTGACAGGATGAGGGGGAATGGCTTTAACTTGGAAGGGGGAGATTTAGATTGGACATAAGGAAGAAGTTCATCATGAGGGTGGGGAAGCCCTGGCCCAGGTTGCCCAGAGAAGTGGTGGCTGCCCCATCCCTGGAGGTGTTCAAGGCCAGGCTGGATGGGGCTTTGAGCCCCCTGATCCAGTGGGAGGTGTCCCTGTCCATGGCAGGGGGTGGGACTGGATGGGCTTTGATGTCCCTTCTAATCCAAACCATTCCATGGTTCTGTGATAAAGTTCTGCAGCCATTTCCAGCCCAGAGGTGACATTTCCCCTCCTGAGCCACGCTGCAGGTTTCTGCTGGGCCCCAGATCACAGTGAAGAGAACACAACAGCACTGAGGAACACACAGGACAAAAACTGTTTGCTCAAGATATTCAGGACAGTCCTGATGACTAAAGGATACATCCTTGGGAACAGGGCTTGACCACAAGCAAAACAATGGAGGTGGCTGCGTCCTCCGGCCCCGACACAGTCGGTAACAAATGGCTCTGAACAGCCACTCCTGCTGAGGCCCAACTGAAACACAGGGAGTGCCAACGACGTTATTTTTCATGTAGAGAGAGACTTTAATTATTTACAAAGCTCCCAACTAGACCCCCAGTGTGCCTGACATTTGCGTTTTCTCCCTCATGCTCTGCTTTGCAGCTCCCACTTTGAGCACAGACACATCCCCACACGCATTCGGGCACTGACGTATCCCTTCCCCATGCCCAGAGCGCATCGGGGCCGGATCCTGTGTTCCCAGTGCTGACTGGTCCCTGCTCTCCTCTCTCACAGTGCCCCAGGGAGCACCAGCATCCCCGCTCCCCTGCCAGCACCTCCCTCCCAGCCGAGGAGCAGGATCAGAGCTAATGAGTTTGGCCTTGGGCAACCACCTCCCTCACTCCCTTAGTTTCATTTTTTTGGAGTCTTTCAGCCCAGGGTGCTTCTCGCTCCTCCAACATCAACAACATTAACAAGCTCTGACATCTCATAAATTTCCCTTGGTAAAACAAAAAGAAACAAATAGGAAAACAAGTTCCAGCTGTACAGGTGTTGTGGTCCTTTGTATTTTTCCTTCCTTTTCTGTATATTGGAGTCTGTTGTGAGCAGTCCCTTCTATCCTGTTGGTGTCTCACTGCTGCAGCCAAACTCCCCTGGGCAGTGTGGTGCAAAACAGAAAATCCTCATTGTGGCTTTGGGTAGAAAATGCTGAGATAAAATGAGTTCTGATTAAAAATATATACTTGGCGCCAACCCAAGCTCTACCATAAACCTGTCACAAGCTCAGATATAACAGGGTTAATCTCCTTTCTTTTAAATTTCACCTTACTCCAGAGATGAGAAAGAGAAGCTGGATGAAAACCAGAAAATTTGTACCTATTCTGACACTTTCTGCTCCACGAAAGCTTCTGCAGAGCCAGGCAAGGTCTCCAGCCCCACACGGATGCGCAGGATGAGAGACTGGGAAAGGAACTGGCTGAGGGTGGAGACTTCTCAGCTGAACAAGCATCACCCACTCTTATATCTGAACAAGCAAAAACAAACGGAGCCCCACACAAACCCTTCAGCCAGTCCAGCAGCTCCGAGCCCGCTGCGCCCCACGCACCCAGAGCATTAATCACGTGATCCTCTCCTTATCTATCCACAGCTGCTTTACTACAAATGAAGAATACATACGTACTGCATCACCCATCACCACACATCACTTTAATCTAACAGTAGAGGGTGTCTGCAGATCTACTGCAGACATAAACTGTTACAATGCCCCCCCCCCAAGATCACTGCATTTCTTGAAGTAATACGATTTAGGCAGAAAAGTTTGTTTCTCACCGATCCAGTATAAATAAAATCTGCATTCCAGCTATAAAAACTTGAAAATGTGTTATACAATGCTACAGAATGAAAAAAAAAAACCCCAAACATATCCATAGAAGTTGTCCCATTGCACAAAGATCAGAGATGAGTGCACCGGCCCCATCAGCTGTGATTTATCGATCGGCTGAGCCCCAGCACCGCTCCGACTCCTCCTGAGGTTTTATGAGAGCACTAAAAGCAAACATTTCACAGCACCATCGTGAATCCTGATGGGAGGGAGACAGACAGAGCATCTCTGTCAGTGATAAGGGCTCAGAAAATAAACCCATCTGAAACAGCACATCCGAGTAAAAAGATTAAACTCCTCCCCACCAGTACATCAAGAGACACCAGAGCCTGGAAGAGCAGCAGAGCCTGGAGGTTCTGTACGGATTGAAGGAGCAGAGAATCTCAGAATGGTTGGAAAAGACCTTTAAGATAATAGTTTAACCATCAATCCAGCCCTGCTAAATCCCCACTCATCTTTTAAAGATCTCCAGCAATAGGGACTCAACCAAGCTCCCTGGGCAGCCTCTTCCAATGCTTGACAACCCTTTCAGGAAAGGAATTCCTCCTGATATCCAACCTAAATAAATCTCCCCTGGCACATCTTGAGGCAATTTCCCCCTTGTCCTCTCACTGGCTACCAGGGAGAAGATACCAAGCCCACCTTGCTACAACCTCCTTTCAGGTAGTTATAGACAGTGATAAGGTCTCCCCTCAATCTTTTCTCCATACTAAACAATCCCAGCTCCCTCAGGTCTAAAGCCTGCACCAGTTTTGTTGCCCTTCTCGGGGATGGAAGGGAGAGAAAGGACCAAACAGTTTATCATTAAGAATTATGCCCATAAATGCAAACATAATTACAATTTTAATGAAAAAAAATGTACTTCATACAGATCAGACCCAGAGACAGAAGTCTTCCACCTCATCCCAGGCACTCAGCCTGCCTGTTATTTAACCAATAATATTCACATGGGAAGGAACGGGTGGAGCAGTTCCTGGGTGAGCAGTAATTGGTTTGAACATGATTTCTCTTACCCCAAGGGAAGCTGAAGTCACAAATGAGATAAAGCACACTTTAAAATTAATTCCCATGTAATTGTACAACACACAAAGGGAACAGGAGCCCCAATGGATCATTTCTCCCATCCTTGTTTGGAAGGGTACCAACACAGACAGGATCCAGAGTGGAAACACCTGGGAAGTAGACCCAGCCTGGATCAGAGCAGCTGTTTAACCAAGGGATCAGTGAATCCCTCACAGACAAACATATCCTCCAATTTGAATGGTAATTTTTGATTCCTGACAGAAGAAATTGACCTTAAATCATAAACTGGAAGATGGAAACCCTTCTCCATGTGGTAGCGTGCTTACAGCAGCACCAAATCCATTTCCTCTGCTAACAGAGCCAACCTCCTGTGTGGGTTGAAGGTGCTCTTGGCCCTCTCTTGGGCAGCATCACCCTACGGTGCAGAAGCCCCAGCTCAACCCCGTTCCTCAAGGGTTGGTGTCTGGGAGCACAGTGAGCAAGAACAGCCACGTGTGCTTTTCTGAAGCCGAAACCTCACAACTGTCTTCCAATGTAAAGGCCAGTGGAAACAAGCAGAGCAGCAGTGGACATTTGCAGCCAGCTAGAATTATGTTTGCAAACAACAAATGTGGCTATTTGGAAGGAGGTATCACCCACATGGACTTCATCCATTCCTTATGGCCCACGGAGGGCCCAGATGCTCTGCTAGGTTTTTCTTTAAACCCTTCCCCCAGGCAAGCACTGAGCAACACGTCCCTCTCCACAAGCGTCTCCATCAATTAGAAGTCTCTTGTCTTCCAGGAGGTTGGCTCTGCCAGCGCTCTTGGACCAAGGATGCCATCGAGGACCTGCACACGGTCTGCTGTTTGCCACAGCCTTGTCCATCTGCTCTGGTGGCTCCCTGCCTGCTCCAGTCCAGAGAGCCGCTCAGCTGAAGAGTTAAGTGCCAAAGTCAGATTAAATGGGCAGCTGGAAAGAGCAAGCAAGGGTCACCTCTCCTGCCAGGAGCTTCCACTGCACTGCCTGCGTGTGCCTCCTGCCCGGTGTCCCGCACCGCCCCGCGCTGTGGCCACGGAGCCGCTGCCAGGAGGACAGGTTGTGGTGTGCTGGCTGCCAGGGAGAGCGATTAAACCCACTTGGTTTGTCGACACTTACACAATGTGAGAACATTATTTTTTGGCACTTAAAGTAAAACCCCCATAGAGGTAAGGTCAGCGCAGCACTGGCACCCGCTGCTGCCCTTTGGGAAGAGCTGGGCTTGCGCTGGTAACAGCGCCTTCAAAGCCATCTCCAGGGGTCTGGTTGCTTAGGCAGTGGTGGAAAGCACAACACAGCACCCCCCAAGACCTTTCATGAGGGGTCATTGCAGCCTCTTTGGAGAGCTCTTCACACAGAGGAGGATGAAGCCAGCAGAGCACAGAGTAGGCAGAGGCACCAGGACAGATGGAGCAGCAGTGGCAGCTCCTCAAGGAGGAGCAGAGTAGCTGCCCAAAGCTAAATGAGGAAGCCTGCTCTTATTTCTGTCAGGAGCCTCTCTGCTGTCCCACAATCACAGCACCATGTCACCACGAGCAGCCCTCCTGTGCTGCAGCCTGGAGCTTCTGAAGGCTGCTTTATCAGGAAGCAAGACCACCCCTTGCCCTTCCTCACCACCCTTGCAACGTGCACTGGAAAGGAGACATTAACCACAACAAACTCATCTGAGACCTGAGTTTGTGCACTGATGTCCTGCCCCAGACTGGCTCTCGGGACACACTGAACGGGAATGCTGACTTCAACGTGTCCAGAAGAGGCTTCCCATGGTGTCTCATGAGAACCAACTCTGCTGCCAATGGCTGCTTTCTGCGAGCGCGCCACAGACATCACTGATGGAGCTGGGACCAGTCCCAAAGCCATTGCTGCTGCAGGGACAAGTGCTGGGCTGCTGATTCCACACGATCAGGTGGAGAAAAGCCTTCCGTATTGCAGGGTTTATGCTCTTACACATGCCTCTTCTCTCCAGTGTTTACACCTTTCAGATCACAGCTGGTATTTACGTCTCCTTTACCTGTGCTCTAACCAGCTCACACATCTTCACATGGTCCAGCTTTCCCTTAAGCCTGTGTGGTCCTTTTTTATTTCACCCATCCATATTGTTCCCGCACACATGCGGGTAGCAAAGTCCTCAGGGGATGGAGGGAAGGATAAGGCTTTTCCCTCTGCTCTCAGAAGCAACTGCTGGCTTTGCCACGAGCAGATAAATGGACACAACCCAACCAGATTTGCAAAGGAGCTCCTTACAAGGCAGCTTTGGCATTACTGAGCTTATCTTGGGAGCAGGCAGAAAACAAGGGACAGAAGGTCAATTAATTTGAATGGAAGAACTCCCTGGCACCGCAACGCGAGGCAGAGGAGCGGCACAGATGGCAGCGGCGGAAGGAAATGGATTTTTCTGCACAGACCTGGGAACTTGAGGCCCTTTTCATTTCTATTTGTTTAAAGATTCTGCTTGGTGTACAACAATTTGGGCTGGATGGATGCTGGCTTACAGAGCAAAAACTGGCACTGGGAACAAAGAGGAAAACTCTGTATGAACAAAGCCAGCGCAGGCTGAGATGTGCTGGAGGGGGAATGGACTCATCCAGCACTGGTTCTGCTCCCAGCAAACCCTCCTCTTGCTCCTCTCAATGCTGTAATTGCTGTTTCTGCTGCAAGAAGGAGGCACCTCACGCCGTGCTGTGAGGAAAGTGCTTGGCTTGACTTGGAACTTGATCCACAGCAGCATCTTGGGCTGGGGCCATGGAGGAGCTCACAAATAATGCAGCTCTTGCTGCCTGGCATGGCAGGTAATTGATCAGCTGGGAATCGTGCACACAGATCCAGGATGGACTCATTTAATGGACTCTGCCTTGCCTCTGTGTAACCACTGTAGGTTCAGAGATGCTGTCTGCATCTGGAAAATACATCACTGGTGACAGCAGCCAGCCAACACTCATTCCAGTCATCCTCATTAAAGCTGAGGGAACAGAGAGACAACTCTGCTTTGATTTTTTTCCTGCTCATACACTGAATTTAGTTCTCCTGACCACTACCAGGTATTGCAGTTGGTGCTTCATCTGCCTGACGCCAGAGAGGATCCTTCATGTTGGTCCTTTCTCCTTGGGGGCAAAGTGCTGGGAAGATGGATGAGGCTGTGTGGGCTGTGACCTGGTTGTTCATCGGCCAGGAGCTCCCCTGTGGGGTCTTGCTCATAATTCTCCCCATCATTGCCACAAACTGACCAGCAAGTCAGGGTACAGCAGCCAAAACCCTTTGAGTTTCTGCATTTTGGTGAGCACGCACTGCCCTGTGCCCCCTGCCCTCATGCCAGCACAGCTGAGGTTGGGTTCTGCCCCAAGAACACGACTCCTGTTGGAGCTGGTGAGTCACAGCCACCAGCCTCAGCCCTGGCACGTTCCTCTGAAGATCTGAGTGCTGCAGGAAAGCTTGAATCCTGCAGCCACCTCTCCTGATGGAGGCCCAGAGGGTTGCAAAGTGCAAACCATGGCTCCCGACCAGCCTTGATGAGCAGCAGAGCCGAGCTCTTGCTCACAGCACACCCGGAGAGCACCATCCTGGCCCCCGTTCAGGCTGCAGAGCCTTCCGAGCCGCCTGCATCTGCACCACGCTCAGCATTGCAGAGAACCTCATTTATTTCAAAGCCTCAGGTGCTGCTGTAATGCAATCACTAACAATAAACCCTATGTGAATACAGACACAGCCAGAAGAGAGAGCAGTGCTCAACCCTGACATGCTCCCCTGAGCACATGCTCCCTTCCCTCCTCCTGCTGCACAGCCCCTTTGCTAATCGCAGTTCCTTGGAGTGCAGAGCAAAGTCCTCTCTCAGTTCCCCCAAGTCAGCTCAGAACCCCTCAGGGCAATATTTTAGCATCTCCTTCTTCATTCTCACTTGATTTCTGCAGTGTGTGTATTTATGCAGCTTTTCTCTGGAGGACCACTGTGAGCAGCAATGCCACATATTTACACTTAACGTACCCTTTAAGGAGCTTGCTGTGCTCACAACGTGCCCATGCACGCACAGAGATGCTCCTGATAAAAGACATTTTCCCTTAAACTGCTCAGAATAAGCCAAATCAAAAGGGTCAGAGTGGGGAGGGAAAGAGAGGAAAAGGAGTCTGGTCCCATCTGCCTTGGCAAGGTCACAGCCTTCCGCAGGGCAAAGCCAAGAGCATGAACAGATCTTCCCAAGCACTGAGCAGCTTTCCCTGTCGTAACAGTCACTCCAGCTGTGAAGGTGCACAGAGCACTCTAATTGGCATCCTGGGATCCCACTGTGCCATCCAAAAGGACAAACAGGATGCTCCAAGGGGCTTGGAACACAGGAGCAGACATCTGCTGACAGGCGAGGTGGTGCCTATCCACCAGCTACCAATAACTCAGGTCAAAAGCCTCTAGAAGTAAAGCAGCAGATACAGTAAACTCTGAAGGAACTCTCATTCCCAACAAACAACTTGAAATCCTGCCAGGATGCTCTTATGGTCCTGGAGTGCAGAGAACTTTCTAGTGATGACCTGGCCACAAGGTTCAAGGGAAGGTTCCTGTGGCTGATGGTTCATCAAAACCCTGATGAAAAGCCATGTGTGCCACGTGCTGTCCCACCTCTCACTCCCTGAATCGCTCTCTGGACACAGCCGTGACTGGGACATCAGCGCCTTCCACTCCCAACTTCAAAGATGCTTCCCTCTTGGTACAGAAAGATGCTGGGAGTTTCTGTTCCTGTTCCTTGTTGAGGTCTGACACGGCTGGTGGAAAAAATTTTAATTAAAAGCTGTTCTACTTTTATGTCCAACATGTTCCAGTGAGAAATACATCTTCCTGATGCCGGAATTGCCTACTTAGTATTTTTTACACCCTCTAAGCAGCTGGTGCAAGGCAGAGCTTGAATTAGGAGAGGGAGCTGGATGGAAACCGTGTGGTGTGGCCACAGAATCCTCTGCATCTCCATTAATGCTACTAATTATAGCAGTGGCCAGATTTCAGCTGTTGCCTTGGGAAAACATGACCATGGTGCTACGGATTAGGGAAAACGCGCTAAAACCCATCCAGGCATCGCCTTGGTGTCTTCTGCAACAGCATTTCACTTAGTGACACTGGAAAGTGTCTTATAAAGGATTGTTCATCTGCAGTGAGAAGGAGAGATCTTGGATTAGGAGGAGGCTCCTCCCAGTCTTATACTCTCCTTGACCGCAGCGATGAACAGGCTCCACAGCTGTGCCCCCCTCCAAGCTGTGACACCTGGGAACATGGTCTGGGTTGCAGCTTTTCCTCTGAGATAAAAACAAGTCTTGTCAGTCCTGAATAACATGGTTTATGGTGCTGCCTGGTTTGTGGTCTGTGTGAGGACGGATCTCCCCAGAACTGAGCAGGGCAGAGCTTGGGGAGCAAGAGAGAATGAGAACTAAGAGAGAAGCAGCTGCCCGAGCTGCTGAACAGCCCGCAGGGCAGCTCGCCAGCTGCAAAACCCAAGCACCAACTCCCCTTACAGAAGGGAAAGGTGCTCTTCCCTTCGTGTCCTTATGGGAACGGCTCTGCGCTTCGCTCGTGGCTGCATTAACCGCTGGCACCTTTGTGGGGTCAGGGCTGTCCCTGAGCAGGCAAGAGCAACACCAAAATATTCTATTTTCCCCTCTCCGTTATCAAATGCAACATTAAACACCAAGCTACAAAACAGATTCTTTGTCCCTGCATGAAATCAGGCTGCACTGCCACGAAACCCCATCCCCTTTGCCAACCTGCAGATCTCTGTGTGAGGCTGCAGGATTTGAGCTTCACCCCACGACCAACTGCACATCAGGTGCTGTTAGCGGCAGAAACGCCATCAGGCTGTGTACAGGAATGTGCACATTTAAGCTGAGAAACTGCTTAATAAATTCAGGCCAACGCTTTGTGACATTTCCCACAAGACTTCGGCACTGTTTACAAATTCTGCAGAACACCTCGAGTCATCGCCGGCACCGGCTTCTGATTTATTTCAAAGGAAAATGGGTCAGAGCGTGTGGGTCTGTGTTTAATGCGAAAAGGGATTTGGAAATGAAAAGTCAACCAACACGAAGGATTGCAGGGCAAACATAAGAGTGGCAAAGTGTGTGGGTGGTCTCTGAGCACGTAATAGGATATCTGTAAGGAGAAGCACGCAGCATTGTAAGCTTTAATAGAACAGTTCCTTTTTACCCAATCAAAAACATAAATTGCAATTTTTCCAAAGCAAATTGCCTCTTAACTCCCTTTTCTCGAGGGGAGAGGGGCACAAATGGGACAAGAAGTTAACAAAGCAGTGAGTGTGTGCATGTGGCCAAGGCAGAGGCCCTGCTCCCAGCAGGGCTCAGCTCACGCCAGGGATGAGCAGCCCCCAGAGAGGAGGGCTCAGCACGTTGGGGAAAAGCTTTGCAGGAGACTGAATGGGGAAGGCAACAGCTTACGGGAAACAGGTGGGGAGGTGGAGGGGTTAACAGGAGATCTGGGAGTGTGGGGAGAGCAAGGCACAGGCAGAGCTGGTGTGTGGTGCCAGAGGGACCAGGAGGACAGGAAAATCACTGACCCAAGATACAGGTAATAGCAGAGTGTTCTTTCTGTCCTACCCACCAAGTGGGCTTCCCAAACCTGCCCAGCAGCACCAAAGCCCAAATTACATCCCCAGCTGCTTCATCACAAGTTCCAGTGCATCACAGTGAAAACCAATTAATCATTACACAACTCCCTTGTACAGAACCCAGCCCCACCATTTGTTTCAGCACTTCGAGAGCAAAAGCACAATTTATTTTCCGGAAGAAACACTCCACGATGAAAGGCTCACGAGAGTATCTATGACCACATCACTGCTCCCCAGCATCTCTCATTGTTCAGTGTAAAACAAAAGACACCATCCTTTAATTGCTATAGATTAGTGCACAGAGTGCCAGGCAGCCAACACATCATCCCTCAGACTCATTACTGGGCTCCATCTCTCTTTGGCCTCACAAAGGTGATTTCCTTCACACCTTGATTACTGTGCTCGTCAGCTCCAAATAGAGAAGATTACACAGGCAGGAGGAGGGGGGGCACTCATTTTTCTTTTAGCTTTTAGGAAATAAAACACTTTCGATAAGAAGAAAATGTAAGAGCTGTCAGATGTTTGGGACTTGAATCAGCAATGAATGCCAGCACAGAGATTGATGCTCAAAGTTGAGACGGGAGCAGTTTAGTTTGGAGGAAAGGTACCCCAGGCCACTTTGCTGAAATTATCACAGGCATTAACAGGCAACGAAAGGCAGAAACAGAAGCCCCTTCAACAAGGCAGGGAGAGTTTGCTTTGAAGGAGGTGAGGGCAGACTCCTCAGACCACCCAGGGATGCTTGAAGGGACATTTGTGAGCAGTAATTGCCCCAGGAGCCTTCTCCTCTCCTCTACACCAAGGCAGTACAAGCTCAAGGACAACCCCTCTCAACGTGCATCTGTGCAGCACCAAGTGCACTTAGTCTGTTACCAGTGGAGGAGCTCTGCTCTCTCCTGTTCACAACAGATATTCCAGTGCTAATTCCAGAATACTGACACATCCCCATACCAATGCAGATTCTCCTTCTCTCCTCACACGCAAAGCAAACGACAATGCCAGTAACCTGTTCAGCACTGATGGGCACTAAACCAAGCATATATGAGACCAAACAACCAACAAAGCAACCCACACCAAGGGAAGCATCATAAACCCAAAGCACTGCTCAGACACACCAGGTCCAAAACACACTCCCTGCCACACTCAATAGGGAGAAAAACACGAGGAAATTCTCAGTATTGCATCACAACTACCACCCTCAAAATATAAAGCTGTGTAGGAAAACCAGCTACTCACAGACTGAGCAGGCAACAAGTCCCCTCGCACCATCTTTCTCCCTCCAAAGCCTTGTCTAGGGCTGCCTGTGCTGATGGTTTTATTGCTCCTGGAGAAGTAGGTGATCCCAATGAGCCCTGCCCTCTCCTCTCCCCCGAGACCTCCTCCCACCTCCTTTACAGCCTCACTGCCAGGAGCTGTAAATCCTCAGGCTATTGGGGGAAGGTGTTCATCCCTTTCACCTGCTCTTGCCACATGTTTCACAGGTTTCACCTGCTTGCCAAAAATGTGCTCTTTTAGCAAAGAGCAAGGCCATGTGCCCAAGCTAAAGGAACTGGTGGGCCTTTCCCACGGAGCACTCCCAGGGGAGCCAACTCCGGCTTCCCCTGCTCTTGCTCATCCAGGCTCCCAGAGCACAACCACTGATCTGTGCCTGAGCAATGTGGGAGTCTCCAGAGCTGGGTGAATAAAAAGAGGGATACTTATCCAAGCATATTCAAAAGTAATTAGACCTTCACACCTGAACTCGGACTCCAGAGCTTTCCTGCTCCCACGATTCCACAGTGGCAAGGTCAGCGGTTTTGTAGAACTGATTTAAGCTCAAACCTAGTGCTCACTGCCCCTCAGAGTCTCCCAGATGGACTTTTTTTGTGCTCTCTTCTATCCCAGTGACTGATTTCATTCGCCTCAGCTGCTTGTGGCCCACGCTCAGGAGAGAAAGGCTGGCACTTGTCCCCAGTGATGAGTTCTTGGTGAGCACTGGGGAGGATGAGCAGCAAACACCCAAGCTCCCACCACTCATGGTCCTGTTCCTGGCCAGGAGCCCGCAGACACAGCCCAGCAAGTGGGCTTTTAATCAGGAGAGAGAGTCAAGTGCATGTCTCCATCGAATGAGCAGCTGACAAAACTCCTGGGTGTCCTGGCCATTTCAGATGCGCTCGGATCCGGGGAGGTCACAGCACTCGCTGGGCTGAGGTTCAGGCCCTGGTCCTGCCTGGGACGGGTCTTGTGGGGCGGCTCGTATGGCCAAATCCACCTGATGGTTTGGAAACCCCGGATGCATCCGTGCCTCCAGTACTGAATCCCCTGTGAAAGCAGCTGAGGCACCCCCTGTGCCACCAAGCAAACTCTTGTGCTAAAATATTTAGCGCTCTGGGCAGTTTAAAGTCAGAAATTGGCTTCAAGGCTTCTTTTATGTGAAGGAAAAAGGAAGACGGTTTGGAAGACTCTGCCATTCTCCATCAGGACAATAACACAATAATTAAAACCATCCTGTGCAATCCATTTTCCTCCCAGATCCTGGAAGACTATAATAGACAGAATAACAATTGCCAGGACCCTTTTCTTCTCCCCCCAGAAGAACTTCACAACTGACAGCGACTTGAAAGCTTGGAGCGGGGCTCTTGGGGAGAAGATGAAACGCTGCTCAGAATATAGATTTTGGTGCCAGATGGGAATTACAGCCCTGATCCATCCTCCTCTGTCAGCAGAGTCTGTGTTGCTCTGTGGGCTAAATGGAAGTGAATACAGTTACTTTCCCTGTCTTGGGGGGAAAAATGACATTCCATTTTGTCTCCAAAAAATACACATTATTTAACTTATAAAATATTTAATCTGTGTAATTAATCCTCTCATGACAGCGCTTTGCACATTTTTGCTGGCAATCCATGCTTTGAATGGCCTATAGTTATAGCTAACTTTCTTTCCTTTTTCTCATGAAATTAATCAAAGGCTTGTATTCTAAATTATTCAGGAGCTGAATGAAGCCTGCTTTCTATGGCTTGCAGCAAGAAAACTCTGATTTCTTTCATGCATCAGGCACGCAGCTTCACGATGCTTCCAAGAGGGAAAGAACTAGAAAGCAGAGGGGCTGCGTGTGCGACGAGCAGTGAGTCCTGGCTGCACCCTGGTGATACGGCTGGGGTGGGCATCCCCTCCTCCACCTGTCTGGAAGGAATGAAGGTACCAAACCAGAGGCTTCAAACCACCAAAGCTTGGATGCATCACCCAAACAGAGGTGCTCTGATTTCCAGAAGCTGGGCTCCCGCAGCTCTCGCTCAGCTCAGTTTGATTTGTCATCACTAGCTGCAGATGAGGGGCTGAACAGGGTGGCTCACGATGCTGCAGGAGAGGAGAAACAGTGGCTGTGAGGCCACAGGCTGTGGGTGCTTTGATACCTATGGAGACAGAATACAGATACATTGCTGCGATCCGGAGCAGGACCTTGCCCATAAGATGTGATGCCCTGTGCCTGCTCCCTGGCCAGCAGGATCGCAGCTTGGTGTTGGTGGGCTCTTGAGCATCGTCATGCCATGAAGAAGAGTTCCCTTCCACTCCTCCAACTTCTGCTGCCCGTCCTGTGCACCTCATTTCTTCACCCAGAACCTGCCTGGGCTTCTGTGTTCCCTTTGGATATTGCTAATAAATTCAAGAGAGGCAGAGGGATGCACACCTGCAAATTCTGAGGGAAATTTAATACAGAAAAACACATAATTAGGGACCTGAAGCCCATGGGGATCTTTCCTTGGCTATAATGGGCCGTGCTTCAAGCCCACAGCGCCTGCCTGCTCCTTTGGGAACCACTCATCTTGGAGAGCCTCAGGCCATTTTGAAGCATCAAAAGCTCAAATCACCCCACGTCTTCCACTGCGAGCTTGAAAGATAGATCTTCACCAAAAGGACGTGGGTCTCCCATGAATATCCCACCCAATTCTAAGCTCTGAACACCGCTCAAAGCCTCTGCCAATGCCTCTTCAAGGCCGGTGAGGTCTGGCTGCTCCCCAAGTGTTTCCCTCACCCTAACCAGTGCCACCCTGCACTGGACACTTCTGCTGCCCCTGCCTTCATCTCCTTTCACACAGTATCTGGGTGTGCTTTCAAGGGTTTGATCTGCACTGGCCCCACTGGTGCTGGCCAAAGCCCCATCTCCTACCGTAGCAGAGCTGCAGGAGAAACCTGATCACAGGCTTGGTGAGGTTTTGAAGTGCTTTATCAACACTTGCTCTCTCAGCTCCTGGATGAGCATAAGGCTCTTGCTGGATTCAGAGTTCAGCCCCTTTGAAGTTTGCACCTCCAGGCTTATATGTTTTCAGCAGAAAATTCTCTCTATCACCACTCGTGGAGGAGCCATATGGAAAGCCTCACTGCAAGGGAGGCTCACTTGCTGTTTCACTAAAAGCTGCATATGAATTTCCAAAGATCCCTTTATTTTTCTTATCTAAAGTATTTTCTTCTCTCCCTGAGCAGTTGGTATTTCCATCCTGCCGGAAGCTTCTTTCGCCTCTGACTGCTGCCCAGCACCGCTGAGGGTTTTAGTGACTCTGCTAAGTGCTACCGGCGAGAGCTCCGGGTTGGATTCGGGGGCTGTGGAGAAGAGGTTTTTGTAGCACACAGAACATCACCACCTTCTGCCACACGGGCTCCGAGGAACCTTCAGAGCTCAGCAGCTCTGTCGCCTCCAGACTGACAAACCCTCTTCTTGAGGAAATAAACCACCAGCACTCGGTGCAGAAAGGGAGACCCGGAGGGGGCTGACGGTTCATTAGCGGTACCCAAGGCAACGTCCTCAGCTGCCCTTTGCTCTTCAGGCTTTGCTTTGGAATCAGTCTTTGTCACCAAATAACACGGGCAAATTGAGAGCAAACTCTGTTTTCTGGCTGTTCCACTGCCCAGTGTGTTCTCAGCCACCAGAGCTCCCAGAAACGCCTCCCAGCACAGGGGGGAGGGACAGTGTCTGTCGGAAAGCGTTTGCTGCGAGGAGTGGGACAGAACAGCCCCAAATCCTGTAAGGGAGCCTTAAAGCACAAAGCAGGAGTCATGGCTTGGGGAGCCACCAGCTGTGCTGGCAGAATACAGCCCAATTTCAACCCCTTGTATTGTTAATCAGCACCAAAATTCACAGACAAAGAAAATAATGCTAATTAAGACCCCAAAGCAAACCCCTGACTAAAGCACACCCTGCTGCACTGCAGAGTTCAGGACAAACCAATGGCTTTGCAGGGCACAGCCCTCATGCATCAAAGCATCCAGTGCCGCCTTACAGACACAGGAAGTCTTCCCTAATGATGAAACAAGCATTATGGGCATCATTGTTAATCAGGTTTTATGGATTTATGAAGCAAATACACACACTTATCTTGTTTAATATTATTTTCCAGTTGGAACCTTACTTTAATGCAGATGCCCTGAAATTATACCATTCATAAATAATGCAAGCAATAAAACCTTTCTCTTATCCTCCAGTGCACACAAATGCAAGCTGAAATGTGGATTTAAACAAGAAATGGTAGAACTTTGGGTTTAAAAAAAACAAAGCAAGTACAAAATGCCAGCCAGTGTGAGACCTGGTAGTGAGCTGAGAAAATCAGGGCAGCTTCCAGGCTCCGAGTTGGAAACAAGAATTTTCTCTTAAGGAGAGAATTCAACCCCTTGGTTTTGTGGTTGGATTTGTATCACTGGGTCATACTTGGTTTGTATGGATGTGGGGCAGGGATGTGTGATCAAACTGGCAACGGAGGCACATGGACCTACATTGGTTTCTTCACCCTGTAGAGCTTCACTGGGACCACAGTGGCTCACAGGGGTTATGGTGCCCTTTGCCCTCTGAGTTTTCCCAGGTCTTTGAGAGCCCCCACATCCCCCTCTGTGGAGGATGGAGGGATGAGAGCTGCTGGGGAGCTGGACACCTTGCATGGGGACGGCTCCAGCTGTGCTAAAACCTGCCGGGCTCCAGCTCGTTTGATATGAGTCTGCTACATAATTCATATCCCAGAGACTGCTGGAAATCTGGAGCCATAAATAAGGCAGCAAAAGTTTTGGTCTGGTTTTCATATGGCAAAACCAATCTAAAAGAAAACACTGGTCTCCCTCTGCTGAATGTGGCCAAAATCTACCACGGGAGGAACTGAATTCAGCACCTCAGACCTGTGGGGCATTTTGCAGGCACGGGCTGAAATGCTGATGAGGTTCCCTGCAAGCTGGGTCTCCTGCCTTGGTACTTGCCCTGCTGCACAATTCCCATTATTTTCCAGCAATTTCTCCAGGTCCAAAGCACTGAGGTGTCCACTGCTGCCCTGTGGGGGTCACCAGCCAGGAGAACATGCTTTAAAGGCTTTTTTCTTGCTGTTCAGATCCACACTCTGTGTTTGGAGCTACTGAGGGCACCCGGCACAGCAGTCTGGTGGCAGCAGGTCCTGCTGCAACTCCTCCAGGTGCTGCACTCTTCCTCCTTCCCCAGGCATACTGGAATATGGTTTTATGCAATGCATTAGGCCCCGAATGTGAGAAGTTTGTGTCCTTCTGCAGCCAAGAAAGGTGCTTTCCCTGCAGGGGCAGAGCCCAGCTGCAACTCCGACGGGCTGGAGATGCCCCGTGCAGTGATTGCAGGAGGCATGGAGGGGGAAGAATCCTGAGTATTCAGGCAAATTGCTCTGGGAGACTTGGTATAAGCCCCGTGATGGGAGACTATCAGACTTAAGAGCAACAGACTTGGTGGCTGGGGAGGAAGCACAAGAAAAGCTGTTTTCCCAGCAGCCCATCTCCCGCCAGCTGGAGCGGGTACGGCTCTGCTGCCATGCAGGTGGGACTGCAGGCAGCAACCACGGGTGCCTTTAGCCCTGCTGGCACCACGGCTGCAACACCGGCTGCAGCACAGATCAGACCTCACTGCTCCCCCAGCCCCAGCTGAACAAGACCCTGCGGCACTGCCAGGTGCTTCCGAGCCAAAGCTCCCGGCTCTGTCAGGCTGGCGGCTCTGCCAGGGGGCTGTGTCCCTACCTTTTATTCCCTTGCAACCCACTGTGATCCCTCCTTGTATTTTTCCAAGTGCAGGCAGACCCTCCATGCTGGCTTTCTGCCCAATGCATGTGTGGAATTAAATCTACACATGACTATGAGTATCTATGCTGTTTCCCAGCATTCCTTCCACCCCCAGCTCAGCCTCTCCTCTTTCAATCCACACAGCTCCTACCCCTGCACACGCCTGTTTGGGTGGGAGGCAGGCAAACGCGAGAGGCTGCAGAGAGATTAGAGCCTGATGTTCAGGAAAGCGATGCTGACAAACCGCGCAGTCATCACTCCCAGCAGCCGCCTGCTCAGCCAGCAAACAAGGGAAGAAAATAGGCTCAGTGGCTTGAATAAAGCCCCAGAGCCTGCATTTGAATTTATAATGAGCTGCTCAGTGGAGCTCAATCTGTCAAGCACCGTGTCCCATTACGATGAAATTCTGAAAGTCTCAATAGAGCAGAGAGATAACCTCTTTTCTTCTCTTTTATTAGAAGATGCTTGTGAGGCTGGCAGGTCAGGCTGGCTCCAACAGGACTGCAACTCCTGTGAAAGCCTCCTGGATACTTCTTGCTTATTTGTTTGTTTCTCGGGCTTTCATCAATTCTCAGCTCATCACATTTCCATGTGTTTATGCCAGTCCTGGCGCTCCTTGCCTGCGTGATGCCACTCGGCGCAAGATGTGCTGGATTAGACATTAGATTAGACATTAGGGAGAAATGTTCTCCTGCGAGGGTGGGGAGGCACTGGCCCAGGTTGCCCAGAGAAGTGGTGGCTGCCCCATCCCTGGAGGTGTTCAAGGCCAGGCTGGATGGGGCTTTGAGCCCCCTGATCCAGTGGGAGGTGTCCCTGACCATGGCAGGTGTTGGAACTGGATGGGCTTTGAGGTCCCTTCCAACCCAAACCATTCCATGATTCTATGAGTAAAGTCTCCCTGTGCTGTGCTCATGGGACTTTGTCAACACAGCTCGTGGGAGAGGTGGGCAATGCTGCCCCAGCAAGACAGGCCAGGAGTGGTGGGGCTGTGGCTTTGAACCAGTATTGAAGGAGAAAATGGAAATATCTGGGTTATAAATCACCTCCTGCCTAGGGGTTCACTGGAGCTGAGCACTCACAGCTTTGGTTTTACACAGAACAACACTTTCAGCCCTCTCTCTCTCTCTCTCTCTCCTGACAGCTCCTCTGTCACCCCTTGAAAATCCAGCCCTGAGTGAATGCAACTCCCTGCCAGAAAGCAGGAAAAAACTCACTTTGCTGTTTCCCTTTGCCATTGTAAGAACCCGAACGCTTTCCACCCTCCCCAGCTCAGCACCTCGCACGCTGCAGCTGAGACAGAGCTGCCTGGTTCCCGGTTCAGAGGTGCCACTGGTGGCAGCTCCAGTGGAAAATTGAGTTTAGCTGAAGCTTTGCATTAGAAAAGGATGCTTATCCCAGGGCTGCTGAACCAGAGATGCTGCATCTTTCCTGCAAACCCATTAACCCTTTCCCACTGCCCACCCAGCACTAGCAGGATGTGCTCTTACTCCTCCCTCGCCATCTGTTTTGGCTATTGCTGGCACGGAATATTTGCAAAGCATTCCATCTTTGTTGAAACACTCTCTCTGGATCAAAGCTCAATATTTCTTGGCTTCTCTACATTTTCTGCGCTGCCTTCTGCTCACTCTGAGATATTTGCCTTTCTCTCCTAGGTTGTTAATGGTTCTGAACAGCTTTTGTTTATGGCTTGGGCATCCTTTCCCGTACAACTCCCCAAAGCGCTTGGACCGCTCGTACCTTTCCCCTCTCCTCTCTACCAGGGAGCAGCTGGGAATGAAGAAAACCAGCAGGCGATTTCTATTTCTTGGCATTAGATTTAGTGGTTCTTCGGGAAAAAAAACACCTTGCTGGTTGTGTAGAGCTGGCCCGTGGAGCGTTGGCCTTGGAGAGCTGTAGTCATAGAAGGGCTGGGTTGGAAGGGACCCTGAAGGTCATCCAGCCCAACCCCCTCACAGTGAGCAGGGACATCTTCAACCAGATCAGATTACTCAGAGCCCCACCCAACCTGACCATGAATGTTTCCAGGGATGGGGCATCAATGACCTCTCTGAGCAACCTGTGCCACTGTCTGACAACCCTGAATGTAAAAAAATTCTTTCTAACATCAAGTCTAAACTTCTCTTTTAGTTTAAAACCATTCCCTCTTGTCTTAGACTCCTCTGGGGCTTCCCCACCACCTCACCCTGCCTGGAAACCTACTGCTGCCTTGCATTTCTAGAGGAAAAATGAAGTGGTCTTGCCAGCTGCTGCCAGTTCTTTTCATTGAATTTAGAATCAATAGTGCATCAAGTGGCTTGGGATGTTATTAATCAGAAAATTGGCATGAAGGACCAGGAGGTAATGACATTGCAGCGAGCCCACTCTTTTCTCGCGGCACTGGGTAGCGCTAATTACTCCTCAGGACCTGCCTTTCAACTGTTTTATAGACAAAGCAAACTCCTGCCTACTGGTACTCCAACGGCTATTTCCCTGTCATTATGATTGCAACCTGTGGCAGAAGGCTATGCTGCATTTCCTCAAACCTAGAAGAATGGATGTGAGAGTTGGGGGAAAAAATAATACATATTTTGGTTGAAAAAAACACCCAAAAATACGGGGTGTCCTGACAATCCTGGGAGTAACATCCAGCAGCTCCTCCTGATGCTGGTACTCCCCAGGTTATTAAGGCTGGATCTATCTCCAGCCTGCAGCTACCGACTGCTGTCCATTTCCAGCTGCCCTCCAGGCCTCTCCAGGCAGTGGGATGAGCTGCAAGGGCCGGATCCTGCAGCTGCCTGGGAACCAGGCTGGCACCGCACAGCCCTGGACGAGGCGTGCGTGGGTGCTGCAGCCCAGCTCCTGGAGGCTCTACAGGACCTGATGCACCAAAAGTGGCTGCTTGGCATGGAAACTGGTTAATTATATCCAGAGTGTTTAGACCACCTTGTAGAGCACCTACCTGTCACCTCCATCCCAGCTCCTTAAAAGGCAGCAGCGTCCCGCAGGCAGATTGCACGTGTGCATCAGAACCACGGAATGGTTTGAGTCAGAGGGACTTTAAAGCCCATCCAGTTCCGCATCCCCTGCCATGGGCAGGGACACCTCCCACTCGATCAGGGGGCTCAAAGCCCCAGGGTAACCAAGTTTCATAGAATCTCTATAAATATAACCTAGAATTTCCATGCCTCTGCATTCACACCATGCACCGCGGAAAGGGAAGTATCAAGAAAGGTATCAGATCATACTTTAATGAGCAAAGGTCTCCTGTCCGTGACCCTGAACGTGTGTTTATCTTTGGGCTTGTACTGAGCAACCGCCACCTTAGGATAAGCATGGACACACGAATTTACATCTGCAAATCCCATTTGTCTGCATGTAATCCAGTGGTTTTCCATGGCAAGAAGGTTTGAAGTTCCACACCTGTCTTGCTTTTGCAGAGATGGGATTATGCTTCTTATATAATTATTGTATCATTGTGCATAATTGGATTTCCAGTGCCATTTATTTCATCATGAGGCTAACCTGGAAGTAGCCTCCAAATACATTTATTAATCCTAGTGAGTTATTAAATTTGTGACTAATAAATACCAAAGGGAACGGAGACAAACATACTCCTACGACCACTGAAAGAAAAGTTAGGTATATAAATGACTGAAGTTTTCCTGGAATCATCCCTTCAACTCTCACCTAACTCTTTATATCCACAGGGAGATGGGTGGCAATCAAAGGACCTCCAGATTATCAAATTATTGCTTTTCAACAGCCTTCCTGGTCTCCTGAGATAAACTCTGGTCTCCTCCCAGGTTCCTCCTCATTCCCAACATGTTATGGAGCTTTTCTTCTCTTCTGGCAATCAAAGATGCAGAAAACATTCACAACACTAAGGAAAATGTGTGCATCAAGGTATAATTATGCAGGGTTTCTGAGTATGGAGCTGGGTTTGGCCCCTCTGGGTGCTCTGCCCCTGACTCGAGGGGCTGTGGGACAAGAGGAGGATGGGAGCCCATCAGACAATACCCCCCCTGCCCAAGGGAGCCCCAAGAACCGCTGCTCAAGAGCGCAGGTGCATTTTTCCGCATGGTTCTCATCCAGTCCTGTTTAAGGAAGATGAGCGTTGGCACCGCGTCAAAGATGAGTTTAATCTCATTATGAATATTCGTTTGCTCATGTTCCGTGACAGTTTCCCTTGGGTTCTCGGTGCAGCCGTGGCCACAGCAGGCTGGAGCTGGGCTGTGTCCCTGCAGTTGCTTCTGGCTCCGAATGCACAGAGACAACTGTGGGGGAAACTCTACCGTTCAGCAAGTTTATGGGCAATGCAATTTATTTGATGATCAAATTACACCAGGGTAATGCTGCCTTTTGCATCAGACAATTCAGTTCTAGTAATTGCTACCCTGGGGGTCTCTTCTCCTCTCTGTGTACCCAGCCCATTTATAACACTAATGGCAGCGATGTGTGAGCAGAGGGAGGATAATAGACCTTAAATAGCAGCAGCATCTTGCTGGAGGAAAGAGAGAGCTTTGTCTTTCTATTTCCAAGACTTGTTGAACCTTATCAGGTGCATTCTTCTCTCAGGGAGATGTGAAGCAACACAAGAAGTTGATGCTGTGTGAACTGATTAGATCAGACGGCTTTCACAGTGTCTCCTCAAACCCTGCTACCTCAAGACAAGCACGATGGGGTTTAGCCACGAACAGCAGCTCCCCTTGTTCCAAGATCTTTGGAAAACTCTTATCTGCCGCTCTGTTGATGCTTTTCACTGCCCTCACAGTTCCACCTGGGACCAGCAGCAGCAGGGATGGCTCTCAGTGTGGTCTGGTTTGTGCTGGGCAGTGAAATCCCAACAGCAGGCGCCGGGAAGCGGCGAGAGCCTCTGCGCTCCGGGGAGAGCACAGGTCACTGGCTGTGAAGGTTTTGTGACACGGTAGCACAGCAACAGTTCCAGAGTCTAATTAATATCATCCTCAGGAGAAGGGGACTGAGCTGAATGCCAAGGTTGCTGGCCAGGGAGGGAGGATGAATAAGAGCTGTCAAACTCAAGTAATCAAGGAGGACAGGAATGAAAACTGTGCTGAGTGGAGGGAGACAGCAACAGCCTGATGTGAACAGCATTGAACTGCCCAGAATGAGACACTCAAATTCCAGCACTGGGAACAGCAAATGTCTCAAAGATGCAGGGGCAGACATGGAGGGTGGTTTGTTTTGGGGACATGTGGGTCTGAGCAGGACCTGGGCAGGAATTCCTGCTGCTGAGTAGTGTGTTCAGCCACAACCGAACCCCTCTGTTCTTTCCTATCAATATTCCTGAGCTGAAGATGGCATCTGCCTTCCTAGAGGTGCCCAGCAAGCTCTGCAGTTAATGCCCAGCGAGCTCTGCCCAGGTGAAGGTCAAAGCCTCCGCGATGCTGAGATTGATGCCGGCCGGGAGGGAGTGGGAGGATGATCTGTCTGGGCTGACATCTGTCAACGGGGAAGAACCCGAACAAATGACACGGCATGATGTACTTTGAAATAACGTCCTCTATTTTGGGGAAAGTCACACCGCAAGCTATGTTGGAAGCAAGGCTTGATCTATTTAAACTGTTTTGCTTGGGGTTTTGAAAGGACAAAAATTTCTTCAGGGGGAAAAGCAGCAGCAAACATCCAACCAGCTGTATAATTTCCTATCCATATTCCACAGCCCCTGGGATCACAACATCCTCGCTGAACGCATGGGGTCAAGCACTGTGGATCATCTCAGTGTAACAAGGCTAGAAAAGTGGTTAAAGGAGTCCTCGAGGATACCTGGGTGACTGCAAAGATGAAAGGCAGCCCCTCCATGCTGGGGGGGGTTCTTGATGCTGCTGGAGAGCTGGGCTACAGCTGCCTTTCACCCCAAGTCAAATGAAATGATTGAATGGGGCCTACAAGAAAGCTGGGGAGGGACTTCAAGGGCCTGGAGTCACGGGATGAGGGAGAATGACTTTAAATTGTAAGGGGGAAGATTTAGATTAGACATTAGAAAGAAATTCTTCATGATAAGGGTGGGAAGGCTCTGGCCGAGGCTACCCAGGGAAGTCATAGCTGCCCCATCCCTGGAGGTGTTCAAGGCCAGGTTGGATGGGGCTTGAAGCCCCTTGATCCAGTAGGAAGTGTCCCTGCCCATGGCAGAGGGTTGGAACTGGAAGGGCTTTAAGGTCCCTTCCAACTCAAACCATTCCATCATTCTATCATTGACTGATTTTTGACAAGTGCCTCTGTCCCCACTCTTGCAAAGTGGGAGGTAAATGGCAGCACCAGACACACCCCGGGCTCCCAGGGAAGGGGTTTTTCCCAGCCCCTGGTTATACCCTGGGTTTTAATTCTGCCTCTTCCCATCCTCACATTGCACTTGCTTCAGCTGACTCCTGGTAGGGATTCCCCCATGCTCGCTGGGGTCTTCTCTGCCTTGCCCCTCTCCTCCATCCCTAACTGACACGATTTCACTCTACCTTTTATCTATCAGTTGTTTCTCTTGGGCTGGTTTCCAACCCTTTCAGCTTTGATCTGGGCCACTAATGTCACTGAGCTATTTTTGGAAGCACCATTCCAGATGCCTTCAGATCTCCTGCACCGTCCCTGCCGGCACCCACAGCACAGAGCACACTTGGCCGTGGCCGGGAGGGTTTGGAATGAAACGGGGAGAGCGGTGAGTGCCGCGCGCAGCTCCCGTCGATTGCTGCAGCCTCCTAAGTTAATGCTCAGCTCCTGCCTGCCCTTACACTGCAACGTGACAAAAAGCCACTGCTGGCCACGGAGAGCCTGCCCACAATTTATTGATTTACTTTTAACACTTCACTCCTCAGCAATAATATAAATCAGCAAGAGAAAAGGAGTAGAATAGGAAACAGCTCCCAGCAATGCTGAATGGACTCGCTGCTTACGCGCTGCAACCTTGGCTTTACCCGGCAAGGTTACAGCTCGGAGCAGCTACGCTCAGATCTCTGAGCTCGTATTTTTTCACCTTATTCTTAAAATAGCTTAAAGTGGTTGAGATGTTTCCTTTAATATCCCTGGGTGAGCTTCGGGGATGCACTGAATCCCTGTAGCACTCGAGGAAAGCCAAGAGCAGCAGCTCTGCTGGCAGTGGCTGCCCATGGGCACCGCAGGGGCAGGGGCTGGCGCAGAGTGGGCAGAGGGGCTGCGCCCTCCCCTCCTACTGCTGCTGTCCCACCTGCAGAACCTGACCACGGGCACCCTGCCCAGGCCATGGACACCCTGTGATGGGTTATGGAGGGCCAGAGGACGGAGATGGCTTTGGTGGCACAGGCTGAGCCCCAGCGCACAGCCCGCTCCTCAGCAGATTGGCCGTTAGAAGCCACCATCCTTCAAAAAAGGCACTAATGGAGATGCTCCTGCTCACTGCAGTTTCCAGCACCTGCCCGAAGCAGCGCCCTGGGCTCACCAAACTCCTTCTCTCTAATGTAAGGCATAAGGAAAGGCAACCTCTAAACCAGGGTTCTCTCCCCAGCCAGAGATCACTGAGGAGTGTTCTCCAGGGTTGGATGCATCCTTAAGGTGCCAATTTACCGGCTACGCAAGAGAAATGGGGAAGCAGCAGGAGGCCCAGCAGTTTTGCATTGCCCAACAGAAGAGCTAAAAGGGTTATTTTGAGACTTAAAGCATTCCTGTTAGAGAAAGAAAAAAGCTGTGGTTGACTGCATCCCAGGTACAAGAGCCCACAAACAGCACAGAGTGAGAGAAAAAGGCGCAGGAAACGGCTTTGTGCTGGCACAAAAAAAGGAGAATACTTTCCAAGCTGAAAATTGGCATTTATGAATACTTTCCAACAAAATTATTATTCAGGAAATCACTGATCCACATCCATTCTTAATTTTATCCCTCCCTTTTCTTCTCCTTTCTGCTAAACATAACAATTGAGAAACTCTTACACATGGACTTACACCTCGACTCTGCTGCGGGGCGTGGATGGACACGGACACGCACAGATCCTCTCGTGCCTTCACGCACAGCTGCTTCAGGACTGCCAGGCACTCACATACATTTGGTTTCATCCACTCAAGAGATTTCCTACATAAAATGTCAGTCTGCTTATGGAGATTGCAGACTCATAAAATTGTTAAGGTTGAAAACCACTTTTAAGCTCATCCAGTCCAACCACTGACACAACCCCACTGTGCCCGCTAAACCAAGTCACAAAGTGCCACATCTACAAGGTTTTTGAACCCCTCCAGGGATGGAGACTCTACCACTGTCCCAGGCAGCCTCTGCCAGGGCTTCACCACTCTGTCAGTAAAGAATTTGTTCCTAATATCCAACATAAACCTGCCCTGGTACAACTTGAGGCCATTTCCTCTCATTCCATCACTTGTTACTTGGTTGAAAAGTCCAGCACCCACCTCACCACAACCTCCTTTAGGGAGCTGTAGAGAGCAATGAGGTTGCCAAAACAGGGGAAGCAAATACACTCTCAATGCCTGTCTGAGTGCACCAGCTCTTGGAAATGCAGCTTTCTTGGTGCCCAGCCCTTGCTAAAGCACATGGAAAGCCTGACTTCACTACTCTGGGTCCTCTCCGCACGCAGCCTGTCTGCCTTTGAACAGAGCACGTTTGTCTTCTCAGACAAGCCAAAACAATCAGAATTTGAAAAGCGTTTTTTCAATCTGCACCTCCAACAAACCCGCAAAGGGGAATTGGAGATGTGGGACATTAATCTCAGCTCTTTGTACCTTTTCTCCTTAAGTTAAATGAATGTGGAAACAACATTTTCATTGGCGTTCCCTTGTCCTCACAGCCTGTGTCTCGGCTGATGGGGTTTCTGAATTCAGGAGCCTGAAACATGCCAGCTCTTAAATTTATTATTGATTCCCTCTATTGTCTCCAGGGACTGCTGAAAAGAGCCAGGCTAAAAACCCATATTTATGATGCATGGCGTTTCCAGCACAGGATGCTGATTGAAGAGGACTGCAGGTAGAGCAATTATTCAATCACAACACACCAATGTTTAACTAATAATCTGGTTTACTGTAAAGCCCTCTGATCGCTAAGGATTGGGACACGCGATGTATCATCGTGTAGAGCTGTGCATTATTGGCCTCATTACTCTATCAAGAGAATGAAGTCAAAGATGAACAGGGTGGGGAAAGGATGTGAGGAAGAGATAATCTACGCATCATTCTCTTTTTTCCCTGCCCTAGAATTGTTGCTCTTCATCTCAATATGGAAATGTGGTTTGAAGTACAGTAACTTTTTATACACCTGGAGTATGCTTGACGTCAACTGGAGATACAAAATTTAATTGCTGCTGCCACCAAAGATTTTTTTCTGGCAAATTATTCAGTTTTTAGTAAGTACATAAAGACCTACAAAGTTGGTCTTTTAATGTACTTATATAGCCATAAACGTATATTGCTGAAATAATTACATTTTCATTATTTTTTTATCTTCACATAATTTGTACATTTAACCATCGCACCAGTCGGAAGAGAAATGCTCACTGTGGAAGCTTTCTGCTTAGAGATTAGGTGGGCGCTTATTCCTCATCCCCTCTCTGCTGATGAAAGCTCCCTAATTCCCCATTATGTGCTCTTAATGGCTTCTGTGAAGATAATGGAGCCCTCAGGACACCCTGCCCGGGTCTGCTACAGAGCCTTGGTGCTCTGCACACCAGGTTTGCAATGCTCAGGCTGCTCCCGACATGCAGGTTCAATCCTATCTGGGTGGGTTTGCTCTTCTGAAAACCATCTCTGAGGGAAGTTTGTCTCTGCTGGGAGAAGCAGTTGGAGAACCCAGCTCCCTCAAGCCCTGAGCTGATGATTCTGGTGGGATGCAAGAATCAAACACGCCAGGACACAGTGAGCCAGACCTCTTTTGCAAAGGAAGAAAAGGATTATGTCCTAACTTCTTTAGAGAGCAAACAGAGATGCAAAACCAGCTTGGCTGGTAACACAGAATCATCAAGTCCAATCATCAACACAACCCCACTGTGCCTAATAAACTAGGTTCCAAAGTCCCACAGCCACAGGCTTTTTGAACCCTTCCAGGGAGGGAGACTCCACCACTGCCCTGGGCAGCCTCTGCCACTTACACATTATCAAAGATGCGTTGTTCACTAACGGTGTGCAGGGCACTCAACAGCCCCACCGTTCACAAACGAGAAACAAAGGGTTAACTGAGTTCTCAGCTGAGTGTTCCCTGTAGTAATTCCTGGTTATTTAGTGAGATCAGAATTACAAATTATTAAACCCAGTTAAAAATTAGTTTAAGGGGACATTAATTAGCATTGACTAATAATGAGATTCTTGCTACACCCACTTGCTTATCTGGAGCCCTTTCTCCTGTTTAATGATACAGAAATGAAAGCCGGATGGATCAGGAATATTTACAGCTTATTGAAAAGAATTGCCCGAGTCAGAAGGAATAAATTAGCTGGTAATTCCAGAAAAGCCAACTCTATAATTATCGTGCCATGAGGTGCCTTGTCCTGTATCGAGCTCTCAGCCGCCCCTGCTGCTGTCAGGCAGCACACGAACTCTTCCCCTTAATGCTGCCTCTGCCCTGGCTGCTAATGAGCTGGGATATTGAGCAGGGATGCAACGGGGGGGGGGGGGGGGGGGGGTTGGGGGGCTGTGAGGGGTCTGCGCAGCACTTGGCATCGCCCAGGTCCCTTCTGCAGGCCTGGAGCTCAGCAAAAACACTGCAGCACCTTCAAGGGCACAGGAGCCGTGAGCGCATTCTCAAGTTCCAGAGATTTATTTTTCCTAAGTAATTGAGGTCGAGAGGACTCGAGCCTCCCACTGAGCACGAGCCTGAGTGGAGATAAGAGCCAGGCTCCACCTCCTGCTGGCTGTCGGGAGAACTTTGGCTTCTCCAGAAGCCAGGTTTTACGCTTTTGGAGGGCCCTCCCTGCTGCACACGGCTGCGCGGGAACAGTTGTGCCCTGCTTGTCCACAAAGCAATAAATAACCCCCTCGTAGTTAAAGTGTAACTGCAAATAAAAGAATTAAACACCTTTGACAATGAACAACAAAACCTGAATTCCGAAAATACCTTGTCTATCTCTGACGTAATTTTAAAGTCTTCACATAGAATCACAGAATGGTTTGGAAGGAACCTCAAAGCCCACCCAGTTCCACCCAGGGCCTCAACACCCCCACTGTGAAGAATTTCTTCCTAATGTCTAATCTAATCTTCCCCCTTCCAAGTTAAAGCCATTCCCTCTTATCCTATCACTCCAGGCCCTTGCAAAGAGCCCGTCCCCAGCTTTCCTGGAGCTCCTTTCAGTACCAGGCGACTGCTCTAAGGTCTTCCTGGAGCCTTCTCTTCTCCAGGCTGAACAACCCCAGCTCTCAGCCTGTCCTCACAGCAGAGATGGGGTCTTTTTCTTTCTCTCTTCAGCAAGCTGCAAAATGTTTTAGTATCCTTTGAGCACAACTTCTGTTAAGGTATTACACACGTTAATTTTTCTAGGGTCTTTAATTTAATCACAGTGATGTACAGATCTCTGCAATCCTTTTCATCTTGGCTGAGGGTGAGAGGAAATGGGACTGCAACACAACAGGGCAGGGTGAAGCTTCTCCTTTCTGCTTTAGGAATGAATTGCATTGCGGCAAGGCTATATTTGGAGCTCGCAGGCTCCACTCTCCGTGCTGAGGCTTTTGATGTTTTATACATTTGTCTGAGCTGCCTGGCTGCCATTTGGGCTGGCTTGAAGTTATCAAAGTTTTATCATTTGTCAAGTACAAAAGCACTTTTTCTCCGGCCCCTCCCCTTCCACCACTTTCCTTCCGAAGGCAGGGAGCTTGCAGACAGCCCCAGCCACCGCTCCAGCCTCCTGCGTGCTGTTTAATCAGGTACCAGCTCCTGACTGTGCCAGGGCTTGGGCAGGGCAGATGAAAGCAGCAGCTGTGAAGGTATTTACGCCAGGGAGGGTCAGCAGTGACCATGCTTTGAGCTTCCAATGCACCCTTCCTCCAGGGAACTCTATGTGTCCCTTCATCCACAGAGATCCACTTCTCTTCACCCAGAATGTTCCACATGTTTTGCCACCACCTGGTCAGCTTTGCAGCCCCTCGAGACATGGGGTCTGGTGTAGATGTGTGTGGATGGAGAAGCTGGTGGAAGCACCCAAGAGGGATGACTTACTCTGATGTGATTTTCTGAATACCTTGTATTCCTCCTCCCCTTATATGTCTGTTAGTTGCTCGATCTGAACAAGTTAAAGCTATTTTGAGCTATTTAGCCATAGGGAATCCAAGTGCAAGCACCCACTTGGACAGGCAGAGAGCAGGAGACCTGCACCTGCTGCGGTTTTGAGCCTGTTCCTGTGCTTTGTGAGCCACACTGGATGTGGGTGCATCAGATAATCCCAAATATTTGTCTTCCTATAGCAAGTGTTACCCACTATTCCAAACCTTGCTGTTGTCTCTAGACGAGACCCACAGGACAAGGTTTTCTTGGTCTCCATCTTTGGAATTGGCTCCCTCTCCCGGAACCTGTGGATGCCGGGCGGTTCTGCCGGCGATTGGCAGAGAGCTGGGGAGGAGATGGGGAAAATGACTCCTGCTGTGATTAAGCTTTAGTGAACTGTAGGCAAAAATGAATTTTCATTGCTTCTTAATGACGATTAGTGATTTTGATACCACTGATCACACGCATTCCCAGAACGTTTGATTAATGAGACCATTTCTAAGAAGAAATAATAAGCCCGTGGCAAAAATATGACAGGAACAGACAGATCTGTCTGTATATCCATCTCACGAAAGGCCCTGACTATGAAGAATTTCCTGAAGGTTGTAAACAAAAGCCTTGTAATGGTTTTCTTCCTCCCATTTTCCTTTTCCTCTCCCAGAAGCAGCATCATTCGACATCAATGCATTCGCTGTGGGGCGCTTGTTTGGGGCTGCAGGCAGAGAATGCTGAAGTGTTTCTAATCATAACAAAAGTGAATTTTAAAAGCAATAAAGGGGAATCGGAGAAGGGCTCCTGTGGATTGGTGGAAGCATCTGCTGCCACTGCTGCTCTAAAAAAAGCAGCTCTTGGCAGGGATGGTCTGCAAGGACCACGGGCACCACGGAGCGCAGGCAACAGCTGAGGGTCAAGGCAGAGACGGCTCCAGAACATCAGCTCCACAAATGCCACCCTTCCAACACAGAATCATAGAATGGTTTTGTTTGGAAAAGATCTTTAAGATCTTAAGAGTCCAACCATTGATCCAGCCCTGCTAAGTCCCCATCATCTACAACCACCTCTCTGGGCAGCCTCTTGCAATGTTTGACAACCCTTTCAATAAACAAATTCCTCCTAATAGCCAACCTAAATCTCCCCTGGTGCATCTTGAAGCCATCTCCCCTTGCCCTGTCACTGGCTACCAGGGAGAAGAGACCAACTCCCACCTCACTACAACATTCCACAACAAATCCCTATGCTGGTAAAACGACAGGACCATGGGAGAGAGGGAGGGCATGGCTACATTCCTGTGTCCTTGCAGCACAAGGGCCCCGACAGGCTGGAATCAACTCTCATTTAAACAAAGTTACCCATTCTTACACCGGACTTCGTACGAGAAACTCAGATTAGGACTTGCAGCAGTGACCAGCCAGGGAACTGTTATTTGTCCTTTCTTGTACCACAATGACAACACAAGCACAGTAGGAACTGTCAATACAATTAGAAAGTGGCAAAAAATAGTGAAAGAAATGAGTTCACGCCGTGCAGAGGGAACGGCTGGCGAAGGTGCACCGAGCCTGTGGGCTTGTACAAAGACACGGGATACACAAGGTGGGGAGGAAAACAGGCTCGCCAGGAGCGTTACGATGGTGCAAGGGTTTTTTTTCAACCTGTATTAGGTTAATATCACCCTTCTGGGCTTAATCCCATCTCTGGATAATCAAGGTGGAGAAAGCAAAATTAAAAAGCCTGGCAGCTGATTATTCCAGATGGGGCTGGGTGAGTTTCTCCAACATCTTCTGGAGCTGTCAGAGCCAGGCACTGCCGGGGACGGACACTTGTCCTGCCCCAGCCCTGCAGCTCTGGCCTCTGGCGAGCGAGAGCGGGCAATAAAGGTGCAATTACATTGAGACACAAGAATAAAGAAGATAAATTATGGTCTTGCATTTATATGGCACATTTCATCCCCAACCACCGAGTTAACTGATTGATACACAAATTACATTCTGAGAGATCACCCTGTCCTCCCCAGACACGCAGATATATATGATGTAATAATCATTTTTTAAAGGAAACTTACTTATTAATGCAAACCCTACAATTGGGGTGAGCTCTTCTGAGCAAAGATGAATCAGAAGTGACAAAACTCCCCCACCTCGTGACGAGCGTGCTTAAGAATGAATGGAATAATTGAGATACTCAGATCCCTCCAACAATGATAAGTTCAAAGCCAAACAGAAAACGTCTCTCTTCTCTAAGGATTCCAAACAGACTTTGTTAAAATGTAATTAAAGTGCTAAGTCCCTTGAAATCAATCACTTCCAGAAACTAATACCCACCTTGCTGATGAAGTGGTGGGGAAGCCAGGGGCAATTAATGCGTTATGATGAAAATTGTTAACCAGGAGAGCAACGAGTTTTGATGGGATAATTGCTCTGAGAGAGACTACTTGATGGTTAATATCAAAAGTGATGTGTTTGGGAGAGGGGAATCTACCACATTAACTGCAGCTAATTAAAAGTGACCTACTTCTCATTAATATTATGTTTGATTGGATACAAACTGGAATCTGGGAGGCTAATGGGGAGCGTGGGCACATGTCGCCCCAGCGGATGCCAGCTGAGAGGTTTTCTGCTTTATCTCAGATGGAAAAGAGAGAAGGGAAAAGAAGTGGGAAGCTCTCCTGATGGCAGTGGGAAGTGCTGGACTGGAAAGTTGAAACACTGCCTCCTTGGTATTTCTCAGGCAAACGCCGACCACTGTGCACCAACTCCATCAGGTCACAGGAAAAGGTGGGGTGGTTGGAACTGGATGATCTTTAAGATCCCTTCCAAGCCAAACCATTCTATGATTTTATGAAAAGTGCTTTTAACTGTGGTGTGATCTGGGCTGTAAATTATAGAATCATGGAATGGTTTGAGTCGGAAGGGACTTGTTCAGCAATTGGTTTTTCCTTGATGGCAACCACAGCCAAATGGAAGCTTTGCTGCCTGTGAATAAAGACGTGGGTGATTCACTGGGCAATCAATATTCATTCCAGAAGGCAACAACGGCTGCATTTGCTCCTGCACATCTGAGGGCAAAAGGTGACGATCGTTGCATGAATCATTAATTGATCGTGATACCACTCTGTGTATGGCTGGGCAATTAATGATGAGAAAAGCATTTATTGAACAAAAATATCAACATTATTTGTGTAAATGGTTGGCAATAAATATCTGTCCACTCCTCATCAATTCCTTTGATCATTTCCTAGGAAGGTTTTGAACTGCTGTGCCAGTGACTTTTCACAGCAGGTAGGATTCCTCATCTTCACCATGGACCAGAATTAGGCACCTCCAAACCACAGCGGTCAGTGGGAACAGAGCTCAAGGAGCCACAGAATCATGGAATGGTTTGTGTTGGAAGGGACCACAAAGCCCATCCAGTTCCACCCCCCTGCCATGGGCAGGAACAACTCCCACTGGATCAGGAAGCTCAAAGCCCCATCCAGCCTGGCCTTAACACCTCCAGGGACGGCGCAGCCACCACTGCCCTGGGCAACCTCTGCCAGGGTTTCACCACTCTTCAGGAAAGAAACATTTCCTAATATCCAATCTAAACCTCCTGTCACCTCTCAACCTCACCCACAACACAATCCAATGCCTCCACCACAGTCCCACCCCTCCTCTGTGACAGGGTCTCACACTTCTCCAAAACAGCCCTAAGCCTCCTCTTGATTATTCTCCAGAGCAAACAGAACTGACGAGGAATGAGTGTAGGCTGGACCTGCCTCATTGGCTTCACACCATTTTAAAGAGGATTTAGGGCAGCATAAAGATGTTGTGGCAGAGCAGAGAACCTCAGCGGGTAGAGGTATTTACACTGTGTTATACGGCTCGAGATAAAGCCCAACTTAAAATCCCTTAACTCTTTTTGACAACAAATTAGTTTCAGATCAAGGGCTCTTGCTCAGTCTCAAAATGTGATTTTCACTTCCAAATTATTCATCTCGCCAGAAGCTGTTGCTGACAAAAAAAAAAGGCAAGTTTTTAATGGTTTGTATAACGTCTTGTTCACTTCCAGTTTTCCTCATAGAAAATTCTCTTTGTCACTTTGTGCCGGAGAGTTAACTTTTCTATCGCATTAATTAAGCAAGGCAGACTGGGCTTTTGGGGAGAAACATGACCCAGTGGGAAGTGTCCCTGTCCATGGCAGTGGGATGGAACTGGATGGGCTTTGAGGTCCCTTTCCAACCCAGCCGTTCCATGATTCTATGATAATTCGATGAAGCTTTTGCTGGAGACCACGAGAGGGGTGATGCAGGATGACAGCAACCTCAAGGCTCTCTACTCGTCGTTACAGCGCTGGGCGAGCTTCAAGCCAGCTCAGATCCTGCCAACTGTGCACCCAGGTTGGCACAGAGCAACCTTCCAGTTCCTTTAAGGGTTCAGAGGGAGAAAGGCAGCTGTAAAACCCAGGAACTTCCCATGTCCTGCAGCATCCAGAGGCACAGCCCCCGCAGCCAGGGATGGCACCGCGCCCTCCACCCACACTCACTGACCCTTCAGGCTGGGAACAAGATGTTCTGAGAAGCTGAGGAAAGGATATTACCCAAGCCAGGGAGAACGGGATCTTTTCACCCCCGTTAATTGTGTGCTGCTTGGGTAGCTATTGATTACCTTTTTTACAGAGCCGCTATTTGTTTTTCTGTGCCATATATTGGATTCTCAAGGCTTTTAATCAACTGTAATTGATTGTGATTACCACTGGCTGCTCCTGAGCCGGCCTGGCTTATTCCATGTGCTCAGACTCCAGGAGTGTAGGGAGCTGCCTGCATCCCTGCCCGTCTCCTCTCACCCTCAACCAAGAAAAAAGTGAAACCCAAGCTTTGGGACAAAACCCATCAGCATAAATGAAGTCATTTCTCCCCAAAATTCCCACCCCTGCAGGTCTCACACCGTCATCCCAGCTTCCCCCTCCACTTTTGAAGAGAACCCTGGAAATTCTGATGATCTGCAGTTTCAATACTGTCTGGGGGACAATGTGACTGGAAGCAGCCCTGAGGACAAGGACCTGGGGGTGCTGAATGATGAGAAGCTTGACAAGAGCCGGCAACGTGCACTCACAGCCCAGAAGGCCAACGTGTCCTGGGCTGCATTGCCAGCAGGACCAGGGAGGGGATTCTGCTCCTCTCCTCTGCTCTGCTCTTGTGAGACCCCACCTGGAGCCCTGGGTCCAGTTCTGGGATCCCCAACATAAGAAGGACATGGAACTGTTGGAGCAAGTCCAAAAGAGATCACAAAGATGGTCTGAGGGCTGGAGCACCTTCCATAGAGGCTGAGAGAGTTGGGATTGCTTGGCCTGGAGAATAGAAGGCTCCAGGGAGAACTTGGAGCAGCCTCCTAGTACTGGAAGGGGCTCCAGGAAAGCTGGAGGGAGGGACTTTTTACAAGGGCCAGGAATGACATGACAAGGAGCAACAGCTTTAAATTGGAAGGGGGTAGATTTAGATTAGACATTAGGAAGACATTCTTCATGATGAGGGCGGGGAGGCCCTGGCCCAGGTTGCCCAGAGAAGTGGTGGCTTCCCCATCCCTGGAGATGTTCAAGGCCAGGCTGGATGGGGCTTTGATCCCCCTGATCCAGTGGGAGGTGTCCCTGCCCATGGCACGGGGGTGGAACTGGCTGGGCTTTGAGGCCCCTTCCAATCCAAACCATTTCACGATTCTACAAAACTTCAGGACTGAGCCTTTAAAAACTGGAAGTTTCAGCAGGTGCCGTCACTGCAGCAGGAGCGATGCTGGGATAAGTCTTCCATTGACTTAATGATTAATTGTACAGCAGAAAATTATTCCACAGGCACAACAATCAGCACGCAGTGTTTCCAAATGTTAGTTTCTTCCATAAACGGGTGTTAGCAAAAAGCAGATGGCAAAGATAATTCACTGTCTGCTGCACCATCTCAGCCATTGTCTCCGCCTGTCGCCGCGACCCTCAGTCAGGCTCTGTTTACCGTTATCTCTTCCGCTGCCGGGCACCGCGCTGACAGGCTGTGATTTATGGGCATTTCGTCTGCTGTTTTAATTACAAACGGCTTGTTCTCTGATTCAGTTTGAGATCAGAAATGTCCCTGCGAGGCTGGGAGAGAGGGGTTAATGTTGACATTCTCAGAGCAGCACTTTGCAGGTTCAACTCCTGCTACCTGGGCAGGTGCTGGAGAGGAGAGAACGCTGGAGGAGGGCACTGACTTCCTTCAGGGCCAGTAACATTGGGCGTTTGGGCTTCTTAATCACCTGCTTTGGCCACCTGAGCAGAGATGGGCTCAAAGCCCCATCCAGCCTGGCCTTGAACACCTCCAAGGATGGCGCAGCCACCACTCTCCTGGGCAGCCTGTGCCAGGGCCTCCCACCCTCAACATCCCAGCGCGCTGCTGTTTCTCTGTGGTCCCTTGACTCCGTCCTTCTCTCATTTACGGATCTGCTAAGAGTTTTCTAATTAAATTCTATCTTGGTTGCTTTTCCGTTCGCTTTCCCCCTCCAGGTTTTTCTCAACCAGACTATCCACCACACAAATGTTTCTGTAATCTGAAGACAAAGTTGTCCCTGCGAGTCGTTCTTTTGCCCCTTCAAGACATGGATCATTGAAAAAGCCCAGGCAACCTTAACACCCTCAGCTGTTGAGATGTCAAGGAAATTGTGAAACACGGCAACTCCTTTTTAGCTTCTGAGACAAGGAAGCAGTCAGACCGAGGCTTAAAGGAAAGACCTTGTTCCCCAAACTAAACAATGCCAATTTTCTTCCCCGCTACACGCGGAGCATCCGCGCTGGCAGAAGATTCTATTTTCAGCTGCTCCAGTGTGAAAACCTGCAGCTGCTTCGTTACTGTGATTTCGATGACGGCCTATTAAAGATTATGGCTGCCATCTGTCCCCTCCGTGAGGCGCAGGGCTCGCCGGCTGAACGCGCTGTAGCGAGAGCTCAGCTCAACACGGGCCGCGGCCGTGCGAGCTACAATTAACCTTGGCCAGGGTGGCTCCTGCCAGCAGCTGGAGAGGATGGTCCCTGCAGGATTGCTGCCACCAGGAGCATGGCGGGGGTCTGTGCGGAGCAAACACCTCCCTCCAGGTTTGCAAAGCCACCCCACAAAACTATTCAATTTTCTGGGGTAGTTATCATGCACCTGTAGAGTAAATTCTTCCAAATGCTACTGCATTCCAAAGAAGCCTGTGAATTTAATTTAACCTTTAGCAGTGGAAAATCGTAGAATCATGGAATGTTTTGGATTAGAAGGGATATAAAGGTCAAATAAAATCATCTAGAATACCTTGTGCATCCTGGCTGCAACTGGGCTCTAAGTGCTATTTACAGGGATTGAGACTGGCAAGGGGATCCTTCCAGTCCAACATCAATGGGGCGAGGCTTGACCTATTCATTCTGATCATTGCCAAGTGCTCCCGGGTCCTGTCACTCCTCATGAATGAAGCTGCCTATGTCCCATCTGCTGCAGAGCAGATCCACTTGCTCTCTCCTAAAGGCACCAGTTGCTTGGAAGGGAACATGAGATGTCACAGGGGATCAAATGAGGAACATAGAGAAACACATATTCTTATTCCAGAAAAAAAAACTTGCCATTAAAAAGAAAAGCAGAGCACATCAGGGACGTGATGAAAGACACAGGGTCACTTCATCTCATATTCCAAAACCAGGGAAGACGAATGCTGAAAGCTGTTCTCTCCTGAATTTATAAACATTAAAATAACACCCCCAACAACAAAATTCCAAAGTTCCTGCTCAAACCTGTTCCTTTTGGTACTTCCGCCGCAAATTTTTATGGTGTAAAAGCACAACTTCATGAAATTCAGATCCGAGTTCTCCTGAATGTTGAACCCGAAGTTGAAACACAACGACTTGAAGTTCGCTTACATCACAGAGAGGGAAAAATTTCTCTCATGGCAGAGCTAACATGTGACTCTCTCTAAGGCCAAACAGCTCGTGTAGGACGCCCCTCACCAGTGTTACACAAATAGCAGCCTTTTTTTGTACAGCGTTGGGCCTTGGAGACAATCCAGAGGCTGCGATTGCGATCCTTGCTGGCTTCAGGCTGACTCACATCCCTAACTCACACACACTATTGTCTTTATTCAGATTTCCCATTCCCTTGCAGGCAGCTGACACGGGGTAATTACAGCTTTTTCAGAGCAAATGCTGCTTTTGTTTCTCCCCTTTTATATTTAGTACAATTCTGAAGGGGTAAAGCAGGTGTTAATGAAGATGTTCTAATTGCAAAAGTCCGTGGCAGCACTAGAGAGGAATGGAAAATATTCCTCAGATACAGTAAGGAGAGGCTGGGAGCTGGGACCATCCACTGGCACGTCAAGCAGCCGCCAGCGCATGGCGCAGCCCCCGGGCAGGGCGAGCAGCCAGCGCAGCCTCAACGGAGAAACCCCAGCCAGGACGACCGAGCTGTTCTCGTTCCTTAAGAGAGAAAGGGTTTCAAATTCATTTTGATGTCAGCAGTTGCCTGCAGCTCGGATCTCCTGGATCAGTTTGCAAGGCTCACATGACCCCACTCCCCATGGCCTTGGGGATGGCACCTGGAAGGCAGAGGGGCTGCAAAGGCGGGGCAGAGGCGCAGGTAACGGCCTCGGGGCCGGCGGCGCAGGACCGTGCTTCATAGACACAGGCAATTCATAGCCAAGCAGAATAACTCGTAGCTGTCAACTCAGGAACACAAACTGATTGCAAACACATGAACAACAGAGGGGACTGAATCACTCTACATCCCTTGCCAATTACACTGGTTTTGAAGCACCAAAAGCCCTCATCTTGCCATGCGATACCAGGAGGGAGCCAGGCAACTCCATCCTCTCCTCTCACAGCCAACACTGCTCCCATGCTCGAGGCATCCTGTCCTCTGCGAGCCTGAGACAGATGCAGATGGAAAGCCTCAACCTGCCAGATTTCAGGCGAGATGTTTTATTTATATCCTCCTCCTCCCTAATTATACCCTGCCTGAAATACAGCTACACTTCTTCTTTCCACTAGTGCTCACAAAAGCCCTGTCTGCAAGTAAATTTGCCCACAGTGAAAAAATGAAAGGGGTAAAGATCTCCCTCGCTCAGCTGAGCAGGTCCCTCCACCCAGGTAGCACAGAAGGTGCTGTGTGGTTCTTGCTGAGCAAAACTGGCCAGCAAAAGAAGACCCAATGAAGTTTACTTTTGCTTGGCAATAGACTTCTCTGCTGCTGCCGTGTGGGGCTCCGATGGCACAACTCTGTGCTCTGAAGGGATGAACTGAACAGCATTATCTGACTTTCTTTGCTTTATTTGTCCAAAGAGAATTCCCATTTTATTCCACCTCTCTTTCTGGAGCCGCTTTGTAAAAGCAGAGAAAATGAGAGCGCTTAAAGTAGAGGCGGAAATGCAGAAAGCGCTGAATAAAGGCAGTGGCGTAAATCCGAGGGGAAATGGGTTTAACGGTGCAATTGGCTGCCTGGATGCTGCACTGAGCCCAAAGCACAGGGTAGGAATAAGGACTCATTAGACCATGACTTCAGTGAATTGCCCAAAACCCGCGAGATTTAACAGATTACAGCAGATTATACTAAATAACGATTTATTTCCTCAGAGCTGGGTTTCACACCTCTGGTTTACAGCCTGACCGCACACACTGGCAAAGAGTTCAGATGGCCTGCACGAGGAAGTTCAAGAGAATGGAAAATACTTAACATGTCCTCGCTCACACATGTTGAGGTATACAAAAGTACACACTCGGAACAATGTCTTCCCAACCTCAGGCCTTTTAAATCAGAATGGATTAGACCTGAAGAACAGGGCAGAGGGGAAGCTGAGATGAACAGGAAGTTTGAAAGAGTGAAAAGTTTTATAAAAAGCAGAAAAGGAAACATAAGGAACTTCTCTTTCCCTCTGTTTCAAAGAAATGATGTGTTTTCAATAACCTATCATTGGTTATTTGTGAGCCCAAATGTCTACAGATAAGAGGAAAGCATTGAAGACTCTCCAAAAAACAGAAAATAATAGAGCGTCCCAAACTCTGGTAGCTCTTGGTATTCAAGGCGAGGCTGGATGGGGCTTGGAGCAACTTGATCCTGTGGGAGGAGTCCCTGCCCATGGCATGGGGGCTTGGAACTGAACCAGCTCTAAGGTCCCTTCCAACCCAACCCATTCTATGATTCCTTCTCTTGTCCCAATAAGTTTTATTCCAAAAGGACAAGAGAAAACCACATGAAAGGCAAGAAAAGTCAACAAAAACACAGCAAAGGATTCAAATGGTGTGAGCAATGTGGCATTCAGATAATAAATGGCTCATTCCATTTATCAACTACACTTTCTATTATTATTATCTTTTTAAGACTAACTTCAGACTCCTTATTCAGTTACCAGGACCTATTGACGTCTCTGGTGCCAAATCAATACGCTTTCCTAGAGAATATGGAGTGAAAATCCATACTCCTCCTGCTCAGCAGTAAAACCATGCAGGCGCGGTGATCGGTGCCCAAGCGATCACTCTGTGGGCAGGGTATTAAAACTATCAAGTGTGGATGCTCAGGTAATAAAATAACCCATATCCTGCGTCGATCTGCGTTTACCCCTTCTTGGCCACTGACCTGGAACATCATTTGCAGAATGCCTGTGCAAAGCAAATCACTGCATGAGCTCCCAAAGACACCTGGTCCTGCTTGGAGGCATCTTTTTGCTCGCAAAGTCGTACCTGCCCAGAAGACGCAAACGCAGGAGAGGTCAGGGCTTGTGTTAAGAATCACCCTGCAAATGCTGCAAGTATCACCCTTCAGCAGAGGCACTGGGGAATGGTTTGCACCAACAGGGACCCAGCTCATCCTGCAGACCTTGGGCTTGGTGGGTGCTGAGGAGATTCCACCTGTTCACTGACAGAGGGCAAAGAGCTGCTGTGAAAGCACGCCGAGGAGCCACAGAGGATGCACGGCACGGGAAAACACATTTCTGTCTGTCAGGGAGAGATGGAGCCATCACACAAAGCACATCACCCAGGGGATCTGCTGAGCCACCAGGCTCCTTATTCCAGTCCTTACTCCTCGCTCCTCACAGCAGTACCCACGTGGAAATACAGGAATTAAAACATTGCAGTCTATCATTGAATAACGTATTCATGAAGGCAGCTCCATTCATCAAGGCAGTGCCGAGTGTTTTCAGCAGGGTCTTTGCGACCAGAGAGGGCATTTACACTGCTGACCCTGGGCTAGCCCCATGCTGGAAGCTGTTTTCTGCTGGTGCAGGTAGATAATGAGGGCATTTATCAAGTTCTGTACCCCCGCGCTGGGCCCAGCCACAGGGCTCTGGGCTAATTTAAATCAGCAACCCAAAACTAGATGGAGAAAAAGCGATTTTCTCCATCAACATTTTATTGACAACAGAACTCAGCTCTGGACCTGCTGGAAACTGCAGAAAAACCAGTCCCGCTTCACATCAGCAACTGCTCCACAGGGCTGCTGGGAAGGTAATTGTGCCACTGCTGGGTCATTTTAATTCCTTCTCAACAGGGAGGAAACAGGGAGATGCTTTTCGCTGCGACTCCTTCTCTCCCACTCTGAATTTAGCAGATGATAGAAGAGATAAAACAGGCTTACTTGGAAACCTGCTGGGAAAAACAGCCCGCAGTCGCTTGCACGAGGATTTGCAGGCGATCGGACACATCCACTTCTCCCGTTACTGCATTAGTGGATTACGTTCTCGTTATACAGCTCAGGAGTTCAGCCCTTCTGGACAGCCCCGCACTGAGTCCTGCTTACAGGCTCCTTTCAACTTGCTGTACTGGGTTCCTCAGAGTACCTAAAGCTACAGCTGATTTCAAAGCTCTGAGCCTTTGTTAGAAATGACAGATCAAATTATTTTCAAGATTTTCAATTCTTATAAAAATATTTTGTACTTAGCGACAGCAACAGATCATCCAGGTTTTGGTTCTAATCCCCTCAAGAACCAGTAGATAACAATGTAAATAATGCTGTCCAAGTCACACTCCCTGAGTGAATGAGGAAAGCAGATCCGCAGCGATGCTCAGTTCATTGGGCTTTGCTTTCCCTTTGAGACCCAAAGTTGAGGGTTGTTGTTGGGTTTTCGTTTTTTTAAGGAAGAAAAAAGAGAATCTGATGAGTTATACAAGAGCAGAGTACACACAGAAACTCCTCTGAGACAGCTGGAGTCTAAGAAACAAAACAGGAATGGAATAAAATTCTGGCCCATCCTTATTTTTCTTGCTTTATAACAGAATAGTAGATGGACTTTTTATTCCATTTGAGCTTTTTCCTTGAACCAAACATCTTTTCTCTGTATTCCCTCGAGCCTGGCCTCTTCATTTCACTGCCTGCTTATTCACAAACCAGCCGGGAGCAGCCAGCCTTGACACGACTTTGCTCCAGGGAAAACAAGGGAGAGCGTTTCATTTCGCTCCTGTTTGGACGCTCTCGCTCACCCGGTGAGCAGATCCTGGCTCCTCTTTGAAGCAACAAACACCTTGCTGGGAAGCTCCAGCAGGCAATTTCATTAATCAAAGAGAGTTTATTAAACCACAACTAAGCAGCTGGATGATGAGAATCCAGCTCTGCAAAACAATCGCCCTTGCTCGTTCATGCACCAAGTTTCCCTGGTTTATCAAGAAGGGTAAGGAAACAAAAGTGCTCATTAGAGACCAACCATTCATAAGGGGCTTTGGTTTTCCTTGCAGCTCCAAACTGCTTTTTAATTGGTTTGAGCAGACACAAGGTATTTTTAAGTAAAATTTTTAGAATACATGGAGTTAGGAAACAATACTTCAGGCAGAACAAAACATTCCTTTCAGTGCAAAGGTTTTCATCCCCAACGGCTTGACTTTCAAACACACACGGAGATGAGAGTGTTTTGCTTTTATACTGCCACTCCATTTCCAGTGTACATATTTACAAGTGATTTTTGAGATCAGATTTCTCATAGAGTTAAAAACAATTTACATTAAAACGAAAAGTGAGCTCACTCACCCTGTTTTACGATCATTGCAGTAACAGTCTACTCTGGATCATTTCATGGTTTATACTCAGTACAAGCACATTTTAATGAGTGTTGCTGGGGATTTGAGTGACTACATGGAAAGATGCTACTGAACTGCCTCCCTCTGCCTTTACTGAGTTAGTTTTTTTCCTTTTGTTGCTCTTCTTTAGCATTCATATTGCATTTAAATGTGTGAATGTTCAACCCATCCCACAGCACTTGTGGAACCAAACCACCCTCTCTCTGCATTTCATTAGCAAAGCCATAGCCATTCTCCCCTTCCCGGCCCAGTGAGGTGGTTTTCTAAGGAGCGTGTCAATAATCGATCTTGAAAAGGGTTTCTGCCTGTCTCAGTCATGCTTTCCCTGCCACATTTACTCCAACATATGTCTGCAATCTACAGGGGCAACACAAACAGATCCACCGTCCACATGACTGCACTTGGGAGCTAAAAATACCCTGCTGAAGTGAATACATTAAGTTCCATATGCAAAACGCCGTGTGTTAAGCGTCTGTTTGCACTGCTGATAAAATGTGTGTTGAAATACCCATGGCCTTGAAGTCTCACATTCACAGAACAGGGCTTTGGCAGCCAAAAATCCCACCCACCACGTGTGCCAATTAATCTGTTTAATTTCTCCATTCTCTGCTATTTCGAAGGTCAGGTATTTGCCTCTGATACCAAACCAGCTTCCAAACATCAGGACAAAGAGTAGTAAAAAGTAAATGATTAGGGCTTAGAGAGAAGTGTCTCTGAGCAGTCACTCAAATCCAAGAGGAGATTTCAATTAGATCATGGTTATTACTCTGCCCTGTTTGCTCTCTGCTAATCTTTGAGCACTTGAGCATAAACCAGGCTTTCTGCCCCTCCAAGTGTGAGTGAAGGGATGAGGTGCTGAGAAGCAGCCAAACCCCCGTGTGCACCTGGGACTGTGTGTTTGCAGGAGCTCAAGAGAATACAGCCAATCTTCTTCTCTTGCTGTTAGTAATTAATTACCCACCCCTGAGTTTGCTTAGGAAGAAGAAGAAACAATCAAGTAGCAGCTGCCTTCATCCCTGCTGGCAGAAACCTGGAAGGACCCAAAGCTCAAAGGACTTTGCCAGCTCTCTGGGTATGGGAGGCTCTTCAGCCATGCGGAGGCACCGACCATGGCACAAGGCACCACCAGCCTCCTGCCCTCTGGGAACACCTCTGGCCACACAGACTCTTTGTGCACACCAGGCACAGCTCTGGTCTTTCCATCACAGTGCAGAATCAACCCTGAGCTACTGTAACCACAAAGTAATTCTACTTCAGGAGCTTTGGACAATCCATACTGTCAATATTTGCCACTTCATCCAGTTTAATACAGCCTTTAATATTCTTCCAAAAGATCCACTGGTTTAAACAAAGTTCACCGAGGCCAAATGCTTTACAAGGTTCAGACTTTTTTGTACAAGTCCTTAGCATTTTCTCAATTTTCTCAGTATTTGCATTTTTCCCACAATTATTGACTTACTCATCCATTTTTGGACTATCCCATGCATGTTTATGAACACACTCACACATGTGCTGTTTATCTGCACGCAATGAAAGCGTCTACATGTAAACACTGGGTATGGGTCTTGTATCTCCAGTAACTGTAGTTCTAGGATTCATAATCTTTCATTCAAGTGTCCTCAAAACACATCTTTAAGGCAAAGTAAAATACGACCCTTACAGAAGAGTTGGTATAGGGACAGGCAGACCCTCATCTTCCTCCATGCCTGCAGCTCAGAAAGCCAGTCATGGAAGGGCTCTGGATCAGGGAGTGCAGGGATAGGATGAGGGGCAACAGTTTTCAGCTGAAAGAGGAGAGACTGAGAAGAGATCTTGGGAAGAAATATTTTGCTGTGAGGGTGGGGAGGCCCTAGCAAGGGCTGCCCAGAGAAGTGGTGGCTGCCCCATCCCTGGAGGTGTTCAAGGCCAGGTTGGATGGGGCTTGGAGACCCCTGACGCAGTGGGAGGTGTCCCTGCCCGTGGCAGGGGGTTGGAACTGGCTGGGCTTTGAGGTACCTTCCAAACCAAGCCTCTGAATAACAAACATTAGTAAAATTGCATTTAAAAAAAAAAAAGGGGTTGTGAGCTTGTCATTAAAGATGCAAAGGACTGCCCGCACGGTCAAGAGAAAGACAACTTGGTGTTTTCATGCTGGCAAGAACTTGTTCCTAATGGCTGTTTGTGCCATTCATCCATCCCAGCACGAGTCCTGAGCCAGCCTGGAGCAGCCCAGAATAACCTCGCAAACACATGAGCTCTGTTGTCAGAACAACACTGGTATCAGCCAACAAGCTCCGTGGCAGCCAGGGCTCCAAGCAGAGCGAGCTGGAGGTTAACACAGTCAATTTGCCATCTCTGAGCTGTGCCCACAGGAAAAAGACAGCCCTGTGGCAGAGAAAGGGGGGGTTGGCATGGAACCCCTTCCCACTGGGGAAACATTAGTGCTGTGGAACAGGCAACTCTGTGAATTAAAACAGCCCAGATACCCACACAGAGAGAGGCTCTGGGGAGCAGGGGGCAGCTGGTGGCACCTATGCCAAGCAACGCACCAGCCGCTCATCCGAACCGATGAAAGCCCCATCGATGCCATCACCCAGGATCAGGCATGGACACAGACCCTGCTCCCACTCCCTGAGGCTTTAGTCTGAAAATCCTCTCTTTGGGGCTGTCAGAAAATGTGACACCCAGACACAAACCGGCAAAGACTGCTTTTGACAGCTCCCATTAAAAGAAAGATGAGGTAAAATGGATAGAAATAAAATAAGGAATGAGGTGACAGAAGGGGCTTTATCTGATGGAAAGGATTTTAAAGCAGGATGTCTGATAGCCTTCATTAATCACCATCCACAAACAGGGACAAGCTTTCATTGGGTTCACACCGCTGTTTTGTGGCTACTTATGCCTAAGGATTCACCTGAAGGTCACAAAGAACTTTATTACGAACATTTTTATTCAGATATGGTGCTTCTCCCCATCACCACATGCTGTTGGCACAAGGAACGGTGAGCGCAAGAGATGGTGAGACCAGGGGACACAGACAGAGGGTTACAAGGATTTTCCAGGCTCTGTCCTGATCTGCCTGCAGGACAGGGAGATCTGCCCAGATAGCTGTCCTGGTCCCATCACTAACTCTGAAAATGCAATATCATTTTTCATTCCCCACCCATTCAACCGGATCGCTGTCTCCTCTGCCGTGCCCTGACTGAGGAATAGCTGCTTCTGCTGTGGCAGAAGTGTCCTAAGCTGGTTCTCTAATTCTTCTAATTGATATTTCCATAATAAGCTTTTTGCTGGGCAGAGAATTCACATAAAATAGCTTTTCTTGTCCAATACTCCTTCTCATTCTTCTTCCTTGTCTGTCGCTAACATCTGCTGAACAAAAGTGATAGCAATCAGGGATCCATTACTGTCGTTCCAGGAGTGCTCCATCAACTGGGATGCTTCAGAGGTTAAAATCAAAAACCACGTTCAAAAGGAAAGGACTCAAGTGCTGAGTTGGATATGTTTTATCACTAAAAACCTGATTTTTTTTTATGGAATCTGTGATATCTGGTTATTCAGCTTATTGGTACGTTGCATACTTCCCCCCTTTGTGCATCTCTATTTGATTTGCTGTTGTTTATAGTCAAACCTTATTATCTCGTTGCATCACTCAGTCATTGTGTCAGCTGGCACCAGCCCAGTTTTATCCAGCAAGCATATTAATCTTGACAATGCACCTGGGGTTTCACTCATTCTTTCTTTGGCTTTTAATAGACACGTCCCCATGCACTCAATTTATTACCTTGTTTATATCAGAGAGTGAACTGAAGAGCTGTGCACCTGAGTAAATCACCTCAATTATCAATCTCGGCTGCTTGACCAAAGGCTTCAAACAGCTATAAAGTCATACTTTAAACCCTGCCCTCTATCACATGAAGATATCTTAGCTTGCATCCCATAATACACATCTACCCCAGAAAGGCAATGCATTTACATGAGTTTATGATCTTTTTATATCAGCTTTTCTTCAGAAGCTCTTTGAGCAGGGATGTTCCACGTAAGGAGAGCAAAGCAGCCCAAGGCTGTAACAACGCGCTTGTCCTTGGTTGACGGTTCAGGTATCACCACCCCAGAAACTGCAGCTCTTGGCTCTCAGTTCTCCAAACCAAGATAAACTCGACCAGAACAAAAGTGCTTTAGACATGTGAAGAAAAAGTAACATTAAAGCAAGTAGTTTATCACAGAGGTGTTAGCAAAAACCAACAAAACAAGGTACTGTAATGACCCAGATAAAGATATGCAATCCTGACAAGCCTCTGATAGCTCCTGTACTTCTCCAAAGCCTTACGAGCCTCTCGGTTCTGCCAAATTAAGAGAGAAATCCAACAATAATTAGTTTTTATTCTAAGTTTTTTTTTTTCCCCTAGCATTTCCATTTCTGGTCTAATTAGCAATACCTCAAAACCGATTTGTCTCTCCTGGTATTTCACACCCCCACAAGAGGGCTGTCTGCTTTTCAGTTCTGATGTGGCAGAAGCCTCTAAAGCCAAGGATGGTACAGACAGGAGGTCAGGCTGGAGTCAGACACTGCTGACACCAGAGAGAACCTACTTCCATTGGATTCATGAGAACCAAGTCAACCTTAATTCTTACAGAGCCAGGTGCCCTTGAAAACAGATCAACCCAGTGAGCGAGCTCAGTAATCAATGCAGTCATTAACGAGTACTGGAGAAAGAGAAGCAGCCCAAGCAGAGGAATATGCTGAGGAAATTTGAGCTAAACTTTTTCAACAAGCAACAGCAGCACAGGATTACAGGTGATGAAGTGCATTGGCCGCCAAAAGAACCAGCCAGTCACTGGTTTATTTAGGAGACCTCCAGAAACACCTCTTCTACTCTTCTGTCAATATTCAGACTCTCACTGGGCATCACCTCCACGTCCTGTTAACGCTCAGAGAGAGGAAACGCAGCGCACACTGCGAGGCAGATTTGGAACTGAAACAACGACCTTTGCTGGCATCTTCTCCCCCAGATAACTGGCAGACTTTGATATGTAATTGCATTTCTACACCATTTGCCGTTGGGAGGAGCACAGCTTGCCTTTCCTCATTTTGGGGCAGGGTAATTTACCTCCTAAATCTTCCTTGTATTGAGACAGCGAAGCTGATTAAGACCCCATGATCTGATCAGAGATGAGAGCTGCACCAGGAGAGATTTTAAGTTAACTGTTTTAAAGTCTTGGACTTGACGATCTCAAAGGTCTTTTCCAACCAAGTGATTCAAAGATCGCTCCCCACTCGGCTTTTAACACGATGACTCTCCCCGGATGCCTGGTGAGGGATGCATTTACCACTACTTTTGTTTCAGACCACAATTACTCTAACAGATCACCTTCGAAAGACTCTCTCTGCGTCCTAGCTGTTTGTTAACGACCACTCCATCATCCTCATCTCAGGCAACTGATCCAAGCTGGCAAATATTTGGGTTTATAATTACATCAGTAAATTCCAGATTTCGCATCTCCTGCTCCAGCGAGGGCGCCGAGGCCGACAGCAGCACAAGCTCATTTTCGGCATTCGCAGACAAGCTGGTGTCTTTATCTTGATTGAAAGACACTTCTATCACAGCCTCATGCTCAGAAAGTGCCCCCTGCTTCGGTGCATCCTCAAATCCCACCGCAGTTTAAAATCTTCCCTGAATTTGAGACCAAGCTCTGATTCAAAGCAAGTTGGGGAGGGAAAAAGAGTTCTTTTTGACACATTTTGAGCAATTTTACTGTTGCCATGATGTGCTTTTTTCCTCTCCCATCCAGAGGATGAATTGTTCCATTTCACTCCAAGGGGACATCATTAATTCAGGTGTCTATGTTATAAATGTGTATTTTGCTGATAGATTCTGTGTCACTCAAAGCAAGGCCTCTCTCTTCTCGTAGCACTGCAGCACAACAACTATCACAGCCTGCAGTCAACACGCCATTGAGAAAAATAATTACCCAAAAAGTAATTAAATTAATTGACCAGGGAAGTGATTCTGTGAGGCTGTGAAGATAATTAAAATAAACACATGTTTTGATGCATTTGTAGTGTGGCTCAGGGCCACAGTGGAAACTGGACATGTTGGGTCCCTTCTTCACCCAGCACAGCCATCCCCTCCCACCCATCAGTGCAAACTGGAGCAATAAATATGTATAAAGCACTTTTTTCTTAATGATATTCATTTGGATGTGACCCAGGTGCTTGAGGATCAAGAGGAACACAACTGAGATATGCAAAACCATAAAGGCAGAAGAGAAGGTCCATGTAGACTGGTATTCACCAAATCCCTCAAAGCCAGAACTCATTGAAGCCGCAGGGAGGATGTTTGAAACTGATAAAAGGAAGAGTTCTTGAATTGCTTGAGCTTTACTAAGTTTTTTAGAGCAGGCAGTGAACTGGAAACTGCTGCCAGGGGAGGCTGAAAAGCTGGAGCACAAAAAGGAATGAGGTGGATTCATGGACAAGGAGTCTGTAAACAGGAACCAGAATCAGCAGGCAGGGATAGAAATTAAAGGGAAGAAAGACCTGGGAGAAGACCCGGTGGCCCTGTGCCAGATTCCCTTGTGCCAGGAGACACCCCACAGCTCCTGGGTGCACCCTGATGAGGTGGCCCTGGAATGGACTTCTGTGCCACAGCTTTGGGGAGGGTCAAAAGGCTCCTGCTCAGACAGTTACAAAGACATTAAGACCTGCTGAGATCAAGCTGGTTGTGTGTATGTAAACACAAAACCAACACTGTTGAAAGGGGAGAGGGATGGACAGTCTTAATTAACCGTTTCTTGTGGCATATTCCTGATCATTGGGTTGATATTCTGCAGTCCATTACAAACTTCATTAGGTTGACTTGCCTCACAGGCATTTCTACCTCTTATAATCAGCCTTATTCCTGTCAGAGATAAATTGCTTAATGGGATAAGCGGATCCCGTACAAGAGGAGCTTGCTTTGAACTTGCGTTGATAAGTGGTGTTCCACTGAGGCACCAGACAGAAGGTTCCACTGGTTTTTATCTTTGTAGTGATATGGCATGAAATAAAACCAGGTGTCACTTTGCTACCTGAGCTGCATTCGTCAGGCTGCATGGAGATTAGGGAATACTCAGCGGGTCCAATAAACAGAGCAAACTAAACCACAGCACTTAATAAGAGATCTTTAGTTCTTTGATTTCTGTATTTAATATTGATGTTGTTGCAGCTACTAAGGCATCATTTTTAAAACTCAGTATTTTCCACTACATCAAAACCAAGCTTCATAGTATAATTTACTGTTTTAAACCAGGGGAATGGGGGGGGAGGCACAGGTTGCCCAGAGAGGTTGTGGATGACCCATCTCTGGAGGTATTCAAAGTCAGGTTGGATGGGGCTTTGAGCAACCTGATCCAGTGAGAGGTGTCCCTGCTTAATGCAGTGGAGTTGGACTGGATGACCTTCACGGTCCCCTCCAATCCAAACCATTCTATGATCTTTGGGCAGTGGTACCAGATCATTTAGTAGGTATTTTTGAGAAACAACCAACAATAATTCATATGTTCTACACGTATTGTGACTTTACAGCCTCCCAGCATATCTCTGCTTCCATCCTCTCTTCTCCAAACAACAAAAACCCTTCTGGACAGAGAAACACCTCATTCAACTCCTTGAACCATCCCACGGTGCCTCAGCACAGCTCTCCCATCCCGCTGGTTTATTACATTGCCCAGTGTCTCCGTAAGTTGCTTTTCACAAAGTGAGTCATCCCACTGAAATCCCACCAAGGGGACTCTTTAGCGTTATGTCATGGTTGGAGGAACCAGACTCTGGCTCAATAATTACAGCAACTCTAATGCTTTAATGCCAATGTGGGTGTAATCTCTTAATTAACACATATTTTAAAAAGCGCTTAATGCTTATGACAAAAAAGCATTGAAACTTAATGCACCAACTCAATAACAGCATAACCTACTTTCTTCCAAATAAGAACGCAGGGAATTATTAGACATCAATGCATCATGTGCTAATGAGTTGTAATTCTGTATTAATTTACCTCCTGGTTGATTAGATAGGAGAGATGTACAAAATGTTTAGAGATTGTGGTTCCAGAAAACCAGCTCAGCATCAGAAAAAAATAAAGTCATTACATTTTTCTCTATGGTGCACACAAAATAATTAATTAGTTGGCATTTAAATAAAACTCAAAAAAAATAGATCTCAACTGACAAATTATAATATTAGAAATAGTAGATGTAATAACGCAAAGGATCCAGCGCTGTGCTCAGAGGGAGGATTTCATGCCATGTTCACACTGAAGCGAGGGCAGCGCTGTCTGTGTGCTCCCCAAAACAGGCACTGAGTTTTCCACATTTTTAGCTTCCCTTTTTGTTCCTAAAGCTGTGACCCTACAAATTCACTCCCTATAATTTGCAGTTCTGGCTACTCTGGCCTTTTTTTAAATAAACACTGTCCATCTACTGTAACATCAGAACTAAAGCTCAGGGAATCTTGGCAAAATCCATGATGGCAAAGCATTATTTTTCAATGAAGAGACATGGTTCAAAGGTGCTTTCTGACCCTGCCTCCCTTTTATTGCCTTAACAGTTGTGATCATTCATTTCATGTTGTCCTAGTGCAACTCAAGAGCTATTTAGAATCATGGAATGATTTGGGTTGGAAAGGACTTTAAGATCCTTGAGTTCCAACCATCCTTCTTTATTTGGATGGGGCTTTGGGTAATTTGATCCAGTGGGAGGTGTCCTTGCCCATTGGCAAAGGGTTGGACCCGGATGGGTTTCAAGGTCCCTTTCAAACCAAACCATTCTATTATTCTATGAGGTTTTTAAAAATAACTTTTTACCAACAGTGTCAAACTTCTCTTCTGGAGAGATTTGAGGGATCACAGACAGACACAGAATGCCAAAATGATCTATGCAGTAACTGAAACAAGTGCTTAAAAATAAGTATCTCAAGTAGATCAGACCGGATCCAAGTTTTCCTGCTTGTTATTTCTACTTCTAATCGACTTTCTTGTCATCCCAGCACAGATCAATATTTCCAGAGGGCTTTAAGCTCTCACTGTGTGCTATGAGAACTCCCTTGTGCTGCCAAAGTTCCAGGTGTTCCTCTTCCATGTAATGCTCTATTTTGAACAGTTACTGCCTTTATAGTTCAGCTTCTATTTTTAGGCTCCTTTGCCCACATCAGGTTTCTGTCTTTGGGAAAGGACTGTGATCACATCTGTACTGGAGTCTGTCGCTATCTCGGGAACAGCGCAGGAGACGGGTGTTATTGTTACCCAGGACTGTGAAGTATTTTTGTCCCTACACCCAGATCTGAGCACCTACTTCCATACATTAAACCCCAAATGAGATGCAGGCACACAAAGGATTGAATGATTTGCCCACATCACTTCATTTGTCACCGTAGCAGCGAAAAACATCCCACAAAACTCCAAACCATCTTTCTTCCTCGGATTCTCACTTTCCTTCTGGGGTTTTGGGAGCTCACCCTGAGTCCCTTTCTCCATTCCCAGGAAGAATAAACCGCGTAAGGGAGCTCTGAGCCCCACAGGGCTCCCAGCTGATGACTGAGACTCAGCGCTTTATGCATCACCAGCAGTAATAAAATGAGTGTGTGGGACAAATTATTGCCTCCCTTGCATCTGTGCAACCCCATTACCCTTCAGCACAGTCGCACAGGCATAACCAAGGGCACAACGTGAAGATGAAGCACCCGAACAAGGGATCGCTGCTGCCTCGTCCTTGCAGGTTACCTGCGCCGCCCCGAGCGCATCTGTAACGCAAAGCCCTGGCAAACTCACAGCCAGCAGAGGAGAGAAGCCCCCCAGCTGCTGAGACAACAACATTCAATGCTAAATTAAATCCAACACACATTGTTTCAGCACAGGATTTGAAGCAGTGGAAACAATCACAATAATTGAGAGAATGTGTCCCAGGAAGGAGGCAGCTCCTCCCCAGCAAAGCCTTCTGTTGCCGCCCAACAGCTGGACTCCCATACAAGAACATCCACAGAAAAGTACATAATCCTGTAATCATCACTGCTGTAAACAACTTGTAGCATCTCAATTACTGCGAGGGTCCCCTGTGCTCTGCTTGTCTGGATAGAATATTGCTGATTTGAAAAACAGAAGAGGTTCTCACAAGTTTGGAGAATTACCCATCTCCCTCCAAGCAGGAACTAAACGGAGTTTTCTGCACTACCCATCTGTTCCTTTAATATAATATGTGCACTTTTTCCAAGATTGGATTGTTCTCCTCATCTTTATACAGATCCACAGAGCTTTTGTAAGGACGATCTGGGCCACAGGCTTGAGAAATAGTGAAGATTCCCCTTCTGCACTGAGAGAGCAGCCCAAATCATTATGCTGGTATTTAAAAAACAAGAAAAAAGCAGACCAAGAATACCAGTATTCCTTTTCCCAATTATAGAATCATGTCTGTCTCCTTTTGTCCTTCCCCCCTGCCAATAAGTGTTTGAAACCCAAACTCAAAAGTAAGAGTCAAAGAGACTTGAAACAGAAATAATGAAAAAACAACTACATTGGGGTATATGAGGCATATAGCAAAGCTGTATGTTAAATATTCCTCACTGCAGCTCCCATTTGCTGTTGACCAGGGCATTGATTTTTCTCTGGAAGCACAGGAATTATTTGTGGCCTTTACCGTCTGCTGAGATGCTTTGGGAAAACATTGAGCATTGTGCGTGCTTTTGGGTTTATATCCTTCAAAAGCAGGGAAAATAAAGCCCAAAAGATAATTTAGTTCAATAGCATTTCTCAGGACTGGACTTACTAATGCAAAAGACATTCCAAACCAGGCAAGTGCACAGAGGCCAGTGAGGCTGCCCGGCTTGTGCAGCACATGTGAATCTGGTTCTGTGCATCCCTATGTTATAGAAAAGCCTGTAACAATACGAAACACTCCCTTGTGTGGCTGAGAGCCAGAGGGAGAGATCAGTCACGGTGCTAAATGCACTTCTGGCAGTTCCCCACTGTACTGGTGAGTGGGAGACTGAATAAAATGGGCTGTAGTGGGGATAACTGGTCCTTTTGCTGAGCACCCAGTGTGAGCTGTGTCCACTGGTACCTTGCTCCAATACATCTGGATCAGTTCCATTACTGCAGCTGAGATGGGAGCAGCAGCCATAGGTACCAAGGGAGAGGGCTTTCTGGAGGATGTGGTTGGGTTCGGGAGCCCCATCGTTGCTGCAACAGCCAGGAGCAAGGGTTGGCTCCCACCCAGCACCTCACCCCAGGTCCCCAGCCTCCTGCTTGCTTTCTTCTCGGAGACCTGGGCTGGATTTTAAACTGAATTAAATAGAAACTAAAATTCGAGGTGAAATCAGGGTAATTAGGCAGAGCCTGGAACAGACCAGGAGCTGGAAGTGGTGCCTGATTCATTGCCTTTGTAACATCCCTTGCCCCGCACCCTGCAGAGGTCCCCAGCCCAGCCTCGTGCCTTCCCTTTGCTGCTGGAACTTCTCTCCATGGGAAAGAGCACGTTTCCCTTTCCTCAGCCCACCTACGCTGCCTGCGGGCGCCGCTGAGCCCGCGCTGTGGTTATTGCTTTAGCATTAATGGTGTTTCTGGCGAGCGACGGGTGCTGTGCAGCGCACTCCCTGCTGCTTCTGCTGTGCTGCCAGGCTGCACAGAGCTGCCTGGGCTCCGGGGGATCCTCTGTCCCCTCTCACTTGCCAGCTGAACCCTGCAAGTTCACAGACAAGCACTGAAAACAAACCCATGGCGGTAACGGTGCATCCCATTGCTCCTCCCCAAGACGCAGAGAATGGTTTGCAGCTCATTCTGATGCCACTCCAGGAGTGAAGGGCTCTGGCTTTATTTCCCCAAAAGCTTTTAGAATCCTCTGAGATTTATAAAGTTACTAAAAAAGCTAGTGTTCTTCCTTTAGGAGGTAAACGTCCCAGCCCCAAGTGATGTGCAGTCCCGCTGACAGATGCCCTTTGACATCACTCTGTGCAAGAGGCAGCTGAGCCCCAGCCCTGAGAACTGGTTGAGATCCTGGGGTGAAAATATTTGAATGAGTTATTTTTGATGTTCTTCATACAAGCTCCTGGTCTTTTTAAGTAGGCGAGATGATTTTTGGATTGAATACTGAATTTTTCAATGGGGATCACCCAAAGCCCTGCCATTTCCTGGGCAGGAAGGAACAGGAATTGAATAAATACTCAAAGTTTCCCTTAAGTAAATGACTTGTATGCATAAATAACACAGGAGCTGTCAATAAAATCATCCAAAAACTCTGTCAAATAGAAGAGTAATTATGGCTTCTGCTGCTGGTAATATAATGATACATTAGCTGAGCTTACACAAAACACAAACACCTCCTGATTTCATTGAAGATTAATGCTAATGTGCCAAATTGCCAGACTAAACTTAATTGCTCTTTTTTATCTTCATTAAATGATAAGCAGCAGCCACAGAAGAGGTTCTGCTGACCTTGGATTTACACAGACCTTCAGGAAAATCTACTGCTTTCACTTCTAACTCGGTAACTTCACCAGGAGCTGCACCATCCCATGTACCGCTCCGAGTCCAAGCCTGCCCTGCAGAGCCCAGTTCTGAGGTTTTGCGCCTATTGGGAACTCCCATGGCCCAAGAGAACTATTTTACCTCCATATGAAAATCTAAAATTGAAGGTTTTGCCTCTTCAAAGACAACGTGGTTCTGTTTCTTTCCCTGCTCATGTATTGCAACAATATATTTGCAGTAGGAGAAATATCACCCAGCCACTTCCCATCTCCATGGCAACTCCCTGCTCTGGCTCCAATTGATAAATACTTTGCAAAACCCTGTTTCTGTAGGTGAGTTGTTGCAAAAATTACACACTATCACTCACAAATAACTCTGTAATGTTTAATATGTCCTCCGAGTGAAGAGTAATGGTCTGATTTCAGCCCTTGTACACTTGAGTTTCCTTCATTTTAGCAGTGGTTTTCCAGACAGCAAACGATTACAGCACAGTGTAATCCATTTCTGTGTCCAAGCAGTGTTTTCAGGTCTCTGTTGGGTATCTCAGTAACCAAGTGGCTTCACACGAGAGCACAGGAGAGGGAGCACAAATCCCACCCACAACCACCAGCAGTGGTCCCTTAGAGAAGGCTGCACTGCACATCTGTCCATCCCTCCTCTGGATGCCTTCCCCTACACCTGCAGCGAGGAACAGGAGTAAAGAAACGTCCTGGGGGCCAAAACCAGAGCAGAGAAACCAGGGGAGAAGGGAAGGTTCTCCAGCACAAGCAAAGAGCCACCTTCCCCAAATAAACTGGTAGTTCCCATCCAAAGCACCTGGCCTTCCTCCTCCTCGCTGACCTTTCTGTGGTGGAATCTCTGCTTTTCACTTCAGCCTCACTGAGCCAGTGGGAGCAGCTCCTGTCCCTGCTGGAAGGGCCCTCTGGGCAAAGTTCAAATGACCAATTAGTGTCTCCATGCACTTTTAAGCTGCTTTCCCTGCTTGCCAAGGCTGAGTTCGTAACCTTTAAAAATGCAAATCCTACCAAGGGATGCCTGCAACTGCATCCTCAAACACCACTGCCTGGTGATGGCAACGAGCTGCTGGGGCTTGTTGTCTCATTCTCTTACCTCATCAGTATTCCAAGACCTCCCGACACACCAAACGGATCCTGCCCTGGGGTGAACTGGCCAAGGGCAGACACAGAGAACACCCCAGAAAGCAATGCTGGTTGGAACCAAGGCTCGCCAGAGGGGAGAGATGAAGCTGCCCCACAATAAACACACATGGTCTGTATTTCCTAAAGTGCCCGAGACAGGGACCTGGAGTCAGACTGATAAGGGGGGGCTGTGCCTTTAGTCAAGGATGTCAACACGAATTTCTACACATTCTTACAAAAGCCCTTGCAGATGCACATCAGCCACCAGAGGAAAAGGCAGATCCCTATCACAGCACTTGTGAAACTGCATCAGGGAGCACTTCAAAGGCTGGCTTAAAGTGAACATAAACCAGGCTTAAATTAGGCAGGCAAGCCAGAGCTGGGACTTGTGCACATTGTATTTGTTGGTTCAGATTTATTCAGCAATCGCTCCTGGGATAAACGAGCCCCCCGAGATCACATTGGTGATTTCCAGTGCTCTGTGCTCACACACAGCTCCCTCTCCATAACCAGGCACCACGTCCACGGCACCCCGAGATGGGCACCCACAAGCGAGAGCACCAGGGGCTCCGGCAGCAGAGCAGCTCAGCACCAGCCCAGCCCCGGGGCACCAACAGCTCCATTCACAACCCGCACCATCAGCCCCACCACTGCAAACATGAACTCATTTGGGTCCAGGAAGGTCCCTGCTCTTGAGCTTTTCCACATAAGTGGCCACCTGGTAGCCTCTCCATGAGTTGAAGTCAAGGCTGGCTCCACGAACAGAGTCGTCCCTGGGACGGTGTGGGTGCTGGGTCACACCCACAGAGCACATCACGAACTGAAGAACAAACTTGTTCACGTTTTCCCCATTATTGGGATCCCCGGACCACAGTGAGAAGAGCAAAATGCCAGTCACACCACGCTCCCCACATTTACACCATCATTCCTGCTCTTTACAACACAGCAATAATTGCTCTATTAAAATAGTGAGAATTAATGCATTTTTTGCACCCTTTGCAATACAGAATGGATCCAGGTCATCATCTGCTGTCTCCTAAAAATCCTTGCTCCTGACTTTTCACAGCAATAATTAGCACTTGCCTTTCTCATTTCATTTCTAAGACACTGGTTCACTTAAATATGACACTGACAGCACCATTTGTTACATTACTGACCCTTTCACTTGATTCATTCATAATTTAATTGTCAGTTAAATTTGATCAAATGTCTGAATTGAAGCCATTTGCATTAAAAATAATACATCATCTCCCTTTTCCTCCCTGCATTGTGGCAGGTGTTACTTGATAATTCAATCAGTGCCTGCAGAAAGCTGCTGTTTAATTAATAAGAAAATGGCTAACAGTCTGAGGGACCCTCTGAGGGATCAGGAGAAAGGGAGGCTGAGGTGAGACCTCATTGCTCTCTGAAAGGAGGTTGCAGTGAGATTACTTCTCCAAGTAACAAGCGATAGGATGAGAGGAAATGCCCCCCCTACACCAGGGGAGGTTTAGATTGGATATTTGGAGCAATTTCTTTACTGACAGAGTGGTGAAGCCCTGGCAGAGGCTGCCCAGGGCAGTGGTGGGGTCTCCACCCCTGGACAGATTTAAAAGCCAGGTGGATGTGGGACATGGTTTAGGGGTCATGGTGGGGTTGGGCTGAGGGTTGGACTGGATGAACTTAAGAAGTCTTTTCCAACCTCAATGATTCCACAATTTGCTTTCCCCAATACCTTCGGACTGGCAACCACACTTGGCTCAGCTGCCAAAGCTCTGCTTAACCCAGCTCCTCTTGCAGAAAACTGGTGGCTGCAAAGTGATTAATAACACAGCTTTGGCTTGGAAATGCAGTGTTTATAAACTAAAGGAAATGTGCTCGTACAACTGCCCCATGTTGGGAAACTCCCACACTGCCACAGGGATGTGCTGGAAGTTGTTGATGCTTCACAGCTCATGAACTGGAGAAACATCTCTAAGTGATGAACTGGGGTGTTTTTCCTGATTAGTATATTGTAATTAATTCTCTGAAGAATCCTTGCTTAGGAATTTTATTAAATCCCATTAAGACTAATGAATTGTTGTTGTTTCCTAATTATATAGTTGTTTCTAGTTTAATGAACTGTATATTAATAGACTTACAGAACGGACATTTCGCTTTGAGGAGGGAAATACTTTAAGAGATATATTCTTGCTAATAACATCAGTTGTCAAAGTTGCTCCTAATGTATCTGCTGGAAAACACTGCCCTTTTGCTGATTTTCTTAGCTAAAGGGGCAACCCAAAAGCCAAAATTGAAACATTTTTTGATGATTTATGTAAAGCAGATATTTTTACTCCCATTAATGAAATATCTCACTGCAAAACAAGATCTCCAGGCATTTCCAACAGCTGAGTAGCTCTGACTCAAGTGATATCATGCAGGATAAGTGCTGCGCAGGATGGGTGCCCCAGGAGAGCTCTTCTCATCACAAAAGAAATCAATATCATGGATGTTTTTTCCAGATGAAACCCATTTTGAGGGGGACACATTTGGTGACAACACTGTCCTGTCCACACCTGACTCAAGAGCCCACCAATGTCACAAGGGCTTGAAGCAAATCCTCCTTGAGGCAAACAGAGCACCAACAGCCAGAAAAGGAGGCTGGGAAACAGCTTTCAGTGCCACAAAAAGAGACTAAAAAGCCCCAGATGTTCTTTAGATCGGTTTTGATGCACAAACCACTCCATTAATAAAACCAGACAGGCAGAGGGAGGAAAAATTACCTTTTTCAGCACTGCAGAGATGCTGAGCATTGCACCAGGGGTGAGCTCAGTAACACACTCGGGCTGGTTTATCACATCCTGGCATTGCAACACATCCAGTGCACACTCACCCACCCACCCAGCACAGGTTTATTTTATGGAAAAATGCATTTTCAAGAAGCATCACAGCCACTCAGAAGTCTGTGTTTTAAGTCTGGCTTCAATGCAAATGCTCCCTGTGCCAGTTTGCCCCTGGAACTCCTCAGCCCATGCAGACAAGGTTATGCAAAGAGGTTTCTGCTTTATTGATTCCCCCCCAGCATCCCCAACGCACAAGTCCTTCCACGACTGACCCCAGGAGCCGCCTCTCACCTGAACAAGCCAATGCGATCGTCGAGGAGAGAAGCTGCTGCACCTCACCCTTGAGCTGGGAGCTTTGAAGTCTCATTGCTGCTGTCCAGGGCTGGAATAAAGGACAAACCAGTCAGAAATCCTGTCCTTATGCATCTGTTCTCCAACGAAGTGGCCCAACGCAGAGCCCGGGGTGGCATGGTCACACCGACACCTGGATTTAGCCAAAGTAATCAACACAATTTCTCTGCAAACTTCTCCTGAACTTTTCCTGAGGGTATTTTGTAGGGCAAAATAGCTGCACTCCTTCAATAGCAGCTGCTTAAAAAGTAAGAATTGCTGCTGCTTATAAAAAAGTCATCATCTTGAATGCTAATACATATAATCTTCAACACTCTGCAGCCACACCACAGATTAATTTCAGCACAGAGATTATGTTAATATACAAAAAAAAAAAGAAGTTGTGATATTAAGTTAGATCAAAGATTTTTCATTTTAGTCCCTGGCTTTGGCACCAGTCAGCAATGCCTGTTTCAAAGCAAAGCCAAAGGCCTCTCCGAGGCACTGAGCTGAACAGTAATTACGATAGGGAAAGGCATAAAGTTTAGACCCGAGCACCACTCAATTCTGATCTGACGTTACTTGCTCAGGGTATTTGGTGGAAAATGACAAACTCCTCATCAAGCCAGTGCTGCTCCTTGCAGAGACCTGGGTTTTTTTTGCTTCCTAACCTGGGCAGAAAACTCAGCAGCCAGTTCTCATGTCCTGCCAGCACCATCCAAGCCACTGTAGTAGAGTCAAACTACTGATTTTGATTCCAGTTCTGGAATTCCCAGCAAAAGGAGGATATGGAACTGGTGGAGTGAGTGCAGAGGCAGCCACGGAGATGATCCAAGAGCTGGAGCATCTCCTGTACAAGGACAGACTGAGAAAGTTAGGGTTGTTCAGCCTAGAGAAGAGAAGGCTCCAGGGACACCTTAGAGAAGCCTCCCAGTACTGAAAGGGGCTACAGGACAGCTGGGGAGGGGCTTTTTACAAAGGTATGGAGTGATGGGAAGGGGAAGAACACCTTTAAATTGGAAGGGGATGTTCCCCCAGCCCCAGCTCTCAGAAAGCCATCTCAGGGCTGCTGACTTGTTTTACCCTGCCTTCCCCACCAGCCCTGCTGTGCTTTCTGGATAAGCTACAGCTCTGGACCCCCTCAGGGGAGGGCACAGTGTGCCGGTACCGCCAGGGACCCAACAGCGCCCTGGGGCAGAGCCGGGCGCTCCCGGGGGCTCCAGCAAGGGAGGATGAGAGGCAGCCCCTTCCCACCACCCAGCAGGAGCCCGCTGGTACCCAGCCACTCTCCTCCCTTACACATGGGAAAAAAAGCCCTTTCTATTCACTTTCCTTAAGAGATAAATACACTGAGCTCAAGCAAGCACATTATGGATGGAAACATTAAACTTTATATGTACTCTATAGTCAAATGAATTAAGCTCAATGGTCTCTCGGGAGGCCCATACCCAACCAGACCCATACATCACCTCCTCTTGTGCTTTAACCGCCTCTTTCTCTCCCAGAAGGAAAAAGCCAGGGATTTTTTGCTTATTTCTACAGTCTCTCGAAGGCACAGCAGCTCTTTGCCTTAATACACCAGAATTTGGAAGGGAAAGGGTTCCAGGAAAGCTGGGGAGGGGCTCTTGATTAAGGAATAAAGGGACAGGACAAGGCGAACAGCCTGAAGCTGAAACAATGCAATGCAACATGGTTTAGTTGGCACGGTGGGGTTGGACTGGATGAGCCTGGAGAGCTTTTACAACCTTAATGGTTCTGTGAGTCCCTGCGCACCCCTAGAAAAGCTGTGCAGGGATGGCCAGGTACCCAAGGAGTCCTTCCCAGAGCCCAGCCTGGAGCCAAAGATCACTGCCCGTCCCTGCACAAGGAAGCACTTGCCTCCTCCCCACCTCCCAGAGCCATAAACTTCCAATCAGTCTTGCTTAAAATAAAGAGCAGACAAACGTCAACTGCAGGGGAACCTTAACAAATTACAGAACAATGGCTTTGCCCTGGGCAATATTGGTTAACAATACTTAACGGGGCTCTGGCTAATTAAAAACACACTGCTCAGCTCAGGCACAGCTTCCCTCCAATCAAACTCGTGGCACATTAAATACCACCAGTCCTGGTACAAAGTGTGCAAAGAGCTGGCTGTGCAGGGGTGGGACACCTGCAGGTGTCTGTGTTTGCCAGTTCCCAAGGTGTTGCTGGGGATTAAGTGAAATGTTTTGTCTTCAAGCCAAAGCACAGGTCTGTGTTCTTACCCTGCTTCTTGCAGGAGCAACATTTGGAAGCTGAGTGGGAGATGGAAGGAACCACAGAAGCCCTAAAGCTCTGCTGCTGCCTCGCGTGCGCGCTCATTCCTGCCAAGGCAGCGGCTGCCCTTGGGTATCTTTGCATTCACACCCTCCTCAAGCTTCTCGACGTGTTTTTCTGCGAATAAAAACAAAAGCAAATTGCAGCCAGCATCCCATTGTTATGGCTGCAAGGAAGAGATTTCAATATAGCAAGAATAATATAAAAATATGGTACAATTTTCCCATATTTTTCTCATAGGAAAAGCACAAGAGTCTTGCTTCCAAGGGACAATGGCATTTTCTTCCAACATTTTCTCCTCAGAAGGCTCTATCAGTGTTTGCTTTGCAATATGTGAGTTTGTTGCTGCTCTGCATCACTCAGAAGTGTTAAAGAGTTCTAATTAGCAGGTTTTCAGCCTTTTCTGACTCATTATAATAACAGACAAGAAATCACAGTTAAATTAATAAATCAAGTTTCTCTCCTAAATTGCTGTTGGGCAGAACTTGAAATGTTTTTAATACGAGTAATTATGTTCAAGGCTCTTGTCAATCATTGTATTAATGCGAATCTCATAAGAGACTTCTGGAATCAACAGAGAGCTCTGGCTGGGCCCAGGGCGAGCGTCACACTGATGTTCTCTCCTCCTGCCCACATGCAGGGAAGGGGCAGCCCAGCATGACCCAGACAGCTTCTTGGGAGCAACCTACCACAGAAAAGCCCTGTTGGCTTATCCTGGCCAAGCAGGAAAACTCTTATTCCCTGAATCCTCGCTTCAAAAGAAATGCAGATTCAAGATTCATAACCTCATTTGAGACTCGAGCATCTTGCTGCCACTTGCCAAGAAAATTGTGTTTGAAGAAGACAAAGAATCACTGGGGAATGGAAAGAGCATAAAAGTCAAATACACAAACCCTTAAGTGTTTTCTCATTGTTAAAAGTCTAAATATTAAACACAATTGCTTCTCCAAACAGTCCTCCTCCAGGTTTGTGTTTCCAGCCGTGTCTGTCGCACCACGGGATCCGTGCACAAATCAAGACTGGCAGGATCGGGACGTTTCTGCTGTTAGAACTGATTTAACAACTACAGAATGTTATTGGCAATTTAAAACAGACAGGAAAGAGATTTTTCCTCTGCTGACCTCCTGTCAGCAGGTACCTTGAGGCCCAGCAAGCCAGGCCGTGTGGTGCCAGCCCCTTCTGCCGCCGCCAAGCCCAGGCGAGGTGTCTTTAATAGATACTGTGCTGCCCAACTTCAGATCAATCTACAGTTCCCTTGTTTTTTTGCCTTTAGCACTAACAGAATAAGCAAATATAGGCAAAACTGAGCATTTACTGTGACAACTGTCTGTCATGAACCCTGCAGTGCACAAGGCTTCTCACTCACTCCGCATTATTCACAAAGCAGAGCTCCAAACTACTCACCTAATCCATGTGACAGACTCAATAACTTCCCAGTCATGAAAACACAACATTTGCTGTCCTATTCAGCCCCATCCATGGGCTGGAATGGGAAGTGGCTGAGGATTTGCTTTTCTCCCACTTGTTTACCATCCAGCCTCCAGCAGTGGCTGATACCTGGATGCCCCAGAGAAGAGACAAAAATAAATGCTCGTATATGTCTGCTGCTGCTGCTGCAGAGATGGGGCCTCTGGCTAAATATACAGTTATCTCTACCTTAGCTTTCTCAATGTTCACAAACAGAGGAGTATTGCAAAACCACAAAGCAAAAAGGAGTTCTGTAAATTTCTTGTAATTTTAACACAATTTTTTTTCTAAGTCAGAATGGTTACAAATTGGATTTTTGCCCTTAGATGCCAAGAGAGGTGAGGGAGGCACACGCTGAGAGGCTGTGTGAGGGAGGGGAGAGCAGGACAGGACCCTCCTCAGGGATGCTCTGAGCTCCAGGGACAGAGCAGACTGCACTTCTCCCTGCCTTCAGGACAGGGGCCTTGGAGCTTTCCAGCCATACCCAACTCACAAGGGGCACGTCTGAGCACAACTTCCACTGGCTGGGGAGAAATAACAACCTCGCTGGCAAGTCCTGGGGAGTCCCAGTGCTTTGGTGCTCCCAAGCAAGGCTTTTTGTAGGGAAAAGAGTCTGAAGGTGCTGGCAGGGGACAATGTGCCAGCTTGCCTTTAGAAAAGGTCTTCTGTTTATCCTTCTTCTTTCTCCTCCCACGCGGATGCAAAGCAGCCTTTTGAAAACAGACATCCAGCACCTCAGACTGACAAGTGAGCACTTGAATCTTGTCACAGTGTAAGCCCTGAGTACTTCACAGCCAGAGGAAAACAATGCCATTAGTAGAGCGAAGGGCTCGAGATGCATCAGCTGCACCCCAGAGAGGGCTCGCGCTGCACGGCTTGAGCACCCGCAAGAGCAGATGGGGAAGCAGCACGAGAAGGGGTTTGACGAGCACGGCCCTGCGCTCTCTGTTCCGTTTAGGAAGGCTCCAAACCACAGAGGCACCGTGACAAAGGAGGCACCCCAAGAAGCACTGAGGCTCCCATGGGCACCCGTGCCCCATGCCTCCCCGCAGAGCGCGGTGTCGGGGCTGCACAGCCAGAGGCGGCGCTTCCGCACGGGCCCTGCGCTCGGCAACGAGATTGATTCCATGAGTTCTACCCTTACGGAGCGACATGGATGGAGGAACCAGGAAAATACACATTTCAAACCGTCAGAATTGAGGCAAGTTTAAACTTTAGAGACTTGGCCTCTAAAGCCATTCATGTCATGATGGGAAATCATTGCTTCCAAGCTATTACTGTGAAACAGCCGTATTTCCACCCTTCACAGTGCATAGCTCATGTACAACAGACAGAAGTGCAAGCACTCCCAAGCACAAATCCAGGCTGGGGGAAGAACTGATTGAGGACAGCCCCAAGGAGAAGGACCTGGGGTGCAGTGGGAGGAGAAGATGGACATGAGCCAGCAACGTGTGCTCACAGCCCAGAAACCACTCATGTCATGGGCTGCACCCAGAGCAGTGGGACCAGAGGGGAGGGAGGGGATTCTGACCATTCATACCACCTGGAGTCCTGTGTCCAGTTGTGGATTCCTCAGTACAGGAAGAACATGGATCATCCCTGGAGGTGTTCAAGGCCAAGCTGGATGGGGCTTTGAGTCCCCTGATGCAGTGGCAGGTGTCCCTCCCATGGCAAGGAGTGGAATCAGATGGGCTTTGAGGTCCCTTCTGACCCAAACCATTCCATGATTCTTTGTTACACACATTTGAAGAATCCCAGAGCCATTTAAGGTCTGTGCATCCGTGCTCGTGTGTGCCACACAGTTCAGATCTACTTTTGACACTGACGAAGAGAAGCATCAGTGCACTCGCTATTGCTTGAGAGAGGCCCACAAAGTGCACATTGCTAAGAGGTTTCTCATTAGTAGAAGAATACCAGAGATTGTATGATTCATCATCCCTTTTTTGGAAAGCTTGTGGAGTATGGCAAGAGCACAAATACGTTTCCAGTTGCAATGAAACGCCGTGTCTTTGAACATTAGCTTTGCTGGGCAGTAATCATCATCTCCATTTATTTTATTTAATCCTTTAAGTGCACAAATGTAAAATGGTTCTGTAAGTACCTAGAGGATAAATGAGGTTAAAACATTCATGGGCAGCGGAATCAAGTCAGGCTCACGCTGGCGTTTCGCACATCCAGCCCTCTATCATTTATGCCAGGACCATTACTGAGCAATCAGCTTTAAACATTTGAGACCTCGGTGGCAGGGCTCCTGCGTAAAACGTCTGTCTGCTTTCACTGACATCCAACTCCTCATTAGGAAAGAGCTGCACAGAAAAGATAAAATGTCATAAACACAGCTCACTGTGGTAGAACTGCACTGGAGTTGGGAACAAACTGCAGGGTTTCTGGAAAGAGTTATTTTCTCAGAGCTCTAGGAAATCAGATCTGTGCTGAGCTGAGAACCTCCCTGGGTTCCAGGCTTCGGGCAGCCCAGCTCCAAAGCCGATGTCTGCAGGGAGTGGGAGAGGCAACAGATGAGAGCACAGATACTGATGGAGTGGGCAAGCTGGAGCCTTGCCAGGATGCTGGCACCGAGGGGATGGAAGAGAGGAAACCCCCAGGCTGCCGTGCCTCTTCTTCCTCAGTTGTTATCATGGACCATTACTACAGCCTGGAGGGAGCTGAGGCCTCCACAAGCTTTTAAACACACACAGAGATACTTTAATTCATTGCAGTCACCATCCTAATGCAAACGCGCAATATGAAAACTGGAAATAATTGAACACCCAGGGAAGGAGAAGATGAAAAAAAAAACCCTGGAAACCTCGGCAGCATCTTTGAGAGCAAAGGAAATGTCACAGCTCTAACAGCATCTTTATTCTCACAGGCACATCACAAATCCAGGTTCCCTGCCAGGCTGCAGCAATCGGGGATTTCAGTGCAAAGGGGGTCCAGGACTTACACCCTTCTGGCCGCTCCTCCAGCTTTTTCCCATGCCTCCAGGTGTTTCCCTCCAGAGGATCCAGATCAGAATCACTATGAACTCCCTCATTCACCTCAGCTTTTTGTCCTGTGCAAGGGACCCCTGTGCCAAATCAGCCCAGACAGAAAGGGCAAATAAGATGCACAGTAATTAACACAGAGGAGCTGTGCTGTTCTGGTAGTGGAGATTAATACCACACATTTTGGAGCCCTCAGGGACATAGACTCTGGAAGTCTGATATATGGTTATTATTCTTTTAAAGGAAAATAGATTTACCTAATTTGCAATCAGTTCTGATGGTGGGAGGAGGAGGAGGAATTTCATATTTTTCCTTTTGATAAATACACTGCAACTTTCCTATAATCCCCATTAATCTGATCTCCTAGGGAAAATTCTGCTGATCCATCATCTTGTGGCAATCTTAATTCCCTTTAGTGCCTCCAGGCAGGAGAAATGGATTTGCTCACACTAACCTCTTGCTCCTCTAAAACTTCCACTCTGGGGAATTCAGCTCTTGTCCACAGGAATGAAAACGTGGAGGCTGGAGCAAAGGTGCCGTGGGGCATCACAAAGAATTCCTATGGGAAAGCTGCAGTCCTGCAGGTTCCCTCCCTCCCCAGCAGCTCGTGCACACACGGACGCTACTCAGCGCTTGCCCATTCGAAAGCAACAGGGAAAGAACATCTGTTGAAAAATAAATGCAGGACTAATTATATATGATTGAGGATTTTAAAGTGCTATTTTTAGCCTTGCATTAAAAAGAGTTGATGAATCAAATAGTTGTGCTCAGCATTTTAAGCTAAAAGGAGCAGAGCGTTGGCTGCAGGACCTACAGAGATGGAGCGCAAAGCCCAGAGGTGCCCTCAGCGTTTGGGCACTTTGAATGGAACCAGCAACTCATTTGAATAAAAAAGGCCCTGTCTCCTCCTCCATCGGGAGCAGGTGAACATCAAGGCTCTTTTCATTTACCTCAGCTCATTCTGCTGGAGAAGATCCAAGCCCCACGTCATGGTGACACGTCTGAAGACGAGCATAAAAGGGCCTGCGCACATCATCCAAAAGCAGAGGGATCCACAGGAGGATTCCTGGGCTCTGATCCCACATCGCTGCAATGATGTCACTGGCAGAGAATCACAAGCAAATCTTGACAGAATTGGTTTTCATCTCCTGCATTCAAAAGGAAATGGACTCTGTAGAGATGTTTTAAAGGGGCATAAATAGAGCGAAGGCAAAGCTGCAGTGAGCGCTGGCAGGCACAGCCGAGCGGCCGAGCAAGAGCCAGGCTGGATCCTCTCTCCAGGCAGTTAAGGATTTAAAGAACAAAGCTGGAGACATAAAAGGAAGACAGACATGGTTCTGGTGGCCTCCAAGACAGTCACAAGCACCCAATGCAAACACTGCTTGAGGGATGGGATTGTTTTTGTTGCCCCCCTGTGCTCAGGAGCTCCCAGACTGGCCCTGACTGTAACCAGGACTGCAGAAATTGGCAGGGAAGCAACTCCTGAGGGGCTGCACGGAGCCTGGGGCAGCAGTGAGGGTTCCTCATGCAGCCCAGTGCTGGTAAGGGCAAATCATTGCTGCCCAGCCCGTGCAGCACCCCTGTAAACCCAAGAGCTGCTCTGTAACTGAGGGAAAATATGAGTAATGCACAACCAGAAGAAAAGCTGTTTTTCACACTTATTGCCCTTGAATTGGCAGAGCGAGACATCATGTTTTATATTAACTTCATAATAATTACAGTCATTACCGAATTCCTGTACACCAAAGAGGTTACAGCTCCCTAGGAAAGCTCATAATATCATTCATGGCTCTGCTAGGCCATCGGTGTTATCCTGCCACGAGCCAATTCCAACATTTCAATGTTAAACAGCACACGTTGGGTTTGCAGGGGGGAGCAGCCACAGCTGCACACATCTGGCACAGATGTGACTGCCCTTTGGAATGGCTTCACACAGCCCAACCCAAGAACAGTGAGAACTGTAGCCTTTACTGAAAGCTCCAAAATTAATGTTGAAGGTTGAAGGTTTGTTACGCAAAGAAATGAAATTAAGGAATTGTTGCTACTTGTGGAGTACCAAAAGAAAGGAAGATCTCGCCTTCAAGAGACAGTAAGGACCTCACCCGTACTTTCCACATGATTAATTGCAGAGATTTAATTTCTGTGGTCTTGCATTCGCCTTGGCAGACAAAGTTTTCAACCAGATTAGAAGAGGTGACCCATGTGCAGCTGGTATTATTGCTTCAAAATCTGGAGAGTGGCTAAAGAAGTCAGGAAAGGTCATCTTTGCACCAGAAGGCTGGGGGGTTGGAAGAAGCAGCTGGCAGCAGCCAGGGAAATTCCAATATGAAGGAAAAATTGTTTACAATGAATCACAGAAGGGTTTGGGTCGGAAGGGACCTCAGAGCCCATCCAATTCCACTCCCCTGCCAAGGGCAGAACATCTCCCATCGGATCAAGGGGCTCCAAGCCCCATCCAACCTGGCCTGGAACTCCTCCAGGGATGGGGCAGCCACCACTGCTCTGGGCAACCTGGGCCAGGGCCTCACCATCTCCGTGGCCTCCTCTGGACTCACTCCAACAGCTCCATGTCCTTCCTGTGCTGAGGATTCCAGAACTGCACGCAGGACTCCAGGTGGGGGTCTCACGAAAGTGGAGCAGAGGGGCAGAATCCCCTCCCTTGCCCTGCTGGTGCCACTGCTCTGGATGCAGCCCAGGATATGTTTGGCTTTCAGTCAAAGACTGGGGCAGCTCCATCTTGCACCACGTCCCCAAGGCTGAGGACACCTCCATGGTCCCCCCACAGCCAGGGAACGAGCAGGTTGTGGAAGCAGAAATTCCTTCTCATGTGTGCAGTGTCAAAGTGACATAAATTCAGATTGGGCCTATGACCTCACATTGATTTTTACTGTAAATCTAATCCTCAGAGCCCACCATCAAATTACTTGTTGCACATAAAACCCAACCATACACGACAGGAGTAAAATTAGACAGTGGGTCTATTCCAGCACTGTTGCAATTTCCTCCATGATGTCAGGCTATCGTAACACATTCATATTTCAAAAAAATTAAACTGCTATTAAACTTTCTGACCATCTTTGTAAATTAACCTCTCTTTCATCTCGGCAAGGGCTGGCTTTTGATTTAGCAGGAGATAATGTTTTGAGCACTTTCCAGACTCCTTCCATTAGGCGTCTGGGCTGTGGTCAAGAAGCCTGAGTTAATTACCTGCTTAAAACAGATCCTGCTCTGGGCAAACTGGTGGCACAGCTGTGCTGCAAAAACAGGTTTTCTCTCTTCCCAGCTCCAACAGATCCAGGTCCTTCCTGTGCTGAGGGCTCCGGAACAGGATGCAGGACTCCAGGTGGAGTCTCACAAGAGCAGAGCAGAGGGGCAGAATCCCCTTCCTCACCCCGCTGGTCAAACTATGGAGCATTTCTTGTGGAAAACAAGACCAGTGGTCTTGCTCCCATCCTGTGCTCTGCACAACCCTCCAAACCACACACAGCTTCAGCAGAACACTCCTCTGGCCATCAGCAGGGACAAGGTGTCTAAGCCACCTCTCAGAAGAACAATTCCACTTTCTGCCTTTCCCCAGAGGAAGCTCTTCACACAAGACACATTCTGTAATACCAAGAAAAAACACAGATCTTGGCAACCAGGCCACTGCAATCTGCAGTGACCGTGGCAGCAATGCTTTGTCTCATAAAAGAGATCTATGGAGCCGGGAGCGGCCGGCGATGGATGGGGCTGTTTGTGAGCACCAAAACCCAGGGACACATCGCTTCCCATGGCCTTGAGCGCTGGGAAGCCCAGGCACATTGGAACAACCTGCTGCAACACAGGTCACACAATGTGACCTAAACCAGAAGAGCCACCAAGTGGGATGCCTGAGGTCAGGCACCAACGGCGCTTTATGGCATCATTATGTCAGCAGGTAGTGAAGGCTCAAGGGTGAGACACAGCTCCCGTGGGCTTCCACAACAAAAAGCAAGTATTCTGCAGTATTAAATGACCCAATGTCCTGCTTTTAGGCAGCCTTCATCTGCATCCTGAAGTCTCACCTCCCTGATAAGCTGCCATGATAACTCCATGACATAATTTGTTTTGGATTTATACCTGAATTTTTGCTTCTGTGTTGATGCACTCATGGTTTCAGGCACAAATCAGCAGCCCATGCACTCAGCCTGTGCAATCCAGGGGCAAAAGCAACACCAAAGAGATGGACTCTTATGTTTATGTGTGATCTTCTACATGAAAGCCTTGGCTGGGTCCAAAGCAGGCGAACCCTCATCTATCAAGCATCCTCAAAGCCCTAATTGAGAGATCAGTTGAGAACTGCCTCTTCACACACAATTTGGAGAGCTGACAAAGCCACCTGTAGGGGCAGGAAAACAAGTTCTGCCTCATTACAAAAGAAATTGCATCTAAATGAAAACCAACATATAATAAGAGCTCTAAAACGCTGCCAACCAGACAGGTAATGCAATGATATATAGCGCACACCAAGCCTTTGACAAGGGTCACCCTTAATTATTCAGCAACTGAAGGAGCTAAACTCATTTCCCAAAGGCTTAAATGTTTTTTATTATGATGTGTAAATACCAGAACAGGGAATTAGCTAGCCAGAACCTCTCTGTGATAGATTAAACTCTAAATAATCACACATGGAGCAAAGCAGAGGCATGTTAACTGGGCTTTTCGCTGTTATTTCGCAAAGATTCGTAAGTCAGGACACCCTTCAAACACTCCCCTCCCCTTCTGTTTGGTTGTTATTACAATTTTAATGGCCTGAACAGCACAAGATTTAGTAAATCTGCAGCAGGCTGGGCGAGCACATCTGCCAGGGCTGCAGCCAGCATCACCAGAGCAGCAGAGCCCTCGTGTTCCACCTCTGCAATAAAACCCATGGGCTCCTTGTTAACAGAAATCAGAAATAGATGGTTTGGTGCAGGGAAAGACATGCCAGGAAGTTGTGCTGTGCACTTCATGCATGAATATTACCTCCTTTTGCTGAAAACCACACACTTTTGTAATGACTTCCATGACTAAATTGAATCTCATTGTGTCTTCTTTACACAGGGTTCATGGTTTCTTAAACTGTTGGTTTTTAAAGCATCTACCACAGCTCTCTGCAGCTGCTGCCAATATGGATTTACCCTCTCCCTTCAGTGGAATGACCTGGTCTCATGAGTGGGACCAGCAGAGCAGGAGAAAGAAAGGTGTCCCTGCCCATGGCAGAGGGTTGGAACCAGATGGGCTTTAAGGTCCCTTCCACTCCAAACCATTCTATGATTATTCCAGTAACTGGTTTTCCATGGGCAAAACCAAGAGTGGGGAAAATATTCTGAGTCAACTTTCAAAACTGAACAACACCAAAATCTGCTTCTGAGTTTTGTATGTGGCTGATTTTCAATCGAAGCAAAACACTGGTTCATTTTTCAAGAGTTGTTACTATTTTTAAAGTAAATCTTACTAATATTTAAAAAAACAATGTTATTTCAGACCTTAAAAACATGGATGTTGCATTTAATAAACACCAATAGTAAATGTTTTGATTTTCTGGAAAATGTTTTGGGGTTTTTACATGCTGAAACGCTTTGAACAACACAACCTGAACTCACAAGCACTTGCAGCTGATTCAAACCTGCATTTCTCTTTTTTTCAAACAAATAAAACATTCAGCTGAAATGTTTTCCCAGCTCTAATGTTTGTCCTGTGCCTAAGGGTGAATTTCACTCTGTGTGAATAACAATGCGGTGCAGACAAGATCAATAAAACTCATATTTCACTTCACTCACTGCCGTGTTCCAGGCGAGCCTGGTGCACAGCTGTGGCAGTGCCGCACACCACACACAATGGAGCTTTAATTCCATTGGAATGAGGAGCAAATTGCCTTTTAAATCCTGGTTATGCCCCAGATTGGACAGAGAGCCCAGAGAATGATTGGATTGTGCAGCAGTGAGCGTGAGTGCAGGATGGGTCCCCGTGGGAGCCGAGGGTCGAATACTGGGAGCAGTGTCACCCCTTGGCAGCTCCTTCTGCTTTCGTGCCATCGGCTCCAGCAGCTCCCCTTCCCCTCATATCCGAGCCAAGTCTGGAATAACAGAGCTGTGTTCTGCTCCTTGTTTATCTGCAGCGACCGCCCACACAGCACCCTGGGACACAGCACCTGCCTGCCCCATCCAACCTGGCCTGGAACACCTCCAGGGATGGGGCAGCCACCACTGCTCTGGGCAACCTGGGCCAGGGCCTCTTCACCCTCATCATGAAGAATTTCTTCCTCATGTCTAATGCAATTTTCCCCCTTCCAAGTTAAAGCCATTCCCCCTCATCCTATCACTCCAGGTCCTTGTAAAAAGTCCCTCTCAGCTTTCCTGGAGCCCCTTTCAGTCCTGGGAGGCTGCTCTAAGGTGCCCCCAGATCCTCCAAACTGAACTTAAACTCTCTCAACCCGTCCTCATAGCAGAGGTGCTCCAGCCCTCAGATCATCTTCGTGGCCTTCTCTGGACCTGTTCCAACAGTTCCACCTCCTCATGTTGGGGATTCCACAACTGGACACAGGGCTCCAGGGGGTGTCTCACCAGAGCAGAGGGGCAGAACCCCCTCCCTCACCCCATTCTCTTGATGCAGCCCAGGACACGTTGGCTTTCTGGGCTCTGAGCGCACGTTGCCAGCTCAGAGTGCAAAGCAGATCTTGCTTCTCCCCGTTTCATTTACTGCTTCCCTTCCCCTTATCACAGCTGTAAACACAAATCATGGAGCCAATATTTGCATTGCAAATGAAGACTGACTACATCTGGGATGAGTTTGCCCCAGGTCTCTCTCTCCTCAATTATTTCTCCATTTATGAGCCACGAAGGTGGCAGAGATGTTGGGTTTGGGTGCAGAGGCTGGGCACGGAGTCCAGCTGAGATGAAAAAATGCCCATTCTGCTTCACTACAGGAAGGTTTTTATGGTGATGCAATGCTGTTGCAGAATGCTGAGGAGCTGTTAATACGTTGGCCACGCTACAAAAGTGTTTGGGTGATTAGCTGGGGACAGGAGAAATCAATCCACGGTGGAGAAATAATTGTGGGTTCATTTTGCTACATGCTCTGTTCTGCAATTGATGACTAATTATCAGCATCTAATAAGAGAATGTTACCTTTAAATTTCTGCAAAGGTTAAATACATTGCTTTTTCAAAATGCTGAAGACTGCACACAAGGCTAAATATTTCTTCTATTGCTACGTTTGTCTGGTTTTATCTGTGTGGAGGAGAAAATACTCTGCTTTAAAAATACATGTGGCTTCTTCAATTTCCTAAATAGATTTATAATTATCTAGAAACTGAACACACTCAGCTTCTGTACAAGTAACCACCACACAGTGCCCTTTGCAGGAAGCGCAGGGTTTTCCTGTGCTTTGGATGCAGGAAATGAAGGGAATGAGACATCAGTGCAGGTTGCTGTGTAGCTGCAGGGCAAGGCCACGCGCATCAGGCACTGCCCATCCTCTGTCCCTCTGCAGGGTGGGTGTTCTTCTTCTGACCTGACTCTCTTGGGGGAAAAAAAGGGACTGCACCAGAAAGAGCTGGAGCAAAGGCAATGGAAACAGAAGCTTCAGGGTGTCCTGCACTGTTTTTGCTTCCCAGTAGAAAGAAAATGCATTACAAGGTCCTGATCACTCAGCATTTCTTTCCCCAAGGCACAGCTGTGCCAAGAACCATTAACCAAACACCACTTGCCATCTGCTGCAGAATGCCTTCCTCACACAATGTCCTCACACAGGCATCAGTTACCTCCTAAAAATCCCTTTCCATAAAAACATTTATTATTGATATATGCAAAGAAAAGAGAGGTGGAGGAAGAAAGAACATCAACTCATTGGACATCATCTTAAAATTCTGAGTATTTAAGTCTTTTTAAACCAAATTTCAGCTGGGGTTTTTTCTCCCTGCCCTTCACATCACATTGAGCACTGGTGCTCTTCTACCCCCTCAGCAGAGCTGCCAGCACCTTTCTTCATGAAGAAACTTCAATCTCTACTAAGAGCAAACAAATCAGTGAAGAGCCAGACCACGCTCTCTCCATCCTTTCCCCACACCTACCCTCACCCTTGGCTGAGGTGGGCAGCCGCTCCTTCAGAGCCGCATCCGGACTTCATTCCACCTTGGCCATTCCTAAGTTTCCAAAACTTTGTCCTCATTACGGCCGCAGTTTCCGCGCGCCGCCTCCGCAGCCGCGGGGACAGGCAGGCACCTCCGTAACTCAAAGACCAAAATCGAACACTCAGGCTCCTGCTGTGAGTCACCATCCCAAAGAGCCCTCTCAACGCTGGCCAGACTGAGAGCCAAGAGCAAATGGGATCTGATGGAGAAACCAGAGTGAGATGCTGAAGTTGGCAGCATAAATCTAAGACAGTATCTACAGCACGAGCACATACTGAACCCCTTCCATGATGCAAACCTCCAGCCATCACACGAGCCCGGTGGTCAGCCGGGATATCCGACCTCTCTGTTCACACCAGCGAGGGGGCAGGAAAAGTGAAGGGCTGGGAGGAGAAAAGCAACGCTTGCTCCCATAGAATTCTGGCCCTGATGGGGAAGGGAAGAGCTGGGCCTCATGCTGCTCTCACACAACCACATCGGTGTCACAGCTCAGGTTAATCTGAGCTCTTGGTGCTTTTCTGAACTACTCCCAATTTTGTCTGGGGTTATTTTTGGCAGTCTGAGGCTTAATCCTGCAGTGCAAACACATCCAGCCAGCTGCTTGCATTTCAGGGTTAGGGATAATATGTGTAATTTTTATAAGTCAGGAGAATGTTGTCAGCCTATCCTCAAAAGAAATCAAGAAAAACAGTTGCAAGGCAGAGCAAAATGCTTCAATTCTGCAAAATCTGGGGAGGTAAACTCCTCTTTTCAAATGGCATCCTGTGCCATTAAATTAAACACACAGGCTGGAAGCATGTCCAGCGCGCTGATAAAGAAAAGGCTTTCTGAAAGTGAAGGAATAAGTGAGTCGTGCCTGCAAGAAACGATTTTTGAGTCAGGTTTGTTGCAGAGCTGTGTTTTATTGGCACCCTTCAGTCCACGACATTTCTAGGATGAGGAGTCTGACAGCAGAGCTGTCAATAGCCAGGCTGTGGCTTGTTAAAGCTGACACTTGTTTCCTGGCCTTTAAGGACATCAGACACGGGAGTGAAGAAAGTGGGAGGGCAGTGGTTTGCACCAATAGTGTGCCTCATCAGGAAATTAATTTGACTTTGGTCTTTGTGCCCCAAACTGCAGAGAAAATCCGTTATGGGAGGGCTGGCACTGCTGGAAGCAAAATCAGGAACGTGGAGGAGTCAGCAGCTCCTCCAGCACAGAGCCAGTTCAGCGCTAATTTACAGCTCACGCCGGACACCTAACAAGCGCCTTTTATCACTGAAAATTGTAGGAGGAACAACATTTTCTGACATAAATGTCTCTGCTAACAACAGAGACCAGAAGTAGCTTGTGGCCAAAGAATAAACCTTCTTTTGAAAGCTTAGCAGCAGCTCATGCCCTGGATGCCCTCATCCCCTCTGCAGCCAGCCCTGCACCGTCAGGATTATGGGAAGTTATCCCCAGTCTGGGCTGCAATGTTTTTTTCAGCTGCACATCTTATCCTGCTGTTTGAAGGTCAGCTGAGAATTACCACTCCTACTTTCGTCCACAAATAGGGGCTATGACTGAAAGTCAGGATGTGCTTACTATAATTATTTATTATTATCATAAAATCATGGAATGGTTTGGGTTGGAAGAGACCTCAAAGCCCCTCCAGTTCCAACCCCCTGCCATGGGCAGGGACACCTCCCACTGGATCAGGGGGCTCCAAGCCCCATCCAGCCTGGCCTTGAACACCTCCAGGGATGGGGCAGCCACCACTTCCCTGGGTAACCTGTGCCAGGACCTCTCCATCCTCATTATGAAGAATTTCTTCCTAATGTCCAATCTAAAACTTCCCCCTTCCAATTTAAAGCCATTCTCCCTCACCCTTTCACTAAATGCTTAAATATTTCTGAGCTCCGAGGCATCAGCACCTCGCAAGGCTGAGTGCCAGAGTGGATTCTCACATCAGCCCTCCCCAGGGCACATCCCTGCACGCTGGTGCATCACATCTGCACCACTGGGATTCACCCACACTCCATGGCCTTGGACCAAGTCACCCCCAGCCATTCCCATGAGAACAATATCCTAGCAGGGACTCCTGAAAATAAGCAATACTGGAGTTCAGCAAGCAGTTTTACCAGTTCCTTTGCCTATTCAAGTGCTGTAGATGGTTTATCTGCTCAGAAAAGGATTATTTTTGAACGTACCTTTGACAAAAAATGTAAGCCTTATCAAATGGAAAACAGAATCTATTCTTTGGATCAGCATCCTGGATCAAAGCTGAGGTGGAAAAAGAGGTCACAAAATGCAGACACTTTCATGAATATTTGCCTTGCTTTTTCCTTATGGCTGAAGGTCTGATCACACCAAGTGCCTTCACACAGAGCTGTGTGCTTCCAGCTCCCAGCACAGTGACACAGCCAGGGAATGAGGCACAGCTGTACTTGGCTTCTAGAACAGATTGCAAAAGGCTGAAAAACTCTGCTTTCCTTTCTTCTGTATCCTGGCCCAGGTTGTCCAGAGGAGTGGCTGCCCCATCCCTGGAGGTGTTCAAGGCCAGGTTGGATGGGGCTTGGAGCCCCCTGATCCAGTGGGAGGTGTCCCTGATCCCATGGCAAGGGGTTGGAACCAGATGGGCTTTGAGGTCCCTTCCATCCAAAACCAGGATTCTATGATAACAGCAATAAAGGAATTGTCAGATCCCAACTCCTGGTTATCCGTGTCACTTCTAACCCAGCAGAGTTTACCCTGTTTCTCAGCTAACTTCGTGCAGGTAAAGGCAGCACTTCAGGCAGTAGAACTTTGCAACAAATACATAAAATGTTGAAAAGGTTCTTCAACATTTTGAATACAGAGGAAAAGAGGAATTTTACACCTTCATTTCTGCCATCAGCAGAAATAAAGACCTGCTGTTCTCTCTGTTCTAAGAAACTGGGCAAAGGCTGCAAGCTCAGAGTTATCCAAATAAGAAGTGGCATAAAACTGCAAGGTTTCATCAATACCAAAGCCATCATTTGGATTGAACTCTATTTGAATGCTATTACATGGATTTATTGCTTGCCATTTAAACATTTCCTATGTTCCTATTTAATCTGCCTTGTATTACACCCTGGTACATCATTTATACATAGATTGTGCTACTTCTTGCACTTTTTTCCTTGCACAGAGAAATACTACATGTGGCATTCAAAAATGCATTATCTAAGCATTCAGCTACAACGATGAATGTTATCTCATCTAATGTTAAAAAATAGGACTTTGTGCAACTCATTCCTGCCTGAACAATATGAATTTCCTTTCTAGAAGCCTTCCTGGTCAGAAACATGCACAGTTAATTTGAAATATCAAATTCTTTTCTCTTGTCAGCTTGTCACCCAATACAAACTCAGACTTACCAGTCAGTCTGACCCTCAGTTTTGGTACGAGGAGCACCACGTCTCCAACACCTGCACCATCTTCAGGCGTTTCATAGCTCTGACAGGCCCAGCCAGCAGAACCTGCTTCGTGGTTCGTGCCAGGGAAGGCCCTGCTCTGGCTTTGTTTTCCAGCTGGAGACGACCTCCAACACCCAGCTGGGGGCCATTCTTGAGGGCTATGAAGGACATTGCCAGCTGGGATGGAGTCACAGGAAAAAGATAAAAACGCCCCTCAGCTAAATGGTATTGGTACCAAACCTGAAACCCAACATGAAGAAAAAGTCCTCTTTCTATTTCCAGGTCTTCCAGAAACTGAGGGTGTCAGACCAGCACAGGTCAGCAGTGTCCTGGCAAAGTGCCTGACTATTCCAAACTCCCCACAGGCTGCTCTTTGAGGCTGTTAAGAAGCAAGATCTCCTACATATGAGCATGATCCAAGAGCAAGAGAACCTCCTGCTCAGGGAGATGCTTGCATAAATATCCCTTTTGAGCTCCATTAGAAGCTTAGATGAGAGATTTTCCATTCATGAAGGACTTTGTTTAATACTGGACTATTCACAAATACGAACTGAAGTTACTTTCCAGCTCTCACCTACTGCTTCTGCCCTGAGCAAGCGATGTTAACGCATTAACAAAAGCCCTCTTTCTCTATCAAAGATCTGCACTGAGGATTAAGATCCGAGTTCCAGGTTAGCCCTTAATAACACCCACACAGAGAAACCCTTCCCTTTAGCTGGAAGCCTACATCATGCTACAGTGAGACTGAAATAATGATCTTACTGGATTTAATAATTAAAAAAAAAAGTCAGATTAATCTTGAATTCTAGTTGTAGAATTTGTCTGCCGGTGATGTTATTTTTTTATCTGTTCCAAGATAAAAAAGCAAATAATTTTCTGCCTACCAACATTCTCTTATATAGAGAGGGGTCTTGTATGATACATCAGTTTGGGGCTGGAATCCATCTCTGCTTGTTTCCCTCAGCTATGAGTTGGGAACCATCCCCTCCTAACCAGTAACAAACAGCATGAGAAGTCTGAAGACCTCCACATCTGGAGGTCCAAGCTAATCACACTCAAAGCTGATACAGACTTGGCTACAGCAAAGAGAACCCCACTGGCCGCTGTTGAGGGGCTTCTCCTCCAGACCCTTCCTACTGAGCTCAAACCAGAGCCACAACCCAACAAATGAGGAGAGAAATAAGAGTCCTCACATAAATACATCAAGTCTTCAGATTTTTCTGCTGGACTCCAGGCAAACAGAGATGGAGGCGACTCCAACTCTGTGGCAGCACCTGCTGCATTGATGCAGCCCACCCAGTATCACCCTGAACACGCCTCATCACATTACTGTAGGTCACTAGTTTGCTTCCAGTACGAGCTGCTAATGCTGGACTCCTTTAAAAGCAGACCACTAGCCCAGTCCCTATCCTGGATCCCAGCCTTGAAAGGGAAGCAGGAGTGCACAGAAGCAAAGTGGGGCCAGTTCTGAAGGGGACAAGGGTTGCTGCAGAAAGCCTTCATCTCCTCATCAGTGATTTTGCAGCTATTTTTATCTTCGATGCGATAATTAAGCAGCAGGGAAAAAAAAGGGCTTATAAGAAGCAGAGGCTTTCATTTTTATTTTCAACATTTTGTCTGTCTCATTAAAAGTTCTGTCAGGGAGGAGAGAGCCACCTCTCCAGCAATGCCATCGTCATAGAAACGGAAACTCACCCTTGTACAAATCACAGCCAGAAGTCCAGCACGAAGCCACAAAAATGAAATCCTTATTCCCCAGGTCATAGGTCCAAAGCCACATTTAGGAAAAAAGGGAGTATGGGGAACATCACCACCAGCTCTTCTCCAAAACCACACTCCAGCTTTGCCACAGAGCCATGATTCAATTAACTCTTCATCCTACCTGCCTGCATCACAGCTGTCCACTGTCCAGCGCTCGTTGTCTGGGTCTGAAGGGACCTCAGCTGGAATGGTAGAAAAGCTTCTTCCCTGGATGGAGCAATGCCTGGAGATGCAGCCTCAGAGCCTGCAGGGAAGAGCTGACAGCCTCAGCCTTTTATCATCTCCCTTCCCAGCCCAGGTCCCACTGATTGATGCTATAACTTAACAATCCCACATGGTGCATGGCTCACAGCACGCAGGTGTGCTTAAAGAAAGGGAAAAAGATGAGAAGCCAGGTTTCTGGCTCTTACTGGCTACCCCTGCCAGGCTGCACACCCCTGTATAAGGCACAAACATGCAGGAGCAGCTCTTTTTTCCTCCAGTTTACCCAAAACCAAATAATCCAAGTGCAAAGACCCCATCATACTTGACTGTATGTACCCTCTATGTTGCTCAGCTGAACAAGGAGAAGCTCTCTCCCAGATTTCTCCTCCCTGCCCCCATATCTTTCAATAATAAAAAGGACTCTTGATACTACAGGATTCATTCCCCAGACAACAGTCAGGCAGGCTATACATTGCTCTATGTCTGTTGACTTGATTTAAAATGCACTCTTAAAAACTGAAAGAACAGCTCCTTAAATTTGCAGTAAATGTATAGTTCCACAGATCTGATTTACTGATTAAGAGCCACCAAAAAACTGCAATTGCAATTTATTGTACAGTTGACTCCAGCAGCAAAACCTTCAGCATCTCCCTAGCTCTGGTACCCGTTCCAAACCCGATAATTTAACATTAATCACTTATTTCAGGTTCATTTGGGCCTTGGGTTTTTTTGCTTTTCTTTAATTGGTCTCTAAACTTCCAGGAGACAATGACAATTGCTTTGATGGTGACTGGTTAACCCAGTGTGTGTGAGATCAAAGGAGCGCAGCTGGCTTGTGCTCTGCTCAGTTCAGAGATTTTTAGCCTTGCTTGACTTATAATTGCAAGAATTCCCAGCTGGCTGGAAGCAGATTGTTGCAAAAGAAACTCACTGAAGAGCAGTGGGATAAAGAACGACGTGCAAAGTCCTGCCTGGAGTGTAAAACACTACAGCATTAGCAGGAAAGAGCGCAGGAAAGCAGCAAAGAATGTGAATGCTTTTAGAGAGCTTCTAGCTCTGAGCCAGTGTTCCTGGTTTCCCTCTCATTGCCTTCGCCCTGCTCCAGCCCCTTGTCCATGGTGAACGCGCTTTGGGGCTCTTGTGTGACAGCAGTGCTGGCACAAAAATGCTTCAAACTCAGGATGGCGAGACTGGATTTCTCCAGCACCGCTCTCTTCAAGGCATAAATAAAGGCAAATCACATGCTGTGTTGTCTCAAAGCAGACACTGATAACCCAGGCACGCTAATTCACTTCTCCACTAATTGATGCAGCAGCGTTGCCTTCTCTCAGCTAACGCATCACTCCCCAACGGCCCCGCGTCCTGCGCTCACCCCAGCTCAGCTTCCCACTCTGCCTTTCCCTCCCTGCCGTGTGCAACACGCCCGCTCTCAACGGTAACGGGGAATCTTAACATGAGACTCTCGTTACTTAAATGTTTGGCTGTTGATAACCTGGAATGTGACCAATTAAGCACAATCCCGGATGAGCTGTCACAGTGAGCAGCATCGCAAACCAGCGCTGTAATTTAGTCACCGTGTGAAATGAGACTGCAAGAACGAGCCACGGTACAGACTGGGGAGAGACAGAGGATAATAAATCAAAGCCTTGATTTAGTATCACTGCTGTCCTTCAAGGGTCTTTCCTCTCTACTATCGTGTGTGATCTTTTCTTCATTCATTAAGGTCAGCTGAGCAGAAAATTTTGCAGCTGCTGGCTGGCAAGCAGGGCTGCTGGCCACCATCCACGGCTCTTTCCTCTTCCCTTTTGGGTGGCAGAATGCAGCTGCCTGTGAGGCTTTATTTCAGGTTGGAAAATCTCCAAACTTAAAGGGGGAAAAAACTGAGCACGGTGTAAATCAGAGATGGTCTTGGAACAAACTCCCTCATTTCCAGCTACCAATAAGCAGTGGAAGATCACAGACTGAGACCGGGATATGGACTGTCCATGTCAAGAGTTGGAAGAGGCTGCACAGGGCAGTGGTGGTGTTTAAAAGCTGTGTGGATGGTTTAGTGGTGGAGTTGCCAGTGTGAGGTTTGCTGTTGGACTCAATGATTTTAAAGGTTTTTTCCAACCTAAACAATTCTGTGCTTCTAAGAAGCTCAAGAGAAGTCTTGGAGGGTGGAGAGATGGATGGATGAAGTTTTGGAAAAAGGCCCTATCAGTTTGCTTTACTGTGCCAGACCAACAAACACTTAACTAGATCACTCTTCAGGGTTTTACACAACTTATTTCCTGCAGGAATCGTACATCCATTTATAAATATTTATACATTCTGATAATATTCTTTTTGTCAGTAAATATTGTTATGCTCCTTCTTTAGATGGGAAATAGGAACACGGAGCTCAAGAGACTTAGCCAAGGTCTGAGAGAGTTTTTGGAAGAAGCAGAGACACATTCCAGCAGCTGTGTTTTCCAGGCTGTTTCCACCACATATATAATTTTAAGGTTACAAAGACTGACTCTTTCGCATAATCATATTAATGATCTTCCTTTAACTATGCAGGCATTTTCACAAGCTTGGATCCGAAGCGGGGAAACTGTTGGCACAATCTGTAGGACATAATCAGAATACAAAGCTACAATGTTATGGCAAGCTGTAATTTCAAGCAACTGAGCTGACTTTATTACTGCAACTGCCATTGCAGAATGCTTATACAGCATGGCCACAAAGTCAACGGGATATTTAGATGCAGAATTAATGCAGGATAGTGCCCAATGTAAAGAACAAACACAATAAATAAGTACACTGTACAGGCGCAGGGTATAAATACAGAAGAAAATGAGAGAGCAGAAAAATCAAGTGAATCATAGAATCATGGAATTATGGAATGGTTTAGGTTGGAAGGGACCTCAAAGCCTATCCAGTCCCACCCCCTGCCATGGGCACCTCCCACTGGATCAGAGGGTCAAAGCCCCATCCAACCTGGCCTTGAACAACTCCAGAGAAGGAACATCCATGACTTCTCTGGGCAACCTGTGTCAGGGTCTCCCCACCCTCAACGTGAAGAATTTCTTCCTAATGTCTAATCTAAATCTTCTCCCTTCCAATTCAAAGCCATTCCCCCTTGTCCTATCACTACCTGCCCTCGTAAAAAGTCCCTCCTCAGGTTTTCCGTAGGGCCCCTTCAGTTAATACTGACATTTAACCACGCGTATTTTATTCTAGTTGACTCTCTGCATATGTGGTTTGGTTTAACACTGGGAGGTTCCATTTTTTTGTGATAAACAAGAAAAAGTTGTTCAAAAAGTCTTAATAAAACCTGTAATTGGTACAGTAAAACCTACGGAGAATTCATAGGAAGAGAGACAGGGAAAGACAGAAAGAAAGCGCAAAAGAGAAAGAGGGAAAGACAGAGTTAAAGACAGAAAAAGAAAGAAATAAAGAAAAAAACAGAAATAAAAAGAAAAACAGAGAGAAGAAGGGATATTTTCCCATCAGACAATCTGCAGTCGGCTTGCTTTTAACTTTCATACTCTATCTAAAAATACAAAATTGGGAGCATTGAAAAAGCGCTCCCAAATTAGCTTTTTAATAGAGATCGGAAGTTAAAAGGGGGCCGAGTCATGGGGGAAAAGCTATTCAGAATCACAGCCAGGCCAGAGCCAGCAAAGAGCAAGGCCAGGGAGTGAGAAAAGAGAATCAGGAAGTTTTATGAAGTGATGACATTGTAAATCACAGGAAAATCTCTTACAGCAGTAAAAGCCAACTGACATTTCTGGTTCTGCTTTCTTCTGAGCATCTGCAAAAGGAAAAGAGCAAGTGGAGATATCGGAAGTACTTCAAAGAGGAAAGCAGCTCTGAAGACATCAAATAAAGATGGATTTCGGATGCTTTGATTTGCTTAAATTCCTGCAGCCACTGAAAGTTTCTCATGGAAGTTTTAGGATTCACTTTGCACACAACTATTCATGTGTCCAGCACACAACTGTCAGCATGCATGCTCCAAAGAGTACAACACCCTAAATTAGCATAACCTCATAAACCATGTAAAGCAGCTTATAAGTATTACTGGGAGAAATTGTTCTGGGGAGGATAACCCAGGCCCTAAAATTCAGAATTTGTTAAGAACTGCATTAAATTATCAGGGATCAGACAATGCTGACGCACTGAAATGGACTGATCAGGATTCTGGTATCAGAGTTTCCAGGTGACATTTTGCAAACCAGACAATCTGAGCATTGAAGAGTTTGAGGAGAGGTTTTCCAATTAATTAATTAGTTATTTTTAAATAGTGCCTTGATGTAAGAGCTCTCGGAAGAAAGGCATATTACAGTGCAGGCACACAAACGTCCCATCCGAGGACAGGCTGAGAGAGTTGGGGTTGTTCAGCCTGGAGAAGGATCCAAGGAGACCTTAGAGCAGCCTCCCAGGACTGAAAGGGGCTGCAGGAAAGCTGGGGAGGGACTCTTGATCAGGGAGTGCAGGGAGAGGATGAGGGAAAGAGTTTTGAGCTGAAAGAGGGGAGACTGGAATGAGATCTTGAGAAGAAATGCTTTGCTCTGAGGGTGGGGAGGCCCTGGCACAGGTTGTCCAGGGAAGTGGTGGCTGTCCCATCCCTGGAGATGCTCTAGGCCAGGCTGGACGGGGCTTTGAGCCCCCTGATCCAGTGGGAGGTGTCCCTGCCCATGGCAGGGGGTTGGAACTGGATGGACTTTGATGCCCCTTCTAAACCAAACCTTTCTGTGATTCTGTGATCCTATGAAAACGGACCCTGGTAAGCAACGGCTTTGTGAAGTTCCTATTTCCCCTCTTTTAAAACAACACAGGCTCACCAGATCCCCTTCTCTCCTTTCCTCCGGCTCCCAGTGATCCCTCTGGATCCACTTTGCCAGTGGGAAACCATCGCATCCTGCCGGGATGGGGGTCCCGCATCCCGTTGCCTGTGCCACACTCGCTCCGGGTGACACCTGCCGGTGGCTGGGAGGGAGGGACGGGAGGAAGAGAAGGAGGAGAGGAAAGGAAAGAAGAGAAGGAAAGAAGGAGGGAAGGGAGTGGCTGTGTGCGCAGAGAGCCCGGGACCCCCTGGTTCTCCCCGGTCCCCGCTCAGAGCGGAGCCCCCGCCTCTCCCGGTGGAGCTGTCCGCCCCGCCGTGGTGCTGATCGCCGCTCCCCGCGCCCGCGCACTCCGCCCCGCGCCGCCCCCGCCGCTCCGCGCTGCCGGCAGCCGCATGGCAGCGGAGCCGCTGGGCTGGCGGCCGCGGCCGGGAGGGCAGGGCGAGGCGGCGCCCCCTGCAGAGGTGAGAAGGGAGGGGGGAAGATGTCGGTGGGAGGGGTGAAACCGGCTTGGGGTGGGGGGACCGGTCCCGGGTGGGGAGGAGGCGAGCGAGGGGCAGAACGGTGCCTCCCGTCTGGCTCCCACCCCAGCTCCCTCCTCCTCATCCTTGCCTCCACTCTCTCCTCATCCTCATTCCCATGCCCTCCTCATCCTCGCCTCCACTCCGCGCTCTCTCATGCTCCTCGCCTCTCCCACTCTCCTTCCCATCTGGTGGCCGCACAGACTGTTCCAGCCCTTGAACTCACAGAGACAGATTAAAGTGTAATACTGAGCCGTGGAAGTACGCGAGGCGATGGCAAGGCAGCTGAGCTCCTGCATTTCATGTATGTATTTGTCTTACTTTATGGAAGTCAGTAACTATCGCCGCGGTGCATCAGTCATCACCGGGAGCTGCCCAGCAGAGTTGGGCACGACTGGTTTGCTTTGATTTGGGCTTACAGATATTTATTTGATGGAGATTCGTCGGGCAAATAGATAAATGAGCAAGGAATCCATGTCTCTGAGCATGTGAAGTCCAATTACTGGCCGCAGATGAAAGAGGGATGCTGAGGTGGTGTGAAGACAGGACTGGTAAGAGCTGCCAAGGAGCAGGGCAAGTGAGAACAGCAGGACGAGGGGGAAAGGGGACAGGAAGAGGGGAAAAGCAGAGAGGGAAAGATCGGTTAAGTCTGAATTATTTTTATTCCTGACAGTAGCCTCCTGCCCTGGCTGAGGTGTTGGTTGTAGGCTGGTGATGCTGGAGGAATAGCTCATTTTCTGGACCAGGAGAAGAGACCTGTCCTGCCCAGTTCCCACCTGCCCGAGAGTCAGAGACACAGAGCTCTGGGAGAGATCAGTGAAGTTCATCCCATACCTTTCCCCACTCCATCCCCCCCTCTCCACTGCTGGCACATTAGCATGCAGGGTAGGCTCTGCTGTGTATTTAATGACTCCATTTGCCGGTGTCTCTGTTAGCTCGCACCGCCTTCCTTCAGTCTCGCTTCACAGCCTGCCTGCCTTGGACCAGCCGGGTCCATCTCCCTGCCGCGCCCACGCGAGTGGACTCACCGCGACCCAGCTGCCGTTTCCAGCTGGGTTAGGCAGCAAGAGCAAAGCTCCAAGCGGTACTGGAAGGGGAGGGGGCAAAACGAAGCAAGCTCAGGCAAGAGAGGCAGGGAGAGACTCCGTCTCGGCAGTAATGAGGGAGAAGCTGTTTAGTCATCTCTATATATATACTTTCACAATGATGATCACATTTACTGATTGCTTCTGACTGCGTTTAGAGAGGGAGTCAAGAGGTAGGCAGCACAGTCCACCTTTTATCCTGAGGAGTGACTGCTCCCCCTTCCTTCCAGTTCCCCAGATTTAGCCCTACTTTTGGGTGCCGAGAGCATCTTTCCTTGCCAGGTAAGGCACCGTTGCGAGCCGGCAAGATGGGGCTCTCTGTGCTGACTGGGAGGGAGGGAAGAAGTTTGCATGCATTTATCCTAAGCCTGTTGCTTTTGCTCCTAAATCTCTCCAATGGACTGAGGGAGGGAATGTTTTGTGGCAAGTTTTATTATCTAATGTGAATGCAAAGGGAAAGGGATGTGTGACTGGCAGAGGGTAGCGGAGCTTTGGCTGACATATTTGGCTTTAAAGCAAACGTATTGTTGCTGCCTGAGCCTGACCCAGCAAGGACAGGAAAGGAGAGAAGGAACAATCTCAAGTCTCTTCACTCCCTTTAGCAGCATCTCACCCTGAAACTCACAGTATGCTTATCAGTCCTGTTTTAAATCATCCCTGTCTGCTTCTAGAAAGGGAAATGCTGTGAGATTTTTGGTTTGTTTCTGCTTTCAAGAGGCTACAAAGGGACGTTTATTAAGCGTGGCATTGCCAGTGGGAGCTCATGTGGTTAAGAATCCACCGTTTCTTTCTTGACTCTTTAGGTGAACAGAAATAACTCTGCTCTCTAAAGTTTTCCTCCAGAGCTTTGCTGACCTAGCCCTGCCTGGCAGGGTTTAGTTTAAAACTGGGCTGAAGCCCTGGTACCTGCAGAGCAGCTGCTGTGCAGATGACCCGTGGGAGCCATCCGTGCTCGGGGAGGGACACGGATGGGGTCAGGAGTCTTGGGAAAGGGGGCTCATGCCACTGGCTTTTCTATAGAATCTGCTTGCACCATTTCACTGTCCTCACAATTATCTGAAGAAAACAGATTCTCTTCTCTATAGATGCTGCCTTTTTTAAATCAGAAGGAGGCATTATTTTGTTTCATGTACCAGGTTCTCTAAATGCCATCGGCAGGGTATTTGATCCCCTGCTAACCAGTTTCTTTCAAATGCAGAAATTACAGTATTACAACTTGAAGGATGTGTACAGCTGAACATATGCTCATTCAAACCGAAGTGTGTCTGTTTGCTCTGTGAGCTGACGAGGCTCTGTCATCCATAACAGCATATATTGAGCCTGGCCAATTGCTTTCCAGCCTAAAAAGCCTGGTTAGCAGTTACCACAACCCAGGCACGCAGAAAAGGAGGATCCATTCTGTATTTTGTACATAAAACAAGTGAGTTCATATTTTTTTGCCTTAGCTTAGTTTGTGGAGCTGTGAATTCCAAATCTAGTCCTTTCTCTCTCTTAATGTTCCATCTCTTACTCTGGGGAGCGGTGGAGTTCCAAGGGCTCATGGACAAGAAAAAGCAAAACCCCTGCAGAGACGATTTCATTACTCTTCTCCTTTTCTGTCTTTCAATGTATTGCTGAAAAAAGACTCTTTTTGTGTATTTTGAGGATCAAATGGGACAGATACAATGCAATTTGGAATATTAAGCTGTGTGCATTAAGTTTTCTTAAACAGCTGCGTCTCTTGGACACAGAGAAAAGGGAACTAAACTTCCACGGAAGAATACCCCTCACTTTCTCTTTTGTTTTAACCTCCTGTCTGTTTCCTAGATGAGATATTTATAACCTCCCTACATATACTTTTGGCATGGAAGGACTCATTTTATCTTTAAAATTGATTTAAAAATGTCTAAGTCACTTTTGAGTTACTGGTGCTTCATTAGAACAATTAGACGTGAAGTATTTTTAGTGTGGCAGCAGCTAATGTAGGTAACCTGGAATTTACAACCAAAGTTAGCAAAGTAGAGAAGAGATTTCTAATAGGGTTCCCCTGAGGAATCCGGGGAGATGAAGATCCAGTGCACCATGGCTGGTAAGGTCACCGCACATCACCGCCGGTCCTGGTAGAATGACCGGGGTGGGGTCACTAATTGAAATTAAAAAGTGGAGCAGTTTACCAGCAGGGAAAGCAGGAGCAGGATGCATTATCTTGGTCTTTTGGTTATTTGCCTGTATGTATTTAGTGATTAACTCTCAGTTCGCTGCCTCCTGTTTTTCAGTCCTGTTCTTAATGCAGTGTCTCCTAAAATCACAGAATGCCAGGTTGGAATGGACCTCAGGGATTATCTGATCCAATCTTTTAGGTAGTTTAAGCGAGATGACCCAGATCCCTGTCAAGCTAAGCCTTAAAAGTGTCCAGTGCAGAGGAATCCAGCACTTCCCTGGGGAGATGATTCCAATGTTTAACTGTTCTCATGGTGAAAAGTTCTGAGATCCAGCACTGCTGGTGTAAGGTCTCCCCGGACCTTACAGGCAAATATTGTGCCATGTATATAAGCAAAGCTTCCTTGGGAGAAGCATCACTACGGATTATGATAAGTTTCATAATTACAAAGCCTCTCCCAGCAGCACTAAGACGCTTGCACAAGGGATCTCAATTGTCCTTTAGGTAGTAAAATTGCACAAAGATACTCCACATGGAGGTGCTGAACGCTAATGTGCCCTCGAGAGGAAGAGCATTTCTGCGAGCAGTGCAGTCATTTTCACCACAGATTGATTCCATCATTTTTTATTCAGTATTTTGATGGCCCATTGAAATCAATAATGCTGCAGCCTTACTGACTGGAATGGCAGCTTTCATATAATTAAGAAACTTCAGAGTGAAACTGCCTAGGAGAATACCACACAGAGGATATAATTAGGCTTTGAGGGCCTGAGTCAGTGGAATCAATGGAATTTCCATTGATAAATTGACTTTGGATAGGGCCTCTAATGCATCTTACGTGATAATGGCACCTTTCTCCAGATGGTTTTATGGTAGAGTCAGAAAAACATTAAGGAAGTCAAAGTAAATACAAGCCAAAACAAGAGTTAAATCTTGCAAGAACTCTGACCAAAGACCAAAAATCAAAAGAAAATTCATGGCTAGATGACAATAACATTAACTCTTCTAACTTCAAGAAAATGTGGGCTTCCAGTGCCTGAGGATCTGGACAAGCTGAGGTTTTCAAGGATCTGGTTTAGTAGTGGACAGGTACGGTTGGACTTGGTGATCTCAAAGGTCTTTTTCAACCAAAGGATGGTTGGAAAAATGCTATGATTCTAAGTTGGGATATTCTTCATCTAAAAATCAGAGTGCTAAGAATGTATTTCATTTCAGCCTAACATCCAACTTTTTCCACTCTGGAAAACCAGCTCAGTTTGGCCGTGGCTTTCCATGGCACACAGTTCCAACTGCAATCCGAGTCCCCAGCTCCTTCTTGACAGCTGTAGTTAAACTGATGAGCATGAGGCTTACACCTGGGGAATTATGGATTAGTCTTGTTTGTAAGGAAGCAAATATAAATTAGTGTGTTTACGCTACTTTTAAAATGCTTTTAATGAGAAATCATTTGCTATTCAAAATTTCAAGCTATAATAATGCCATAACCCCGCTGAGCTGATTTTCATGCGCCTTGTTTAACGTCATTCTTCAAATGGGAGATGAGAGCAAGCCAGTTGGTTTAAATTCTTGTGCACGTACCGATACCTGACTCTCTAGCGCAACAGGGCAAGACACCCTGCTTGACTGTGTTGTGTTTTTATTTTGTTCTCTATTTTAGATGTAACTGATCTGACTTCCAGGAGGTCTCAGGAGCAGCCTAACTGTCTTCTCCAGTAACAAGGCCTGGGGTCATCATGGCAGCAGGAGTAGCAGCATGGTTGCCCTTTGCCAGGGCAGCTGCCATAGGATGGATGCCAGTGGCCAGCTGTCCCATGCCACTGGCTCCAACAGAGAAAAACAAGAGGCAGGATGAGCTGATCATTCTCAATGTGAGTGGCAGGCGTTTCCAGACCTGGAGGACTACACTGGAAAGATACCCAGACACTCTCCTGGGCAGCACCGAGAAGGAGTTCTTCTTCAATGAAGACACTAAGGAGTACTTCTTTGACCGGGACCCTGAGGTCTTTAGGTGCATCTTAAATTTTTATAGAACTGGCAAGTTGCACTATCCCAGGTATGAGTGCATCTCTGCCTATGACGAAGAGCTTGCTTTCTATGGGATCCTTCCTGAAATCATTGGGGACTGCTGCTACGAAGAGTACAAAGACAGAAAGCGGGAAAATGCAGAGCGGCTGATGGACGACAATGACTCAGAAAATAACCAAGAAGGGTCCATGCCATCCCTGAGCTTCCGGCAGACCATGTGGCGAGCCTTCGAGAACCCCCACACCAGCACCTTAGCCTTAGTCTTTTACTACGTCACCGGTTTCTTTATCGCTGTCTCTGTGATCACTAATGTCGTGGAAACTGTCCCTTGTGGCACGGTGCCTGGAAACAAGGAGCTTCCATGTGGGGAAAGATATGCTGTGGCTTTCTTTTGCTTGGACACGGCTTGCGTGATGATTTTCACAGTTGAGTATCTGTTGAGACTCTTTGCAGCCCCGAGTCGCTACAGGTTCATTAGAAGCGTGATGAGCATCATTGACGTGGTGGCCATCATGCCGTACTACATTGGCTTGGTGATGACCAACAACGAGGATGTCAGCGGCGCCTTTGTGACATTAAGGGTTTTTCGGGTTTTCAGGATTTTCAAGTTCTCTCGCCATTCCCAAGGCTTAAGAATCTTGGGCTACACTTTGAAGAGCTGTGCCTCCGAGCTTGGCTTTCTCCTCTTTTCCCTCACTATGGCAATCATCATCTTTGCAACTGTGATGTTTTATGCAGAGAAAGGGTCCTCGGCAAGCAAATTCACCAGTATTCCTGCTTCCTTTTGGTACACTATCGTAACCATGACAACACTGGGGTGAGTATTACTTTTTCTCTTTTACTGAGCAGCAGGCGAGCAGGTACTCAGAGCTTGACTACAGTTACTCCCAAGCATTCTCCTGGGTGCATGTTCGAAAAGGGGCTGCAATTGTTAAGGGCTTGATTGTTCTTTGCCTTCCAACTTTGGCAATTTATGCTTATGTGAAACCGTATAAAAGAGAAAGCACTTACACCCACTTGACAAAAACTTGGCACGATGGTAAATGAGAGCAGGAGGAGCAGGGCTGAGGAGTAGGAGGTCCTGTTTTGCACTCCTTCTGCAGGAGAGTAGAGTTAACATGGGTGCAAAGGCACTGGTAACTAGAGCTTATGGGTTTTTCAGACATTCATTCGAGCCGTGGGTTTTGCACAAGGTTGCTGATGTGTACGTTGTCTCTTTTTGCATTGTCGGTCATTGTTTCATCACTTGATGTGTCAGGAACTATAGATTTGCTGAATTCAAATGGATGTTGTGGGCTGCTGTACTGAAAACACCAGTGATCTTGGGGACATGATCTGTTTTTTAGTTAATTGAGCAGAATATGGGCTTCTTGTCTGTGTTTAGTTGCGAGTTTAAAAATACCATGAGTTTGCTGTAGCAGTTGCAGTAGAATTTCAAACATTCCCACGGACAAGTACAAAGATAATGATATCAAAAGTAAGGGGAATGTAGCCTGGAGGGCAGTTTTTTCTCTTATATTTCATTTCTGTCATACAGATGTTTCAACTGAGATTATAGATTTGAGCTTCTGTTGCTCTGAACTAAAACCTTTGTAAGCAGAATGACCAAACTCTCACCCTGGCAGGGTTATGTAAAGGAAAGTAAGAATCACATGCTGCTGCTTCAGACAGGTGCAAAGTTATGATTGAACGCGACTTCACTCCACACATCACAGCAACACTAAGTTTACAGTTACTTCACAGAGCGTTTTCCCACTGGAGAGCTCACACAGTTTAATATTCAAATGCAGACAAGACTCACTCTTGTGATACGGTGACCACTTTTTCTCTAAACTGCCTTTGATTTTAAACACTTCCCTGTGCCCATTATACACCAACAGGCTTACAGCAGCACTTTCAAATTATTAAAATCATAATTCAGCTGTCAGGAAGGCGCAGAATCTGAGCATATGACAACTGCTAGTCTGAATTCCTTCATTAATTGAAAAGGTAGAACATGTTTGTCATAGTCACCGGAAGATCTCTTTTTTCCTCCCTAACATCTAAGCTAAGTGTGGCAAAGCAAAGGTCCTTATCCAGGGAAAGAAGTCAGGGCTTACTTAGGAATCGAAGCTGGGCTTTAGATCCCAGTGCTCCCCTACCCTGTGGTTCAGCTTTCCATATTCTGCCTTGTCCATGCTGGTTGTTTCCACCCTCCTGTCCTCACCATCTGAGCAGCCTTAGCTGCTTCTTCGCACGCCCTCTCCACAAGGGTAAAGGCATGAACACACAGCCCTATTGTCCAGTTTCTGAAGAACTATCACACCTGTCCTTCCATCTACACACGCTTGTTCACGTTCACATGAACATTGTTATATCTTTGTGAGAGGGAAGTTGAGGTCAAGGCAACATTCTGTGTTGGTTGGGAACAAACTCTCTTTATGAAGGACACACAGAACGTGCTGTGGTGTGATTGAGTCTCCGTTCCCATCATTGCAATGAGTTGGTCTTGTTCACTTTCCCTTACTTTCTGAACGCATGGATAGACAAACCAGAGCGCTCCTAAGGACTTTAGAGTGTTCTAAAGTTTAGAGTGTTCTGTTGTAATCACAGAAATCATAGATGAACAAATGCCTTTAATGAGTTGACAAGAATTTTAAGAAATCATACCTTGAAACACAGCTTTGTAAGAGCTCATTGGGAAGAGATCTATAAAACGCAAGCAAAGCCTTAAAGGATAAACTTCTTGTATTGCTGATTGGGGATGGTTGTTGCAGGATGTTAATTAAAACAGGTCTCTTTAGCAAACAGTCTATCAGCTCAGTTCGGTGCCGTATCACACACTTATGAGAAACTCAGAAACCTCAGTGCCAGCAGACCCCAAAGAGCCCCTGTGCCCTCTGACAACATCCATCTGCCCACAACCTCATCCAGCAGGTACCTAGTGCTTCCTTATCAAGCTCCTGATACCGAACACTCTCCACTGGCTTGCCCAAAACCCATGTTATGAAGAGATGTTACTGTTGAGCCATAAAACCCCATTTCCTGCCAGACCAGCTCCACAGAGCCTTGCAAGACCCCCTGGAGAAATGCCTTTTGGAGCTGGTTGGGACAGTAGTGGGATGCAAGGACTGGGCTGGTAGAGCAAGGCATGGTGGTGCCAGCACCAGCCCTTGGCTCATGCAACAGCTCTTACCCACAGCTCGGCATCACAGCCCAGAAATCCATCAACTCCAGAAACAAAACCTTTGGCACTGGGTCATTTCCACCTTCCTGATTCCCACCGTGCATTAACATCGCCCGGAGCCCCTTCATTGCCCCATAAAAACTTCTGTTTTGACAAATTGCTATATTCATCCAATATTTCACGTACACCTCCCTTCAGAAGTCATTTCACCATGTTTGGAAGGATCTCGTTACTAATGAGAGCGCTGGCAATTCCTATTACACAGACATTGCCAAAAAAGCAGCCAAAGTCTCTAACGCGCTTCTTAATCCATCAGACTTTGCCCAGGTGGCAGCTGCCAGGTCGCTGCTTGTACTTCAGCCACACTCAGAGCTTTTCTAAATGTCTTACATATTTTCTGTCATTTACCTTTAATAATTCAGCCAGCATTTACGACAAGAAATTACAAAGCACAATGGTTTTTAAGTCAAATCTATACCCACGTATATTGTATTTTTTGTTTTGAACACTGAAATATTTAAATCCAGATAAGTGAATGTTTTCCTGGCAGGGGAATTCCATCACTGCTTGTAACAGTGCTTTATAAATGTGATTTGGAACGTGCAGGATAACATCTCCCATGTTATTAAGACATTAAAAAATCAGCTCAGTCTATATAAAAGGGAAAGTTTACTTACAACAACCAAACAAGTCTGGCATTAGAAAACCATTAACTCTCCTACTGTAGTTGTTATTCTGTTATTCCAGGTTCCTAAGTATCTTTAGGACACAACTGAATTTCTTGATTGACCCTTAAATGAAGAGCAATAAAAAAGCATTAATTAAAGGTGAAGCACTGCATAAAATAAAATAAGGGCTGCTTTTGGTGTAGTTCCTCTGCAAATGAGTTCTGAGGAACCCAGGACGCCTTGCAAGGTCCTCAGGTAGCTAACAACCCAAGGAAAAGGGTACAAGAGTTGTTCTGGAATGGGAAACAAAGCAAAGGAATTAAATTACATTGACCCTGCCTCTCGGATGCCTCTGCTGTGCTCATCAGGCCTGGTTTAACAGAAGCTGCTTTTAATTTAGCACGATTTAAATCTTGCTCAGGAGGTTTTATAATGAAAGCATTATTCTTGGGTGCATCTTAAATCAATTTGAATTACTGAAACAACTATTCAAAATTAATTCAAAATCAGCTCTCCAATTCATGCGGAAACATTCTTCTCCAGAGGCCAACAGCTACTCATCTTCTCTGCTTGTCTGAAGCACCAATACAATAAATACTACCTTTGCCAGCTCCCTTTCTCTTTTCTAAAGGAGGTTTTGACCCTGAGCACCCTCCACACCAGAAATAACAGAATCATGGAATGGTTTGGGTTGGAAGGGACGTCAAAGCCTGTCCAGTTCCAATTTCCCTGCCATGGGCAGGGACACTTCTCACTGGATCAGGGTCTCAAAGCCCCAAACCACCTGGCCTTGAACACCTCCAGGGATGGGGCAGCCACCACTTCTCTGGGCAACCTGGGCCAGGCCCTCCCCAAGATCTCATCTCATCTCAACCTCTCCTGGTCCCCTTTGTTAGCACTCCTGTCCCTGACTCGGTTTTTAGCTGACTCAATGTGCAACAGCCACCACTTTTACATCTATACAGAGGCAGTTTAATTATCATAAATTTTGTTAACTCGTCACCAGTGTGTTGGGTTTATTTACTTCTAAATAGCATTTGGTTGTGGATGAGGCAGGTCCTCTGCCTGTCAGCACGCATCACAAACACGGCTGCGGTATGAAAGCGCTCTCACCACCAAACCCCACACCAATTTTGCCCGGAGCGCATATTTTTCTAAGCTTTTTATAGGTGTTTTCATTCCTCCTGACAGCAGCAGTCTGTCTCGGGCTCGGGCAGCGCCTGTGACCTGCGGCACAGGCAGCAAATCGCAGCTCTAAGTGCCACATCTACCTGCACCATAATGGGGCACAGAGAAGCTCCTGTGGGCTCTGCAGGGCATCGCAGCTGGGCTCCCCACCTGGGGGATGCCAGAGTGGAAGCCCAGCACCTGGAGCAGGTGCTGTCAGCATCCCCAACCCCAGCATCACTGCCTGGTAGAGCAGAGAAGGGTGAAAAACCCACAATGCGTCCAGCAGGAAATCAGCACTGAGATCAAGAAAACAGCACTACCAGGGAACAGAGGCTTCTGATGGGTTTTGTTCTGGTTTGAGCTTAGGGATGTGCTGTGTGATTTGCTGTTGCCTAACGAAGGCTGATCTCCCACAGCTCAGAGCCCTCAGGGTGGTCCTAGGAGAATCCATCTTCTGTCTGACCGTCTACCTTACACTTTGCAAGAACATAATGGTTTCGACATCGCTATCCCTCTTTCAGACACGGCTGTGCCGGTCAATGAGTCTGAAGGATACACATCAGTGCACTTGGACAACACAGCCCTACCCGTGGAATTCATTTAAGGAAGCAGGTGAACGCTAGGAAGTCAATGAAACAGATGTGCTGGCCTGGTTATGTCAACAGTTGGATCTGGAGAGAGATGTGAGGTTTCTTATCGTTGTTATTAGCCAAGTGCTTAGGTTTGGGAGTGGGGGTCTATTCTGCTTTGTCTTGGTTCAGGGTGGTACTGGTGGTTCTGCAAACTGTGGGTCAGTGAGAGCGCAGGGAGAGCTGCCACACTTCTGAAAGAAACATCATTCTTCATTTTGCTCCTTTCTTGGGCCTTCTTTTTTATCACTATTATCACAGACAAGACAGGGGATGAAATACAAGCAGTGAAATTGTGTGTGGGGTGGTTGATGCCCGAGTGCTGACGTACTGAACAGCCACCACGGCGCTCGCAAGCGCCGCCAGCTCCTGTGTGAACAGACCTCGCTGCAGCTATCGCTCCAGTGCAAAGCACCGACACCCCCCGAGCTGATGGTAACCTTCACTCACCCTCCTCCATGCAAACCAAGAGGAGTTTGCAAAGGAAGGAAAACAATAAATCAGCTCTGGAGTGCTGCCATCCCCGGCTTCTCTGCAAAGATTGCTGTTTGGCCCCGTGATCGCATGGCGCGTGTCGGTGCTTGAGCAGCTGCCACTGAACTGAATCAGGAGCAGCTTCAATAGCAACCTCCTTTGCATATTTAGCACCATCGATGGGGAGATGGATGAGATGTGGGATCTTTCCTTTGTAAAGGAAGGCACTAGGATTTCATCACTCTCACCATTTCCTATCCAGCCAACAATTCTCATACCCAGAGGCCAAAGAATTTAATACACTGAAAGTCCAATCAAACAAGGAATTGATGGAGCTACACAAAGAAGTCATTACCTTGAGCTCTCATTCTCTTGACTCCAGCTTCATCTTACACGAAGTGTGCATCAATTTTCCTCTCCTAATGGATTTACAGATATTGTGTGCGAAATGTCTTTGTATCAGAAACCACAGATGGAACCTTTTCCCTTCACTGTCTCAGTGTAAATCTCAGGCAAGCATCTCATTTTCGAGCTATTTGTATTCACCAGAACCCCAGAAGTATTAAAATACCTTTATTCATTCGCAGAGAGAGTGGAATTCACTGGATGTTTCCCTGTCTTAAAAAATACATTTATCTGTCCTCAGGCTTTTTGTGGCTTTGGATACTTGCAATGATTGCACGGATGTACAAACACACAATCTTTAACTTGCAAGACAAAATAACCTTCCTTTAGGGTAAACTCTCTGTGTGAGAAGTGGATTATTTTGAATAAAGCCAAGTCACTACTGGCTAAATTTACCAGTGGAAGCCTTGGCAGAGGCATCTATAGCAACATTTACACATTTTTCCTAAGCTCCTCTTTCTTTTTTTTTCCCCTTCCTTTCCAGCCTGCACGACAGTGAGTGCCCGAGAAATACAGATTAAAGCTAACATTGTGTTTTCATTGGAGATGAAGGGAAGTGATTGGCTTGCTGACTGGATCTGGGCTATTTTTAGTCTCGTAAAATGATAATTTCATAACAGCGCTGACCCAGTAAAAGTAATTAGTTTACAGAGATCAGCTGAAAATAAGGGACAGAGTAGCCACTGTCAGTCAGAAAGCAGGAAGTCAAAGGCCCTGCAACCAATTAATCAAAACTAATTACGTCTCTGATTACAGCCCATGCAGTTGGAATCAGTTCTCAGCACGAACTGCAGAGAACAGAGGGAGTTTCTGAGCGACCGGTACCTCTACAACCCCTTGGCTGGAGGTTAATCCCCTCCCCAGATGGCTGCCAGCAGCCACCCTCACTCCTTACAGATGCCATCTGTGCATCCCATCCCTACCTAGACATCCTTACCGGATTTAGTACCAGGCTCCTAAAATACGGAATTAAACTCCTGTTCTAAATGTTTTTTCATGAAACATTATTATTGCCATTTCTAAAGGGATCTGTGCATCCTGGGCAGCTGAAGGCAGAACATGGGAGCACCCATCACCAAACCCAGCTTATTTTGAAGCTGTAGAGGAGCATCCCAGGCCCTGTAGTGGGAACAGCAGATTAAAAAGTGCAAATAAACAGAGAAACCCTTTCTTAGCATCAACCAGTGTTCTCCCCAGCCACCCGCAGCTCCCGTCTCGGTACCACGGCGCTCGCAGTGAACATCAACGCTGTCTCCCGTGTAACTCAGCAGTGTTTGGGTGGAAGCTTTGTTTGCATCTAACACAGGCCCTGCCCTCCTGCTCTTCCACCCAGCCCACGCAGACGTACGCAGGGACGGAGCTGCCAAAGTGCGTTATCTGAGGACTTAGCAGGTTTATTCATACTTAATACAGCACAGGCCCCAGAAGCAGCGATATCCAAACCCAGCAGCTGCTCTGTGCGCTGCTCGTGGAAGCTGTCGTGCACGGCCCTGGCCATCACAGGACCCACAGGTCAGCCCTGGCTGCCCCACAAGGCTTGACAAAGGGTGCTGGCAGCTGCAGTGATGTCCCACAGGGAGCATCACAGCTCAGGAGAAGTTGAGGAAGAGCAGAGCCACCCTTAGGTCATTTATCCATTGCCCTCCCCCTCTTGCCGCTTTGACACCCAGCGCAGAAATCTTTTTTCTGTCTGATTCCACCACATCCACTGTGAATTTATCAGCATTTTCCTTCAGTGCAGGCAACTTGCTGGATGTTTTTCCTGCAGAGCCGGAAGACAGAGTTCAGCTGAGCTCTGCCTTCTCCTGGACAGGCGATGCCTGCAGAAACAGACTGTGCCTATTTAACCATTTACCACTGCTACATTAGAGCACATTCAAGGGCTGTAATTCACCTCTTGAAGTTACAAGTAAGTGTGGAAGAGTTATTTTAAAATCAATATCTAACAGAATGCCATTGTTCCAACATTAAAACCTGCTGGGAAATTACTAGGAGGCATGTGGCAAGTCAAATCACTGCCTGCCAGAGGAGGAAACAATTCATTACTCCTCTAAGAGGTGTGAGTCTTTACTGGCTTTTCGTTCTGGTTTGCAGCCTCAGAAATGATGCTGGAGCATCTGGCTCTTTCTTTGCCTCATTCTTTCATGATTTCCCTCTTGTTGTGGCTCTACATCATGGACTACCCTTACTTTGAGGGATGCAAGTCAGGGGACGAGCACTGTGCTGGCACTGCTGTCGCTCCTCCTGATGGAGGGCAGCGCTCTGCCTGTGAATTATCTCTCACCTATAAAAGCATCTGCAACAACAAAACCAGAATGGGCAGCCACTCAAAGCCATTTTCTGTGCTGGCTCTTTGCTGCCCAGGTTCAGGAGAGCCTGGGGAAGCCTGCTGCTCTCATCTTGGCCTGCCATCTGCAGCAGAAATCAAACACATATCAGCTTTAGCTTTTTACCTTCAGGACTTTGCAGAATCTGGCTGATGTACCTCCCCAGAAAGCCCTTGAGCAGGGCTTCTGACGTTTGCTTCTGACAAGAAGCCCTGCAGAACCAGGCTGCGGCCCCTGAAACATAAGCTTAGAGAGATGCAGAGGTCTCGGTGCCACCGCGTTGTGGTGTCTCCTAATAACAATGTCAAATGACCCAAGTCTAAGCTGCATGGAGGGAAGCAACTGCTGTTACTGGACGTGCACCACGAACACTCCCGCACGCCCCAGCACCCAGAAACCTCTCCCAGCCCTGCAGCAGCAGGAGCAAAAGCCACCAGGTTCCCTTCTTACAGCTCTGCTAATCAATCAGCACATCCTCACCACTGAGAAGTGTCCTTATCTTTTACTATTGGTAATTATTTCTCATGTGCTTATTGCTCTGTTCCTTCTGTACAAGTGACTCCCCTTTGCTGTCTAAACGACCCAAACTGCTGCGGTTTTGCTCATCTTGCCTGTAGACACAAGGCTTCACTTCAGATGTGAAAACAGCACATGATAAAACCTTGAGTCACTTCCAGCCTCTAACATTTAAATGTACATCCTCAGATAACAAGATTTCACCCCACAACCATTTAACCCTTTTATTTCTTCTATGTATTAAGGAAAACACTTCTTTCTACTATTTAATTCACCTCATTTTCTCACCCAGTTGTCACAATCCTCCCTTCCGTGTCACTGTGCTCTGCCTGCACTTCTGGGGTGTCATTTGGAGATGACCCGTCACCACCAGTACACACTTTCCTCTATATCTGTATGGCTTGTTGCACATGGGAGCCGTCCTCCTTAAATATTAATTACAATCACTTTAGTAGGAACAAAAATAGCTCTTTATTTTTCAATTGCAAAGGATTGTGCAAGCCAGCTCTTCTCACAACCTAATGCTTGGCAGAAGGCAGTGATCTTCAAAAGAGAAGCTAAACCAAGAGAAAGCGGCTCTGAGCTGCCTTCTCCTCGAGCCCATCGACTCCAGTGCCTCAGCTTGGACAAGGAGCGCTCCTGGAAAGGGAACTCCCTCACCCTGTCTGTGCAGTTTGGCTCACAGTGCAAAGAGGTTTCAGAGTACACAAACCACCTTCCTTCTGGATGGAATAGGACTGGGAGATGCACTCCAGAAATGCACTTCATGTGCTCTTACTGCTACGGGGCGTTCAGGCCATGGACCAGACTAGGACTAGTCTAAAATTAATCCTCCCCGAGATGGGTATAGTAGGGATGCTTGGTCCTCTCTACCAGCTCAGCTCCTGCTGAGCTGCGCTTCCTGCCAGTGCAGAGAGAAACTTATTCTTTCCCAGCAAATTATTTCAGGACTCATTCTCGATTATAATCCTATTTCAGTATTTTTTAAGGTTTACATGGTTTCTTGGCCTTTTCACATCAATATTAAACTGAGAAAAGCTGCAATGGCTTCATTCTGCCTCTTCAGAGGGGAGAGAGGAAGGAGGCTGTTGTCGATTTAACAGACTCAGACACCTCTGTTACTCCACTGCATGAGAGCCTTTTTCTAGTAATCAGTGTCTGAAATGAGTAGAAACAGGACTTAAATTTACCACTTTAAACATGAATCAATGGAGCATTATTGCCAACACACATCCTTCACTGTCACACATTTCAGTTGTGCTGGTGGTTCAGGAAGATTTAAAGCCCCGTCTCCCACCCAGCTTTGCACCTGCAAGATATCATTTTTATCAAGCTCGTTTTCTGATCTCTGCATAATGAACCAAAACATGAAATCCTCAGCTTCTGCCGTGCTCTAAACCCTCCTGCAAGACCCCAGGATTGTGTACAGATGGGCAATCACGGTCAGCTCACAGGAGGCAATCACAACTTTTACTCGGTGCCTCTTTCGTTCTCCTGCCTACTTGCATCTGCCGAGCCGTCTGTTCGCCAGTCCTGGGAGCATCCATCATGTAACAGGATGAGTCCTACTGAGTCAGACGCTCTGCTTTGGTTCATGAAATGAGCTGGCATGATATTCTAGCCTTGGCACGCCAGAAGCAAAGGACTTCAGCCCTTTTAGATATTTTTCTGCTACGGAGGAATAGCAAGAAGCCAGATTAAATAATAGAAACATTCATTCAGCAAAGGCAGCCCCTGCATGAAAATACACAAACCAGATGAAATTAGGTAAAAGTCACATCTCTTGCTGAGGGTCAAAGCTGAAGGCTGGGCCAAAGGGATACGAGATTTTGGGCTGCAGAGGGCTGAGCAGGATGAATTCCACCACTAATGAGCTTAGTGAATAAGCTCATTATCTAACGAGCTCTATTGAACAAGCTTGATTTCCAGCCTAGGGAAGGCTTTCCGAATAGATAAAACACAGGTAAACAGCTCCATCAGCTTACACACAGAAGACATATCTGTAGCTCAAGAGCAAAGTCACAGTCACTGTCAGTCTTTTCTGAAGGTGGAGACATCAGGATGGATCAGAAAAGCACAAAGAGTAGAGGCTCTTCTCCAGTTTTGACCTTTCTGTACAAATTCTGATACAAACAAGGATGCACACCAACATGACCTGTTAAAACACACGTCCTCATACCATTCCTCTGGTATTTACTGCTCTGCCCTCCGTGTAAGACACCACAAAGCTGGACTAGGGAACCTCCAGAGGTACTTTCTGACCAAAATTATTCTATGATTGTATCAAAAATGCTCCCAAACTGGTGCATCTCTGCGAGTTTCCATCGGAAACCCCAACCTTGCTTTTGTGGCCTGAGAAGAGGCATCAGATCAGATACCAAGTTAGAGGTCTTCCCAAATGGTCCAAAGGAAATCTCACATCAAAAGTGTGAGACAATTGTGGACAACTGTGTCCACTTGTGGACAATTTATGACCCAGAAGGCAGAAGCCTTTAAGTACCCAGTCCGTAAGAAATGGTCCCTCAGGTATCCACGTGCTGTTTAGCTTAGTTTCCAATTCTGTTGGCTTGGAAGTGAAAGGAGAAAATGAGATTTCAGAACAGGAGAGGAGATCTGCAGATGTAGAAAGAAAAGACTTTAAATCCTCATTTTGTCTTCTACATGGTGATATTTGCTTTTATTTTTACTATTTTTTCTTAAATTTTCAGCTGATACCAAAGTGTTATTTAAACTATTCAGCTCCCATGGTTGTGCCACTCTCAGACACAGCCACTGTCCATCCTCTGGTATCGTCTGAGAAGAGCTAGAAAATGTCTGAAGAGGAGAGAAGAAGGAAAACGTCTGAACTTTGCAGTAAAAAATAACTGCTAATTTGGGGGGAGTTAAATATTTTTTAGAAGAAAACAGGTGTTCAGTCTTTAAAAACATAAATATTTAAACCCATGCGTGCATTCCCTCAAATGCATCACAGGGTAAATAAACCCGCGTGCAGCTCGCGGGTACCGGTCAGTGTCTGTTCACGTGACTCAGTCTGGCACCGAACATACTGGGAGCTCAAAATTAATTTCAGCAGCTTTCATGATTCATGTTTTGTCAGAAACAAAGGAGGCATCTGTAGCTGCCGCGTCAGCCGTGTCCCGGGCTTCGTTTGCCACCACAGCACATAAAACCCGTTACCTGGGCAGGGCGATGGCTGCGTGAGGCCTTCCAGGACACAATCATTTCCCCCATCCAGCCCTTTCACCAGGGAACAAAACAAATGAAAGTACAGCAGCAGCTTTGCTGCTGTGTGAGCTCTCACTGTGACTCAGGACAAAAAGCTTCATATGTGCAAGGCAAAACTATGATAACTTTGTGCTTCCCATGGTGACCTTCACCGGGCGTTTGGGAAGGACCTGATGCCCAATTAGCTGGGTGAACCTCTGTGCCAGGATTCTCAGAGCCAAGTGAGACCTAAGGTTCCACTATGAGATGACAGAGATCCAGTATTTTCTGCTCTTCCAGACACTGAAAGCAGTTGCTGACCACTGGTCAATGAACTTTATAGGTGGAAAAACCTGATAGACTGAATCCCCAGCCATCTGCAATTTAATCCTGCACAGTCAGGTATCCCTCTCATCTCACATTTGGATCACTCCAGTTACCACTCTGCTGCCAGACAGGCACCATGTCTGACCAGAGGTGCAGAGAGAGAAGGAGACCTGACAGTGGTCATCCCATAAGTGCATCAGGAAGCAGCTCCCAGGGCTTGGTTCCAAATGGCAACACAATCTAAATAAAATATCAAAGAACTCGTCTCCTCTCGCAGATAAAAGGTGAAGAAAATCACACAGAATTTTAGATGACAGAAGGGAAGACATTTCTCAGGGCTGCGTTCTCCTACTGCACAGGGGAAAGACCGAAAATGATTTAGCAAAACGCAAGCAGAAGTTGTTTCTTTCCCAGGTGCTGATTTATTATTTAATACCGAAATACTATAAATAACAAATCTGCAGAATCATCTTCCCCAGAAACGTATGCGTGCGTGTAAAGAAACACACACGTGCCTCGCCAGAGCCTGCCAAGGGGTTGTCACCCAGTGCAGCCCGTGATGGGCGGCTCCAGTAGCATCAGGGAATCAGCAGAGAGGTTTAGGATGATTCCACACGCAACTCACCTCTCATGTGCTCACAGGTATTTCTGTCCCTCTACTGGCCTTTCCTCAGATTAAAATTTGCCTGTAAATATCAGTTTTAATAGATACGACCTACACATTTTGCCAGCAGAAGAACCAGTCTGTCTGCACCTCAGGGGGTTATGAAATGGGATGTCCCATCTCAGGCAGTCAGGAATTCACCAACATCACACCCAGCAGCTTCCTAAATTGGAATACATGTACAAGCACTGCCACACTCTATCTAAGTGTTAAACAGCAGCAAAATCAGTCCATTTAAGTTCCAATATAATGTAATATTGTCAGCTTTTACTATATAATCCATTTCAAAGTACTCTTGAATACACTGCTCTGCAGTAAATTCAGATTTTTAGCAAAACCATCCTACCAAATACAGAAAAATACTTAACATAAAAAAATGTAACCACAGGAGCCAGTTTGCCCCCTAGGATGCAATGCATCCCGTAGATCTTTTTTTTTCCACTTCTCTTTCAAACTCAATTTTCTGTCCCTCTCCTGAAGACCAAGTTAAATCAATAAAATAAAAATAGCTTTGTAACATTAACCTTGTAGCAAAAGACTAACCTTGCTTCTAGTCAGTAGCTGTAAAAAAGATGAACCCAAACCAGATTTCATGTAAAAGTACAAGTCTCTGACCCTGGCTTCTAGCAGTTCCAGATTTCACACTATTTTGTCCGCAGAACAAAACCACAACCACATCTCCGAAAACAGAAGAATCATTTTAAGTGGTTTTAACTGCATTTTCATCCATTTCAGAAGGTTTTCTTAAGTAACGTAATCTTTCACCAAACAGAGCATCTGTCCCCCTCTCAGCTGTAAACCCGGCTGCTCCCACACACAGTGCGAGCTGTTTCCTATCATAAAACAGAGAAGAGTCATGTAGAAATATGGATTAATAGGACTCTAAATAATATTTGTGGAGCTCTTTTCAAGCCACCTGTAAGTACAGGAGGAAAAAAAACCCAGATCTCTAATGAGTTGGGCAGATTCTCCCTGTAAGAGCATCCTAGGAGCACACCAGTGTTGCAGCCGAGCACGGCCTGGGCTGTGCAGCGCTGAGAATAACAACAAACGCAACAAATCATCTCCTGAGTCAGCAGGCAGAGTCTGGCCTTGGAATTTAAAAACAATCACTCAGCCTAATGGTTATTCATTGTGCATTTTCCCCTCGTAGGGTTCTGTCCCTGGTTAATAAAACACCCCGTGATGACTGTCCACTTCAGGCAATTACATGTGGGACACACAAAGCAGTCATCGGAGCCCACACCATGAACACTTCCACAGAACAGGAATAATGGTTCAATTTTATGTCCTTCCTAGAGAAACACGGTAAATAAAAGATATGAAGAGAGAGGTCTGCTCAGAGTGGGTTCAACAGATTATAAGAACCTGCAGTTCTGAAGTTCCATGAATAGAAGGAGAGTTATCCTTAGCCAGAACCCTTCACGCATCCACCTGGGAGTAAATCAGATTGAGTAGGTGTAGGAAAAAGAACCTTAAAGATCATCAGTAAGACATGAAACGCGATCACACTGCTATATATGATAAAACATAGCCATAAAATAAAAGACTGTAGGGCTGAATGATTGGACATTGACACAAAGTGATTTTAAACATTATCGTTCAGATAACATCCTTCTTGGAAAAAATTGTTTCTGTAGTAGAACACAAAACTCCACTCCAGAAAAGGCAGCTCTGAGAAGCACCGGTCTCTCCTCTGCCTCACTCATCATTTCCAAACTTTTTTAATTTCTCAAACTTTTACATAACTCAAGAGAAGGTCAGTATGCACTGTTAGATAGGTCTGCAACCGACAGGCAGATATATGACAGGACTTACACCTACTTTGCCCCTCATTCACTTCTCAAAAGTATCATGTGCGGACAACAAAATTATCATAGTTTTCTTAGTGCACAGACACCAAAATTTGCTCTCCATGTGCCGATTTGCACAGATAAAAGTTGATCTGAGACTGGTCAGCATGAGGGAGGAATCCAACACCCCTTTTGGGAGATGCTTTCCTTGTCTGAGTGGATGCGTGATGGAACAACTGGAATCTGCATGTAATTATACACATGAAACACGTCAAGCATCACAAGGAGTGGTAGGAAATGAAGTCTAACATTTCAGAGCTGAGGCTGATGAAGAGATCATACGCAGCTGTCAATACACAAAGCCCTCTTCCTCTCATCACGTGCCCCCCGCCGTTGCAGATCGCCGGCGGGACCGCGCGCCTGTCGGCCGGGTTCAGAGATGCTCCGTAACCAAATGGATATTGGCGTTATGCCCGCTGTGAATAATGGCCTTTGTCAGGAATGATCTATTTAAAAACTAAGTGCTCCTCAGGGTTGTCTTTCAGATACACAAGACCGTTGACAAAGCGGTCGATCCACAGTGCCGAGGGCTGGGGCTCCTGGCGAGGCTGCGCTCCTCCTGCCCCTGGCTCAGGGCTTGTCCCTGGCAGCGAGAGAGCCCAGGGCATGGACACGGATCTGCATGGCAAAAGGTTCAAGTCCCTACACTTGCACCAGCTTTCCCATGGACATGGAGAACAGGGACATTAGAGCCTAAGTGGTTAAATGTAAACTGCTTATCATAGAATCAGGGAATGGTTTGGGTTGGAAGGGTCCTCAGAGCCCATCCAGTTCCAATCCCCCTGCCATGGGCAGGGACACCTCCCACTGGATCAGGGGGCTCAAAGCCCCATCCAACCTGGCCTTGAACACCTCCAGGGATGGGGCAGCCACCACTTCTCTGTGCCTGTGCCTCACCACGTTTATGAAAGCCTTTTACTCCAGTGACAACAAGAATCAACCTTAGTCCTCGTTCATCCTACCCTCAGTGCAAGAGGTTGCCTTGCAGGGAGAGCACAGCTCCAAACTCTGTCCCATCTGGCTACCTGCTAGTGCCAGTGCAGTTAATTCCTAAGACTAAAAGATTCTTTCTTAGGGACCTGGGGAAGAGAAAAGTGCAAAGGGCCCGTTCTTTCTGCTGCCTCTCCTGCTGCTTGTTTTCATATTATGCATCCTCCCAAAATGTCTTTTTTTTCCCTTCCATCCGAGTCATGCTCTGCTTTCCTCTCCCTTCTCAGAGCAGGGACTCTGTGCTTCTGTTCAGGGACTGTGTTAGAACGAGGGGAAGGGTCAGTGCCGCAGCCCTGGCAGGTGACCCCAGCACGAAGCTGTCTCACAACTCAACTGCTACAGCACTTGTAGCACTGCCGAGCCCAGAGCCCCGTGACAGCTCTGCAGAGCAAACAGCTGGTGTCTGAGATGATCTCAGTGACGTGAGATGATTTCAGAGACTAATGTTCTCCCAGCTCACTATTGACACATGGGGACGGGTAAATGAGATTTACTTTGGCATCTCATTCACTTCTCAATCCATCTTCTCCAGTACTTTTCTTTTCTCCCCTCCAGCCTGTACACGGAAAGGTCAATCAGTTTAATTACGAATCTTAGACACATCCTTGCCAATTGCAGCTCTGCAGAGCGAGCTCAGGCAACTAGAGCTCTGCTGCACGCTCCTACTGACCAAATAAAATAGCAACAAGTTTCTTATTGTGCAAAGAAACCGCCCCACGTGGTCACTGAAGTGATAATAAAAATAAACAATCAAAGAGCAGTGAGTTTTAACGATATTTCTGCAGCTTCCCCACAACCGCCAGAATAGGCTACAAGCGTTTATTGAAGTTTACCACCTTCCTAAACAGACACTGACATCTCCTTTCCAGAGATGAGAAAATCCAAGCCAGCCAGCGACTGCACTTCTCCTACACCAACCATCCCGTACAGAATTCCCTGGTCCCATGCTGGGGCAGCAGCAGACACTTCTGCAGTGGAGCCGGTGCAATCCCTCAGGTCATGGCCGGTACCAGAGCAAACTGAGGGCACTGTGACCAAATTATCCTGTTTCTTTAAAGGCCCCAAATCCCACAGAAGGAGACCAGAGCAGGTCACCACCTGCAGGCAGACGACAGGTGACTCGGAGTCAATCCCACGCTTTCCACCCCTATTTCTCTCACTAATCCCTGTAACATCACTCCAGGAAAAGATCTTGCTGCCCAGGCAAGTAGTTCGATACCAGTCTTTCCTCTCCACATCACAGTTCTGTTCAGTGCTTCCACATCCCAGACCCTTTAGAACTGGAAGGAAAAATCCATAAATGTGATCCCTTCTCTCAGGCCGTCAATGACAGGATGTGAGGGAATGGCAGGAAGATGTGCCAGGGGAGGGTTAGGCAGGACAGCAGGAAAAGGTTCTTCCCCCAGAGGGTGATGGAGCACTGGAACAGCTCCCTAGGGAAGCAGCCGTGGCGCCAAACCTGACAATATTCCAGACGCATTTGGTCAACACCCTCAGACACACGGTGTGAATTTTGGGGTTGTCCTGTGCAGGAACAGGAGTTGGACTCAATGATCCTTGATGGGTCCCTTCCAACTCAGGTCATTCCACGATTCTAAAGGTCGACAGAGAGAGGTGAGTGGTTTCTGTCCCCTTAGAGAACCCACAAAGTCCTAGAGGGGTCAAAAAAAAATACACAAACACACGGGAGAAGTCTTGGCCTTTGGAAACGATGTTGTAGGGTGTTCCAGGAACTCGTACTGCAGTATAAACTTCACTTTGAAATAAACAACACTTCACGATTTTTAATTGCATCCTAACTAATCAGGTTTTATGCAGTGAGCAATGCCGAAATAATAGGTCTGGAACCTCTGTGCAGAATGCAAATGGGCTGTGATTGGGGGGAGCACCTGAGTGTGCCAGGCCATGTGCCAGGCCGCCCGCCGCCGCGGGAGCTGGTGGACTCGATCCAGCACAACAGAGACTTCCTAATTATCCAGTGGCCTTTGTTCCACTGGAATTACTTTCAAAACAAGCAATGTCTGAAAAGCGTTCCCCACACACCACAAATGTTGGCATTCACTCATCAGAGGCAAATAACAGCCCGGGGAAGCAATGGCTTTCAGCGGCTCTGAAAAGTCACATTTTAAAGTTATTTCCATAATAATGAGACTAGCAAACAGTTTTGTCAGAAAGATTTATTTGTATTCCTCACATTTATGTTTTCATGTCATTTCTGAACTTCTCATGAACAACAGGGTTTACAGCTAATAAAAGTAATAATCCTGAGGGCAGTAACTTTCTTACGGCTCCGGCTGCCCATGCGCAGCCTGCCTGCATCCCTGCCACGATGCCCGAGGACGCTCAGCACAGCCTGACCATGTCTGGAGCTCACCTGTCTCGGCCTGCAATGCACAGAACCCACAAGATGAGGCCACCAAGTGAGATCTCAGGGCCTGAAAGGCACAGATCCTATCAATGGTGAGAGATGGGAGAGAACAAGTGGGAAAGGAACTGCCCTCAAAGAACTGAGATGACCTCTCACACCTGCACCTCAGAATCACAAAATCATTAAGGTTGGAAAAGACCTCTCAGATCATCCAGTCCAACCCTCAGCTCAACCCCACTGTGCTGACTGAACCATGTCCCAAAGTGCCATAGCCATGCGGTTTTTGAACCCCTCCAGGGACAGAGACTCCTCCATTGCCCTGAGCAACCTCCTCCAGTGCTTCCCCACTCTTTCAGTAAAAAATTGTCCCAAAGGCCCCTTAGAGCTGAGACAAAAAGTTCACCACAGTCTCAAAGCCCTCTCTTTTTCTACCGGGGCTCAGATTTCTCAACCCCAGCTTTAGTAACAAAATTCAACAGCAAAATCTGTCTTGCTTTCTGCCCATCTTAGTCTCCCCACTCCTTGTGCAACCTCCAACCCTTTACAACCCCTGCACAAAGCCCTGGAGCTGCAGCAGAGCAGTCGCTTGCCAGGGGCGAGTGCAGCTGCCCGAGCCCTGCGCCGGGAGCAGAAAGGCCTCGGCGCAGCCACGCACGGCCCTGCAGGTGCCGGGAGCACCTGGGGCGCAGGGCCCTGCCTGGGCCACGGAGCCCACGTAAGCCCCTCTGCACCAAGTGGATGCACTGGGATAAGATCCAGATCCTGCATGTGCTCTGTGCACGGGCACAGGTTTTACTTCCAAATTTCAAAGCCAAGATTCTCAAAGCATCCAGGAGAGCCCAGGTCCCATGAGGGCTGCTGAGGAGCCAGCAGCACCTGAGACCTCTCCCCTCTGTGGGCTGGCTGGGAATTTTTCCCAGCAGAAGTTCATCTCTTGGGGATTACGATTCCATTTGTTCTAATTCTTGTTGACATTTCATTTCACATGCTATTAAATGAACCCCTTTAGAAGAATGAACCAGAAATTTGCTTTAGAAGAGAGAAAAATAACATCTGCTTTTGGCCAAAGTGAGCTCATGGTTTATCTCTCAGACATAGTTAGCACAGACGGCGCAGGGCACCCAGCCAAGCTCAAACAGTACCTGAGGCTGGACTTGGTGGTTCTGGCAGCAAACTCCCTACTGTAACACCACAGCTTCTATTGCTCTCTGCAGCTCCCTGAAAGGAGGTTGTGGTGAGGTGGGTGCTGGGCTATTCTCCCAGGGATAGGACAAGAGGAAATGGCCTGAAGTTGCACCAGGAGAGGTTTGGATTGGATATTGGGAACAACTCCTTTACTGACAGAGTGGTGAAGCCCTGGCAGAGGCTGCCCAGGGCAGTGGTGGGCTCTCCATCCCTGGAGGGATTCAGAAAGCGTGTAGATTGTGGCACTTCGCGACATGGTTTAGTCAGGACAGTGGGGTTGGGCCGAGGGTTGGACTGGATGAGCTTAGAGGTCCTTTCCAATCCTAAAGATTCTATAATTCTACTACTATTGCCATTTTTAGACCAGTTGCACTATTATGACTAAACTAACCTTTCCCTTTATTTGAAAGTACAGTTGAAATGCTCTCTGTAAAGATCCAGTTGTGCATCTGCAATAAGATGACACCGGATCATGGAAGGACAAGTGGAAGGGAACTTAAAGGAAGCATTATTTATTTGACCAATTCAGCAGTGACAGATTATATCACTCACGTCTGCACTGGGGCTGTCGCGTAAGCAGATATCCTGACACATTTTATACCTTGATTTGAGCAACATAAAATTACTGCAGCAGAAGGAATGAGTTGCTAAAGGCAGCCGTGAACCTCTCTTACTGGCAGAAGGGAGCAAGGAGGGAGAGGGATGTCCTGGCTCCGGCAGAAGGACACGGGGTCGGTGGCTCTGAGAGCACCACAGGGGATGGTCAATGGGAGCCCAGCTCCCAGCTCCAGGGGGATCATGTCACATAGGAAAAGAAAAGGGAAAACACCACTGTAAGAGCAGCTATAAACCCACAGCTTCCTCCTGCTTTCCGTGGGCCTGAACTCCCAGCGTGATGCATTTATTTTCTGTGGTGATTAAAGCTCAGCAAAGTCATTAATACCGAGACGCTCCTCACTGTTTAGAAACAGACTTTCTTACTTATTTAAAGCAAATCATCCACTTTTTTCCTTCTAAATCTGCTTTTTTCCTTTTATATCTGCTTTTTAGGGGAAATGTAATTTGAAAGATGCTGAGGAGGGGTCAAGTTTTATATGGCCAATCAACTATCTTACGATACTGTAAAAGCACAATTATGGGGATAAATGAAGGCTGCGAGTTACAGAAACTGTGGAATTTCACCCTGGCAATGCATCAGAGCAGCCTGCAGGGAGCTGCCCCACAGCACTGCGGGCAAGGGATGAACTGAGGGGTGTTCTCTCCACCCAGAACCCAGGCAAAGCAAAGCACAGACAGACAGACAGGATGGCAGGACCACGACCCTGCCAGCCCAGTGCCTGCCAAGAAATGCTAAAAACTACCACAGGGAAAGAGTCTTTTGGAACAAGGAAGAATTTTGAAGATGATATGAACTTCTACCTTCTCAATTTTTAAACTAGGATTATGTCATATAATATCTTTAAAGATATTCCCCAGGGCCAGTCACTTTTACAGTGAAAAATATCTAATCACCCATTTCTTCCCATATAATATACCACTGCCTTCTAAATTTGTCGATCTAATTAGCTCTTTCCCCTAACACTCAGTATGATTAAATCTGTATTAAACCTTTTCTGTGCAGCACAAGAGTAGACACACCTGAGCATCTTCTAAATTTAGCAGAGGACAATATTTAATGGGTTATTTTTAATGGATGCTGGAATTGCTGCATAAATGAATCCTGATTTGAATTTCCTCAGACTCCTTATTTTTTCCTCAGCTCCCTTAAACTGTGTATCAAGCAGATTAGGAAGAATGATGGAGAAGCCTACCTGTGTCCCATCCATCAAGTGTCTTTCAGAACTAAATTAACAATGAGCACTTTATGCAAAAGGAGGTGGAAGAAACTGGGTTTCTTTATACTTCAGCTTCATCATTTTGTAAGAGGTGTCAGACTCGACACATTTGGACTCATCTCGCAGCTTCCATGCGGTTCAAAGAGGGCTGGAAACAATTCCTGAGGATTTTCACGACATGCATTTAATCCGAATTTTAGGAAGATTTGCATGTATTTGGTGTAATTAAAAGGCCCATTTGTGCCTGGTGGAGCAGTGACCTGATCTCCTTTCCACAGACCTGCTCTTGATATGAATCATCAGCACATCACAAGTCATTAAAAGATTTGCCACATGCCACTGCTCTGCAGATGGCAAGTGCAAAGGCAAAGCCGCTTGCCCGGGCAGTCCATGCCCTGCTCCCCACCCATGGCTCCAGGGAAACCTGATCTCCTTCTTCCTCCACTCAAATCATGGGGATTCCTTGGGGCTTAGCTGTGCAGACTCAGGGGAGATGGGAGACGCCAAGCATGGCACTGGGAAACACAGCTTTAGCATCTCTTGGAACAGCAGAGCAAGACCTTCCCATGTGCAGTACCAGCTCCACCACCCAACAGGGAAAATCTCCAGAGCCCAGGAGATGCTGAAATCTCCCCCAAAGCAACAGGAAGCAGAGACTCAGGGCTATCAGAGTGGAGCAGAAGCAGAGGGCAGGAGGAGCGTGCAGAGGTCCCCACCAACACCTCCCCGTGGAGCCAGAGCTGAGCTGTCTCAGCCCCTGAACAGGAGCAGCTCAGGGCTGTTTCTGAGCTCGGGACAGGTTTTCAACTGCAACTAAGGAGGCAAAGCAGGAAGGATGGAGGACCTGACAAAATTAGCTCCAAGAAAAAAAAGGGGTAGAAATCTGTGCTGGGATCTCTTCCAACTCGTTTCACTGTCATTCCTCAGGCAGGCAGATGGGATCCGCGACAGTGCTGCTGGGGGCTCTCGGCTGCCTTCGGAACACCCCACAAAAGTCTCTGCGTGCCTCTAATTGGAATTCTTGCTGTTGTCAGTGCAGGAATTTATCTGAATCATGTTGTGAGGGCTGAAAGGGCTCTCGGTCCATTTAGCCACCCAGCCACCTCTTTCATTAGTGTCCACTGACAGAAAGAGAACCAATTCCACCTTCATAATTGCAGGAGACAACAAGGCTGTTCCTTACGGAGGATTTGAATTACTCCGTTGCTGTGTCTGAAGCCTCCCATTCAGGGAAGCAGGAGGGTTGGGAATACTTTAGAGGAATCAATTGTGCCTTGTTGCTTATATTCAATAAAACTAGATGGGAGAATCTTTTTTTTGTTCCCTTTAGGCAATACAAGCTCGAAGCCTTGTAAAAACCTCCGTGCCCCCTTCAGGGCTGTCATTTGGATAGAACACAGGCACGAGCAAGAGAAAGGAGAAACTAATATTCTGGGTGTGTTTAGGCCACTTCTCCCTGAAAGAGCAGTTTATGCTCACACATCATGGAGTGAATTCAAAGGGCTGTGGCTAGGGAGGTCAGGAACATCACCCTCTCCCCGTGCTGGTGAAGAAACCGAGGCAGAGAATGGAGAGAGGTCGGGGAAAAGGAATCTCTCCTGCCCGTGTTGGAATGTGAAAAGAAAAGGAGATGCGATGCAGTGTGTTACTGTGCCAGGCTGGGCTGGGCTTCCAGCAGAGCCCAGAAGTAAAAGATGCCATGAACCCATCCCTGAATAAAGACAGAACCATTCCCGGAGTGGATTCACTCTGCAAGCAGAGTTTGACCTCCAGCACGAATGAAGTTCTTATGACTAATTAAAATGCACTTTTTCTTCCTCTTTTCTCTCTGCTAGTCAATAAGATAAACAATAGGCGAGCTGAATACAAAAGAACTTGCTTTGTGCATTGTGGATTCTCAAAGACACTTTACAGCATTAGATAGCAAACACAAAAGCTGAGCTGGTGATGTGTTTATTTCTACACAAACATGTGTTCCCCTGGTGTCGATTTTGGCATGGAAGAAAAGAAACATGTTTTCTCCTAAACACTTCAAAAATGGCCAGAGGATTTCAAACGGATCCTCATTAAATGATTTGTAATCCTGTCTCTGGAAGGCATGGAGAGAAACGGGTATGCCTCAAAAACTACAATGCATTAATGGTTTTTACATAATCCACTTCTATTCAGCCAAACCTCCAATTCACATTTAATTTAAAGATAGATATGAGTTCAGGTTGGTTTAAAATTCTACATTGACTAGAAACCCTGATTTGAGGCCACAGCTATGAACACTCTGTCATCCCTAGGAGCTGCGACGGACATTAAGAACTCCACCAAATCTCTGAACAACTTCCTGGCTCAAAGCTTATTAAATTTCCTAAAAGTTTCCCCTAAGAAAAGGTTATTTTTCTCTTGATTTCCATCTCTGATCAAAACTTGAACACCTAAGCCAGACCATCCTGTTACACTAAAACCAGATAATACTTGCAGGTCTGTTTCTTCATTAGCCCTGAAATCTTTTTTGGGGAAGTAGAGTTATTCTTTTTGAGTAAAACACATATTTATGAGCTACAATTGCTCTGCTCGTGAGAACAAGGCACCCGTTCAGCACTCTGTGCTGTATCAACAAAGCACTTAAGCACATTTCAGCCAGGCAGGTGTTCAAATCCTTGAGCAGAGCCCATCTCCAAGCAGGCTGCTGCACGGGCTGGGTTAAGTACCAGCTTTGCTGTGCTCTGTTCCACAGCTTAGTCCTCCTCTGCAAAGATGCCTGAGGCAGCACCACCGCTGCTCTCGAGAGCCAGGCAGAGAAAGCTGCAGAAAGTAATACCCTGCACTCCCCAAGGAAATTAAAGTGTTCACGTTGGAGCTGCTTTCTGCAAAGGAGAACCAAAGATGCTTGCATTAGCAGTGAGGTACGAGACATTGTGAAACAGTGCTCTGCTTTGGCAGCTGGTGCCCAAGCTGGAGCTCTGGCTTCTCTCAGGACAACTGCGCAGTCTGCTCCTACGTTTGCTTTGCAAAGAAAAGAAAAGCATTAAAAAAATTAACCAGAAAGACATTTTCTCCTTTACTTAAGTGTCACCTGAAGGTTTAAATTTAGTAATTAAGAACCTCTCTATGCTTCTGCATGAATTTTTAAATATAGTCATTAAAAATAAAATAAATCCTTAGTGTGATCCACCTCAGATAACGTCCCCCACGATTTAAATATAACCAGTACAACCTTCTAGTACTCGGTGTGCATCGCGGCAGTTACGGCGAGGCAGGTACCCCACAGAACCCCACCAGTGAAAGGGATGTGATTCGACCCTCACTGAACCCCAAACCCTAGTCCAAACCCCTCCCTCACCCCAGCTGGGCTCAGCCCTCAGCCCCCATCAAACAATCTGGGGTTCCCAGGTCGCGGCTGCGTGTTCGCAGCCGTGTTGCGGGGATCCACTCGTCTTTCGGCACTCAGTGATTCCCTGCTGCAAGCCCAGCAACGTTTTCAAGAGCCATTTATGTCTGGAGCTCAAAGAAGCAGAGCTCTGCATCATAGCTTGGCTCCTGGCTAACTGAATTACCAGAGAATCCTAAATCTTCCGTTATTCTGGTCCAATAAATATTAAAAGTCAGGGAAAAATCTCATTAAAAGTCCCAAGAGTACAAATGCAAAGCAGAGCCATCTTTGTGTTTGTGCTGAAACCAAACAACGCGTTAACAGCGCTTTGTAAACTCTCCTGCACGTTGGTCCACGCAGCTCTGCAGCTGAACCCTGCATGGGAGGACCACAAATGCTCTTCTGTTCCAGATAAAGCTCCTGAGAGATTCTCAGCAGCAGCCAAAAAAAATAGAAGCCAATAAGAACTTCAGAGTAGAAAGAAATGACCATGTGAGAATGATAAATGCACTGGAAAATAAGGAGAGCGAGGCTATATATCAGTGTAGGTACATAAATCATGTACAAGCATGATGAATTTGTTATGCCAGCTCTGCCTGTTGAACAGTTAAAGCAATGCTAAAGTATGATTGAGGCCCATGTGAGAAACTCCAGGCAAGACTCCCAGGCCTTCATCCCTGTCTGGAGTAAGTTATGATGGTTATGCTCACCTAAGTTTACAGTAAATTAGGATTTGGCCAGTTTAACTACAGAGAGCATCATTTTTGTGTGTACATCAGGTTGATCTCTGTCAGGGAGCCAGGCACACCTTTATTTTCTGGATGAGAGGAAATGGCCTCAACCTGCCCCAGGGGAAGTTTAGATGGGATATGGGGAACAATTTCTTCACAGAAACAGCGGTGAAGCCCTGGCAGAGGCTGCCCAGGGCAGTGGGGGCATTTCTATCCCTGGAGGGGTTCAAAAAACCATATGGCCATGGCACTTCGGGACGTGGCTTAGCAGGTACGGTGGGCTTGGGCTGAGGTCTGGACTGGATGAGCTTAAGAGGTCTTTATCAACCTTAACAATTCCATGATTCCGTGATCTCCCAGCGTGGCCCTGAACCCCACCCTGGGGCAGCTGCCCAGGCGGGCGAGGAGCCTGGCAGGGGATGAGGGATCCCGAGCCCTCACGATCCTGCCGGGGGGGGGAGAAGCAGCTCCCCTTGGCGTGCGGATCCCGCAGCCCCTCCACGAGGGGCTCCAAGCGAGGGGTGGGGTCGGACAAGGCGCGGGGAGCCCCGCGTGCCCCGCGCCGCCGCCCGCCGTCCCCAGCCCGCTTTGCTGTGTCACTGCTCGGCTATTTATAGCCTCGCGGTTGTATCCAGGGAACAGGAGGATGTTGACTAGCATTCTTCTATGAATAAAACATGGATATTTTCCTGGCTGGAGCAGCTAAGAGCTGCTTTACATTTCCCGTTTTTCTCTCTGATTGGACTCGGCAGTCGGTTCCTTCAGACACAAAAAAGGGAATTTGAGCCTTGCCCTGTGAGAATACATTAAAACACCAGGTCAATTTGATCTTTACTGCGATGAAATGCCACTATTCTATCAATATTACGGACAAAAAAAGAGGTAAAACTGCAGGAAATTGACTTTTTCTGCAGATAGCACCCTTTTCTCTATTTTTTCTTTCCCCTGAAGACACCCCTGCTTGTGAGCCAGGCACAAGCATTTCATTCTAGTTACAACTGGAATTTAAACAGACAGTCTGTCCATATTTTGTTCCAAACACTAAATCACACAACAAGAAAGGTTGGGCACTTCCCTGTCCTGATGCCTAAGCAGAAGTGGCCTTTTATGGGCAAATGCTGCCCACTCTGTCCTGAATATGTATTATTTGGTTCAAATCAGTCCTCCAGCACCACCAAGAATCCTCAACAGCCATGGAAATCCAATGCAATATCACAGACAGACAGACCAGCCAGTAATGCCCTACCTCTTTATGACCACATCCAGGGAAAGGGCAAGTCTCGTTCTTCCTGATGTGCCCTTCTAGCTTTGTAGGGGGTATGGAAGAGTCTTAAAGCAAATGCAACAGAATTTATCCCCACCTACAACCTTTCAGCCATCAGCTCCAGCAGATGCCCTGGTGTTTAGCTTTAATCCACCCAGCTCAGGAATCCAAAGTGAGGAGGGCACTGCAGAGTTCCACCAGCATAAAGCCAATAGTTTATCAAGGACCTTCTAGACCAGATCAGTGGACAGACAGACAGACTGGGAGACCAAACACCATCTCCTTCCAGTGATCTATAACAATACGCATCCCATTACCTGTAAATTATGGTGTTTGCCCCAATCTCTCTCTCCCTGATGAAAAATCTCTCTCTCCTCCATGGCAGGGGAGTGGAACTGGATGGGCTTTGAGGTCCCTTCCAACCCAAATCATTCTACAGTTCTATAATCTCAGAAAGCGTTCTTTTCAGGTTCAAAAAGGCTTAGGTTCAATGTGCCCTTTTCATGGCTCACTAAACTGTTTGGTTTGAGTTGGATTCACATGAAAAATACCAAAAAATCACAAAAAGTCCATTTTGCTGCATTTCAAACCATCCCACATCAGAAACCTTGCAAGAAGACAGCCTGACCTAATGAGATTACCCAGGCTGCTATTTTCAGGGCCAACCGCACTGAGTAAGAACAGAAAGAAAAGCACATTACTGACTGATAAATAAAATAAAACTCATTTTGTGATTTATTCTGTAAATCAAAATGCTAACAGAACCTCTAAAGCTGTATTAAAACCACGAAAGAAACGAAACACGAAATCAATGTTAAAGGCCATCTCTGCATCCTTTTATCTAACCAAAACTGTAAACACGCTGCTACATTCCCAAAGCACAAAATCCATTTACACTTTGCATACTCGAGAAGAAGCCCTAATGCAGTTTGAAAACCACAGCCTGAACTGCTTGCTTCTCCCGTTTAATACAATGGGACTTAATAAGATTTGCAAGAGGCATAAAAGGTGAATTGAACCCTGGAGTTGAACACAATTCCAGGTTCCCAGCAGAGAGGCAAAGCCAGCGATGGGGAAAACGCAGCAGCAGGAGGGATCAAGGCAGGATAACGGATGACCAGAAAATACCAGGGAAAGTCACGAAACACAGACTCGGTGCTCAACTTCTCACAGTGCTTCTCTGAACACTTAGCAGATGATTTGTAACAACGACAGAGGCAGTTTTGAAACCCAGTTCCCAGAATGATTTTATTTCTAGTGGATAATTGCATTTCAGAGCTGCTCAGGTCTCCTTAGCTTTGAGTAACACAGCTGAGAGACAAACTCTGAAGGAAAAGGCTGCTTTGGCTCTGCAAGCCAGCGCTGCTCTGGTCAGCAAGGACAAACACAGCCTCACTGAAGATGCTGATGCATCCTCAGGGAGGCTTCATGGAATCCTAGAATGTCCTGAGTTGGAAGGGTCCCACAAGGATCATCGAGTCCAACTCCTGTCCCTGCACAGGACAATCCCAGCATTCACACTGTGTGTCTGAGGGCCTTGGCCAAATGCTTCTGGAATATTGTCAGGCTTGGTGCCATCCTACCCTGGCCATCACCTGATGGCAGGAGAGTAATTCTTCCTGAGAAGTGCAAATTTAAGTTTCTGAGTATGACAACAAAATAGAGAAAACAGTGAAACCACGCCCACATGGTTTTAGATATATTTATAGATTAAGACCAGGTTGGATGGGGCTTTGAGCACCCTGATTTGGTGGGAGGTGTCCCTGCCCATGGTAGGCAGATGGAATTGGATGGGCTTTAAGCTTCCTTCCAATCCAAACCATTCCATGATTTTATGATTTCTTATGAGGGTATTGGGTCTCAAGATATCCGAAATTTGTAGTTATTTGAGGTCATCCATACAACCAGCCATTCCCCCATCCATGGACATGCTCCTGACAACCACCCAGCAGCTTCTGATCTCTTCACTGACGTCTCCAATGTCTTGCAAAGGCTGCACCAGTACTGAATGACCAGTTTGTAATCTCAGAGCCCTCCTTAACCTCTCTGCCCTGTTCTCAGCTCTCACACTCCCACCACCTCCCAATTTTGGAGAAGCATAAAAGCAGGCAATACTTTTTCCTCTGCTTAAAATTAGAGAGGCAGATATTGAACTTGGTTTAAACTGCTATCTACAGAGCAGAAAGCTGAGAGCTTATCCACAAGTGGTCTAAAGCATGGCACAAACTCAAATGACTCAACACAACAGATGCTCTTTATACCTGTCTGAATTTCTGTGCTTTGATCCAAAAGCTTTCATGGTAATGCTGGAGCCAAAGATTACTGAGAAAAACAGAAAGACTCCTGTTGATCTGGAGCAAGCCCTGGACCAGGCTGTCAGCTGGTGGAAGTCCAGTTTTGGAGCCAATAATGCAAAATGCGCGTGAACAAAATTAAAAGTCACGCACTCACTGCAATGACTTCTGTTAACTTTCCCATATTAGGAGAGGCTGAGAGAGCTGGGGTTGTTCAGCCTGGAGAAGCCTCCAGCAAGACCTTAGAGCAGCCTCCCAGGACTGAAAGAGGCTGCAGGAAAGCTGGGGAGGGGCTCTTGATCAGGGAGTGCAGGGATGGGATGAGGGGGAAGGGTTTTCAGCTGAAAGAGGGAAGATTGAGATGAGATCTTAGAAAAAAAAATGTTTTCCTGTGAGGGTGGGGAGGCCCTGGCCCAGGTTGCCCAGAGCAGTGGTGGCTGCCCCATCCCTGGAGGTGTTCAAGGCCTGGTTGGATATGGCTTGGAGCCCCCTGATCCAGTGGGAGGTGTCCCTGCCCATGGGTGGGGGACTGGAACTGGATGGGCTTTGAGGTCCCTTCCGACACCCAAACCATTCCATCATTCTACGAATTCTCCGCCCTGTTTGGGTATCGAGCATCACACCAGGGGATCTCTGCACATGGCCTGCTGCTGTGGCCTCTCTCTGGATGTCAGGTATTGCCAAGACAATCCGTGAGGAAGGAGCCGTTCATGGGCTGAGTGCAGGTGGCCAGAGGAGAGGGGCAGGGGGTCGAGTAGCTTGGGAGCAGATTTCCACGGACAAATCGACTGATCGCTTTGCAGGGAGGGTATGAAATTATCAGGGATAACGTTTGTCCCTTTTCCCTTGCACACTGTGCCGAATTCACCGGTTCTGATCCAAATCCCTGAACTGTGCAAATATATCCCCCCAAAAATGGGTTCAGTGCTCCAAGCTGCCTTGCAAAGGAGAGAAACCTGATGGGGCTTCTGCACCTTCGATCTCTCACCCTGCTCCTCTCCCATCTCCATCCCGTATCCAGCAGGTGTTTCCATGGCAACACCATGCAAAGAGATCTTTCCCTCTGCCACAGGAGAAATGTTGAATGGCTGGAAAGAACTGGCCTGGGAAAACCTGGAAATTCAACTAAAAATAGGGAAGGCAATAGTGGCAGGTGATGGCGGGAAGATGCCTGGGGAGCGCAGCCCCTTTGGGAGGCCTCAGCACTGGCTGGGTGTGATTTGCTGTTTCTCTTTCACTTGGGTGAGGAGAAAGAAGGATTTATGTTTTCTTGTAAGGTGTGATGCATCTCTGGCAGCGTTGTCCCTTCATTCAAGCCTATCAATTAGCAGTAATTCTCCTAATTCAATTATATCACATAGAAATGATTCTGAGGGACCGTGAGAGCAGGGAATGAGCCCCAGAGCCCGGATCCTCCCAGCAATAAGCAGACACTGTTACAGTAAATGGGTGTAATTTGTGCTCTGATGTCCTGCGCAGCTTTACAACAAGTGACAAATCAATCATTATCCAAACATCCTTTGATAATCAGTGTGGTTACATTAATTATGATGGATGCTTTTAGCAGTTGCAGTGTGTGGACGCAATGCTTAATTGCTCAGGAATCATATTACCCTACTTTTATTCATGTCCTGAAGTACAAAAGTCTCTCCAAATCTGCCATACTCCAATAGCTGAACGCAAAGTTTACAACCTGCCCTTCCAAGTGTTTAATTGTAGCAAGTGCAGAGTCCATTAGCATTATTGTTATTAAATATTAAGTAATATTCCTTGAAAAAAGAACCATTACCGCTTTCCCAATTACAAACGTCGAGGAGGACGCTATCAGTCTCCTGACCCAGGGGATTAATTGGAGCAGCAGTTGCACAGCAACACAGCACAGCGGATCAGCACCTCGCCTAATGAATAACACTGCATCCAATTGGAATTGCAAGGAAATTTAGCTTGGCAGAACGCAATTACAGAAATCTAAATATGATTGGATTGCAATATTTCTGTATTCTTAAAAAGCAAGCGCGTCTGTAATGAATGGTAAAGAGCAATAGATGAGGAACGTGCAGTTCCCATTGGTCTTGAAGATGCAAGAGGGGAGGGAGCTGAAAGGTTTCAAATTAACGAGACAAAAATCAACAAACAGATCAATGGATGCATCTTCATGTAATTACCCTCAGGGATTCAATGCCACAGCTCATCATCGTGACTAAGAGCTCAGCTTCCTCTTCAGAAAGATCGGACCTTCCTATAAAAACAGGCACTGATGGTCAAAGTAACACAACGAGAGTTTAAAAAAGGTTGTAATTCTTTACAATTACTGGAGAGGCATCCTTGGCACAAGGTTTTGCCCTCTCTGCCTGCTCAAGGTCTCTGTTTCCCGACACAATTCGCATTTGCTGTTGGGAGTGATGGGATGCTGACCTGGACAGATTCCTGGAGCAACTGCTCACAGGATGTACTGCAGGTTTTTATATTCCCTCTCATCCCAAGGAGCACAAAGGCTCAGACTCTTGGTTTTACATCTTATCATCATGGAGCTCTAAGAGAGTGAGCATGACAGCAGCCCTGGAGCATCCTGATGCCAGAAGGGAACTGCAGTAATGCTGAGCAGAAGAGCAAGGTCTAAAGCATAAAAATAAGTGGAAATTCTGCTTAAAGGACTGTTCAGAGAGGATTTTCCCCAAGATTTTTACTTTTTAAGATACAGAATTTTCATAAAAATAACAAAAGTCGCAGTAAGTTCTGAGTCTAACCACCCTCTTGCCAGTGTTTTATACTCTGAGACATCCATGTTAAAAGTTAAGGGATCTGTCTGATCTGACACACGTGGAGAAAGACTTTACACCAATATTTGTGTTTTCGGGAGAAAACGATCACTTCAGAATCAAGGAGGTGAGCAGCCACAAGCCTGAGTAGACTCCTGAAGCACCTCTGAGATCCCCTCTGCTCTCTTTTACCACCTTATTCTTTAGGCTTAGACCAAAGCCTTTTCTTCTGTATGTGAGTTCTGAGGATCCCATGTCCTCAGTTCCTCAGTGATCCAGCAGTCCCAGTGTTCCATCCCCACCTTCCCCTTTGCTACTCTCAGGGATGCACATCAGCACAGTTCCAACAGTGCTATCACTTCTTAGCAAAGAGGGGCTTAACCCTGTGTTTTCATCCCTTTCCCATAAACATCTCAGTATTAAAAGATCTAGATCTGAATATAAACCTTCTTTCGTATTTGGAGTCTGAATTAGAAATGGTTTGCAAAGAGCTTTTTTTCTTCCTTTTTAGCCTTTATATCAGTCATTTTCTCTGATATATGATAAGCTCAGATGAGTTTAAACTGATTCATCCTATGTACTTTGCCGAGGCTCCATCATAATGTCACACACTTTTAAAATGAATAATTCATCCTGCCCACCTCTTCTGAAATGCCAAAAGGATACTGTGCCTTTCCAGAGAGAAGCAAATACCTTCGCTAAAAAGTACACAAGGAAACAATATTGTTGAAGAAAAAATACCAACCCAACCTGTGCCGACTGCAAACCTCTGCCCCGTGGCCTCTCATGGGAGAACATGTTCAGGCCCCAAAGGCTCTTTGCCCTGGGTCGGACCAGGGATTCAGTTGTTCCTTGTGTGAGGCACCGATGCCTCGTAAAGGGAGGCAAAAAGTATCTGAGCATCACTGACAGATGCAGATAAGACTCTTCCAACAAATGCCTGTCAAGGAACTGTGTAAGAAATGACATTGATTTTATCCCTATGGTGGTGCTATTTCAGGAGAGCCTTTGTCAGTTCTATATTTGGCTGCTGTATTTTATGTACCTTGCTAATAGGCAGGTAGAGTTTTGTCAATTTTGAACCCAGCAGGGATCAGGTTAAGACTCCGGAATGAATGCCACTTTGTGCGAAACCAGTGTTTGCCGACCGGAATAAAACACAGGTGTAATGAAAGGAACCCAGGGAGCCCCAACCAGGCAGAGGAGTTTCCTACAGCTGTAGAGCAGGATGGCTTCCTGCAGGACACGGACACCACGGGCTGAGAGGGGTGAAACCTGCCTCCCCGGGGCAGTGGGTGTTGTGGGTCTGTGGGATGCTCACAGCTCCCAGGAACACATGGTAGAGCTCTCAGGAATTCCACTGCAAAGGCACCAGGATGGGGAAACAGCCAGGGATGGAGGAAGGTGAAGGTAGCAGAAACCCCAAACCAGGTCCTTTGGGGGTGTTAAAACGGACAGGGGGTCCCAAACCCACACTCCCTTGGATTCCAAGTTCTGACTTGGTCCAGAGCAGAAAGCAGCATCGACTCCCTTCCCCTGGCTGGCGTTGCCACAGGAGCCGGACCTGCTTTGGTCACAGCCCCTTCTCTGCCCAGCAGGAACTGTCTGAAGGTGTCAAACAGGTCATCTTGCTGTGGGCCAGCACTGTCCTGGCTGGACACCTGAGCAAGCACAGCCATTTTCCCAAATGTCTTGGTCTCCAGCAGCTCCCCAAGTGCCTCTTACAAGCAGATCTCTGGCACAACGGAGATCAGTGCCACCAAATCCATTGCCACACAGCCCAGGATCTGGGGGGCTAAATCTTCATTTGTATTTCATAAATGTTTTATGCGAGAGTATTCTTACCAACTCACAGTCAAGGCATGAGACAACCTGGAGATACTAAAAGCACCTGATCACTCCTGCTGAGCATCTGCAGCTCTACTGGGAGCACTGGATGCGTTCCCTCCTGGCGCTCCCTTCAGACACCACCAGGAAGAGTGAAGTGAGGACAGACTTGTACCACACAGCCTTGCTTTGGGGAGACAGGCTTTCAGAAAGCCAAACGCAGCTCTCCAAACACCTTTGGAGTCTGGAACAAATCAAAATTAAAGCAAACTGAAAAAAATCCCTGTAAAACTCCACAGTCATTTTCCATCAAGAGCCCCACACTGCTCATCAAACATTGAAGAGCAGTCTGCGAATATCTGAAAAAATGACCTCATTGCCATTCTTCAAATCTTCCCTTTGAGGCTCAGAGCACAGCAGTGTTCACAAAAGAACCCAAGACGAGTCTGGAGCCCTGTGGCCACACGTTTGCACATCCAGCAGCACTTTTTGCCCTTTTTGCCACTCCTAACTATCTTGTTTAATACGGTTGAAATGCAAAGCGAATGTGTCAGCAGAGCCCCCACCTGCTCACCCAGGCTCTTTCTAATGTAACTTGTGCAGGGGAAGAGGACAACGAGCCAAATCTTCAAGCACCAGCTGCAAATCTTCCACTGTCTCAGCTACAAAGCCAAGGAGCTGAACCATCAAGCATCGTGATGCTACGGACACTTCCCAGAGATCTAATTGTCAGCTATTTGGGCAGGACTAAGTGAAAAGTGTTTAGACCCCAGCTAAGGACTTTGCGATGCCTTAGAAAGGATTGAAATACAGTCTTCATTGGTCTCTAATTAATCTCAGAGAGCTGATTATGAGCACTCTGAACCCTGGTGAGAAAGTAATGTGTGCGGGATCCCTCAAAAAATAGGGTAGGAAAAAACAAAACCATAAAGCAAAAGGTGTGGCCTGAAACCAGGCAGAGAGGGTGGGGAGAGTGCAGAGGCAGAAACAGAACATTATGGTTCCAGCTCCGAGCAGGGCTTGCTGGGATAACTCACTGGGATTAGGTTGTTCCTAAATCAGATTGGTGGCAGATTCCCTACCTGTACCCACTTTCAGCTCCCGCCCAGCCTGAGTCACACTGCTTGCCTGGCAAACACTGGATGCTCCTTGGGGAGCACGAGCAGAGCCCTGCTCAGAGGTCAATGCAGCTCGTGGCTCAGCCCCTGGTCAGGCCTCAGTCCGCAGGGCCAGGGCTGCTGAGGATTCTTGAGGCTCCCATGGCTTGGGAACAGACCTGGGAGCTGCTGTAAAGCCCCTGCATCTCCTGTAGGGTGACTTCTCTGAGCGTAGCGCTGGCACTGGTGTAAGCGAAGGCAGTCCTGGAATTCCCAGATGCCTTGGGAGGGAAGGGGCTGCATTTCAGCAGGGGGCAGGAGCAGCCAAACATGGTACTCGTGCCTGTCCCGTCCCGCCATGGGCCGAGAGCTAACAGAGAGCAGCAGATGGTGTGGGCTTAAGCTTTGGCTCCAGTCTGGCTCGGGAAGGAGAGATGGCAGCTAAGGTTTGGATGCCATTGAAAGGCCATTCCTGGGGGATAAGACTTATTTAATGTGACCAAATTACCCTTTCACATTTACTGAAGGAAATTGTCTGTGGTGTTTATCTCCCTACACCTCTCCAGATATACAACTCCACGGTGTTTTCATAAAGCCTACTGACCAATCAATGGGGGATGTCCTGTTCCTGTATCACCCATCACTCATGGACCAGTAGTGCTATTTATGGCTGTGTACGGGAGAAAAGGCTCCAATTCAGAAGTCTTACAAGACTCAGGGCATCTAAACATGCAGTGGGAGAAGGAAGGCAGAATGCACAGTACATAAACACAAGAGGGGCCACAGATCAGGGAACCATTACCAGCTTTTTAAAGCAAGAAGGGACCATTGTGATCGCCCTGGAGCTGGCTGATCAGCAGCCAAAGGCAAAACACCCATCTCCTTGCACACAGGTTGTAACTGAAATGGGCTCAGGACTGGTTTGCTTAGTTTTGAAAATCAGTAGTGTTTTCTATCAGGTTTGGTCAATTCTTTTTACTATCATTATCTATTAGATGACTCAGTTTATTCTATTTCTCTGCTACCAGGCTGATAGGGATGTTGTCAATTGTTGCTAAGAGATATTCTCTGCTCCAGAAGTCTCACAGCTCAATAGGAGAGGATTTAAAAGTGGAAAGAATCCACTGTGCAGATGAAAAATAGGGGCATACAGACAAACTCCTGAACTATCCTGAACTCCCTTCCTCATTCAGCAAAGCAAAACAGCATTGATTTAAACAGTGCTTACAGTAAAGATGGTGCTTAAGGTGCTTTGCTGGATGATGACCCGGACACTGAAGGTCCTGATGGATTCAACCCAGTATTTCCCTTTGGCAGTGAAGTAACTTTTGTTATATTTGGCTATAATTCTGTCACTTCATGAAGGATATCGAGCTTTGTCTGCTGCTGGCCATCTGCAAAAAAAGCCAAATAAAACTCTTCAAGGATATCTTTCCCACTCTCCATATTTTGGGTACCTCTGACCTCATATCCCCATGGAAAATGACCTTTCCTACATCTCATGGCTAAGATCTGTTAACGCTGAGTTTTACATCACATTTGTATCCCCTGTGGCATGACTTAAATCTGAACCAAGACAAGGCTCAAAGGTGTGAAAAAATTCAGTTACAACTTCTTTATAAATGATGATTCCATTTAAGAACTAGAAAGCACTATTCAAGAGAGGATAAAAGGTACCTTCCATAGGAGCGCATAAATTTAGCAAGGGACACACAGCTTTCGTGACTCATAGGAGGATTTACTGTCTATATTGGCTCTTATCATGCCAGTTTAAAGCTCATCTGCTGCAAATGGTTTCAAATTAAATTTCTGGGGTACAAACACGCAGAAAATAATCCACTGACTACAGTGCTGAAGTAGAGGCTTGGCTGTGTGGGTTCAAGGTGCTCTTCTGCTCTGGAGCCTGCGGGACCACAGCACCTCAGTAAAGGCTGTGAGTCACACAGCTGCTGCTGCAGCTGCACAGGAGTAAGTTAATAAAAGAGGGCAAACATCCTGTTTTGCTCTTGATTCGTATAATTAACTAAGATGTAGCTTAATTAACCAACCTACTCTCTCTATAGGACACTGCACAGTGTCATTATATGCTGTTCTTTACACTAAAAAGCTGTATCAGAGCACCACCACGATAACCAAGCCCACTGTCAGCAACCTAGATAGAAATGATGGGAATGGAATGGGTCAGAGAGACTTAAATCCCCTCTCAGCTCTAGAGCCGTCTGGAGCAGAGTGAATTCTTGCTGAATCACTCAGAGGCCTTCTTCCTGCTTGTAAAGGGTCCCCAGCCTGGCTGCTCTCCTGCCACCCACTGTGTTTCTCTACCAAACCACCAAGCAGGCAAATCCTCACCTGCAACTTGCTGTCCAGCCCTTCCCTGGTGATATTCCCCTCATCCAAAAGCCTGTGACTCCAGTGACTCTAGCACTCCCAGTCGCAGGGGAACAGCTCTGCTTGCAGGGACTCTGAGCATATACTCACTTCCCGACTGCCCACAAGCATCTACAAGACTCCACTCAAACACTCAGGAGCCTGGATGCAGGTGAAAGCAGCTGAAAAGATGCTGCAGTCGAGAACATCCCAGCTGCCGCTGCAGGGTGTCAAATGTTTCATATCAGATTCCCTCGCCCTTCTCCTCCTGCTGGGAATGGGGCTGGGAAAAGCAGCAGGGATGTGCCAGACCCTTCGTGCCAGTCAGGCGAGGAAAAACGATGAGAGGCAACCAGAAGTGATAGAGAAAAGGAGATGTTTATGTTTGACAACGAGATGAGTAATCGTCCTGAATTCCCTGCTTCACCCTAATCCCCTGCTGAGTCACCAGGTCCCTGTTGACACCCTGGGCTGGGTGACTCCTCTCTCAGAGGCTGCCAGGGATTTTTGCCATATGGCAACAAGGAGATTTGATTAGTTGACTGTTTCCTATTTATTTTAATTAGTAGTTTATTAGCCATATGTTAAATTGCACATTTCAACCACTCGGCAGTGTTACTGGAAGTCAGAAAGTATCTGGATGGGGTTTCTGTTGCCTCCTGAGCCACGTGGGAATTTGCTTTAAATGTAATGTCACCTGGAGCGATTGCAGGAGAGCTCTCCCTTGTCTCATCTCATCTCTTCTGGTTTTATTTAATCTTATCTGCCACCTCTGCCACCTCTGGCAGGGGAGAAGGTCTGACCTCTGGCTGCCTACCAGAGCTGATTGTCACATCAGGGATGCCAACGGACCTCAGCATTCCCAAGTGCTGGGAATTGTGCTGTAAGACACTCAGTGACCTCCAGGGAGAGCCTCCCAGATGAGTAACCTTGCAGTATTCCATTTAAAACTCACTGCGACACCCACAGAGACCCAGGAGCAGTTTCCACCCAGCCCTGGTGCCCAAGCTTTTATCGCAGATGGATTCTGGTACCGGCAGTGCCACCGCTGTTCATTTTGCCAGCACGCAGCTCTGATTCCCAGATGTTGGGATTGACTCTGCATCCTGCTTTTTCCACCAGCTCAGGGGTTGCAGTGGTCTCTAATGCAGTAGCTTCACTCTCGGATACTACATTTAATCACCACGTTCCTCTGATTCACTCTTAGGCGCTTGCTCTGTGTGGGCTCAGATCAATTTTTAGATTCTAATGACTGACACATTTTTTAAATACATTTCAGTCCCATGCTCACAATAGATCTCAGGTGCAGATTTGCAAGTGCAGATGATTACAGCCCCAACCCCTTGCTGTTTGCAATGCAAAGGCCAAGCTGTGGGTGGAAGTTGCCGATGGGAGCAGGGTGCAGCCTCCATCACCCCCGCAGCAGCTCCTGGTGCTCCAGAGCAGTGGAGCTGCCGCCTCCCACGGCACCGCACACTGCCTGCCCTGAGCTGACAGTACTGACTGACAGCCTCAAGTCTTCCAGCAGACACACAGGTACTTTCAGAGCCCAGGACTGAGCACAGAGCCCTGACTTTACTCAGTGACCCAGAGCAGGGCAGCAGCGCTGCTTTCCATGGCTCAGTAATAGAGTTTCTCGCGCTACCGTGTTCCGCTGCCCTCAAAGCGATCAGTACATCAACCTGTTCATACCCCCGCCCTCTGCCCAGCCTGGGGCCCTGTGCTCTCTGTAATATTCCCCTTAGAATAATCCAAGGGTTGGCACGAGGAAGCTGGGGTTATACAGTCCTCCTCGAACACAAACCAGGAGCAGCAGCGTCCCTGCCTTGGCCTCGTGCCAAGCTTGATACCGTTTTGTTATCCCTGCCATGACAAAACTTCGGTGCTCACTACAAGAACATCACAGAGCATTGCTGATGGAAGGAGATTTTGATTAGCAGGCCCTGGAGAAGGAGTTATTCCCCAGCAGCGAATCCTACAGCTTGTTCACATCACCCTTCCCTTGCTCACATCACCTGAGCAATCCCAAGCTGTGTGTGCTGACACACAGGTAGTGCCTCTGCTCCAGGAACCAACTCCCTGCTCAGTTTCAAACGTGTTTCAGCTCATGCCCACATCCCTGAACCCTGCCCAGCTCCAGTGTTTCCCCAGACTGCACTGACACATCTCTCTCCAGGGCACTGGAGTCACAGACCTTGAATGAGACACCAGGGTCAGTGAGCTCTGCCAGGGATGGCCCAGGAGGACACTGAACACCACGCTCCCGATGGCTGCAGTGCCAACGCCACGCTGTGCAGCACAGAGAACCACTTGATATCTCGAGCACCAGCTTCACCACACCCCACTCTGCTGGTGGTCTCTCCCTGTGAAATGAATCCCACCCAGCCCACCCATTTGCGATGCAGAGGAATCACCAACACTCATCCTGCAGCACAAGATGCTCATTTGTACACAGAAAGCTCCCTGCAAGAAGGGACGAGGAGCTTCATGTTTGCTCTGCTGGTACATGAGAGATGACAACATCACTGGTTATGTCAGTAAATAATGACAAATGTGGCAAAACATGGAGTTAATCCTTGAAACCTGCTGAAACCAAATATTCTGCCCGATCTGGCAACAAGAACAGGTAGAAACAGGCTCTGTGGCCTCAGTGCAGCCATATTAAATATTTAACATTACTTACTGAATACACAAAGGGTCTGAACTTCCAGCTGATCATTGGAACACGCAGATCCTGGGGAAAGGCAGCCAAGCCAGCAGCTCCGCTTGGGCTGAGCAACTGGAACTTATCCTTCAGCTGGAAAGTAAGACAAATGAGACAATATTAAAGTATCAGATAGTAAAAGATGTTCCCTTTATTAAAAAATAGCAGTACATCCTTTACGTTTAGCATAAAATCTGCTGTAATTACCTAGCAGTTGGGAAGCAATTTGCAACAGGCTTTATTGTTTGGCATCTGTACCAAATTCTCAGGGAAACATCCACCAGGGAATACAGTAAAATGAGATGTGCCACAGTAACTACAACATTTAAGTGCTTGCACAATGGAAATTTCAGCGAGGCTTAAATGAGCTACAGCACAATTCTACTTTTGTGAGGCTGGTTTTGTTTTGTTACTTAAAGGGCTCTGGGTTTGACTTGTTTCTTTTCCTCCCGTGTACGCACACCCACCAGGAATGCTCTAATCCACACAAACTAGAAAGGTTATATTAGGGAAAGAAAAGTAATTGTTGAAAGAAAAATCAAGTCAATGGCAGCCACAGAACAAGAATCACAGAATGCCAGGTTGGAAGGGACCTTGGGGATCATCTGGTCCAACCTTTTAGATGATCTATGGTTTAAACGAGATGGCCCAGCACCCTGCCGAGCTCCGCCTTACAAGTGTCCAGTGCAGATGAACCGACCCCTTCCCTGGGGAGCCTATTCCAGTGTTTCACTGGTGAAACATTTTCTTCTGTAATCCAACTGGAATCTCCCCAGGAGCAACTTATACCCATTGTCCCTTGTCTTTTGCATGTGACTCCTTGTGAAAAGTGAGTCTCCGTCCTCCTAACAGCCACCCTTTATGTACTGGTATGGTAGTAAGGTCTCTTCTAAGCCTTTTCTCAAGGCTGAAGAGACCCAGCTCACACAGCCTTACTTCATATGGAACAATTCCCAGTCCTCTGACCATTTAGTGGTCTGGACCCTCTCCAGTCTGGTCGCAACTTTTTTGCATAGCAGGGACCAAAACTGGATGCAGAAACCTTCTGGTAGGTACCACCACCAGCACCTCCCTATTTATCAGTGCAGGTACCTCTTTGGTCTTGATCTCTATGATTAAGAGAAAGGGTAGAATAGCATGGAAGGGAACTAAGGACTTGCAAATCCACCACGGCATCCCACAGTGACTGTTTATCCAGTGGGGAAAACTGGGGCTCACACAGGGTTTTATGAGTGCTTCAAGGAAGAGACATCTGACCCCCGCTCAGCCTGGTGTGAATCTGGCCTGACTTCACCACAGTGAGACAGCAGAGCCGTGCGGGGAATGGATCCCTTCAAGTCTGTGCCAATTTAGAGGGAGAGGGGGAAAAAAAGAGCAAGTTCTGGTTTTACATCTCCCCACGGCAGGCAGTGAACACACAAGGCCACTCAGGAGTTCTGTCTCAGGTGTTGAAACCTGTGCCAGGCAGAAAGAGACCACAGGCCCGATGATCTCCAAATGGTTCCTGACTCCCCAGGGGACTCACCTGTCACATAGCGAACAGCCATGAATTTACTGGATGCCTTCTTTCCTCACTGATTAAATAACACCCTTTCTGATTTAAATAGGAATATATCTTTTGCAAACGTATCCTGTGTTCCATTCCAGCCTGAAGCTACACAGCATGAACAAATTCATCCCTTCCGGTAACAAGGTTCTGATATCAAGAGTGCTTGGAATTAAGGAATATTAACCAATTCCCTGTATTTTTGTGCCATGCAGAATTCTGTTTCAGAACTCTGCCTCATGCTTTGCTGCCCTGCATTATCCTGCCCTGTGTGCCCTCAAGCCTCCGAGCAGGTTATTAGTCTGACAAAATGCACAGGATTAAAAGCGCACATCTTTGAGCTCCACGGGCAGAATTTTGCTCAGCGTGATTGCAGGGATACAAATGAGAGCAGAGCTCGACTCTGAATGTTTACAGTACCATGCAATTTGCTCTAACAGGCTGACTTCTGAGGCGAGGCAAGTTCCACGCCAAGGAAGTTAATGCCTGCATCCTCTTTCAGCTCCGAGCAAAGCACACTCGAATGTAGAAATCAAAGCCTTATTATTAGGGAAAATAATTCCCTCAGTTCAAGAGAAAAAGGAAAAATGCAAGTAATGCTGAAAGAAATGATGACGTGTGAGTGAAAGGAGGCGATGGAGATGTGATGCCAGGAGGGATGTGTGCTCTGTGGGTTGGTCAGAAAGCCACGAATAAGAGAGAGCAAAGAGAATCAGACAGACAGTTACAGAAATCCTAGACTTTGTTCAATTAATTATTTAAAGTCTATTTCTGATCCAGCACAGGAGGTCACTTGATCTCCAGAAGGGAGCAACAGGAGCCGCATCACTTCATATCATTCAAAACTCGAGTGAACAAAGCAGTGGGAAATACAGAACACAGAACTGCCTCCATGGCTTTGGGGAAAGGGCTGTTTGACTTCAGTGGGCTTCCCCTCTTCCCAGCACTTCTGCCTTGTTTGCAGCCCTGGGAGTTCCCAGTCTGGACCAGTTTCGCTACATGAGCATCAGTAAGTGTGGACCAAAGCTGTGGTCAGCACCTTCACGTCTGATGGTTCAGCTGTGCCATCACAAACAGCATCAAGGCCTTTCACACCCATGAAACTTTAGCATTAAATTGTATCAACCTAGTCCTGAAAAATTAATTTCAGTAAGACAACACCAAATGCCAAAAGGGAAGGCTGGATTCAATCCAACAAAGATTCTAAGTGGCCTCAGGAACTCGTTCCACAATAAGCACCCTGAAGTACATGAACAAACTTTGTCTTTATCACAGCCTTGTCTAGAGTTGGATAAAATAAATAGAATTAGGAGCTGAGAGTGATGAACTAAATCACATGAAGGTTAATGATTTAATGACTTAGCCAAGGTCTCAAGCAGCAGTAATTCGGGAACACTGGTGTTCCAACCCAATTCTACATCATAAGATCATCCTTTCTACTTCACTTCAGAGAGGACAGGCAGATTAACGGGAGACACATCCTCTCCCACACAGCCCTGAGAGCTTCTGCAGACCTGACATCTCCAGCAAGTGCCCTGTTCCCAGGCTGTGAGGGATTGCAGGCCATTTGTAGAAAAGGCAAAGTACATCTTTGTACAGCCAAGGTTCACAGACAGCCCTTGTGTTTCTCCACGTTTCTTAAAGTCATGGAGGTGTTTATCCATCCTCCTTCTGGACTCTCATTGTTCCCTGTCCTACAAATACCCTTGACAACAAGCTCCGTGGTCAGAGAGGAATCTAAAAACACACGCCTGGTCTACCTTGTTCAGCACATTCGCAGCGGCTGCGTTTGCCCATAAATAACCACAGTGCTAGAGGTGAACGCAAACAACTCGAGATACAGAGACACAGACAGAGGGAATGAGTTCTGGGCAAAGCCGAGTTTCTCTCACTCCTATTCAGCTGCAGCAATTTCACATCTCTGAGAAGAAGGGGAAAAAATCTTCAAGCATGAGATTATTACATTTTGTACATTACACCCTGATAGAGGCTAAAAATAGGCTCTGCTGGTTGCTAAGTGCGTTTCAAATGGCTTTCCTTAGAGGTAGAAATGGGATTTTATTTGAAAAAGCAGAAGGTGGGATTTACAACATCTTGGGGAAGAGCTGAACAGAAAATCGCCAGTTGTTGGAATGGAAGAAGCAGGGAGTTTGCTATTCCTTTTCTTCTCAAGAGAGAAGGTAGGGGGTGTTCAATGGAAAGCTGTTTAGGGCTTCCTAATACTCTACATGAAGAACACACATGCAAAGTCCTGGTACTTCTCACCCCCTTCCCTCACACAAAATCATAACGTTCCTGCAGGTCCTGCCATACTGTGAGAAACAGAATCATAGAATTATTAAGGTTAGAGAAGACCTCTAAGGCCATCAAGTCCAACTGCCCTCCCAACACCTCCATGTCTACGACATCGACCCTGCAGACAGCAGAGGAAAGTGAGAATACCTCTCCATGCTCCGGGTGGTTTCACCTGGCTAGGGGAGCCCAGAGCTCCTTGCCAGCCACTTCCCTGCCTCACAGGGGACACCTGGCAGGAGAGTCTGGGACACCGGGACAGGATACCCTTCAGCTTGAGCCAGAGGATCAGGGTTAGAGCTCAAATGAGTCTGAACCCAGTGCTCCACTGCCAGGTCACCTTCAAACACACAACGATGTTAATAGCTTTCCAGCTTCCACACAGACAAACTCCAGGTCAGAATTCCTTTCTGTTTAACCATGTGACATTGCAGGTTTCATGTAGAAGAGAACATAAAAAATAAAGCCACACGTGCCCTTGTGGTTAGGACAGTGTGTTGAGAGTGAAGCCTCTGCCCTTCTTCACAGGTCTGAGATACTGACATGTACGGACTGATTGCCATTCTCATTAAAAACACTGTGGTTATCATTTTGCAGTTAAGAAAATGAACTGGTATAATAAAGACTGAGAGTTGTAATTGGAAGGCATCTCATGTCGGAATAATTCTGGAGACACACTCCAGGTATAAGGAGAGCCATTTCCTGCTGTAGGATGAGGCTAACAAACCTACTTAGCAGATAACAGTCTTGAGATAATTAGAATTACAGCCATGTAAAGAGCTTGAATTCACTATTCCAAATGTTTAGGTGCTTCTAAGTTTATGCAGACACAGTCGCAAGCAGACAGGTTGGGAAGGACAGGAACCAGGAGCTCGAGCATCCAGGCACATGATGAGCACCAGCCTTTGTGAACTCACAGCTCTCCAGAAATGAGAGTTGCTGTCCAGGGGGGACATTAAATGTTAGGAGAAAAGTAAAATAGCAATTCAAAGCAAACAGGTGTTAAATTAACAGATGCTTGTGCATGGACGTGGAAGCACCTGTGTTAAGAAAAAAAGAAGAAAAACCTCATTTATTTTCTTTTCATTACAAACTCACTGCGCCCTTATTAGAGCAACAAGAATGAAAAGCACCATCATGGCTGAGAAAAAAAAAAGCCATTTTTAATCCATTCTGTCAAGGGAGACAAACTTAACAGACATTTTTTGCATGCACTGTCAGACCAAGGGCTTGGGCTGTGGCCAGTAATTGTATCAAACCAGACAAGAGTTGTAGACGTACGTTGAACACTCAGCGCGGTTCCTCTGTTGCACCTTTCAAACACCGTCGGTTTGTGGATGCTCAGAGCGGCGCCTGTGGTTAACGCAAGGATTTTGCTCTGGTTCTGCCTTTTAGAAGAAACCAAAGAAATGCACAGCATGAGACACAGGAGAGAGCTGGGCGTGTAGACAAACAGTAACAGTCCTGTTCTTCGTTAGCCACGTTCATTGGGGCAATTAGAGCTGGACTTGGGGAGCAGGAAAGTTTTATTCTGCTCAGGACCTTGCCCTGTGCCCAATATCAGCGCCGAACTGAGTAATTCAGCTCCCAACACGCTCGCTGTGACTTCAGCTGAACCAACCTCTCCTTTCAAATTCAGAAAACAATGGGAAAAGATAGAGGGAAATCTATTTCAACAAAATGACTTCGCCCCCGAAATTCCCATTATCAGATCAGATTTATAAAAGAAAAGCAGGCAATTAAACCCAAACGGATGTTTCACAAACAAAATGGTTGTGGTTAAGAATCTGCATTAATGTGACAAAACCCAGGAAATTACAAACTTGTGGATGACAATTCAGCTCCAACCACCTCAGTACAAAGGCCTCGAACATTATTAATGACCCACTTTGTCAGCAACTTCCTTAATTTGAACGCAGTTTCCTCCTTTCGCTGTAGAATTTGAGGCATTTCTTATCAAGTAATGGTTTTAAATTGGAAGGGAGAAGAGTTAGATTAGACATTAGGAAGAAATTCTTCACACTGAGGGTGGGGAGGCCCTGGCCCAGGTTGCCCAGAGAAGTGGTGGCTGCCCCATTCCTGGAGGTGTTCAAGGCCAGGTTGGCTGGGGCTTTGAGCCCCCTGATCCAGTGGGAGGTGTCCCTGCCCATGGCAGGGGGTGGGACTGGATGGGCTTTGAGGACCCTTCCAACCCAAACCATTCTAAGTACACAATAAGCTTTAATTGTGACAAAGGTCATAGAGTTCAGAGGGAAAACAACCACGTGTTTCTGATGCGCTGGGTACCAACCTGCTGAGAGGTCCTTCTCCACTGTACTCAACTCAAACCTCATTACAGCAAAGCCCAGGTAGCCTGAGCAACATCTACTTTTATTTATTTATTTCTCTTCAATGGAAACCACTTACTTTTCACTCCTGACAGAATTCTACATTTCCTATGCAAGTCAGCGCATGATAAAGGAGCAGAATATTCACCAGTGTCAAACAGAAGATTTCAGCAATGAGCTCCAGCACAATGTGAAATATTGTAACAATTATTCCTCCTGATCAGGATGTTAATCTTCCTTTTTCAAATAAGATCCAGGGTTATCAGTATGAACCAGCAGTATCTCAAAACATTTCAAAACATTACTCCTAATTATAAAATTATCATAGAATCACAGAATGGGTTGGGTTGGAAGGGACCTTAAAGCAAATCCAGTCCCACCCCCTGGACACTTCCCACTGGATCAGGGCCTCCAAGCCCCATCCAACCTCGCCTTAAACACCTCCAAGCACAGAGGTGCAAAAAATTATTGGCATAATTTAACTGAAAGCCTCCCATTTCCACTCTGTGCAGCTTTGTACTAAATTTGTGGGTGTCTACAGAACACCTAAACAACACACACATATATATATTTGTAAGTATACCAATATATAAGCTTCACAGAAATCATTCCAAGCCCCAGTTCCCTGCACTGTAGATGCATGGCAGACAGCAAAAATTCACATGAGTTTGTCCAAAGCAGTGAGAAAAGTGAATATTTTTTAAACTATGTCCAGAAACAGGTACAGATGAAGAATATTTGTAGCGATAATGCCCTGTGTATCTGGATTTAAGAGTCTGGATAATTTGATGCATTATTAACGTGCCAATGTAAATGTAATCAAATCTCATGACGCAAGTACAGAGGAATAAAAAATGAGATGTTTCATTTTCCCTGAACCCTCCGGCACCGTAGGCAGCGCGTAGCGGGTGGGACAGCCACAAGATGGGGTCCCCTGTGGGGCAAGGCGTGACAAGAGAAACAGAAAGAGCAAGTGAACGCATGCAGCATTGGGTTTCCCTACCATAAATGTTTTACAAGACCAGGCAGAGGACATAAGACAAAACAGCAGCATCACCAGAGCCCAGACCCACCCTGGTACGTGGATCCCACCCCACCATCCCTTCCGTAAGCGAGAGAAGCCCATTCCAACACTCCAGCACCCCCATCCCTGCTGGTTATGCTCTGTCTGGTACAACCTACATCAACTTCATGTCGTTAATTCGTTCCAACTGCTACAAAACCCTGCCTAAATATTCCGTTTCTGGTACCTTTTATAACGTGTTGTGCTCCACTTCAAGTGTTTTGGCACAGAAATACCATCCAAGCACTAAATAGAACTTGTTACTCATCATATCCCTTTAATCTTATAAAGAGCGTTCAGCAGATACGGATCTCGGCAGCACCGTAAGATTAATGTCCAGGGCCCAGCTCACAAGGAAAAGATGCTGGGTGAGCAGCTCCGAGTAGCAAAGCATATTTCTCAAGGTGACACGACCCCACGGAAATATTTGTCAGTGCTGGCTGTGCATACAGAGAGCTGAAGAGTCACCCTGACCACATAAACACTGCTCAGTGCTGAAAAGGCAAGAACTGCACTCATGGCACAGCCGAAGAGATTCCTACAGGAACACTGGGGAGGAAGGGACTCTTGATCAGGGAGTGCAGGGACATGAAAGAGGGGAGATGGGGATGAGATCTTAGGCAGAAATGTTTTGCTGTGAGGGTGGGGAGGCCCTGGCACTGGTTGCCCAGAAAAGTGGTGGCTGCCCCATCCCTGGAGGTGTTCAAGGCCAGGTTGGATGGGGCTTGGAGCCCCCTCATCCAATGGGAGGTGTCCCTGCCCATGGCAGGGGATTGGAGCTGGATGGGCTTTGAGGTCCCTTCTGATCCAAACCATTCTGTGGTTCTAAGATACTGTATTCTTCTCTGCTCCTGTGGAGTGTTTCCAGACATCAGTGACTGTGGCGCTCGAGGGGCTGCAGAGAACTCGTTCGATGGTCCAGAACTCAGTGGGATTTGTTTTGCGTTTTGGCACAACAGAGCACAGGGTCTGTCCTCATCACACAGGGAACAAACTAGGAAGGAGAGGAACTGAAGAAAAACCAAGAAAGAATTTCACATCTCTTAGCAAATCCCTGCATTAAGTGGCAAGATCCAGACTCCTATTCCTTTCTCCATCAACAATAGAAATTTTCAGTGCTTGCCAGGCAAGGGAGAAAGTGAGCTGGGGGCAGATGAGATTTGACCAGCTCCCACAGCTCAAGAGTTAGCTGGTGACCCTCACTTCACAGCCAAATCCAAACCTCTCCCACATGTAAGGGCCAAAGCCTGGGGAGCAGACAAAGCACTGGGCAAGGAGTGGGAAGCAGAGACTCCACTCCTAGCCTCTGCAGAGGACACTGGGGTGGTTTTCTGTATCGTCCTCCAACCAGCAGCTTTCTCAGCCATATGATGCTGATAACACCAGCATTTTCTCACCTCAGACTAATGTGACTAATGTCTGAAAAGAGCTTTGAGGCAGCAGGATGGGAGCACTGGCATTATGACTAATTCCATAGACTCGTGTGGATTATAATAAGCATGAGACCAAACCACTGCACGAAGGATACGCAGTATTACACTGTTGTTGTGTTTGCAGGGTTTTAGCCTTTCAGCATCAACTCATAACCAGCAAGAGAGGGCTACATATCACTTGTCTAGGACACTCAACAGCTCTTCATCTCCTCTTAGGCAAGGGTGCATAATAAAAGCTAACAGCAAACACTAGAGAAGCCAATAGTAGGAGCCTCTACAAAACCCGACCAAGGAAAGAGCCTGCACCACATTAAGAGTTCAGCACCCACCAGGGCTGACACTGGGGCCATGAGAACATTCAGAGAGAAATAACTCTTCTTGCTGGGATTAGAAGCGTGCCACAAGCAAGAAGACTTCCCCACCCGTGCCAGCTTGCCTGTGCTCTGCCGGGTTCCAGCTCCTGCTCTCGGGCCAGGAGGCTCCAGCCAGGCTGCTCGCAGGCATTGAGCATGAGCTCTTCCCTCCCCGAGCCAACATTCCTGGTCTTGTGTCTCCCAGCTACTGCCATACCACAGGGCATCTTATAGGAAGGATGGCTAACTCCACCCCACGGATATAAAGGCAGCTAGAGCCACTGAGCACACAGAAGCCTCTTCTACTCAGCAATTTGGTAGAGGGGAAGATAGGGATTTGCCCAAGGTCACACAAGTAATTAGAACTTCACATAAAACGCAAGAAACATGGGTACCAGTTTCACTTTGCAGTCACCATGAGAGCCTCCTCTTGCAAGAAGCACTTGAGGGCATCATGGCCCATCAAAGCAGTATCACAACACACATCGTGTCTCCGTTAATGCAGTCTTTGGCAAAAGATGATATTACAATGGGCTGTTGCAGAAAGAAAGGGATCTCCAGGACTTGTGAAACTGATCCTTGAAAATAATACATTACAGTGAGCTGTCAGATTTCCTTCTTCACCAAGTAAAACACATTTCCTCACATCTAATACTTCATGGCAGAAGGAGATAAGTGCAGGCTTTCACTTAGAAGTTGGGGTTTTTAATTAAAAGAATAATGTTTTGAGAGATTATTTTTCAATAAAAACCCCAGATTGGCACTCTGGCTGAGAAACTGCTTGTCTACAGCCACCACTGCGGCCACAGGTACTGCTGCCCCCAAGTGTGCCCTTCATGGCAAAATCCAATTGCAACGATGGTAAAGATTAGAAGATTATGAACACACACACAAAATGTAGTTCTTACAACACTCACCAGCAATCCCACGCTCCTGCCTGGCTACAGATGCAGTGAAACGCAGCCAGAACACACATTCTCATCAGAATTCCTTCCTTCCTGGGAAGGACAGAGATGTGGTTCACCTCATTAGGGAGGTGCAATGGAGCTTTAAATAACCACTTACAAACTTGCCTTGCAAAGAAAATTACCAGTCAGTTAATGCCAAGAAATCCCAGGCTAAGATTGATAAAATAGGACTGACTGCCTTCTGCATTTGTGCAAAAGGAATTAAGGAGTCATGTGGAAGATTTGGCACGGCAGCCAGGAACAGAGGGAATTCTCCCTTCTGCGTCTGCTGAGAATGTCTGTGTTGAAAAGAAGCACGCAAGGTCTGATTCGTGTCAAAGGGGTTGCATCCATTTGCAACCAGGGGGAATTCAGCACAGGAACTTTGTATCTGAAGGCTTCACTTTAAGTCCTATATGAAGCAAACTCTCCTGCTGAGTTACAGCAAGGCTGGAGGCAGTAGAACGTCAGGGTTCAAGTCAGGTACCCATAGACCATGAAGACATTTCACCTCTCTTTGGCTAGTTAATTTAAAACAGGATTAATAATTCTAACACGATTAGGAATTTATGAAGCTTAATTAATTAAAGGTCATAAAATGCAATGAGAGTCACGTATGACAGATACCAGATAAATTCAGACTATTAGTGTGTAAGTCTTGCTGGGTTTGAGACGTTGCTGCAGGACGACTGCAATCCAAGGCAAGGCGTGCTCCCCTCGCCTCCCTGCCCCGGGACTGGGCTCAGGTGCTGATTTGGGAACAGCCAGGAGCAGGAAACCCCAGACAAGAGGAGAAAAGAAAATCCACTGAGGCAGAAATGTGGATTCACCATAGGTTTGGGTGCAGAACACTCGGGGACTGGGCTGATTCCCAGGGACTCATCCAACACCGCGCCATAGAATTTGTACAAGCACAGTAAGCATGGGGTACGCCCAGCGTGCTGGCACAAAGACCCAAATCTGTACATGTATCATTCAATCCAAATGAGCTCACTGTTCTCCAGGACCTTTAATTACTAAAAATGCAGCAAATCCCCTTAAATATGCCAAACTGTGGTGGGCAGAAGGGGCTGTTCAGGATTGAAGTAGGATAAAGAGAATAAAATGCAAATCTCCCTGCAGTTTATACTTATGACTAATACCTATCACAACAGATTCATTTGGAAACATGCTTGTGACGTTAAACTTGTCAATCCTCCCCACCTCCCAAAGCCTCTGTGCTGCGACATCCCTGTGCCAGCTTCTCCAGGCCTGCACAATTGCTCTGAAAATGCTGCATCTCTCCAGTTTTGGATCCTGCTGCTGACAGTCAATGCTTAGGGAACGGCACCTGCAGCCAGAGTCCAAAGTTTTCAGTGTATGAGTTAGTGGCATCCCGAGAAACAGAAATCCAAGACATGAAAGGGTTTATGAATAATGAAGCATCCTTGATCTGCCAAAGATCATCCAACGATCCCAAGTGCCCCACGCAGGCAGTTTGTGGATGCTGCTCCTTGCAGAGGATGGGTGGGTCAGGCACCCCACTCACGTCTGAGCCATCGTGGTTGTTCTGTCCAGCTTCCCTCCACCGTGGCTGTGTGACATCAAGTGTGCCATGGGGAGGGGACAAAGCACTGGATGCTGGTGAGCAGCCAGAAGATCCTTCTCCCACTTTGGGATCTGGATTGCTCTCCCAGGTTCACGGAAGCTAGTGAGAGCACTCGAGAGAGACAGCAGAGCTGAGGGTGGCAATCTATCCTTCCCTCTGCAAGGATCTAGCCCACAGATCCCAGCATCTCCTAAATGATTGGAGAGCTGCAGATCTAGGGATTTTTGACCAGTAATTAGAATCCCAAAATCCAGTATATAACCCCACCAGCCACCCCGTTGGGTGATGGATGTGCGAGAGCACGAGGCCCTGCTCTGCCTCCATCTCTGTAGAGGAGCTCCGGCTCCAGCTCTGCCTGTATCCTATCCCTTGGTTGGGAAAGGCTCCAAACCTCTTACAGACCACTTCTGCCTCTCTGAAATTACCAGGGAGGATAAGAGTGCGATTCGTAACTATAAAAAAACCTGCCCTGCATTTGAATAAAGCCAGGCCAAATCCGTCTACGTCTGGATTCACTTTGCGGGGCCAGGTAGCGGTGGGCATTCAGGCATCCTGCTTCACTAAGAGCCCTGCATAAAAAAAGCTTATATCCTGTGAATCTACATAAATACATTAGGCAGAGAATGAAAACTGCATGGAGATTAGATTTCCATCTCTTAACATCTACGTACACGAAAGATGGGATTAGTAAATGAACGGACCACTGAAGGAAGGCGGGAGGATTAACGATGGGAAATAAAACAGGTCGATAATCAGTGGCAGCTCTTTGGAAAAGACTTAGGACAAATGGCACAAGCAGCACCGATTTATTTACTTTGGCAAATGAGAGATGTGGAATATGAAATTGAAAGCACAATCTTCCTTTAATCTGCAGGGAAAGTGAGGCTGGGAACAGCCCGTGCAGGACATCATCGCCACTAATGAGGAGAGGGTTCTCTGACAACTCTAATCATCCTGGGCCCGGGAAGCTTAGAATCCAATTTCGGCTCCAGCTATTATTGTAGAAGTTTTAATCTCCGTTCTTATGCAAACAATTTGAGGCAATGATGGACAGATAAATAAATGAGCAAATGAATAAAAATCAGGCTCAGGCACTGACGCAAAGGAACTGTTTCTCACCGAGAGGAGCATCACATGCTGGTGAGTCGGAGAGCGACAGCCAGTGAGTGTGAAGATGAACATGACAGGCGGAGGTTCTCCTCCTGCTTGTGTTGGCTTGAGATCAAGCCCAAATTTTATATTCCAGACACAGCAAGAAGGAAGCAGAGAGTGCTGCGACAGTGAGTGCAAATGCAAAAAAGGTAGCACTGTTCTTCATTTATGTCCAGACAAAGGAGTTCTGACCTATGAAGTCAAAATTTATGAGCGAGATAAATAAGCAGGCAGTGTCTGATTCTACTCGAGCCCACAAAGTACTTTCCATGTTTGATACTGTCTACAGTAGGAGGCAAAAGCAGCTTGGATTCATGCTGGTCTAAACACCTTTAGTTTGGGAAGATCTTGAGAGTGGGGAGGACGTTCCCACTGTGCCTCCTGCACTGGAGCTACTGGCTGAGGAGGTCACGGAGGCACAAGACCTCTACTCCAAAGCCACTGAGAGAGGGACTGAAATCCAATATCCATAGCTTCCAATCTCCTAAACTTGTGTTTTGCACATCTGGCTGCCTGCTTCCTCCTCAGTTATAAAGGCTTATCAGAAGAAACAAAACTGGTACAGTTCCATTTTCACATCACGGTTTTCCACTTCCAAATGAGAACGAAACTCTACCGTCCCACTCTGCCCAGCACTGCCCTTTGCACCCACCCTCAGGCTGCTGAAAACATGCAACACTTAATCCTGAGAGACCTGTGCCTTAGAAATGGAACCCCCCCAACCACGAACACAGCTTCTTTGTTTATGGTACATCCTCTGTTAATCCAAAACCTGCTGGAAGGAGACCCATTTGTATCTTTCCTCCCATACCCACTAAATGGTCTCCTTTGAAACAATGCCTCCCATAAACTGCCACAAAACTGACAGAACAGAAATTGCCTCTGTGACCACATCCAAAGCCATGGCTGGGATGGGGGCTTGTTCTGTGCAGCCACAGGGAAGGTGCTTCCAGGCTGTAGAGCTGGTACTTTGCTCTCACACTAAATCATTCCACCGGCACCAAAAGGAAATTAAAGGTTACTTTACGCAATCAGCTTTTAGTCCATTTACAACTTTCTGCATTAATATTAAGATATACACCCTCATTTTTGTCCAGACTGTAGAAAAACACATGAATTAAAGATATTTGAAAGTTATTTAAGACTGGTGCCCTGTGCACAGCTCCCTCGGAAGGTCTTGGCCTCCCATTTGGATCCGACTCTAAAAGGCATTTGCTGCTTGTTAGCAGATTAACGGATGAGACAGAGGGGAGTTAAACATAGCCAAGGTGTGAAAAGTAATTATAGGCTGCTGTGGCAGTCTGGGAACGAGAAATCCAGTGTTAAGTGTCTGGTCCAAGAGGAGAAATCTACCTTTACTGGGAGAAGAACAAGGCATGGTTGAACTTGCATATGAAGCACCTGCATCTCATTCTATATCTCCAAGCGAACACTGTCTCAAAGTCTCCATTTTTGGAGAGTCAGGTTCTGCTGGGAACATGGGCTGGTAGAAATGACAGCAAAACAACATTGATTGCAAAGGACAACAAACTGCCATGGAGAAAGTGTGTGTGGGGGGTGTTTGTTTGGTTCAGATCAATGAGGAGACTCATGAGGCTTTTTTCCTTGGAAAGGACCAATATTCTCTCAAACTCACACCAACCAAAGTCAGCCAGTCTGATGTAGCCAACTTGAAAAATAACAAACCCCTCCAATTTATAATGCAAAAAGAAGGGAGGTTTTCCCATTCCCCAAAAGAAGTGATGTGAAACAAAGCCCATATCAGCTTTGGAACTTTGGAGGGTTATCAGGAAGAGGAGAGAACACTGCCCACTGCGGTTTTGTTCTCAGGAACAGGCCAGCAGGATTTAGAGCAGCCTTAGAGCAGACTTCCAGTGCAAAAAGGGGTTCCAGGAAAGCCAGGGAGGAGCTCTTTATCAGGGAGTGTAGGGATAGGATGAGCAGGAACGGTTTGAAGCTGAAAGAGGGGAGACTGAGATCTTAGGAAGAAATGTTTTGCTGTGAAGGTGGGGAGGCCCTGGCACAGGTTGCCCAGAGAAGTGGTGGCTGCCCCATCCCTGGAGGTGTTCAAGGCCAGGTTGGATGGGGCTTGGAGCCCCCTGATCCAGTGAGAGGTGTCCCTGCCCATGGCAGGGGGTGGAACTGGATGGGCTTTGAGGTCCCTACTAATTAAAACCATTCTGTGATTCCATGATTTAATGATAATTCTGAAAGGAGCCATTTGTGGAAAACGAGCTCAACCTGCCCCTGAGCCAGCTCCTAATCAAAACTGTCTCTGTGCTGACCCTGGCCTGTCACCCCATATTTGCCTGTTGTCTTTAGCTGTTACTGCCCTTGTAGGCTCCCATAGGCAGCATTTATGGCTTTGTTAGGAGAGCAATCCAGGTGCCATCAAAGTCAGGGGTGATTTGTCACTGACATCAACAGAGGCAGCTTTTCACCACCTCTGATTCTGCACAGCATCTGTCACCCCAGGGCTAGGGTAGCCAGGACTGCTCTCACAAGGAAAATGAACGATGGGATAGTATGTGCCCTTGTACCTTTATTATTGGGCTATATTATTTAGTGATTGGGTCAAAACTTTGTTGTTGGGAGGCTTCTGCACCTTGATGCAAATTCCCATCAAGAATGGGACAGAGGCCGTATCAGAAAGTAATATCTTACTCCAATATTTCCTCTACTTTAAACCTGTACAAATACCTGTACAAGCTTCAGGGCAATCATTTCCTCTGGGGCTGCATTTCTCTAAAGCCACTACTCTGGTTCCTCAGAGGCAAAGCTCTCATGTGGGAATTGCATAGGAAAGGCGATCAGAAACAGAAGAAAATAAGATGATTCTTTTTCTTTGCAATACCCCATCCTCCCCAGCATCCCAACGACCGGATAAACAGCTCTGCCATCCAGGAGAGGTGGTTGAGCCCCAGTCACTTCATCAGTCAGAGGTTATGACTTATGCATTTTTTTGAGCTCACAACTGATTCTTTATGCACACACAAGAGCTAACTGCATCCAGGAGAGCTCTGTGCCTGTTGGTCCAGAGGTGTGTTGCCATATGTTTGCTATATACTTCATTAACACAGTGCAGCTGCACTGCTCTCCATCTGTATTATGGATTAGGTTCCTATTACACAGCTAGGCAGGAGACCCACAATTCATATTTATTAAAATAATTACCCCAAGATTTAGATGGTTGGAAGCACTCAGTCAAGCAGTCCAGCATTACTTTGCACGAGGAACATTATTCAGCTATGAAGCAAAACTGAATAGCGTGAGTACTTAAGGCGTTGACACGCGTGCAGGCAGAACACTGGGTTTGCAGACAGAGGTTAAAACAGAGCCTGCTGAGCACTTTTTCCAGGTACTGGGTCTTAAGATATGAACATTATTGAAGTGTGGCTTGCTGGTAGATTCATATTCCACAGTGGATTTACATATTTTTGTAGCTCCCTGCAATCTTTTTCTCTAGGCACTGGAAATTAAATTCTAAGATTCGATCTGCACAAGGCACTCATCGTGTTTTAGCATCAGTTTATGGAGCACTTGTGGGTCAAACTCCTCACACCTGTGTGATGGTTACAGGTGCAGAAGCAAGGGTGTGAACGGCACACCTGCATCACACTCAAGAATCCTCCCAGGAACTCTCTTCCTGCTGTACCAATCCAGCTCACACACAAATACACCAAGAGCACAACAAGAGAACAAATCCAGAACGCAAATGCATGAATTAACTGTGACCTAATTGTAGAGTTTAAATCCAGGATCAAAATCCAACCTTAAATACCTTTCCAGACTCTGCAGTGCCAGGACCCAGAGCTGTGATTTGGGTTTGATAAGGAGGGGACATTTTTCATTTGATGTGGAAGTTATTGTCTTGTCCAACCCTGAACCTAACCTGACTGCTTAAAGTCCAAATCTATGTAATTACAGACAGCAATACGTGGCTGAGAAATAATCAAATTTGCTTTTTTTATCCACTTTAAAGTCATTGATATAATATCCTGGTTAAAAGCTGCACATACAAAAGTGATTTCTGATCACCTGGAGAGCAGAAAGGGCACAGCAGCTGGAGGAGCTCGCACACCACGCATCACTGCCATCCTGCACATCCCACAAAGGTGTTTCCAATCCCAGGGCAGGGAAGGGCTATGGTCTGCTGGAAACAGGATAGGGAATGGCAATCTCTCTAGACAGGCTGATAACTGGTATCAGCTGGCAACCAGCACCTGACAAACATCTGGGTAAAAGGTACTGATCTTTCAAGTTCAGCTTTCTAAAGAAGCTGATCAGCTTTTACTCTTTCATTTACTCTTTCAAGTAAGCTGGATTTGGGGGGTCGAAAGTACTCTGCACCTGCTCAATGCAGTTTTTGTGCACAGAAAAGGCAAATAACAGCAATTGCTGTGTGAAGAGCTGTGTCTATAGAACAGGAGTGGCTTCACACACGCCCATGGCCGGGTCCTGCAGCAAGGCAAGCTGCGCTGCCGGGGGGCCCACGGAGCCTGGCCCGGTATCCCCATAATGAGTGGGATAAAAGAGCTGGGATAAGGCAGTGAGGTACGAGGCATTCTGATGGTATAATTTATGGTACCTGCTGTAAATGCAGGCTTTCTGCTATTACCCATGTATTGTTTCCCCAACAAAGAACAGGCAGCAGAAAACGACTGCTCCTTGTGGACTGTGCTAGATGCCGATGCACTGATACAAGAATTCCAAGATGCTGAGGACTCCAAATGTTACAGCAGGCCCTTAAAGCAGAAGATACTGACACATCTAGACAGTATTCAACCCGGATCAATACCATTCAGATCTTCCAGAGCTATTCTTGTGCCCTGAACAGATAAACAAGCTGTGGACGTGATGCTCCTTGCCTGGGAAGCACAGGGATGTAGGGATGCACCAAAGCCAGGGGGCAGGAGGACCAGCACTGGTGTCCTGACATCCCTTTGGTTTCAGTTTCAAGCATAAACAGCGATTTCAGGGAGAGGGGGAAGCAAATCACTTGAGGATATTTTGGAACAGCAGTTAACGGGGCTGTAAATCTGCGGATGGAGGAATTATTGGGTTGCTTTGCTCCCCAGCTCTGTCAGACTCATTAGCATAGAAATGTCTAACTTTCCAGCTGAAGAATTTTGGCTGTTTTATGTTTAGATTTGAATTATAAAAGACTCACTGTAACTGGAGGGCAGAGATAGGGAGAGGCCTAGGAAATATGCTAAAAACTCAGCTTGTTGCTTTTTTTTTTAGGGATTTGTGCCCGCTTTAAGGAGTCTGTTGTTTGAAAACAACAGCAAGTGCACCAACAGCGTTATTAAATATTAAATAGAAATTCCAGGAGAGGATGTGAGGGAAGGAACAAGGCAGGTTTTGCTGGAGGAGTGAAATGTAGTTTCATTGATCCATCCAGCAGCCACAGCTCAGAGGCTGCTTTGTGCGATCGAGCTTTACAAAAATCTCCAAATCTGCGGGAGCAGGCTTAAGGGACTTCATCCACGTGTCAAATCCCCACACGGAAATGATCCTAAACAGCACGGGAGGCAGCTACCGTTCCCCTGAGGGGAGAACCAGACTCTCCAAGAATAACTTTAAAGTCTTCCTTTTGCTTTGCATGTGCCCTGCTCTCCATAACGGCCTCAGCCAAAGGCAGTGTCAGGAGCATCGCGACCTTTGGCTACACGAGCATCTACTGCTCTCCAGACCAGCTGAGCACGGCACGGCAAAGGGTCTGCTGGGACCATCAGAATCAGCAAGCTCCTCCAGCATAGACACCTGAACCAACAGGATCTGATTGCCCAGAGCAGTGGTGGCTGCCCCATCCCTGGAGGTGTTCAAGGCCAGGTTGGATGGGGCTTGGAGCTCCCTGATCCAGTGGGAGGTGTCCCTGCCCATGGCAGGGGGGTGGAACTGGATGGGCTTTGAGGTCCCTTGCAACCCAAACCATTCCGTTTGGGTTGCCTTTCTATGGGAGCCTTTCTATGCTCCCCATCCTAGAGTCTCCTGGTCCTTTACAGTTATGGTTTCAGGGTTTTTTGTTGCCACCAGAGGCCCCAATGTCAGCAGCAGATTGGTACAGGACTAGAAGTTGTACCAAAGCAACTCAAGTAATTTAAAGTGCAAAGTTAAACCCTCCCCTTTGGTGCAAACCTCCACTCTCAGGTGTCCTCTAGACAAACAACTAGAACAGATTGGTTTACCCTTGCCTTACCCCCCATAACTTTCCATTTTAATTAACACTGCAATCTTCAGCCGAAGCAGTGCTTCTGTTGTGTGTTAACAGAAGAGGCAGAATCACATCTCTTGGTAGCAGGCAGTATTTCGCAAATGAACTTAATCCTTTTAAGACTTTCAGCACAGGAACACACATTTTCTTGCTGGCTGATGGTTCAATTTTTACACTTGAATTCGCAGGCGACTCAGAATCACGGTAAAAAATTTCATGCTGCACAAAGCTGCTTATCAGCATCAAAAGGAATGAATTAAGATGGTTGGGAGAGGAAAAAAGAAGGTTTTTCAAATAATGCTTACGTTCCACTCCAAGAGCACATGAGGTGGGTTTGCTTTTCAGCTTCAGGAGAAACTGTTCCCCCCTTCTGCTGTCCCTTTGAAGCACATCAGACTCAAAGGCCGTGTAAGAATAACCAGACATAAAGAACTGACAGGGAAACTTTATAGCCCCGTAATCACCAGCTCCTACAGCATCCTCAGCAAAGCAACATTAATAAACATTAAAGAGGAGCGCAAGCCAGGCATCTTTCTAATTAAGAACGGAGCAGGCTGCTGGACGAGGTCAGTCCCCAGATGGGGTTGAAGGGCAGTGTAAGCACGAGAAAATAAATTCAACGTAAAGGTCATCTATATGGATTAAATGATCTGAGCAGTCATTTCCAGAACCATCTTCTGCAATTAATATTTAATTAAAAATAGAAACACTATAAAGTTTAGCTGTTAACCAGCAAAATTATTTCATGTCCTATAAAACCATTAAATACAAGAATTCTCCACATACAAAGTAGGCTTCTGTCATTGGGAGTAATCCAACAGAGCAGATCCATCCAGGAAAGGGCATTTCAAGGACAGGCAGCCTCCACACCTTAAAAACTACTCAAAATCTGTTTCTAGTGACCAGAAGTAGAAGTAGCGTTTAAGAGCCGAGAGGTTCTTTTTTCTTTCCATTTCATTGAGAATCAAATGTGATTTCTAATCAAATAATCATCACAATACATAATGAGCTTAAAGAATCAGTCTACACCAGGGTCATCAGCAACACTGTGTTTCAGAGTAGGAGGTGATGCAGAAAAGGCACTTCAGGATGGTTCAAGTGCAACCCCTGGGTCTCACCAAAGCGCTGCCTTGCGCTCGACCCAGCGCGAGTTCTCGCTGCCGCGTCCCAGCACGGCAAAGACAAACCCAGCCTGCCCGGCGCATCCTGACCCCACTGCCCTCAGCTCTGCTCCTCCAGGGGACCTGCTAAGCAGTTCAGAACCAGCAGTTCCTCCAGAACTAACAGCAGCTATTCACTTTGCATATCTCCCCGGACCTCTCCTAAAAGTGCCCTCCAGCATTTGTTTAGAGCAACTTGAAATGTTCCGTCTCCTATGACTTTGCTGCCCAAGAACTAGGCCACCACGCGAGTCACCAGAGGGATATCTGTTCTTCAGCGCTCGAGTCCTCTGTAACCTACTTCTGAGTTTAACCTACACCGTCAGAAAAGAGTTGGAAAAGGAGGTTCAGACTCATCACATGAATTCTTAACCTTGGAAAACACAACAAAAACTCATTTTGCCTCTCCAATGTGTGGGTCCTTTCAACAGCCTGAAGTTTGAGATACGTAGGTCTGGTTCTCAGCTCTGTCACTGATCTGTTTGACTTTCAGAACAGTGCACGCTTGTCCAGCTTCACTTCCCTGCGAGTGGAGATAACACTAACTTATTTTCCTACAAGCTGGAGTTATTTTTCACAGTGCCATGAAAATTAGAAGTAATCTAGTTCAAAGACTTGTTTTTGCCTCCCTCAAAGTCAGCCGTAAAATTCCCTTTACTTCAACAGTGCAGGATCAATGCTTTTTTCTTCAAGTGCTTGATCGAGCTTCCTCTCTTTATTCTTGGAACTTGGGGTCTCTATTTTTACATATTACAGGGACAAAACAGGAGATTTGTCATTGTTTTCAAGGGTACCTGATATGTAAAGTCAAAATCTCCCTGTACTGGGCTTCTTAAAGCCTTTTTTGTTGGGTTTAAGTGACATTCCTGGGAGGTGTGACCTTCCCCGGTCAGCCTTTCTGGTTTGCCCACATCCTTGCCCAGGGAACTCTCTCAGGAGAGCCTAGGCCACACTCTCCTTCCTTTGGAAAGCTGAACTTTCTGAACATCTGAAAGTGCACCAATACCTGCAGGAGCAGCCCAGGTAATCCTCCAGGGAAGGAGGGTGGATCCTCAACATTCACGGGAGCGCTCATCCACCAGGAAACAAGAACAGGCAAGGAAAGGCAATCAGCTTTTCCAAGATGCTAATAAGAAGGTGCAATTAATCACTTCTCTTACTCAACCCCTGCTGCGTATATAAATTAAATTATCAGCCATATATATATATACACACACACTTATATAAAATACCCTGATGTAAATAGCACCTCTAATCTGGAAATTAAAGGCAAGAGGCAGAACTGTGGAAGTTAAGCCAAAGACAACACATGCAACATCACTCCTCCATGACCCACGAGGCTCGGGTATTATTGCCATTAAATTGCATATGCATTAAAAAAACCCTCTTGAAATCTTTTAAGTATCAAACATTATATGTTGCTAATTCTGGTTTGCAAACAGCTGCCTGGCGTTTCTGTTAAAATAAGTCAGAGCTGTTAAATGCCTCTATAAATAATAGATGGGAAGGGCATGTACTAAGACTAAGGTGTCTCTGCATCAAGACACAGACAGATTATGTTTTATTAATAACAATTTGAAAACCACAGTGAAGTAGGAAAATGATTCTTCTGCCAAGATTTTAAATCCCTGGTTCACAGTCCAGAGGGTAACAGCTCTGACTTTATCATATGGGCTTTACCAGAACATTCAGATCTGTAGCTACTTGTACCTTGTACCCTACATCAGATATGGAGAACAAATTCTTTACTGACAGAATGGTGAAGCCCTGGCAGAGGCTGCCCAGGGCAGTGGGGGAGTCTCCATCCCTGGAGGGGTTCAAAAACCATGTAGAGGTGGCACTTGGGGACATGGTTTAGCAGGCACAGTGGGGTTGGGCTGAGAGTTGGACTGGATGAGCTTAGAGGCATTTTCCAACATTATTGATTCCATGATTCTATGACATAAGACCTGTACTCACCTTCAGTACTGCATTCTTGTTCAGTTCTATGTCTACTTTAATTAACAGGCCTAGAACTGATGGTGAATCCAAAGCTGCTGGGTGCAGCAGAGCACTAATAACCTATAATCACTGTAATCACCTTGAACACCTTCTAATGACGCACCTTTCTAGACAAGAAAATCATCTTGTCTAGTCCACTACTCCAGTTTACTAACCTCTTAAAAACAGGACAGGGGATAAATACCATTTTTAACAAGCTTTTGCAGGTCTGGCTTTCTTCCTTTGCATAACCCTTCTGTTTGTTCCCTGCATGATCTTTGGGTCATTTTACACCTTGAAACCACTTTCATAGGGTCCTCTTGTAGAAGTCATTGTCGCCCCTACATGGGGTATTATAGTGATGCTGACAGTCACTACGTCCTGCTGGGGCATTTGACCTCTACCTCGGTCACTGCGCTGTTCCCAAGCTAATATCCTACACATAGTTAAGAATTTCAGAACTGAAGAAGGGTTGTGCCTTTGAAATATAAACTATTCCATGCTATCTTCAGGACAGCTGTAGAAATCTTCCTCCTTTTTTCTATCCATGGTTAATTGTGCTGTGATTATGGAAAAGTATTATGTCACGGGTGTGCGTACGCTGATTATTTTGGTAGAGAGTCTTGTGCATTTCTAAAAACAACCCGTCTAAACCCCTTTAGGTACAATAGGCAGTGACAGACGGAGCCCGATTTACATAAAATCACACGAGCATCAAGCTCTTTTCAAGCAAGTCAAAGATTCAAAAATAGCAATAACATGCTTTCAGCCTCAAGATGCGCAGGCATCACCACGGCAAAATCACTGCCAATGGAGTATGATTCTTTCTACTTCTGCGCTTCAGAAATTGCTTGTTGGTGCAGACTCAGCACACAACTCTTCGCAGGTGGCTTCAATCAACTTTCTTTAAAACAAGAAGTAGAGCGCAATCAGTTAAAAAAACAGCACTTGGGTCAACTTTTCGCAACTCCAGAACTCAAAGATTCCCTTATATTTAACAAATCTTTCCTCTGAAGCCACAGCCCCTGAGCCCAGCTCACCAAGTCAATGAGAGTCTTGACACACTCATCATTTAACACAGGCTTTACCTGCTTTGGAGGATTATTCAAAGCGTCTTCCAGGAGATCTAATAATGCTTTTTGGTCGCGTGGTGAAGAGCTTCTTGATGAAACAGCTGCCCTGCAGGGTCAGTGAGCAAACCTGCTCCCTAGGAGCCTTTGTCACCTCCCAGCTCCCATGACAAATACATCCAACTGTACATGTTTGCTTTGCATCTCAGCCAAGCAGATGGCTTGGGGGAACTGAGGGGATATTAAATTAAGCTAAGGTGAACCTTCCCAGAAAACGCAAGGGTTCTTAATTGTATAGTATTAACTTTTACCTATTTCTCCATTTTTATTAGGCAAATGCTTATGTGCAAACTCTGCATTTAATGAGGAAGAAAGCACTGATGAAAGGATATTTTTTTGACACCTTTAATCTGAATTCCTGCTGGTGCTGCACATTTTCCCACTAGAATTCCTACAGGTGATGAGGTTACCCTGCAATTTTTCACTGATTACGCCCCAGGCTAAATTAGATACAGGGTGTATATATACCTATAGGTATAAAAATGTGAAGATAAACACAAAATTCTAAACTCAACAAATAGAGCCCTAATCCCTCTGTAATTTGAAAGTGCAAATGTTATGGATCATACATGATGTATTCAATTTTGTAACAGAAAAGAGCTGTGCACACAGACCTTGGTTGTCAATTGCATTGATCACCTGACGTCCTGTATCTCCTGTATCAGAAACGAGGTGGCCAGCAGGACCAGGGAGGTGATTGTACCCCTGGACTCAGCATTGCTGGGCCCACACCTTGAATCAGTTTTGGTCCCTTCACTACAGGAAGGACATTGGGGGGCTGCAGCTCATCCAGAGAAGGGAGCGGAGCTGGGAAAGGGGCTGGAGAACAGGGGTTATGGGAGCTGCTGAAGGAACTGGGGTTGTTTAGCCTGGAGAAGAGGAGGCTGAGGGGAGACCTCCTCACTGTCCACAACTGGGTGCTGTGCTCTTCTCCCAAGTGACAGGTGATAGGATGAGAGGAAACAACTCCAAGTTGCACCAAGGAAGGTTTAGGTTGGAAATCAAGAAAAATTTCTTCACTGAGAGGGTTCTCGAGCACTGGCAGAGGCTGCCCAGGGCAGTGATTAAGTCCCCATCCCTGGAAGGGTTTAAAAGATGGGCAGACGAGGCGCTCAGGGAGGTGGTTTAGTAGTGGACAGGTACAGTTGGACTTGATCTCAAAGGTCTTTTCCAACCAAGCGATTCTGATCGTAGCTCTTGTCCAGGATAAACGGTGGAGCAGAGGTGCAATATCCAGCGGGACAAGTCACCCACAGGGCTCAGAATAGAATCCAGGCTCTCTCATTGACCCAGCTCCGCCTAAACAGATATATCCTGCACCAGCAGGGAATTGTGCAGTCACCTTGAGTCGTGTAGGACTTGAGAGGGAACAACCCTGCCCAGTTAACAGAGCAGCTCAGGCTAGGGCTGAAATATGACAGTCAGGAGGCTGTTAACAGGAGATGGAGCCTTCATCTCCAGACTTCAGCTTCCAATCTAAACCATATTGGTGCAGACTAAAAGTCATCGACTTCTGACAGCTCAGTGGTTGCCTCTAAGAAGAGTATCACAGAATTCTGTGTGGGCCTCGAGCAGACAGGTCCCCGCAGCCCCTTTGATCAGCACTGATAAATATAGATGCTTCTCATATAAGAATGGACATTGAGGTCATTGATTTTTAGGAAGATGTTATCATTGATTTCCAATAGCAAATTCTGATCTCAGACATTATATAAAATGATATTTGATGTTATTAATGTCATCTACTGAATAATATTAGTGCTTAATCAAAGTGTAAATAATGATTATGAAAATACAGACTGGGCACTGAGCAGACAGTGCAAAGAGCAAAGTCCCAGATAGAAATAGCAAAAGAAAACACTGGGGATTAGAGGGAAGGAAATATGAGCTCGTCTTCTTTAGGCAAGGGTAACTGAGAAAAAAAGAGCTGAGTCCAAGGTCACATAAAGAGCCAAAAGTCACCTCCCTTAGAGAACCTGCCTGTCACTTTAACATCCTGAGGGTGACATCTCTATGTCTCCTGTACCAAAAGGAACCTTAAAGAGGAGTGGTAGAAGGTCTGGAAGTAATCTTTGGCCGAAAGCCCGTACTAGAAATGACAAATGAAGGACAAACATGTGAAGTTTATCAACTAAGTAAATCTTAAAATAAAAGGATTTGAGAACCCTGTAATGATCTCACTGCTTACATCACGCACAAGCTGTGCATATCTTCATATGATATTTACTGTTATGAAAACATAAACTGGATTACCAGGGCTTAGTGCTGAAGCAGGCTGTTTCATTAGGAAGGCAAGGAACTTTGCCTGGGCTGGTATTACAGATGTAATTTATACAGGACAGAGAAGAGTAGGGGCCAGGATGTTTTCCGGTTCAAAGCACAAATAAATAAAATCAACATCACAAAACCTTCCTAGCTCAAATATACAAATGCAAGCAAGGCTGGAGGCTCTGAACCCAGCAGCCCCATTCCTACGAGGATGCCCGCGAGCTCTGTGAAGTCATCTAGAGTTCAGCACCTTTTTCCTGAGGTGAGATGAAACCTAGCACACCCTCACTAAAGGTCAGGGAAGTTTCATCCCCATTTTCAGGCAATAACAGTACTCTGTGAGGTACAATTATTAAATGGAATGATGGGAATAAGGCTCATTTTACTGGGAAAATTCTGGTTCTGCTGACATCTAAAACCACCCATTCATATCAAAGGTGAAATAATTTCATTTTCAAACAGCCAAAAAATTTCCCTCCCCACATAAGCAGGAGCAGTCGCGGCCAGGTGGATGCAGGGGCTGGGCACCCGCAGCAGCCTGGCGGTGGCCAGAGCCGGGCACCAAGTGGCCACGACTGCACCACTGCCACCAGCTCTGACTGGTGAGGCTCTCCCTAAGGAGAGCTGCACACCTGAGGTCCTTCTAGGATGGGAACAAAAGCCCTACAGATTAATGACTTACAGTTTATTTTCAGTATGGTGAAAGGGTCTGCAGTGCCGAGCGACCAAATGCAAAACATAAATGCTGCTTCATTCAGATTTATACCCAGATTTACTACTTATTTGGCTTCTCATACCCACATCTCTGCTCAGCCGTGCTTGTATAGCCTGACTTTAATTGCAGAGCTTTAACTGCATCACTTCTCAGTCTGCCTCACTGGATTTAAAGTAACACTAAAAACGTGTTTCCCATGCTGCAGTTTCTCCAAACTTCAGCAGCCCTGCAAGCTGGGGGAAGGATGCACCCCCAGTTCTACTGCCTTGAAAGGAAGCAAGGGTTTGCACCCCTAGGAAACATTCCAATTGGAGCTATTTTTAGCAGATATTTTTGATCCAGCACTGGATGGGAGAGAGCTGAAATCTCTCTGCTGCTGCTTTAGATTTGCAGGGGCTTAACCTCGCCGTCAATACAAAAGGAGCAAAACAGAGCTTAAAAGGTGCAGGAGTCAAAGGAAATCCTTGTACCGAATCCAGGGAGCTTAAAGGTTGGCCACAGATTTTCCTAAAGCAGGATGAGTTAAATATCTGGGTTGTTTCCCATTTACACAAGATCTACAAAAAAACCCCAACCCATCCAAAGAAACAAACCTACGGCGTGTGGTTTTCCCTGATTCCCAATCTAGTAGAAGTGTGTGTATCTCCTGTCAGCTCTTAGAGCCGTCGGACTCATCCACAGGCAAAAGTACAGCCGCTCCCTTGCCAGTCACAACATAAAACCCTGACAGATCCCACTGGCGCGCGGTGCTGCTTCTGCAGAACCTACTGTGAGACATCTGAATTCCTTTTTCTATGGGAAAAGACAAGAATAAAAATGCAGCTCTGAGCTCCTGGTTGTTTGCTTTAGAGGTTTTTTTATGTTTTGTTTTGGCTTGTTTACTCCAAAATCACCCTGGGAAGCGAGCCTGCTGCGTGTCGCTCCCAAAGATAAATTCCAATAACGCTGTCTGTGACGGCTGGACCTGGAGGAAGGATGGGGAAGCTGTAATTGCAAGAGAGTGAACACATAGTCAAGTGGTTTTATGAAGGCATCAACTCAGGCTCAGCATCCCAAGTGTCATATCTGCAGGGAAAAGCTCAACTGCTCAAGATGCACACGCAGCAACAGGAAGAAAAAGATATCACAGGTAGCAAATTCAGAAACGCTCGCTTCTCTCCAGGCATCGCTCGGTAATGTTGTAGAGAAAATAAAGACTGAGGGAGAAACACAATGTGCCTTAACTACCTGTACTAATCTGGAAAGGAAAGAGGCTTCTTGACAGCAGACGTGGGAATGAGTTAACAGATGATGGTTTGAATCCCAGATTGTGCAACTAACAGAGAAAAATCTCCTAAGACAGAAAGGAAATTAGAAAATCGAATGTGCTGACAGGGAAGCTGTGAATTTACCAACTCGGCAAGCAGTGATGGGAAGGGCGAGACAGAGGATTTAGGGCTAGACAAAAGATTTACTGGAGGAAACTGCAAAATGATCATTTCCCTGTGTAGAAGCAGTGCCAGAAAATGGATCAGGCAACCCAGTCAATTTGTTTTTCCTGAAATACTTACGAAGGAGCATAATGATCTGCCTACTCAAATGCACCAAATATAAGGAAAAGGACCCTACAGAGTCAAGAACCATCTTTCAGCTCCATCCCAGGGCGCAGATCACAATAATTTATTCTGGTTTCTATACATGTGATACTTAAACACACTTAGGGAAACAAAGCAGGGTTTGATTTTGGTGATTGTCCCTTTGCGTGCAAATTATTTTTATTAGCAAGTTAATTTTCATCACAAGCTCTCTGCTTTCTCATCTGGGAGAAACACAATTATAAGGCCAGAAGTTCAGAACTAACTTCGCCAGTGCTACCAGAGGAGGAGGAGATTGTGCACGCTGCAGCAAAGACGTTAAAAGACAATACTGGAGGTCAAAGCTGAACCAGATAAGACAACTCATAGTGTAGGAAAGGACACACACACACACGGTGCTGTTAGAACCTGCCTGTGGCACATGATGGGGACAGACAAGTGAGCAGACATTGCAGGAGATGCTGCCCTGTTTTAGCATGCTTGGGTGGGACAGGGAGACATCTGTGAGGCTCCCTGGAAGAGCCCCCGACTGGGGAGTTCTGGAGCTCAGGGTCAGCTGACTCAAAGCCTCCCTAAAATCACACGTGGAATGATGCTGTTCCAGCTTCACCACTGAGCAGAGCTTTTCTGTAGCTCCAGAAAACCACGGCCTGCACATCCTGACACTGTTCAGCATCTACCCAGGGCAGTGGTGGAGTCTCCATCCCTGGAGGGGTTCAAAACCATGCGGCCATGGCACCAGAGTGGATAGGGTTTAGCAGGCACAGTGGGGCTGGGCTGAGGGTTGGACTGGATGAGCTTAGAGGTCTCTTCCAACCTCAATGATTCCCTGATCTTCAAAGGCAGATAAACAGAAGAGAAAATGCTCCCCTGTCCTAGCACAGCCCCATCCTGATGTCCCACTGATGCCGGGTCCAGCTCCACGTGCTGCCTGGGCTGGGAAACCTCTCCACGATTGCCAGTCCAAGGCGATGTTCGGAGTGACAACACGGCTGGTGCCGCTGGCTTCTCAAACAGCACAAAAGGGAACTTCACACCCTGGCAAAGTGCCCACCTGAATTCCGGGGGAGTGAGAAAGGAGAAAACAAGTTTTGACTGGTACCATTTAAGGTGACACCATCAATCACTGGCAAACTTGGACAACTCCAGTTAATTTTTGCTCAGAATGATAAAAACACAGCACTGGTGAGGAAAATAACAGGGAGCTCCATGCAGGGCTATTTTCCTTCTTGGTTTTCTTTCTATTTAGAAGAAAAATCACACTAAATCTGCAGCATTTTTAATCAAACACAGACAAGGAAAAGTGGATTATGCACAAACAAGCCTACATTTTCAATTGGCCTTTATTGCTTTCAGTTAAAAGTTTATGCACCTGATTAGAGCTTTTTCCTAATATAAACCCAAAAATTCAAGAGAAGCTGCTCTCTGTGAGCATGCTCCTTGAGCCTGGCTTTGAAGAAAGAGGAGTCTGAAATAGAATAGAATTATTCAGCAGCTCTAGACTCAGAACACTTCCCTGGAGGCGTAGATCTGGCAGCACGTAGGTGAATTTGATTTCTTACTCAGAGAAATTATCTGCGTGTTATTAACGCACACTCAGAGGAACAAATGTACGACATATTCTAGGGCACAGTCAAAACGGATCCCAGAGGCTGAACTCCTGGTTGTCCCAGTGAAGAGGAAAGGTGTCAGACCCTCTAGATGACCTCTTGGACTGAGGCTCAGAGCGCTGACCAGCACTGGAAGGGATGCTGCGCTCCTTCCTATCCCACTTCTGCACTGGGAAGCAGCCTCTGGGCACCTCTGTGTATGTGATCTGTAATCACACAGAGAAGAAGCCAGCAAAGTTCTTGCTGGTATTCTCAGAACAATTTTCGTAGCTTTAAACTGCCACCCATCCAGGCAACTGCGACAGCGGCGACCTAAGAGCGAAACTGGTTTCTGCTGCAGGTTCAGGTTGATCCAAGAGATGCTCTGGATACATCCCCACGCAGGGGACACAGTCTGCACATCCCTAGGGCATCAATCCATATCAACGCCCCTCTCTCTGTAGGATCTGCACCTCACCACAAGTAAATCCTCTTAGTCTAGAAGGCGCTGCCACACCCTCATGGTGGCTGTTCCCAAAGGAAGTGGAATAGAACCAAGGGATCATTCTGAGCAGTTTCACAGCATTTGTTTTCTGTTTGAAATAATCTATATAAGAGAGGCAATCAGGAATCTGAGTTGCCCATCATACTCTTCACAAAGTAAATTTGGTATTGCAGTGTGGTATTTAAAGCACACCATTTTTTAAATAAGACATCATTAAAAGAAGTTAAAAGAGCAGCACAAGAAAAAGCTACTTTTTCTCTCTCTTCTGTGACAAGTCTGTTGTCCCACACCAAGCTGGCTCACAGAGGGGCACCTGTATTTCTCAGGGGATTATGATTTATTTTTATTTTCTGTTAGACAGCCATGAAACGAGGGGGGGAAAAAGCCATTTCAAGGCTTTGAAAAAATCAAAATGTACTCATAGAAAAGAAAGCAGAAGGAACACAGTTGTGAGCAAGGAACACTGGAGTCATCTATCTCTTAAGGAAGTCTCTAGCTAAGGAGCAACCAGTGCTCTTAACACCCCAGGAGCAGCTGAGGGTACGATGGACAGGGATAGGGTAACGGTTCTGCACCCATAACAGCCCTTCTGGAGTACAGGTTTGCACCTGCAAAAGATGAGGCATTAATATTTATTTAAACAAGACCATTAAAATGGGAAGGAGGTGGGTGAAGAAGAAATTAAGTATCTAACCCAAGGTAGAACAAAGCACGCCCACACCAAACGAGTCTTCTGCACTGCAGAGGCAACCCCCGGGCTGGGGGAGCGGAGCCAGGCATGGGGTTTGGGTACCAGCTCCCACTTTTCATATATAGAATATATATAAAACCCCACACCCACTCTTAATTGTGCTCCTTTCCTGTATCTTTATCTGATGGCAAATGCTGCATTGAGATCATTTTCCAGTGGAAGGGATTCAAGTGTGTATTTTGGGAATATCCAGCCCTTGGACAGTGTTCTACGTCTGTGGGAAAAGGAAGAATTAATCAGATCTAAAACTAACTGGAATTTGCATGCCACCTTCCATTGCCTTGAATGAAGGGAGGTACCAACACCACTACTTAAAATATATATATATTTGTGAAATTGTGTTTATTAGGGTCTGTATTTTATGGATAGAGACACGAGGTTGTGTGCAGCTCACACTGTTTTTTAGACATTCCTCATGCCACATCTCTCATTCCAAGAAACCTGACGTACTTTATGCACTTCACTATTGGATCATAATTGCTAGACTATTGAAACAGAACTTTTGATCAGGAAAGGTAATTCTGTGCAAATTTACAGAATTATAGCTATTCTGAAACATAAAATATTTCAAACTATTATTTAAAGAACAGCTTAGGTGCTTAAATATAATTAAAGGAATCAAGCTTCTAAGGAGGTGATCAAATTAAAGCAGCTTTACTCTTCCAATACACCAGCCAAAAAGCCATTTCCATTCCATAGGGACTGTGAGAAGAGGTTTGTTGTGCATCTGAGCGTTACCATATCCAGTACTAAAGCACAGTTACATCCACATTGAGGCAAAACTTCAAATACTGCATAAAGGAAAATGCTGCAGGAGGAGAGCAGCCTCCAGACTGAGAGCATTCACCACCTCTGACTGCAGGGGTGGCTGAGCACCGGAACAGCTCACTGACAAACCATGGAGCCTCCACCCCTGGAGACATCAAACCCTGGCTGCCACAGCCAGGAGCAGCCTGCCCTGGGGAACCCTGCCCTGGGCCAGGGTCAGCCCAGATCATCTGCAGAGGAGCCTTTCAGCCTCAGCTCTCCACAGTTCTGAGACTTGGCCAAAGAGCCAAAGCAGACACGTCCTAAATCTGTTGTCAAGAGCACAGTGGAGGGCACTCACCAGGGCTCAATGATTCTGCCCCCACGGAAAGGCTGCGGAAACCTTACAGACAATCCAGGTGTTGCCTGGCATTCCTTTCTTGGAAGGCTTTTGGAGTGCCAGGCAATTACACAGACACTTCCAGCGCATCTTTTAGCCAGCACAGAGATGCCTGGGATGCACAACGCTCCATCTCAACTTAGTCCTTTTTCTCCTGCTCACTTCTCCAACTCGTTTGAAACTGCTTCCAACTCCAAGTTCAACTTTTGCAGAGTCTAAGGCCTAAAAAAACTAATTAATTCCCCATAGGCTTTTTTTTCCTTTTTGACTCAGTAAATATTTCTGAGATTTTTTTTTGTGCGATCGGTGTTAGCAGCTCATTAAAATGCACAGTACGGGGATCATTTTGAATGTGACACAGCTCAGCATGGATGCTCAAGCTGCTTAAAAAGAGAGAAAAGAAAGAGATGAGAATAAAATGAAAGCAAAACCCCAGCACTTCCCATAAGCTGACAACACAGTTAAGGACTTAAGACAGGGCAGGGAGCCTTCAGCCCTACTATTAGGCGAAAAGCCTCGTTGCTCTGCACACTGACTGCCCTCTTCAGCCCCTGCTTTCCACAAAGATCTCTTTTGCAGAGAGCTTTGAGGTGCTAAAACAACCAGATCCTACTATCGGGTAATTGTACAGGCTTTCACTCTGAGTAATAAGAGGATTCTTCTTGAATTAATAATGAATGAAGTAATCTAAAAGGCCTTTAGTGTATGCAGCCAGAAATAAATAATGCCTTAATCTGGGACATTTTATTTTCCATTAAAACAAACACTTTTAAAAAGCCAGTGTTGTTGAGAAGCACTCAGCTACCAATACACCAGAGACTGCAAGGTTCATGACCAGGTTGGATGGGGCTTCGAGCCCCCTGATCCAGTGGGAGGTGTCTCTGCCCACGGCAGGGGGGTTGGAACTGGATGGGCTTTGAGGTCCCTTCCAACCCAAACCATTCCCATCAGTCTCACTGGTACAGATTCCATTTACTTTGAATAATCCCTGTTCCTGGCAGTTGGCACACATCGGGAGATGATGAAGAGCAAAGAAACCAGCAACTGAAAGTCTCAGCTGTGGTGGAAGTCTCAGTTTGCAGAGGTGATGAAGTTGCAGATCCTGAGTCAGGTGGATGACAGCACCAGTGAGGAAGGGATTATTAGAGGGAAAGGTATTAACAAATGACATTCCGTGAGTTTCTCCTCTCAGTGCTCCTGTGACTGAGGCAAAAGATGAATTTACTTACAGTTCCATGAAGAGAACAGTTCCCATCCTGCTCTCACACCAAACCACATTCCCAAATGCCCAGGTGTCCTTGCAGGAAGGAGGATGCTCACACTCCCATTGTATTCCCTTTCTCAAAGGTTTCTAATGACATTTCTTCCCCTGCTCCTTCTAATGAGTGGTAATAGAGAACACTTGATTAGAGGCCTTTCATCATTTCAGGACTGGGGGCTTTAGCTTTCTGACCTACTTTCCCTGCCAATGAAATTCCATTTTTAGCTGCAACTCAAGGTCTGAATGTTACCCGAATTCAGACCATCTGTTTTAACTGCCTACGGGCTGAGAAGGTGATCCAAGCCGGGAAGAATAAATGGAACCAGTGTGTGCATATTAAGTATTCTCAACCCTCTGTGTATTAAATAACCTACTCAGTTTATTCCCGAGTCTCCATAAACATTCCTGTTCCTTTAGGCACTGCCTGCTGTTGTTGTAAGGAATATTGATGCTACTGGTTACTCTCAAACCTTCAGCCAGGTCACCTTTCTTGTACAAGCACAGGAGGCTACAACTGACCCCAAGTCCCTCATCCCTTAACATGACTTTGGTGAGGGCTGGCAGAGACTGCCCAGAAGGACAGATCACCCCAAACAAGTCCTCAAGGAATAACCTGCCTCTCTTTTTCATCTCACTTTTAGAGAAGCAGCAGAACTTGCTTCTCCTCAGAGTGATCCTTTTTCACCCCAGGGGATGTAATGGCAAGGAACAAAGACACAGCTGACTGGTTGTCTCATGAATCTCTAGCGAGTTTCCCACAGCATCTCAAAACAGTGAGTTCCATTGGGATAACATCCTGCAACATGCAGATCTCCCTCTCAGTTCTAAAGATCCCATCTCCCCATTCTGTTGCTCATTCATTTCCTTCATGATGAGAAAAGAGCCCAACAAGATCAGACCATTCCTCAGGATTTCAGACACAACTCTCAGTTGTACTGCAACCTTCTTATGGCAACGGGGTGGAACTGGATGAGTTATAAGGTTCCTTCCAACTCAAACCATTCTATGATTCTAAGTGACACGATCATTATTTCACTGGGGGTTCAGAGCAGCATTAGCACGGTTACAGTGGACTTGCACCTGTTAAATGGAGTTCGGGAACTCCTCTGAACTCTCAAATGCAACACAAGCAGCCTTGCAATACAACAAAATTTCAGACAAATTGGGATTTTGTGCAAATCAAACATTGCATGGCAATTCACTTCCAGTAGAAAATAAAAGATGTCCTGCACCTGGAAAGCTACATGCTAATTCCATGCTTTGCTCCATCCCTTTCATGCAAAAGGCTTTCAAAATCATATTCTATTGTACAGGACATAATGTTGTCCTAAAAGCAGAACCTTACAGGCTGGAGAGAAATATTCTTTTGACTCTACCATGCAGGGCAAAAGGTTAGAGAGCTAAAGAAGCTCTCAAAGAGCAGTCAATGCCAGTATGATACAGAAATACTAAATCACTTGGAGCAGCATTGTTTCTGTTTCCATCCTCTGTTGAGATTCCAGCTTTCATAGCATGTGTGTGAAAACCACAAGCTTTTACACTACGCTAGGTAGGAAATGTCCCTTGATTGTTTAAACGCAGCGATGAGAAAAAGCACAGTCCACTTCTGACATCTGATCCATGAGCTGTACCCACTCTGGTGGTGACTCTAAGACCTTAACAGAGCCGTTGGAAGCAGGACACAAGTCCCAGAATGTGCTGCTCTGGGCACTGCGTTGCCCTCCCTCAATTCTGCTCTGGAGAAGAGGAGGGGTGCTGGACCAAGCACTCAGTCCAGACACAGATCTTACTGGTAAGAAGGAAGGTGCTGGAATACACGTTTATCATTTTCAGTGGAGACATCAGCTGCACAGTGATGGTAGTGGATGGACCATCATCCCCTCTCCAGGCAGATGCCTTACTCTGGCCAAAAATTTGTCACATAAAAAGGCTGCCGGCAAAGAGCATCCTCTGAGAGCTGTTTCACTGTCCCCCTGGAGCTGTGTTGGAATCACGGAGTGATTTGGGGTGGAAGGGACCTCAAACCCCATCCAGTTCCACCACCCCTGCCGTGGGCAGGGACACCTCCCACTGGGTCAGGGTGAACAGGCCCAACTCTCACAGCCTGTCCTCAGACAGGATGTGCTCCAGCCCTCAGATCCTCTCCGTGGCCCTCATTGCTGTAGCACCTTCCCACATCCTAGACCACAGGATCACCCCACTTTCTGAGTACAGTTCCTATTTGTAGGGCTGCAAGTGTTGCGCAGAGAGATGGGATCATCAGAGATGCTGCTGGGTCTATTTTTAGAGCGAGTCATTTGATGAGCTGTTCGGCACCTTATTTATTGCTGTCTCCAGCTGGGGAGCTGAGCAGCGTCCAGACACCTCTGCTGCTAAAACCAGAACTGGGAAGCAGTGACCTCTATTTGATAATGTTTTCTGTACTGACAGAGACACAAACAACAGCACATTATGCTGTCAAGGTTAATAGCTGCTAATTAGGGTGAGTGACATACGACCCCTTGGATACGCAAAGAGCTCAGAAGTCACAGCATGAAAAGTGTTGAAATGCTGCCTTCACGGGCTTTTCCAGCCTAAAAAGTGACCGCTTAGGAGTCACTGCCAGTCGTTTTTTCCTTGTTTGCCTGTTTAAAGCTTTATTTGAACTTTATGTAACACATACAGCAAGTAAGAGTCTCAGCGTTCAGTGTTTCCCTGGTAGGAAATGGGGTTTTGAAGCACCACCAGGAGAAGGAAAGGGGACAAACCACAGCGATGTCATTTGAAAGGGGATACACATGTGGAGGCTCTGGAATCACTGTCTGTGTGCAGAGAGCACGGAAGGGACTGCAGCAGTAAGGGCAGCTCCTGCCAAAGGCCGCGGCCCTTCGCACACCACAGCACCCTGGCAGCACGTGTGTCCCACCCAGCACAGCAGAGCAGAGCAACCAACCCAGCAACCAAAAACCAGCTGAATCCATTGCCATTTAACTGGGTTCCTGGCAAAATAAATAGGAGGGTGTTTATCTCCAGGCATTGAACACTTCAGGTTGGAAGGGACCTTTCCAGGTCATCCATTCCAACAAACCCTGCAGGGGCATCTTTACTGAATCAGGTTGCTCAGACCCTCATCCAACCTGACCTTGAATGTCTCCAGGGACGAAGCCTCCACTACCTCCCTGGGCAACCTGTGCCACTTCCTCAGCACCCTCATTGATAAAAAAATTCCTTCCTGATATCCAGTCTAAAATTCCCCTCCCTTGAAGTGTTCCGCATCTGACCTGGCCAATGCAAAGCTCTCACCTCTGGACAAGGATGGAGCCGCGTGCTCCATGTTTACTCCAGATTTTTGTCCAACTGCCCACATCATTAATACTTCTAAGTGCCCATGGGGTCACCTCTGGGTGTCGGGAATATTCAGAACGGAGGGCAGCTCCTGCAGAAGGAGGAACCTCCTTAACTAAGCAGGCACAGAACATGTAACCAACTGACATCTCACAAACCAGGAACTGAGGTACAGAAAGCTGCAATGATTTAGTAGAGGTCACATTAAAAGTCTACTGAATTTACAGCCTACCGTTGTTTTATTACAGGCTCCAGCATCTCTTTAGACCCTCTGAATGTTAATCATTACCTAACTCTTCTATCTTCTTGCAGCTCTAATGAGATTATTGATGAATTACTTAAAATGCACTTTCTGTAAAAGAATTTTTTAGGTCACAAGTTGCCTTTTACTAAACACATTAATAGGAAGTTGAGTTCTCTCATTCCAATCTTTTTCCAGGAAAAAGAAGTTTTTGGTTTAAAAAGCCCAATTAGTACTAACTGAAATCCAATAGCTGTGATTATTTGGTGCTGTACCTGTTATAAAACTGCCACATGGCCATCAGTACCTCGTGGTACCCTTCAGGGCAAAAATAGACACACCAGCAATTAATACTGCAGCAACTGCATGTGTTGATATTGGAGCAGAATAACTCCAACCTCAGCTCAACAGGATGCTGGATCATCTCATTGAAACTACAGATTACCCAAAAAGTTGGACCAGATGATCCCAGAGGTCCCTTCCAACCTAGCATTCTGTGCCATGCCATGCCAACCCGGAGGGAAGACCACAAGGCGCTCTCTGCAGAGAGCTCCGCGACAGATCCTGAAGTCTGTGCTGCAAGCACACGTTCAGTTCTTGCTCCTGCTCAGCCTGCTCCAGCCAGCACACAATTTCTCCTTGCATTACTTCCCATAACAGTCTTGCAAATGAAGTTCTACATCTCCCCGACAAAACCCTCCATGCTCCAAGATCATTTGATCTTGGCTGGTGGTGTTTTAAAGCTCCTTCTCTGAGGTCCCAAGTAATGAGGTAGCTCTGTCTGCGTGCAAGAACAAAACTCTACCAGGCAGACTCTGAGCCAGACACTTATTATTACATTCTCTACAAAGGCACTGAAGGGCTTTCTCTCAGTGCTCTGGGTCACCAGGATCATGTTTGAGGCATGTGATTAATGTTCAGCCTTATTGTGTTAAGGGGTGGCAGGAGAAAAGGAAGATTTTATTTTAGAACAGTGTTAAATAAGGCAGAAGACCTCGTCACTGAGCAAGAGCTTTTAAACCATCTGCGCGTAAAGTAGCAGCTAAAAAGTTAATGGATGCAAATAGCATTGTATTGATTTGAGGTATTTGGAGGGGTTCTAATGCAGGTGAAGGCAGGAGGAGGATTCTGCTTGGGATAACTCAGTGTTTGTTAGCAAAGCCTGAAGCATTTGCACACACAGACATAAACCATCCAGCTGAAAATGCCGAGGAAAAGCTGCCACCTACCCTGTACCTGAGCCATTCCTGGGACAGGAATGAGTGCAAGGATGATCACACAATCATGGAATGGTTTGCAGTATCAGAGATTAATTGTAATACCTGTTGTTATTTGCCTGCTTGCTTTTCCCTTTCCTCCAGATGAAAATTACTTCAATGAATATTGATACTAATATACATTTGCACGCAGGCAGGTAAGAAATGGCTCACCGAAATGCGGGCGGCACATTCAGTCAGTGGCTCTGCTAATAATGTCCCTATTGCTCTCCAGGGCCATTAGCTGCAAATGAGCTTTTTGTTACATGATCAGAACACACCACAATCCACATCCAGGTTTCTGGATGGATTTTTATTTCTCTATAAACCACCTGCAGAAGAAAACAGTGAGGTCAGTTCTAGATTTTACCACTGCATTACCAAAATCTGGAGCCTGCTGGATATCAAAAGTTGTGCTGTGGGGTGGGGGAACCATGACTGATAGCGTAGTCAGCTGGAATCAAGCAGTCCAGAGACCTGGCATGGAACATGAGGATTGTGCCAGGCCAAACTGTAAATCAGAATTCAGAACCCCCACTACCTTCGCTGTAACGCGGCTCGTGGGGAGCCGGCACAGTCAATCAGGTGCCCAAGTCCCAGAGCAGTTCCAGTGCCCGTGTGTTGCATGAGGGAACAACATCCACACTCCTCCTTATGGTGCTGATGAGCCGCCATGAGGCAAAGCACATTGGCTTTCTTTACAGAAGGTCAGTGTCAAAGCTTAAGACCAGTATAAAACTGCCCCTTTGTCCCATCCCTGCACCCCCTGATCAAGAGCCCCTCCCCAGCTTTCCAGTTCATCTGCATGGAGTGGTGGGAACTGAATGAGCCAGGATGGGAATTTAAAGTACACAGCAGCTGCCTGAACCAGTGCATCTATTCTGCAACAAAAGCACATTTCACTGGTTATGCTCAATTCATTGCCAAAGCGTGGTGTAAATTGTCATCTCCAGGATGACAGCCCCGCAGGAATTGTTGCTGGCATGGTGTGTTTCTAAGCTTTAGTGTCTCACCTGGACACACAGGTTGCTGCATGCTCAGGGAACCTAAAAAGACTTTTGGTGCCATTGTCTGAAGGAGGGGCTTCCCTTTTCTCTTTCTCCTCTCTCTCCAGTTACGGTGACATGGTGCCCAAGACAATTGCTGGGAAGATCTTTGGCTCCATTTGCTCCCTCAGCGGGGTGCTGGTCATCGCTCTGCCAGTTCCAGTCATTGTTTCCAACTTCAGCCGGATTTACCACCAGAACCAGAGAGCCGACAAGCGGAGAGCGCAGAAGGTAAGCGTCCCACGCGGCCGCTGAAAGCCCAGCTGCCAGGAAAGCCCAGCTCCTGCCTCTCACAACGCTCCAGGATGATTCCAAGCATTGCAGAGGGCATCCTCCCCACGCTGTCCCTCTACCCACATGCATGGAGACTCCCCTTCCCACACCCACCCAGACACACACAGACAGCACTGGGGTGGTTCAGGGATCAGAATCATGGGGCTTTTCTTGCCCCTCTTCTCTACCCACCAGTCTGAAATAGATCTATACACACAATCACAAACCCTTAAGTCGTTAATAGGGCTGTTTATCTTCCTGGCTGCTTTCTCTGGCCTGGAGCTTCGAAACAATCATCCAGGAACACATACAGATCAGTACACGTAACCCCTCACTGCTGCAAGCTGCAACACAGACAAACCACTGGGAACAGGCAAAAGCCCCTGGAAAAATCAGGAGATCATTCAGTATTCCAGAGTCTGAACAGTTTTTACCAGTACAGGAATAGAATGGAATAGAATTATATGGGTTGGAAGGGACCTTAAAGCTCATCCAGTACCACCCCTCTGCCATTCCCTCTTTCAACTGGAAACTGTTCCACTCATCCCATCCCTGCACTCCCTGACAAAGAGCCTCTCCCCAGATTAAGCCCACATCCTGAAACAAGAAACTGTAACAGATTAGATCTCTATTGCAACCCCCAGAGTCACACCCAAACCGGAATCAGGTTTTCACGACAACTGCAAACTACAGGCCTGTTTTTTTTCTCCCTATGGAATGCTGTCTGCCAGAAATTCAAGACTCCAGAGACTTGCTGGAGCGTAGTAGTAGAAAGATGCTATTTCTGCTCCAGGCAAGCATCTGGGCCGTGCCTGCTTTTCGCATCTCAAGGAGCTGACAGCAGAGCTGAGATACAAGACCTACAAAACCACACAATTTGGCAGTCAAAACACATAAGGAGAGAAGCAGAGAGACAGAATCACACAGGAATGAGTTGCAGAGTCTGTAAGTCATTGCTGGGTTTTACAGCACCTGCGTTAGGTCTGGCGTTGTACGTGTGGAATAGGAAAGTGCAGCGATTCTGGGAGGTGGTTTTGAGGGAAGAGTTGTTTATCTGGTTAGTCACACAGCATAACAGAGATGAAAAACAAAGATATTGGGATGAAGTCCACTCGGTACCACATGCTGTTCAGCAGCAGCTGAGCAGTGGGGAACCAGGACGGATCGTTACATTCATTTAATGAATTTAAGTGATGTGCAGAGCGAGTTGCCCAACGTGAGGCTGCACACAGACAGAAGGTACCTGGGTTTAACTTGCATCCAGGTCACGCTAGATGGGAACACACAAGCAGGAGCAGAGCACATGCAGAGGACTGCATAGAACAGCTCAGATAAATAATTGAAGACAAAGTACTTGTTCTGCTGCAATAGCACAAACACAGCGCTAGACAGAACCTGCGCTACAGTGGAGCCTGGGCAGCAAACACATAGGCAAGGCAATAAACAAGCAAGATCTGTGCATAACCATGGATCACAACACAAGCAGCTCCAGAACGACTCCAGGCCTGTCCTCCTCTCCAGGTAGTGCACTGAGCTTGCTCATTCTGGTTCACCTTTAACTGTTGGACTGTGACCCACACGGTGACAAGGCAACGCGCCACCACCTTTGATGTTGACATGATTGACTGCAGCTTTTATGAAGTTTGCTGTATTGACATGCACAGTGTATAATTTCCCCCCATTTGAATTTCTAATTCCCTTGGTAGTGGATGAATTTTTGGGCTAAGAAAGTTTTCTCAAGTCAGAAGTGTGAGTAATTTTCACATGATCATTACTGCATGAATACTAAAGAGAACACAAGAGGCAGAGGCACATTAATGACAGCCTCTCTGGAGATGAGCAGGGCATACACAGGGACATGAAGGATCTACTTTGATAGAGTACTTGTTCCAGCATCACCCTCCAGTGAACTGAATCTCCACTTCAGGAGTAGGAATGTTTTCATAACAGTCCTGTTATGAACAGTCCTTATCTAATTAAAGATATAAAGACATTCCAGTACTGAAAGGGGCTGGGGAGGGGCTCTTGATCAGGGAGTGCAGGAACAGGACAAGGGGGAATGGTTTTCAGCTGAAAGAGGGGAAATTGAGATGAGATTCCATGATTCTACAACATTCACATGACTTCTTCAAGGAGGCTGGAAGAGGCTCTTGGCCCTCTCCCACTCCTTGAATACGAAGAGCCCACCAGGAGCAGTTCCTGATAAGCAAAGCTTAGAGGCATCAGCTTTGAAGAGATAACATAAATGCCTTTCCTAAGTCTTTAGTATGCTAAATAAATTATTTTCCCCTCTAAATTGAAGAGTAAATAATGTGATGGGTATGTAAGAGCAGAAATACTTCAAAAGAAGTTCACCTTCATTCAAGACTCATAACTATTATAATGTACGAGTAGGTTTCAAGACAAGTTGTAGACCACATTTATTTTATATGAACTCGGATTGAAGTTTTCCAATGAGCAATAATAAAGGCAAGAGTCAAATTGGCTGGATGCAACTTTCACAGATTTAAAGGTCAGGGTGCGAGCAGAGCTGGGCTCTTCAGCAGAGCCCCAATATCCCTCTAGGTTGTGATGTGCTCAGTCTTAGCTTTGTCTCTGTTGAGGAGTGGCATTTAAACAGCACAAATTACCAGAAGGTGACTATCTCTTCCTCTAACTAAGGAGAAAAGTTCCTTGAAAAGGTAAAAAAACCCACTCAACCCCAAACTACCAGGGATTTAATCGCCTTGAAGATAAATTATTCTTCGCCAAACCTGCACTGAAAGAGAATTAATTACAAGGAGATCTGGCAATCTTAATTTATTGTGCTGTGTCATCAAATTTTGTCCTCTGGTATGCAGCAAGGACCAGGTCAGTCTGAGTGGAAGATGAACTGATCATTTCTGACAAGGTTCATTTTGGTAAAATTGTTTTTTCTCAAAGACTTATTTTTCTCCTTTTTGACTGATGTGCTAAGAATAGACCTTCCTGACTTTGAAACGATGCTGTTCTTCAGCGAATGTCACAGCCTTTGGTTTTAAAAGAGAATTTGACACTTAAAGGACTTGACAACAGAATGACTTTGTAATTCAGATGACGCTGGAGCCTCTCTGTTCAGTTTGCAGCATGGATGCAATATGAGGAAAGAGACAAGTATCTGGTGCTACTTTGAGGGCCACACCTCCCACTTTTCAACCCTAGAAGGAAAAAGCAGAGGCAGCTTCTAACAGCTACTGAAACGCTGCTCCTTTAGCAGCAGTAGAAAAAAATAAAGCACTTCATTGTTTAGATCTTCAGGACTGAGTGAAGAAGTTTGGGACTGAGAAGTTGGAGACTGTTGTGGCCCCAAGCCACAACATTATTTCCACCAGAGCAGGGCTGGTCTCTGGACCAGCCCCCTTAAGGCTAAAATTCAGCCAGCTGAGATGTTCCAGATCTTCTCAGTTTGGGGGAAAATAAGTGTTCAGAAGGGAGCCTCTCACACCACGGAGCGTGTCCCTCCTTCACTGGGCACAGCAGAGGAAGAGATGCAGTTGCTCAGATGCTGTACAAACAACCCAGTTTAGAGTGCATTCCTCATTTCATGGTCAGATTTGCTAAATGAGCCAAGATCCTGAAATGGGTGATAATCTCAGGGGGATTAGGCTAGGTTTAGTGGTGCATTTCACAGGGGCTAAACTGACATTGAATATAAAACTCCAGTAATCACAGTGCTTGGGTTCAGGTCTGCAGTAAATATGCTTTTGAGGACTACAGCTTCTTATTCTGTTCAGTTCATTTATTATCTGGTGGCCTTTGACTCTATGAGAACAAGCAACGTACTGCAAAATCCTTAAAGAGGCTTCTCATTTCATCCTCTATAAGATTCCATAAGGCTATAAGATTCCAGAAAAGAACCAAACACCCAGATTTAGGCAAGGAAAGAACTACCCAGGACAAAATTTTTTTTTGCAGGGCCACCCTCACATAAACAGGCTGAGAGTTGGGGTTGTTCAGCCTGGAAAAGAGAAGGCTCCAGGGAGATCTCAGAGCAACCTCCCAGTACTAAAAGGGACTCCAGGAAAGCTTGGGAGGGGTTCTTGATCATGGAGAGCAGGGACAGGATGAGGGGGAACAGTTTTCAGTTGAAAGAGGGGAGATTGAGATGAGATCTTAGGAAGAAATGTTTTGCTGTGAGGATGGGGAGGCCCTGGCCCAGGCTGCCCAGAGAAGTGGCGGCTGCCCCATCCCTGGAGGTGCTCAAGGCCAGGCTGGGATGGGGCTTTGAGCCTCCTGATCCAGTGGGAGGTGTCCCTGCCCATAGCAGGGGGGTGGAACTGGATGGGCTTTGAGGTACCTTCCAACCCAAACCATTCCAGGATTCTATGAAAACTGTAACATGGAACTGATAACGCTGCCACAGGCTATCCAGGCGCAGAGGGTACGAACTAGGTGAAGCAGAGAAAGACACATTGTCTAGTGGATGGACTCGAGCATTCAACCACAGAGCCAGCACCAGCAGAAGAAAGGAACAAAGGAGTGAGGAAGGAGCTGTATCTGTTCAGACAGAGGTCAAGGAGAGGGAGTAGAGGGAGGAAGGATATTCATGACAGCAAGAGCTGCCCCTTAGATGGTGGCAAACAGCAGCTGTGACTCTGCAGGCTGATGAAAAGGTAACTAAGGAGATGCTTAAAAGGGGCTTAAGCCAAAAGGAAGGAAGACTAAGGACACAAATGTCTTTCTGATTGTTCCCTAAGAGGCACATTAGAAACAGGCTGTTCCAGACCCAGGGCTGGAGGCAGCAGAGCAGAGGAAGAAGGAAGATGGTGAGGAAGGGAACGCCTCACATGAGATTTCTGTCATCATCATACCCTTGAGAAAGGCAGCCCACACACCTGTCAATAATGAGGCCATTATAATAATTGATTTGCCACAGAGCAGGGGAGTCAGCTTTGAAATGTTCTGCTTCTCAGCTGACATCCTGGATTTTGGAGGTGGGTTAGTGAACTTGAGTGTGTGGAACAGAGCGGCCAGAAAAAGCGACTCGAGCAAAGCTGAGGAGAGCTCAGCGACAGAACGTGACTCAGATCCCAGCAGGGGATGGGGTTGGGAACTTCAGGAGAGAGAAACAATAAGGGTAAAACTGGAGCTGGCTGACATTTAAAACACACACGTTTTTTCAGTCACAATGAATCTGTGTGGAATAGGTTTGTGTTGTTGTTGGTAGTTAACAGTCTTTGACAGGGAAAAAAGCTTTTTTAAGTTATTTTCATGAAAAGATGTTTCATTTTTGCTAGGTTGATACCTCTTCCTCTGTTTCCCATTTGGTGTTTGTCACATCCCCTCACACCGTTCAAACAAATACAGTAAGCAGGAATCCTTCCTCTTTTCTTTCCTATCATCCAGGAAAGCAAAGTTGCATTTTCCATCCATTCAGATAGTCCAGATTCCCTGGGTCCCAAACTGCAGAAGACTTTGAGATGTCTCCTCTGAAGCGAAGGATTGAAATCAGTGAGCCAGAGCCAATAGGTTCAGCCTCCAAACCAGCCCACACAGCAAAATATTAAACCCATTACCAATAGTGGCCCAATGCCCACGTGAAATCATTTCCACACAGATCCAGAAGCCACCCTACCTTCATTTCACACCCTGCAGCCCTTTCTCATGTCGCAGTAATAGCCTGATGCCAGCCTGCAATGCACAAGAACCTGCTTAGCCCATCCTTGGATCCCTCCCTGCTCATCTCGAGTGTCCCCTTCTGCGCCCATCGGGGTGTCCAGAGCAGCAGCAGCCTCTGACCAGATGGCTCTGTTATGTCACACAGTTGGTAGGGCTTGTAACAGCCAACGCTGCCATGCTTCAGCCCCGATGTCCGCACGGCTGCCAGCTGATAGCACCTTGTCAAGAAGACAGCACGCCAGACGCTCAGCCAGAAGTGTTAGGAAGCCCTGTCCTACTTTGGAACCAGGTTCTGCCTTTAATTTAACCAGTTATTTTACTGACCTGCCTAAGGAACAGAATCAAGTGCGCCAGGGGCTTTTACCCCTGTGCAGTTCCCAGCCTACGTTACAAAAAGCAGCTCAAATACCCCTGCTCCAGCTCCAAGATAGGGTCATGTCTAGATTAACAAATACGGATATCTCTTAGAATCACAGAATGGTTCAGATTGGAAGGGACCATGAAGGCCATCTAGCCTGGAACAAAGATAATTGAGTGGGAGTAAATGGTAGCAAAGCTTATTGCAGTTACTAATTTGTACTGTGACAGCGATAAGCAGGTGAAGAACAAGTCATTGCTGACAAATGTGGTGCCAAGCATGGCAACAGAGGTCTCGAGACCTCTGACCACACCTCTTTGAGGATGGGAACGCTCTGCAGTCCACTAGCAGGTCTCTGGAGGGCCACTGCAGAGCCTCCCTGCTCACACACCGCCAGATGTCTTACACAGCCCAACCTGAGAACTCCTACACTCCCATCGCTCCGCTCCTCCCACTCCACACAGCAGCAGAGGTCTGCAAAGTCTGACTCAGAACAAGCCTTTGTTGTTTGAAGGTCACGAAAATCCCATCAAACAGTAACTGCTGGGAACTTCAGCACTACATAAGGCCCTGAACCAGCACAAGGCGGCCCCTCTCCAGGCACACAGAGGAGCCTGCCCTCCTCTTTGGTTTCCTCACTACAGCCAATCTTGACGTTTTGATGAATGCTGATGCAGCAGCATCACCTTTCCATGCTTCCCTCTCTGACTCAGGTTTTTCAGGCATAAAACTGGGATAAATCCACTTTTCCTGCAGAGCTGGTTCATGAATAAGGTTATAAAGAGAAACCATCTGACAGTAATGCTGTTTGTAGCCAGGAATTTGTATTTCCCCATCTGAGCTCTTGCACGACCGATCAGTGCTGCCTCACCAAATCTGGGAGCAAGGACAGCATGTGCTCCCCTCACCCACCCTGGGCAGCAGTCAACACTGGCAGAGAGCAGCTCAGGACCAGACAAGGGAATCAAGAGCAGGCATGAAACTTACAGAGCACTTCTAACAAAATCTCTGCATGGGAAATCGCAGCCTGCCCACCAGCAGCGGCTAAACTCAACACTGCTCCACGGGAGAGAGCTCCTCCTTCCTCGGAGCTCTCCTCTTCGCTGGGCAGGTCACTGCCTGGCAGCAATTCCAGCCACCTGCTCCACATGGAAGTGCAACCATCAAGACCCAACTCAGCAATAACTCCAACAAATACAGCAGAAAAGAGCAACTGGATGCATTGCCCATCGCTCCAGTAGCCAGGTACCAGCACATTTGTGTCCACATCTGGGGGGATCAGTATCAGTGCTTCAGGGCTTCCTGACCGCCCTGTATTTCTCTCTCCAGTTCTTGGATATTGCACCACTTTCCCCAGGTTCTGTGTTAAATCAGCCAGGATATCCACAAGCAGTGGAGAAGCCAAGAGCCATTAAACTCCATATTCTGTACATTGCTCTATAAATAGATGGAACATCGTGTTCTTCAGTGTTGGAAAAGATTAAACGATATAGAGCGTTTGAAATGATGTTCTGTTGCTTTAATGGTGCCAAGGGTAAGGTAGGATTAAAAGGAGAACCACAGAGGAGGGGAGGGGAATCTTTCATCTCTGGAAAGTAATGAAGAGGACCAAAATAAGATCAAGGTCTGACCGTAAGTGGTTCTATCAAATTATATAGGAATATAATGAGTTCTACTCTATCTCATTTCCATGGGCAGCTCTACAATGTCTCATCCACTGCAAAAATGATAGTATTTAAACAGCTTTTGAACTACATTTAATGTAAATATTTGAGAGGAAGGCAAGTCCAGATGTGCATACTTATTTCTTTGGACCCAGATGACCTCCAGGGGTCCCCTCCAGCCTCAACCATTCTCTGAAGGATAACACCAGTACCAGCTCTGGTCCAAAGAGAGCAGGAGTGGACAAAGAACGCAGATACTCAGCACCTGAAAAACATGTTCTCCAGTCACCTCTTTGTTCAAGTACAGAAGATCTGGGACACTGAAGAGGCCTGGCAGATATGAAATTGTATCATAGGTTGTAACTTAATAGTTTATTATACCGCATAAATCAAGAGTGAACATTATCTCCATAAGAACTAGATGAAAATCATTAATAAATAATAATGAGCTGTTTCCTGGGCCTGCCATCTGGTAGGCATTTTTCCTAGCCAGCAACTCCTGCTCCTTGCACTTCTCCAAAGCAGCTAAAGGATGAAGACAGGCTATTTTTCTCCTTTGTCTGTCCCTTTAGGAAATGTAGGTACCCAGGATGCTGAGAGCCACTTACATAAACCTCCCCATGTACAGGGTTTCACTGCCCTTCTCGCTTATTCAGAGTCTCCAGTTTCTTAAAAAGCACTAAGGATCCAAAAGTTATGGAGAGCTGCCTTCCACTCTGCTCTCAGAAACACGTGGGCTACAAGATAACCAAATTAATCATTCTAACCTGTAAGTGACTGTCATTAGTATTATTATTTTCATCATATAAATTATCTTCCAGATTAGGTCATATGCATTTTGAGATCCTGTGGTTTCCTAGCAACTCCTCTCGCCACTCCACATGCAGACACCGTGTGCCGTTTTCTCTTTTTCAGACGCTCCACACAGGGGTTATTTTGAGGAACAGTGAGCTCAGGTCTGGCCCTGATGACCCTTAGTCTGTCACGTTGGCGGGGTAGGACACAGAAGACAGCAAACACCCCCTGCTCCAAAAACACTGGCAGCTGATTGTGAGAAAGCCCTGGTCCTCCACTTGCCTGCCTTCTGCCCAGCAGGGAGCTCCGAGCTCTGCAGGAGAGGAGTCACAAAAGCATGCTCACATGTGTTAAGAACTGGCCCCAGCAGCCAAATTTGCTAGGTTTCTGACAGAAAAGTGCGTGACAGTACAGAGCACAGTTCTTTGCAAACTGCTGCTACTTCAAAGCTTGCGTGGGTGCCCTAAGTTCAAAGCCTTTTCCTCTGTAATTTACTCCTCGTCTGCTCTGCAAAAGCCTCCCGGACAGGTCCAGATCGATGCATTCCAACAGATAACACACAACTCCTCTGAATCAGCCACCTTGTACCTGCAACACTGCAATCCAAGCCTTACACCCCTGCCAGGTGCCCTTTGTGTCCTCAGCCCACCTAAACCAGCGTAGAACCTCCACTGTGGATGTCAGAGGGGAGAGCTCTGCTGTCAGGAGCAATCAAAGTGCTGCATCCCATGCAAACACAGAACACATCCCTAAACACCACGTGTCAACGGAGATGTGCTTTCCAAAGAGCACACACTTACACAGACTTTCACCTAAAAATGCCAACTATGCTTTTAGAGTTGTTTCTACTCCAATGCATGAAACTGTCTGGAGGGCCAAACCAATTTTAGGCACCAATTCTAATTAACTTCTCTAGCTGAGTTAATCAAGATATCTACCAAATTTAATCATGATGGGGACAAAGAGTTAGGCGAGGTGTCTATCCCAGGCAGCCTTTTGTGTAAAGATAATAGGATTAACTTCTGTCCTGCCCCACTGACATTTTCTAAAATAACAATGTCTGTTCTAAACTACAAAAGCTATGGGGCTTAATTATTTAGATAGCTTGTGGCCCTGTTCCAAAGGAGAAAAGGGAACAGACCTCAGAAATGAACAATCTCCACTTCACGTGGAGTACAGCTATTAATATTTGGTCCCCTACTAGCCTGGAGGCAAAGGGAATAATGTTCATTACAAGGGCCTAACACTGAATCCACTTTAACAACTGAACGCGAGGATGAAACCTTCACTGCTACAGGTGAAGTGAACCTAGGGACTCTGGTAATTCCTGCAGCAAAGGAGCTCATATTTTTGCCAGGCACAGAAAGGAATGGAAGCCTTCTGTGGTTGCCATCAGATCCTCACTGTACAGACCATCACTGGATCCAATATCCAGTACTGATTAGAGAAAAGATATAATCACTGCAAAAAGGAATGATCAGAGCCAAAGGCATATAGTGGCAAATGGAAGGAATAACTTAATGGATATATAATTAACAGAAGCAGACAGACAAGGCCACATAACTGAGAAATGGAATATCCTTCAGTCCCTTATCCCCTGTGCTCTGCCCCCAACTCATCCTCAAGAGCAGCTCTCTGTGGGTTCTGTTCCAGACCAAAGCAGCAGCCTGGGGAAGACTTCAGAAAAACCAAAGATCCCACTTCATTTCCTCATTGTATCCTCAGTCTGTCTTGCCAACACAACTGGTGCCCCTTTCCAGGGTGACCAGACAGCCCTGAGACAGTTCAGCCCAACTGCTGAGTAAGTTTGAGGGACTTCACTCTCATAGCAACTTGGAGACTTAATGCCAAAATGGGACGATGATATCTAGGTGAAGTATAGAAGAGAAAGTCAATTTTGGATGCCCCCATTTTAGGGTGTCAAAAGAAGACCTATTTTTCAGACTCATCATAGTCTGTGTCACCTAATTAAAGTAACGAGTATCCCACATGTGCCTTTGCCTGAGAAATCATCTGCTTAAGCAGAAGCTCCTAAGGTTAAACAAATCTTTCAAATCTTGAGGGTCAGAGTCACTCACGCGTGTACAGTAATAGAGCTCCTGGAATTATTACACTCTGGACCTTCTGCAGATATTTGCCTCTTGGCTTTATTCTTCCTACAGTGTCTACCCATTAGCACCTCTAATTAGAGAGGAAAATCACGAGTTCCCTGTTATTTAAAAGATTATGCAGCATTTTAAACTACAGCACAATGTAATTATTTTTTAATAGCCCCAGCTATTTCATGTATTTACTTTTAATGGTGTTTGAGTCATAAATTAACAGCAGAAAAGAAAAAGGCAAATCAGGCAACAACTGAAGAGAAAAACCAAATGCTGACAACCGTGTGATCAAAAGGGAAGAAGCCACCCTATTTTTTCTTGTTTGCTTTATTCAGGGCTGGTTTTTATTGCCCAGCTTGTCCAGGGGTAAATAAAAATGAGAAGAGTTGAATGTCTACATTGCTGCAGAGGGACTTCTGTCAGTTTGTCAAAAGATGCTGATTCATGGGCAGAACTTTACATTACCAGATAGCAAAGGGATAATCACTGCCCACCCCACTGAGGAACCAGTGTCACCATACCGGCTGCTGCACAAGCAGAGCGAGTGACACCACAGATGTCAGAGATGGTGGACAAAGGGAGGATTAAACAACCAAGCACATTAGTGAGAAGGTGAGCCACAAAAGCATCGAGCAGGTAACACACCACTAGATTCATCCAGTCATCCTACACCAGAAATATGTCCAAGACAAGCATTTCTAGTTGCTATGCGCAACCCCCAAAAATTAGTATAAACCTTTGAAAAGATAAATCAATCTGCAGGAGGTTTCTTATCCGTGGAAAGGCCATTAATGCTCTGTGGCCAATAACATCCCTCAGGCTCACCCAAGTCCTGGAACAGAACTGGCTGGCTCTTCCCAACACCACCCTGTCCTGTCCTGCTCGGGCACCCATTGTATTTGACCCCCAGGCTTTTTTCAGGAACAAGGAGAACCTGAAGTTTCCTTCCTTCTGGTACTGCCAGCACAGGAGCAATGACTGGGTGTGCCAAGCTGTAACCCCAACTTGTTTGCTTCCTTCACAGAAAGCCCGGCTCGCGAGGATCCGAGTGGCCAAGACCGGCAGCTCCAACGCTTACCTGCACAGTAAGCGCAACGGCCTCCTGAACGAAGCCCTCGAGCTGACGGTGAGTGCAGACACCATCTGCTTCCACAGAGGCTGAGAATCTCCTTATCCCCACTCTCTCCCTGGGCTCCCTCCCCTCCTCTATCCAATTGCTCATTATCCAGCCTGGCAGCCCCACACACAGAATGACGCTGTGTATAATTGTGCTCTCATGTACGTGCTGGAGGGGGGGGGGACACAGCTGGAACCAGCTGTGAGGCTGGATGGGAGGGAAAAAGCTTCCTTGGGCTCACCCTTGAGCTAGGAAAGGATTCGAGTCCCCAGCAACGACCAGGTTCCCTCAAAGCTCTGTGTGATGGAGCTGCAGTGATTCACAGCCCCAAGGCCTGCCCATACTGTAAACATCCTCTCCCTTTCAACAAACACTTATTTATTCTCAAGAGGCTTCCTCCAATACGGACGATCCTGGCCAACAGGACTGGAAAACATTCCCTAGCCCCCATTTCAGGCTGTTTGGTGGAAGGCTCACTGTTAACAGCAAGGCTGGGGGGGCCAATACTATCTACTCATGGGAAGGAAAGTTTTAAGTCAGATCGCTCAGCAGAGCCAGTGAAATGAGAGGTTATTACATTAAGCCTGATCCACACCAGAGCAGGTATTAGCACATCTCATGGATTTCACTTCACATAAATCAGCCTTTCGCACATGTGGGGAACAGAGAGGGAGATGAAGAATGCTTAACTGAGCCACCAGAGCTGCCTAGCACAAGTTCTGCATCTGTACTTGCAGCCTAATCCTTCAAATGTCTGCTGTTTTCCCTGGCGTTTGTAAAACTCAAGCTGAAAAGCCTTTCTAGCTCACAGTGAAAGGCACTCACCAGGAGCAAGCCCACTCCCACCAAGTTCAGCAGGTGGAGCACACAGAGGGAAGCTGTGCAGCACCTCTCACTGCACGCAGGACGCTGCTCAGTGAGGACCAAGGCAGAGGAACCTGGTCCTTTGCAACTGGAACAGTTTTTAAACTGAGTCTGCAAAAAGCACTCCCCATGCAGTACAGATTTGGAAGTAAGGACACCTGGATCAGTGTCTGTTCTCTCCTCCAAAACAAGTTTGATCCTTCTGACCACACATCCAACATCATCTCTTACCCTGCAAACGGCAGCAACACTCAGAAAAGCTGTTCCTTGAACCATATCATGCTGTTGAGTGGTTCAGAGAAGTTCCTTTATCAAAGATTTGAGATTGAGAAGACCAGGCACACCTAGTTCTGAGTCTTGATCCCATGAAGGAAAGTCTCAGGCCTGGGATCCAGCTCAGCTGAGATCTTGCTACTTCATTACGCAGGAGCACACAAAAATTTGACTAAAAATTTGAAACTTCCTTTTGAGCCTTAGATTTCTCATTTTTGAAGTAGTAGAAAAGCTCAGCAGGGACATTCAGTTTGCACTTGATCTCCCAAGCCTGTCATCCCAGCAAGAATCTCCTCACTTCTCTCGTCAACCAAACCTCCCTGCCAAAACCACTCACGGAAGAGCAGCTGATGCATCGACACCGAGTCCAAAAAGCAGGAGTTCGAGGGAAATATTTGGCTGAATGGGTTCATTTCCTGGCCCCTGCCCAGAAATAACTGGAAGAGGGTCATTTTGTTGGCTTCAAAGCTACCGTAGACCAAGGGACGAAAACAAAAACACTTCTAGAGAAGCTCTAGAGGATTTTTTTTACTAATTAATAAATAAATGTAGGTCTATAGTAACACCTCCTGGGTGCAACTTGCCCTCTGGTAGGCTTACAGCTCTAAATGCCAACGTGACTCCCCCACAGCCCACCAATATCCACAAATCCTGCTCTGAAAAGCACCAATGATTGTGAACATTTGTATTAATAGCTTGTAAAAAAATATCCCCACCCTAAGGAAGCTCAGGCACACATCCCATTTGATACCTTGCCCAGAACTCACAGTAACTTTAACAGGTGTCACATCAGGTTTGTTACCCAGCAGTCACACTACAGCCACGACGAGATGTCACCCTTGCATCAGCAGCAATCACACAGCTCTGTGATCAGTGCCCAATCACTTCACAATGCCCAGCAGGCTGACACTGGGAGGGTTTACCCAAGCAGAGTAACTGCCCCAGAACACATCCTGGCCATGACTCTGCAGTCCCACTAATAAATAGGGAAATAAAGACTGCTAAGGATTCCAGAATATGTGCCAGAGCTCCCCTTCAACAGCACCAGAAGGAATACACTGGCACCAGCTTCCAAGGGAACAGTGTGTCTTCAGCCTGTAGCCTCGTAACAGGGTAAAGAAAAAGCAAGGAGAAGGATTCACCCAAGGACAGCAGCAGGAAGGAATTCTGCCTCCAGCAAGAATACAGACCCTTCTCTTCAGAAACAGGCGGACTTGTGGCATTTTGCATTTGCCATCCAGACTCGAAGCACTGAGACTGTTTTCTTCTCATTTAGAGGTTTTCAGTGGGCTTTCTGTCAGAAGTGCTCAAGGGACAGTGAGCTTCTTCCCATGGCAGCAGCCTGCAGATCCTCTTAGTGTTAATCTCCTTGTACAGCTCACTGAAATTCCCTTTTAGCTAAAATGCTGGGAGGTGTGCATCCCAGGAACTGCAGGTCGGGAGGTCTTGTGCCTTTCCACAAGCAGAAGCTGCTTAGCCACAGATAAACATTCCAGCCATTGTCACAGGAAGGGACAGTCTGACCACTGAACCAGCTCCTCTCAGTTCACCAGGGCCCAGTTTCGCACACTCAAGCACTAAGTAGAAGAGATAAAGTGGAAGCATTTGGGATTTCAGAACTGACACTACAGCGTACTTCAGTCTCTCTACAAGCAACCAGCATCTCAGTGAACATCTTCCAAGAACAAACTAAATGGTAGCTGGCATCAAACCCTCGCAAAACTGGCATCCCAGCTCATCTCCTTCCCCAGCAGCTTTTCCATTACAGCCAAACTCCTGTAATGGAGACACAGATTGTGTTTGCCTGCAGCAACACAGGTACCACCAATGCAATTGCTACAGGCACACACATCAGCACTATCAGAACACCAAGCATTCCTGTGATGCTGGTGCTCCCACTGCCCTATGGGCAGCAGTTCCTGCAGATCTCATTCTTCCTTTGCATGGTAGGGATGCTCTCAGTGGTTGCACACTCTTCATCTCTGAAAACACGGAGCTGACTAAAGGAAAAGTGAAAGATAAGGTGCAAGTCACACTCACTGATGCTGCACTTTATTCCTGGTCACTGCCATACCTCAACCCGTTTCCATCCTTTCATTGGGATGGAAGGCAGAGACTCAGTTGTGCTGCCAGGATTTAACAACTGGCTTAGAGCTTCTGTACCCCTGGCAGAAGACCTAGATCTGCTTTCAGATTCTACTCAGATCTCCTCTCCTCATAGAAAGACACCGGTTGCAATATGTGCTCTCCTTCTCTTCCCTTTTCCAGTGTTTCAGTACAACATTGTATTTGCTGTAGGGCCTACAAGGACCTCCATGGGAAATATTCCAACACATACTCAAGCAGAGCCAGTAATCTCAGCAGGGGACAAGCAGAACCCACTTGATGTGTTCGCTCACCAGAAGGATTGTTAATAAGAAACACTGAACTGATATTTTTTTAGGCCACTTCTAAAAATACTTCTGGGAATGCTCCATCTTCCAAAACAACAGCAACAAAAACATCCATAACCTGCCAAAGAGGCATTCCCATAGGAATCTATTAATTCTGTGTACACTGAGGCAGCTTTCTTAATGTACCAGTGCAGCGATGCTTTGGAATCTGTCAGAGACAGTAGTTATTCCTTCACTTAAGGATCACAGAACCATCTCAGAAACAGCATCCAGAAGGCGCCTTTGCAGTCAGTCACTGAGACACACAGGTGTATCAGAAGCAGTGCTTGAAGCAGAGTTGAATCTGACCCCCCTGAGAACAACAGACAATGGCTCGGCACGTCTGCTGGGTCTCCCACCTCACCCACTTACTCTCTTGAACACTCAGATACTGCAGTTTTGGGTCTAAGCAGAGACTCAAGCCATGCACATCAATTAGTGGGTTTCAGATTTAGGCATTACAGAAGACACCAGGCATCCCTTCCTTATGGAGCACACAGAAACCTTTTACAACACCTAATTGCCGTTTTAATGCATGTAATTGTCTTTGAAAATGCCAGCCATCAAAGACACGTGCAGATTAATGTGTCATGAAATCACAGCACGTTTCAAGAGCAGGAGCTTAAGCGGAAGTAGTAAAAGAATACCTTTAACAACCCAGATCTTAAATCTGCCACCACGGAACACAGAAAGAGAGAAAAATCATCCTGGCTCTCAAATCAAACTCTCTGCACAGCCCCTGCTGCTTTTTCCCTTCCATTTCTGCAGCGGATCTGATCACCAGATTGGAGGGTGAGATCACAGGAGATGCTGTATTTTGAATGCAAGCACCTGATAGAGACCAGAAATCAAAACCACAAAAGTACTGGACTCGTCCCCCACACCCACATTTACTAAACCGCCCTATCACTGCTTTGATGAATGCTTAATGCCAAGCTTTCTGCAGGAGATAAACATCAGGCATGTACTGAACCCAAGATTCAAACCACTTATCCATTCCCATTTCAACTACTCCAAGCAGCACAAGCCCCTCAGCTTAACAAAAGCAGAGAGATTGCTCCGAGATCTGTAGCTTATCCTAGCCACTCGGAACATTACGGTCTGAGCAGTCTCCTCCCCAAACCACCACACACACATACCTGGTGTGAAAGCTGAGAAGGGACCAGCAAAAGTGCACCAGAAGCCCTTCTAATTCAGGGTCCCCACACAGGCACTCCAGAAGCAGTTCATCCTCCCAACTCTTCCTCTCTCTTCTGAGAGGGGACCACTTCTCTTAATGGTTTTTCACCCTGAACACTCTCAGCTGTACCCAATCTCTCCCCAGATGGCTCAGCTCTAAGCACACTCCACTCTGAATTACCTTACACATTTGTTAACCACACTTCAACAACCTGAGCACACAGCAGAAACAGGGGAAAGCCGGTCCCCATTTGTACAGGTGTTGCTGTACAAAAGGACTGCAAGGTCTTTGGAACAAGTTTGTCTTGTTCTGGTGTTGTGCTGAGTGGTGGTCAGAGGGTACCTGGTCTGTTCACAGGGCTCCTGGGCACTGTGGTACCACACCAACAATCACAGCCAGGTACCCTCTGAGTCACATTTCTGATCTGGTGGGAGGGGCAGGCGTGACTCAGGAGGATTCAGCACCAGCACATGGAAGCTCCAACAGGCCCAGATCTGTGCAGCCCTGAAGGCCAGGCAGAGCCAGGCTTTCTGCCCAGCAAAAGCCAGACAGCTCATGTTTTGTCTCCTAACAGAGACCAGAGTTCAGGGTATATCTGTCAGCATTCAAAGGTCACAACAAGCTTAAAAGGCTTAATGTTTTTTAGAAAAATAAAATAGTACAGGCTTGTTTTTTCCTTTACCTTCTGGTTTCTGAGCCTTGACACCAACAGTATGTCCCAGGTTTCCTCCACAGCTACAAAATGGCTGGAAACACACTGGGTTTAAATCAAGGCTAGGCTCCCCACCTGAATTTATAAGCCAAACTGTAATGAGGTAACCTCATAAAGAGTCACGAGAACCTGTAAGCTGGCAACACTGACATTCTCTTTACCCCTGCGAAAGCTGACCTGGTCCTTCTCTGTGTGTTCATGGTTTGACACCTGGTTTGGGTTTTGGTTTCTCTCCCCCTGTCTCTGGATGTTTAGGGATCCACCGAAGATGAACAGCACATGAGTAAAGGCACCTCCTTAATCGAAAGCCAACATCACCACCTGCTGCACTGCCTGGAAAAAACAACCGTAAGTAGCAACACAATCCTTTTATGTCTTACTGGGGGCTTGTGCCTGGCCCAGGCCCCGCACGGAAAAGTCATGCAGGCAGCGTGCTCTGAGGGGGCCTTCAGACCTGCTTGGCAGACCTACAGACTGTCCCAGAGGGGGCTGAGCCTCAGGCTCCCAGGAATAGCCTGCAATGGGATAAATGCACTTCTATTTCATTGTCTTCTTTAAAAAAAACTGTGCAAAGGGCTAAAGATGGGATTATCTGCTACCCCAGGGTCACCTACGCCGGTAACAAGGTCAAGAGCAGGTTGCTTGATAAAGTTCACTTGAACCCAAATAGCTTCTCAGCATGGGGTTAGGATCCTACAAAGAAGGTGGACATTAAGTTCAGTTTTTTCAGTGTTTCTGAAAGAGAACTAAACTGTTCTTGTCCTATGCTGTTGGTCACACATCACGGATATTCGTCACTTGTGCTAATTGGTAATAAAGACCAGTTCTGCTGCCACAAGAGGAAGAAGCTGCTGTCAGTGACCCCAAACCAGAGCCTGGTCACCTGCAAAAATAACCTTTGGTACAGCACAGAGCAGGCGAGCTCTCTGAAGGGGTTTAAAGGTTGCACAGATGTTTTCTCACCACAGTTCTGGTTGCAAGAGCAGTTAATTTATCTCAAAGCCAGGCAAGCAGTTTCTAGAACATGACTCTCCTGTTCATGTCGTGCAAGGTGTTGGAGTGAGAGCTGTATTTTTCATTAAGGGATTCTGTAGGGAGAAGTCTCTTGGAATCCTTCAGATATTTATTTGATCCATGTGTTTTGCCCCCAGGTATATGTAAAAGGTTCTGCAGTAAAGGAACACGTTATCTATGACATGATTCATTCTAGAAAGAACGGACAGAGGTTAACACTTGAAATATTCATGCCCTTTTCTATCTGCATCCATCATCAAGCATACCTTTGATTTCTGACTTGCAAGAGCTTTCTTTTAGATAAATCACCTTCACTCCCATAGTTTGGCTTGTGCTGGAATAACCCCACATAGGCTTCAGTGATGCACTGGAAGAAGAGGACTGGTTAATTACAGTGACCTGCTGAGTACAGCTGGTTTGTCACAACGAGCTAAAGGTCCCCATTTCAAGGACAGGGAGCCGAGTCTTCCTGTATCCATTGAAATTATTTTATAAGACTCATCTTGCCTTTATTTCTAGCAATTTTGGATGTTACACAACAAGCAGATATTTCACAATCCGAGTGGAGAACTTCATGCTTAAAAGCCTTCCCTGCTCAGACCCGGATTTCACAAAAACACTTCCATTTGAAAACTTTAACAGATTGGCCAAAGCAAATAAAACTTGACAACCCTCTCTCCAGGGTAATGCGCTGACTTTGTGAAGCCTTATAGAAATCCTGGTCTCTGCACGGGGCGGACGGACATCTCTGGGAGCTGCACAAGTGGCTCCATCACTAACGAGCTGGGTAGGGTGCTGGAAGTAACGTGGCCAAGGCGTATCCCAATGTGTGGATGTCGTAGCCTACCACAAAGCCTGCAGCACGCAAGCCTACTCAGAGCTTCTTAGTGGTTGAAAATGTTCCAAACATTGCTCTTTTCAGCAAAGAATGACAAACATTGATATTTTGATTAAATCTTAGAGGGAGAATCTGCACAATATTTAATGTGGTTTCCCCTCACATTTTTCAGCCAGTTATTTAACATGGGGTGCATCAAACCACGCAACAACTTTGGATTCTGGTATGAAATTATCAATCAAAATAGCTCAATCGGCTTGTGTGGAAATTCTACGGTTCACATAATCTATTACAATACTGTGCAACAGTTCTCCTCCCCAAAATTTAAATGGTTGTAAAAGAATTTTTGAACACTGCAGAGTCATTCTGTGACCAAGTTGCAGGAATGGACTGAGAAATGTTCCATGGCTGTGAACTTGTTTCAATGGGCAATTCACCTTCCCTTACGCTGGGCGGAAGGATTGTAGAAGTCCATCATTTACTGTCACGGTACCTGCGGTCGGCGCTAGCACAAGAGAACAGCTGTGAATGGCTCACCAACACCATGTGTCAGATGACAAAGTGACTCTGCATTACTTGTAGCTGCCATAAGAGAGTCACTTTGTCATTTTAGCACAGTGGATGGAGTTTTGTTCAAACAAAAGGATGGGTTTCCCCAACTCATTCCAGATTGAGTGCAGACATTCACATACTGTGTTTTCTCCAAACACTGAGTGCCTAATCCAGTCCTTCAGCCCAAATCTTTCTGCTGTATTTCCCAGGCTGACCAAACCCCATACCCATTGGTGATACAATGGCAACGCAATTCCAAGTTGTTTTTCATGAATCAGCAGCTGAAGCTTTGTTTTCCTTTGCCTTCCTCTCTCAAAAGATAAAACCAACGAAGTTGTCACCAGTTTTGTTCTGTTTCCAAGATCATAACATTAAAAAGCTTAAGAGTGAGAAGGAAGGAACAAAAGGGGCTGATTCTGGCAAGGTTTGGCAAAGAGAAGGTCTGGTTGCCCATTCAAACTTGAGCGAGCCAGCTGGAATGCTGAGACAAGAGACACAATGCTGGGACTAAACTTCTGAATGCCGGAATGGACAATCAATTGTGTTTTTATCTTTTGTTGGCATGTTGTCCCGTAGGGATTGTCCTATCTTGTGGATGATCCCCTGTTATCTGTACGAACTTCCACCATCAAGGTATTTCCTTTTTAATTCAATCCGTTTTCTCTATGATCTCTGTGGGTGTCTGCGGAGTGTTTGCTTCCTTTCTCGTTGCTGGTCTTGTCCGTGGCAGTTTGTGCACGTGGCTCTCTCTGCCCCTCCAGTGCTCGTTTCCTGTGAGAGTTGTCAGTCGTTCTAATGAAAACCGATGGCTGCCTTCACCATTGGTTGCTTTTGTTACCCATCCTTTCCAATGCTGACAGGGACTGGATAAAGAAGTTCCCTAGAACTACTTGGGTGTTCATACACACATATAAGAGTTCTTTCTTTCAGGATTTCTTGCTCCTTAGCACAAAAAACTCTTCCCAGATCCAGCCTCCTGTATTCCCATCCCTTGCACACTGCCCACTCTCACCCTCTGTGTTTATTCCTGCTCAGCTCAGAGCGCCCCATGAATTGCTGGTTCACTTCAAAACCAGCAGCCAGTGTCCCCTGCAATTCACCTGTATGTCAAGATCCAAATGCAATACCACCCTGCCCCAGGCACAATGAAAAGGAGCCTGAGTCTCCTCTGGAGTTTCATAACCATGTGCCATTGCAGACCTCTTGAATCCGTTTTTGGAATCCAGACACAAAAATGGAAGGAACTTCCAACACGAGATATTCCCCAAATCAGACTGCGTAACCAAAGCAGCATTGATTCTGTCGCGCTTCTGTCACTGCAACAGCTTCTCTTATTCCTCTACTGATAGAGGAGGGCAAAGTCTTCTTTTGGCTGCAGTGAGTAGAAGGACAGAGTCAGTTCTTTACGAGATCTGCCTGGTGCAAATAGTGTCAAGCACAGAGGCAGAGAGCATCTCACACAGACAAGGAGCTGACATCCCACCAACCTAGCCAAAGGTGCCATTGAGAACCAGCTGCTGCTGGGCCAAAGCTGGTGCCACCAGGGAGTAACGGCCCTGTATTTTCCCCTGCCAGAACCACGAGTTCATAGACGAGCAACTGTTTGAGCAGAACTGCATGGAGAGCTCGATGCAGAACTATCCTTCTTCTCGGAGCCCCTCCTTGTCGAGTCACCACGGGCTGACCACCTCCTGCTGTTCTCGCCGGAACAAGAAGACCACACACCTTCCCAACTCCAGCGTGCCAGCCACGCGCCTCCGGAGCATGCAGGAGCTCAGCACCATCCACATCCAGTGCAGCGAGCAGCCCTCACTTACAACAAGGTACAGTAAGTAGGCTCTTGCTGCTAACTACTGCATGCAAACCCCTGAAGGGCATCGTCCAACTGGATGCTCTTGCAGGCCTGTCCTCTCCAGGTAGGAAGAGGGATCTAGTGCTGGGAGCAGCTTTCCCTCCTACTGACAACCCAAGGAAAGTGGCATCTAGCTGCTCTGGAGAAAAACTAAGTCAAAGTCAGACTCCAGTGCAGCTCTTCCCTGGCCAGAGTGGACACAGAAGAAGGAATTCCAGCCCCAACCTGCCTATGAAGTGCTAATCACACAGGCAGGAGCCCGCAGTTCCCAGCTGTGAGCCACCCACCAAAGCTGGCACAGGACCACTCCACAGCCCGCCGCCCACCTAGCCCAGTGCTTCCAAAGCCCATACTGGGAGAAGGCAAAGACAACTGGGAAGTATGTGCCTGTCAGCAGGACACATGGACAGGGTCCATCACTTCACTGATTTCCATTGTCCAAAAGTCTAAATCACAACCGCAAGCATCAAACATCGCTGGAAAACAAATTAGGAGGGATTTCACAATGGTGAAATGGCTCTCACTTAAGAAACCACTGGTGATACAGGTGAAGTATCTCAACAGAAAATTTTGCATAACTTGCTGAACAGATCATTTCTTCACTATATCTTTCTTGCAAATATTAAATCACTTTCTAATGCCTCTCAGCCCAACAACCTATGTGTGCGGGTTTGAATTTACCTTTCTTGTCCTCCCCACTCCTATCAAAGGGCTCAGGAAACCGAAGCAAAGCTGCCTTTGGGGCAGCAAGCGATGACTGCCTGCCAGGGTGAAGGCAGAAGAGCACTTCAGATAATTAATTATGAATGAATAAGCACAAAGCAAGTGAAAGCACTGCAGTTTCAAGATGACAATAGTTTAAAGCAGCACCTGAACCAGTAATTGGAGGGAAAGGCAACTGCTCTGCCTCCTTCAGTGGGTGCTCTATCAGAAGCCAGTGATATTTTAAACGTCAACACTTTGTTATTTCACTTGCTTACCAAACCCTGTGAGAATGGAGAGAGAAAAAAAGCTTTTAGGTTGTTTTTCACGGGGAATGCAACTAACTGGGTGTACAGGTTACCACTAATACCCTAAGACAGACCCAGTCTCAGCTTGTGACTGAGGCACTCAGGGAGCAGAATGGGTTCTGCCATGTTCTTGAGATGCTTGAGCAATCCAGAAACATCCCTTGGTGAGTCACTCCGAGATAACAGCAGCAATAGCTTTCCAACTGGGAGCTTTACACTTCTAAAGGACAGGGCTTGTGTTTAAAATGAACGCGTTGGACCGGTAATAGCAGGCTCCTGCGGCTGTACAGATGCACAGAAATCAACCTATCATTTTCCCTCTGTAATTAATTATAGGATGCAATTGATGCAGATCTAATAAGAATGCTCCCAGCTGCTAGATCCTCGAAACTACTGCAGAAAGATGAAAAAAATAGAAAAGACCAAGGGACAGAGAACTTGAGAGGCATTTGAAACGCAAGGATGAACACCTTTCTCAGAAAGAACTACATGTGCTCTGAAATGATGCAATACACAGGACAGGATATTTAAAGCCCTCTTAATTAAACTAGAATTATGCAAGAATGAAATGGAAACAGAATGATTTGCCCTGTGAAAAGCTGTATCCTAACCAGGGGGAATAGTGAAAAAGCTTTATATAATCCAGGTAGAAATAAATGATGCCTTGCAGGAACTGGTTGTTCAGCCTGGAGAAACCTTAGAGCAGCCTCCAGTACTAAAAGGGGCTCCAGGAAAGCTGGGGAGGGGCTCTTGATCAGGGACTGCAGGGATAGGACAAGAGGGAACGGCTTTAAATTGGAAAGGGGAAGATTTATACTAGACATCAGGAAGAAATTGTGATGAGGGGGGGAAGGCCCTGGTACAGGTTGCCCAGAGAAGTGGTGGCTGCCTCATCCCTGGAGGTGTTCAAGGCAAGGTTGGATGGGGCTTTGAGCCCCCAATCCAGTGGGAGGCATTCCTGCCCAGGGCAGGGGATGGAACTGGATGGGCCTTAAGGTCCCTTCCAACACAAACCATTCCATGATTGCAACTCAGGGGGCAAGTTAAATGGAGCCTTCTGAATATTCCTAGTTCAGAGGACTAAGACACTGCCCTGCCCATCCTTTCCACTGTCTCGTTGTAGAAGCCCCCAAACACTGAATTTGTTTTCTAGTCGTTCCAGTCTCAACATGAAGTCAGATGATGGGCTGAGACCGAACTGCAAAACTGCCCAGATAACGACAGCCATCATCAGCATCCCCACGCCGCCCGCCCTCACGCCGGAAGGTGAGAGCCGGCCTCCACCCAGCAGCCCGAGCCACTCCACGAACATTACCACCACCACCACGAGCAACATCGTCAAGGTGTCTGCCTTGTAAGAAGTCTCATGCACAGAAGGAGGCTGGAAGACCTGTGTCCCCTCTCCCTCCACACCTCCACGTTCCTTTCTTGCTGCAAATTGTGCCTGGATGGACCAACCTGACATTTTGTCATCAAATTAGCACCAGAGACCCTAACGAGGCAGCTTTCTTCAGACTGGCTTCGTGCTGTGGGCTGAGGAAGGGTTAGGAGAGGGAGGAAGAGGCTGCTTAAAGGAAAAGCCTGCATGGAGAGCGTGCTGTGCCATGGTACGGGGCAAAAACCACCCGCAGAGGCTGGAGAGAACAAATCATCATGGCAAGAGGAGAGTCAATAAAGCAAATGGAAATATAACACTGTGTATCGCAGCACCTTTTTAAAGGTTTTTAATGGATAATATTTATTCATGAGGAAATGACTGAAAAAGGTGAAAAAAAACCAATGGATTTTGTGAAATTTTTTTTTCTTCATGGAGCAGAACCTTTAAACCAACCAAAATTTCACATTTTGTTTTTCTTTTATAGGAAAGGATTTAGGCAAACAAGCCACCCGTCACAGAAATCTACCCCCACCCACTGTGTGTGTGCGTGCGGGCGCGCAGAACGCGTCGCAGCCAGGCTGGGCAGCAACGAGCAGAGCACGTTCCCACCACGGGGAAACACGAGCGCGTGCCCACACCTCTGTGCACACGCACGCACACACACAACTCCTTCACCCTCGATGGCATTCTTTATTTAGCCAATTTTGTATCCACCTTTTAAGTCAATACAGTGCAATTGCAAACAGCGTGTTTGTCTGCTAATTATTGTCTGTGAAAACATATTTGTGGAGGAAAAAAAAAAAAGACAGGCTTTAGTAGAGTTTTAGTCCCACAGGGGTATCTGCTTTCTATTTTTGTTATCACTTGTAAGAGTGCAACTAGAATACCAGTTCTGTACTTCTGAAAAGGTTAAAAAAAAAGGTAGGATCCTTTTTTAATACTGAACACAAATGGCAAAGAATGAGAAAGCACTGAACTCAACTGCATCGAGCGCTCATCGGTCTAACAGAGGTTTCTTGTAATGTATGCCCATGCTTTTTAATTTTGGTTTCTCTACCTGTTTCTTTGCTAGTAATGCACATCCAACCCATTGTAAATAGTAGCCAAATAATGTCTGGATCTATACTTGATAATAATTAATCCCAGAGCCAAATACCTTGCATGGACAGAGAGGTACTTGGCTTTTTCACAGTCCTAGGGCTACAGTTGTCTCATCAATGGCTTCTGGGTTGTGCTAACTTGGGGGTAGACGAGGATAGTGGGTTTAGTTCTGCAGTCCCAGCACAGGATCCACCTGAGGAGGGGGAGCAGTACTGGAGCTTGGAAAGGATTGCATAGAATCATCGGATTGTTTGGTTGGAAGAGACCTTTGAGACCATCAAGTCCATTTGGTGCGGTGTGGGACAGACAGCAGTTTCCTTTTGCAGCTCTACTCTTAGTTTGGGAGAAGCTGCACACTTTTAGTCAACCAAAACCTACAGTAATCTCTGGCACTGTGAGAAGCCAACACTGCAAACTGAGCTGTGTCAGTCCCAGCACCTCTGTGAGAGCTCTCTAGGAATGATTTACAGTGGGCAGGAAACAGAACTGATTTTTCCCCTAAGAAGAGTAACTTTTTTCTTCCATTCTGCCTTTCCCAAGTCTCTTTTTCATAATGGGTGGGAATCCCTGAAGGGCAGAGTGAGGAACAGCATCACCCACCCTTATCCCTTGTTGTTTGGCTCATCACTGTGATCAGGTCCAAACGCCTCCCCCAAGGCCCCGCACACACCCACAAGCGGCAACGCATCCAGCCCCAACAGCTTGGAGATACAAAAACATTGCAGGTATCCTGTTTCCAAGCAGTGATTTTACCAATAGTGGCATTAAAGAACTACTCAAAGCATGTTTGAAGCTGATTCAGTGAAGGGGTGACTCTCTAACATCTGTCCTGATGTGATATTTATACACATATACACGCAGATGCACATAGACACAGACACACACGTATAGATAGAGAGCAGACCCACACGCTGACTTACACGAGCTAGAAACCTGCTCCTTTAGCACTCCCAACCTATCAGCCCACAGCGCGGGCTCGGCAACTGATGCATTAACCCAATACCCTCCATAGAGACATTCTAGGAATATTAGGGCTATGGCTAAGCCTTCAGCAGCTGCTCCAGCTTACCGTCATTTATTCCAGTGCTGTAATATGTTACCCAAACTATGTTTAGTCCTGGTTTAAAATATTAAAGCCTTTGCTGCTTCCTGTAGGAGGTTACACTGCAGTTAATCTTACCTTTATTGTTTTTTTCTTGATGCTTTAATTTAATCTTTTCATTATTTGTCATCATCTGCTCCCCATCCAACCACCCTCACCCTTCTAGATCCACCATTTGCCACCCTACAACCTCACTGACATCGGCACAGAGCGAGGGTTTGATGCTACCGTGCTGACAGGGTGCACTGTTCCTTCCAGTAAGTGATTACCACGAGTCAGGGACTCAACAGGGATTCTCGGTGCTGCCTTTCTTATTCCTGATTTACCATGGAGTGACAAACAAGTCACTTTATCTCTCCACACCCATTTCTTCATCTGTGAATAGCAACCATGGCAGCCCTTGTCTAAAGCACTGTGGGTGCATTTAATTGCTATCGACCAAAATGCTTTTTGGAAAAACAAATTAAAAAAAAAAGTTTTTAGAAGGGCCGGGGGGGGGAAGTAAAGGAAAAAGACAGTCCTTGGGGTTTCTGGCTGGTTGCTCTGGCTCGCAGCATCAAGGCAGCCACGGCCTTTGTTCTCTTCTGCAGAAGAGGAGTCATTGTTATCCTTGCTTAAAAATACATGGCTTGCCTCTTCTACCATTACCTTGGCAGGTGCCGCCCGCAGTCAGTATCTCAGCACAGCCTTCCCAAGGGTAAAGAGAGACAAAACAGAGGAAGGCCGAGCCTAGAGGAATAGGGCCACAAGTATTTTTAACTGAGGCACTGGCTCCCTTCACAGACCGATCTGAAATATTGAGTAATGCTTCCAAAAGTTCTGGAAAATACACTATAGGACAAAACTTGTCTGGATTGCCCCCGCACAGATTCTGCGAGACCACTAAAAGAGCAAAACCAGAACCCATCACCATCCTACCAGTGGTTGCTAGGGCATGACAGAGCATCCTTCAAATGGAACGCAGGGAAGCAGGGGCAGCACTTGCACAGCAGGGCATGGGAACTGCACTACAGCCAGATTCCTGTAAGGGAGGGAGACAGTTAGCTTTATTAAACTGCAAGGCTCTTTCTAATCTCTAAATAGCAACTGATAAACCACTGCTGAGATAAGGCAGAGTCAATCCTGAAAATCCACAGGTCAGAACTTCCACTGCAGGACTGGGACCGCTCTCTCCAGAGATGCCCAGGACCACCCTGCCTTACCAGCACCCCGCTCCCTTTCCCAGGGCTGCACACACTGGCACAGATCCGAAAACCAGCACAGCCCCCTGCACTCCTGGTCATTCCCAATGCAGAGGGAAGGGTGTGGGCTTCCTCCAGGAGGAGAAGCATCCAGAAACGTAGGTAGGCCCTAGCCCCGACGCCTTTCTGAAAGGCATGAGGTACAGAACAGCCCGATCGGTGCAGCTGCTCACCAAGACAGCCACAGCTGTCAGCAGTTCAATCCAAAAGCCTTCCCCCTGCCCTAAATTCCTTACAAGTTTTTATAGGTTCAGATGAGTTCATTTTAAAAAGATAAAAAAAGGTTGTTTGTAAAAAAACCAAATGGAAGGGGATTTTTTTTCAGCCTTTCATAAAGCAATATTTAAAATATCAAAGGAGCAACACCTTTTTCAGAGCATTTTTGTTTCCTTTCCAAAGCCTTTCTGAGAGAAATATATTTTCACAGATCTCCAGCACATTCTATTCACAGATCCACTCTCTGCTCACCTGGCGCTGGGCTGCTCAAAGGAGGAAACACACCCCATTGGCAAAGAAAGATGAGAAATACCTTTCACATCTAGGCTTTGACTCCAGGTACTCTTTCTGAAATTCACCTTTCACTTTCCTTTTCCTTCAAAATCTTAAGGACAGAGAACACACCTCGGTACCTAAAAATTAAAGCATTAAAAAGTGTAACCCACCCTCTGTTGGCACAAGACCCTTCCCTGCAGAGTGTATTGCTTTCTCCAGATTACATTTAAACATCTCCAGGGAAAGAACTCCTACCACTTCCCTGGAGAGCTTATTCCAGAGTCACAGATCTCAATGTCAAGGGTTTCTCCCCTGCAGTTCACCCATTCTCTTTTTCTCCCTCCCTTGCTGTCATTCTACCGCTCACACCACATTAAATTACTCTCCTTTCCACGTTTCAAGTTGCTGTCTACAAGCATAAGCAGAAATGCAAACCTACCACAGCAAATCTTTATCCCAGAGACAACTTTTGTTTGTCAAGTAATTACTATTGTTAAAAGTGAACTGGGAAAAAATGAAGTAACACAGGCAGCTTTAGCGTGGCATAAAGTTAAAGTGTAATTCAGAACCTTTCTTACAGCGGCCAGAAGTGCTTAATTTGAACCAAGCACTACTTCTATAACTGCAGCAACTGATAACCCACCAGTGCTGCACCATTCTAATTCACACAGCTTCAGAGGCCAAGCATGAAAACCAGATTCATTCCAGCTAAAGAAAGCAATGCTGCTTCAAATATTTTGCTTTTTGTTAAGTACAAATGTTGTATCTTACATGTAATATAGAGAAAACTCACTATATTAAAACTCACATTTAGTTTACAGGCTGCAAAGATCCCTTGGAGCCTGTAATATCTTTTCCATGTCAGCCTATGGCAGAGTTACCAAGTCAGCATTCAGGGATGGCTGGCAGACATCAGCAGCTTTGAACTCAAGACTTCATTCTGCCTTTAAAGTTAGTGAATAACGCGTCTGTTCCACAGAATTTACGAATCAAATATATCTTAATTATTTTTAAATCACTTATTTTCCTCCAACTCTTTAAGAAACTGCACTACATGCACGACTTCAGAGTGAAGTTTTTAGGCTTCATGTTTAATGATGCCATTAACACTCTTCATAATGGTTTTATCTTTCTAAGATTTTAAAAGCAAGTGGAAGCAGGGTGCACATTGATTTCAGCCTCAGGAACCTGTGTTCTACTCCCAATTGTCTTGATGAACCACTAAGCGACCTCAAAGAAGTCATTTCACCTCTCTTTGCCAATTACACAAGCTGCATAGAGTTTAATACCTCCTCTTCCCATAAGTAAAGCTCAGTTCACAAACACCTCCACAACAGGTATCTCCAGAGAGCAAACCAGAAAAGTCCCACCACTCACGTTCAGAACACAAAAACTCTGCCAGGTGGATCAGTCAAAAGACCAGGTGACAAAGAGCTTGTGAAAATCCCTTTCCAAGTTCTGTTCACAGTCAATAGTCTGTTACTCCGTGTGTTTTCGTGTGCACGTGTTCCTCTCCCTCTCGGTCTCACCCAGCGCTAGCAGTCACACAGCTGCCTGGGCCAGACCTTCACCACCGCACCCAACGCTCTTCTCCGTTCTGTTGCGGCTCTGACTGGAGCTCCCACCGGCTCCTCGGACCAATGAAGTATCTTACAAAATGCGTGTGATGGTCTATTTTTGATAAATCAGTGAGGCATTCCAATGCAATGGTGTTTTCTTTAGGAGTTTTATGTTATGAGAAGCTTTTGACCTTATTATTTTCTATTTTCGTACTATAAATGGGCTTTGCTTACGAACATCAGAGGACAGATACAAACTGTACTGTATACAACTGCAGGTAGCTTCATTTGAGAACAACTTTCTAGAAGAACCAAGTTTCCTGTTGTCTTCTTTTGGAATTGTAGTGCATATGTTGAAGCTTGTATATCATTTACAGTATTGAGTCTTGTGCCACTGCTGTACCTGATGTATCCAATCTGGATTAAACAGAGTATGTGCCACAATACCAAGATGATGCTGTACATTTCTTCTAAAACAAGTCAGATTCATAGACTGGTTCAGGTTGGAAGGGACCTCAAAGCCCATCCAGTTCCAACCCCTTGCCACGGGCAGGGACACCTCCCGCTGGATCAAGGGGCTCAAAACCCCATCCAACCTGGTCTTGAACACCTCCTACTTAAGAAACTTCTAATGAAAACAGCAAGATGTTACAGGACAGCAATCACGCAGGTACCTATGTGTGTCTCCTACAGAGTCCTCCTTTTGAACATTAAGAGTCACAGCAAAATTCATCTTGGAAACAAAACCAGGTTGTCTTGGCTGTGCCAAACTGCACACAAAACCCGAGACCCTCACCCACAGTAATTTGTGACACAGAGGGAGCAAGGCAGGGAAAAAGGCACAGAAATAAATAACGAGATACCTATTATACTTAAATAAAGAGCAGATCTTACGCCTCTCTTAAAAGGCAATTCCATTCAGAACAGTCTTGCACTCTACATTGCAGGCAGGGCCAGTTTGTTTCGACCACAAAACAGGCAGAGCTGATCTCATCCTAACCACAGCAGAAAGTGCCACTGAGAGGCACTATTTTAAAATTTAAAGTCTTTAAGCAGAAATTAAAATTCCTTATCAAGTGGGCTCTGACACCCACCAAATGAAGGCAAAGAAGAGCTCTCGGCTCTTCTCTCCTGCAGTAGAGGCTGACCCCCACAAGGGGCCACCATAACCCCAGCAGTGGGAAAACCACACATCCCAGGCACAAGACAGCATCCTTGTCTGCATTCCCAGGCTGTGTCTCTGTGCCACACATGGGCTTCACCCATCCCTCAATTCTCCTGTTCAGGGAAGCATCTAAATTCCTGGGTGTAAAGCGCAGATCCAGCACTGCACAGAACAGCTGAAAGTGCTGCCAGGGACACAACGGGATTTACACAGGGAATTTTGCAAGGACATAAGGGATGTTCAGGCAGCAAATGATTCACATCAGCTAAGAGAAAACAGAGTGTAGTCCTCACCCTTAATTCAGAAGTTGCTGAAGGGGAGCAATGCAGCACCCCTGGAGACATGCATTAGCCAAGTGAAAGCAACGTTCCTTAGAAATATGGTTCACAGCAGGTAGGAAACTGCTTTTACTGAGGAATTCCAGCCTGACACAGACTATCTCCTCTGATGAACTCTGAGAAATCCAAGAAAATAGCTGAAGAAATTCCTCTCTATGATCCCAAACACCAAAGTTACAGGACAAAGATTCAAAATCATCGGGTCAATAACCTGACCCAGCCAGAGCTCTCCTCCTGCTTCAGGACAGCTACACAAAGCAGGGCAACCCAAACAGGAACCACCAATTAGTTTTACCATTAACAGGTAATTTCATTTCTAATTAAAGCTTTCCCGTAAGTGTTGCACACCTGACATTGCTGCACCCAGAGGGACAGAGCAATTATGATTGCTGCACATTTTCTCCATAATTAAGCCATCCTCTGCTGCACAGCTTGCCATGCACCCAGCTAGAGAAGTGTTATTTAAACAACGTTAACTAAGTGGGTTTAAATTAGCAATACAGGCATTGAGACGTAGGGTTTCCTCTTCCACTTAACCAGTATAGAATCGGTACCTGGTGTTTAATAGAATTACCGATAACGAAACGATCTCCAACTATAACCAAATTACAGTCGTACAGTGACTTCATCTTCACCCAAAGGTCACCTGGAAGGCACAAGTCAAGCAAATAAAACTGGCGCTGGTTTGTGTTTCCTCCTTACTGAGATTTCTAACACGTTTAAGTTTCTCTTCCTTTGCTTACTCTTGGTTGCAACGATCACAAGTGAACATCCAGCTGCTTTTTATTTCCTTTTATTAACAACTTGTAACACCGTCACCGAAACATTTACCCAGACACAGCCTGCTCAGCAGAGAACGTTGTTCTTCACTCAAACGCCATCTGTTTGATTTGGTCAGTGTGCTCACAGAGCAGCAGTTGTGTTTCCACAGACAACATCCATGTACCCAGTAGTCCAGCCACTCCATCAATCCCCACTTTTCAGCAGCTCCTGGAGGTAAACGGAGTTGGCGTGATAGGTGTTCACCCAGTTCCAAGCCCTGTAACCCCTCCTGTAGTGAGACATGGAAGCATAATAGTTCTGCCACGCTTGGTAATAGGATTTCCAGTAGTTTTTGTAGCTCCACATCTCACATGGAACACCATCATCCCAAGAGCTGCCGGAGCAGTCATCCCCAGCCATCCTCGTGGAACGAGGAGGAATTTGATGCTGATGGCTTTTCTTTTGTTTAGTGTTTTGCTTCAGAGCTTTCTTTTTCACTTGATTTTGCTTTGGGACTGGTGACACCTCCTGAGGCTTCTCTGGTGTAGAATGACCCTGATGCACTGCAGCAACAGTGTCTTCATTTGAAAATGCTTCCAAGCATGAGTTATTTCCCCTGTTCTTGGAGGAAGCCCTGGAACTGTATGACCCATCACTGTCACCAGACAAAACACCGTTCGCTACTGTCTCTGTACTACGATCCACCTCTTTCCACTCCATGTCACCATTTCTGGGGAGATCACATTGTTCTCCAGGGCCTGAATAGCTCCTTACAATTTCAACCTCTCTCTCCAACCCTTCTTTAATGAAATACTCATAGTCCTCAACAAAGTCAAAGAAGTTCCAGGGACCACTGTTTTGATTTTTGAAAGAAGACAAGCATGGAATTTTGGGAAGATTGTTTTTTAAGGCCTCCTCATCTGGAGGTGGAGTGTTACGTTGCCTCTCTGTTCTGGAGACAGCTTTGACTTGATTCCTTTGTTCCTTGTAGCAAGCGGAAGTTTGGGGGTTTCTGTTCCCTTTTCCTGTGTTTGTAGAATTTGTGGACTTTATCTGCTTTTGCTTTAGGGCCTTTTTTGGCCTTTTTACAGAAGAACTGTCATCTAGAAGATTAGAAAGAGGCTGAGGTACCTCTGAGAAACCATTCCGGACGGGCTGCAGTACTGGCTGCTCCGGTCCAAGACACACAGTGTCGGAATGCACTGAAGCACCTGTATGTGTAACAGGTTTGACTTCTACCTCCCCATCTCCAAACTGATGCATCATGCCAGGAGGAATAGGCTCTGCACAAAGGGAAATAAGCAAGTACTCAGTGAAGCGCATCCCTCCATCTCTGCAAAACTGCAGGGAAGATGTTGTTACATTCAGGGCTACAAATCGGCCCCTTCAGTTCTTCAAAGAGTTCAAATAGCCAGAACATTTTCTTTGGGGAAGGCACAATCTCATCATAACAAAAAGTACTGCATTACTTCTCAACTATTTTTCATCTCCTACTCAGACAGTGAGAAACAGAACTTACGCCAAGGCAGCAAATGCAACATCCCTAGGAGAACAGCTCCTGGGAAAGCCAGAGCAGCAAATGTTCTGCTGTTTCTCTTCTACTTGGAAACACCTCCAGGGATGGTGACTCAGTCACCTCCCTGGGCAGCCTCTTCCAATGCTTGATAACCCTTTCTGGAAAGAAATTCCTCCTAATATCCAATGTACATGTCCCGTGGTGCATCCTGAGCCCATCTCCCCTTTTCCTGTCACTGGCTACCAGGGAGAAGAGACCAACCTCCACCTCACTACAATCCCCTTTTAGGTAGCTGTAGAGAGTGATGAGGTCTTCCCTCAGACTCCTTTTTTCCAGACTAAACAATCCCAGCTCCCTCATCCGCTCCTCATAAGGCTTGTGCTCTAAACTCTTCACCAGCTTTGTTGCCCTTCTCTGGATATGCTGCAGCATCTCGATGTCTTTCTTGTAGTGAGGGGCCCAAAACTGATGTAATCGCTTAAGCAATAGCTGGGTGCAGAGCTCCTCTCCCTATTCTTGGGCATGCACCAAGTTCCTGTTGCATTGCTCTGCACGCTTCTTACACAAATCATCAGCATGGAGTACAAAAACCTGAACTGAGCAGTTTCAGCAGAGAAGATGCACATCAGCTCCCTGCAGACTAATCCAGAGCTCTGAACAGAGAATGACCAACCCAAACCAGGTGCATTCAGAGGATAACACATACCAGGTAGAGGAAGAAGGTGAAGATTACACTTCTGAGCAATTTTCATCATCATGTTCTCCTCCTCCCCGCGGCAGCAGTAGGTCACAGACAAGCCCAAGGTTCCTGTGACACAGAACAGAGCGTGGTGACCTCACCAGGGCCAGTGGAGCCAGCACAGGCTCAAAAAATCTGCGGCCACTCTTACCAAAGCGCCCAGCGCGGCCAATGCGATGCATGTACGTTTCCCAGTCCACAGGCACATCCAGGTTGACAACCAGATTCACCTTCTCAGCATCGATTCCACGAGACGTCTTGAGAAAGTGACAAGAGAGAAGCGCCAGGTAACTGATATGCTAAACAGATTTTGGAAACAGGTGAGGAATAGGGGACAATTTCCAAATTTCATGGTGAAATGGCACTAAAGCCACCTGCTTTATCAATACGTTTATAGTCTGTTCAATTACAAATCAGATCTAATTCTCCAGAGTAACTGCGTGTACAATACTCACACACGCTATAAAATGAGAACTCACCAAGTCTGTGGAAATCAGAACTCTGCAGTGGAACTGCTTTAACTTAGCCATGGCATCAAGTCGCTGACTTTGATTCATGCTGCCTAAGTAGACAAAAAGCAGAAACACATCGGACTCTGGAAAGCAGGAAAGTTCATCAATGGAAAAAACAATTCATTAACATTTCAGTCCTAAAGACCAAAGACAGCTCAAATGTTACTCTTAGCTGTTTAACCAGAGGCTAGATTAATTTTCTTAGTTCAGGCCACATTTACACAAAACTTCAATAGGATCAGAAAGTTCTGAGCTGAGTTACCTGAAATGCACTCTGCAGGAAAGCCCTTGGATGTCAGGATTTCAGCCAGATGTTGAGCCCTGACAGAATATAGAAAATGAAAACTGTAAATAAGACCTAACAACCCCTGTGCATTCCTTACCAACAGGCTGTTCTTCACAGTCAAGGACTGCATCCCAGAACTGCCACATTCATCTTTAGGTCTAGAACAGTCACCTTACTAATAGTAAAAGCGAACAGGACCTCAGCTCTCACTGCACTAAACCATGTGGGAGGTACCTGGAAACCAAAGCCCAGCTAAAAATATTTTCTCCACCTTTCTTATCGGCCCCCTTTAAGTACTGAAAGGCTGCAATAAGGGCTCCCCAGAACCTTCTCTTGAACAGCCTCAGCTCTCTCAGCCTGTACTCACAGCAGAGGTGTTATCACTTTCCAATATGCTTTTTGCAGATTATATTTCAAGTCCATTACCTGCTATGCAAATTTGAGAAGACCAAGGCTTGATTAAATGGAATCTTGCTGAACAACTCCTGTAGATGCTGGGTTTTTTCCTCAAATGTTTTATGTGGAAGAGGATGGGAATTCACAATTTTGTAATACTGCTTCAGCCCTGAGCATGAAACCAAAAAACCCAACAGATTAGGGATTTCCATAAAAACATGCACAGTTCCATGCTGCTGTCAATGTGTGTCACCACAGCTAAAATCAAGATGTTAAATTTAATCAAACAAGCCAAATAAGCACCTACAATACACGTTTTTATTAAAAGGTTGAATATATTATGAATGACACCAGAAAGTTACATTCATCACTGATGTTTTAAACACATCAACAACAGGAATAAACAACTCATAAACAAACCAACTCACCTGTGGATAGAAATGATGAAGAAATACACATTTTAAAAGGTACATATTTTGGTTTTAGCATACTTAATCTACTGACACCAACGTTATCGTACATGAACTTCCGCTTACCAATAAGACTTGGATCAGTAGGGTTCAACCTCACAAACGTTGGCTCTCTCATGTACCTCGTCAAAGCATTAGCTAACGATTCAGGATAGGTAGCTGAAACAGCAAGCATCTGTTTATTGGCTGGCAGTGAGGAGTAAATCCAACTGTGAGACAGAGAAACGGCAATGACTTAAGAAATACACATCTGACCTACTGAGAAATGTGCGAGGTAAGTGTTTTTCTTACTTGATTTGTTCCTGAAAGCTGCCTTCTTCCAAAAGCTTGTCTGCTTCATCAAGAATGAAAAGTCTGATGCTGGCTGTATTCAAGTAGTCCAACTCTATCAGTTGTTTTATTCTACCTAGTATGAAGCAAAACGTAAAACAAACTTCTACATAACATTAACCAAAAATTTCTGTTGATTATTTTGTTAAATTCTTGGAAAAATAATTTTTAAAAGTCTTTAAAGAAACATATTTAGAATAACCCCTCAGCAAAAGCACCCAGTATAAATATCTCTGAGATATCTTTTGAGATTACCCTCTACAACTAAAAATACCCTAAAATCACCCCAGATTTCCAAAGCCCCAGTTACTGCGCTCCAGCTGCCAAGCACTACTGCCCAGCATAGCCAAGCTTGTCCATACCTGGGGAGCCAACTGCTATGTGACATTTCTTTAGCCTGGCTCTGTCCTGGCTCAAAGGGGTCCCTCCAATGAAGACGTGGCACTCCAAGCCTTCCATCTTTATTCCAATGGCCATGATGACAGCGTGAATCTGCACAGCAATCTCTCGTGTGGGAGCCAAGATCAGGATCTGTAAGGACCAAGGGTTAAATCTGAAAGCTCCACAACAGTTCTGAAGATCAAATCCTGAAAACTAATCTAAATACTTCCCCTTCCAATTTAAAGCCATTCCCCCCCATCCTATCACTACAGGTCACTGTAAAAAGTCCCACCACAGCTTTCCTGGAGCCCTTTTCAATACCGAGAAGCTACTCTAAGGTCTCCCAAGAGCCTTCTCTTCTGCAGGCTGAATAATCCCAACTCTTTCAGCCTTGTCCTCATAGCACCAGTGCTCCAGCCCTCAGATCATCTTTGTGGCCTGCTCTGGAGCCTCTTCCAATAGATCGACGTCCTTCTCGTGCTAAGGGTTCCAGAACTGGACACAGGACCTCAGGCGTGGTCACACCAGGGCAAAGCAGAGCAGATGGGCAGAATCCCCTCCCTTGCCCTGCTAATCTCACTGGCCAGGTTGGCCTCCTGGGCTGTGAACGCACTTGCTAGTTCATGTTGAGCTTCTCACCCACCACAACCCTCAGGTCCTCTTCCACAGGTTGCTCTTAATCCCCCAGCCTGTAACAATACTGGGGGTCGCCCCAACCCAGATGCAGGACCTTGCACTTTACCTTGTTGGACCTCGTGAGGTTTTCACAAGCACACTTTTCCAGTCTGTCCAGGTCCAACCCAAACCATTCCACGAGTCTATGAAATCCATCTCCCCCACCCCCCGCTCAGGTACCGGTACGGGGAGCCGGGTCGGGTCTCACCTGCGTGGCTGGGCTCTCCAACAGCACCGCGTCCAGGGCGATGGTGGAGAAGACGCACGTTTTGCCGGTGCCGGACTTGGCCTGCACGATGAGGTCTGCAGAGAGCGGACACAACGGTTACACCGGAGCCCCCCCGGCCGCCCCCCCCCGCCCCGGTTCGGCCAGCCCCGCTCACCCAGGCCGCACCGCCCGAGCGGGATGGCCTTCAGCTGCACGGGCGACGGCCTGTGGAACCCGGCCGCCTCCAGCCCAGCCAGCACCGGCGCCGACAGCAGCAGCGACCCGAAATCTGCGGGGCCGCCGGGCACCAGCACATCGCGCGTGCGGAACCGGCCCGGGGCCGCCGCGGGCGCCGCCATCGTGGGGAGAGGGGAGGGGAAGGCGGCGGCGGGAGAAGCAGGGGAGGCGCGCGAGAGGCGCCTGAGCGCGCGCTGCGCATGCGCGCCGGGGGGGCGGGAACACCGAGAACAGGCGCCTTGAGGGGGGAGGGGGGCAAAAACCCGCGAGCGGGGCGTGGAGCGCGCTGCGCATGCGCATTTGGGGGGGGAACCGCCGCGAATGGGCGCCTCGATGCATTGCGCATGCGCATTTGGGGGGGAACGCCGCGAATGGGCGCCTCGATGCATTGCGCATGCGCATTTGTGGGGGGGAACGCCGCGAATGGGCGCCTCGATGCATTGCGCATGCGCACTTCGGGGGGAAAGCCCGCGCGGGGGCAATGAGCGCCCTGCGCATGCGCAGTTGGGGGAGGGAAAAGCGGGAGGGGCCCCTGGAGCCCCCGCCGGGCATGCGCACTGGAGGAGGTTGGGG